>CM040120.1:204914844-205613535 GCA_022559845.1 Amorphophallus konjac | reverse complement strand
GGGTGTAAATGTAGTGGTTGGGGTGAGAGAGATGGGAAGTGGTGGGGAATGGGTGATTGGGGTCTTGGATTGACTGGGTGGGGATGAAGGAGTTGAAGTGCTCCTTGGGCTTTTGTGATTTGAGTAGGAGGGAGAGGGTTGGAGAGTGTAGGTTTTCCTAAGCTCGACCTTCATCTCATCCCAAGTGCTAATGGGAGCCTCCCTGCGGATCTTTCTTAAACCTTCCACAACTAACCAATGAGTTTTAGCTTGTTTGGAGAGGTGTGCCTTGGCTAGCCTCATTCTCCTTTCTTCGTTCAAGGGGCAACTTTTAAAGAATTGGTCTAGGGAAATCTCCCAATCTAGGTAAAGGCTTGGGCTGTTGGATCCATCAAAGGCGAGGGTTTTGATTTTCAAGTGTTCTAAAAATATGGTTTCTAGATTTCCCCAAAGGTCACTCTCATTCACTCTTGGTGCACGGCTATTTCCTTCAAGTCGGTCGAGTCGAGACATGATATCTTCAAGCCGATTAAGGACATTAGGTAGGGCTTCTATGATAGAGGTGTTGCTACCCACTTTGTTGGCAATGGAGCTTCCATGAGGATTTGGGCTTCTTGGGAAAGTTGATGGGGATGGATATGACGGGTATGAAGTGGCTATTCTAGTGGACATGGGAGATGCAACCGAGGACTCTAAATGCATAAACATGCCCTAGGACCAACTTGTGGAGAGACAAGTTGTGAACTTGCTCTGATACCAATTTGATGTGACACAACCTAGGACCTAAATTGCAAGCATCCCAACGATTTGGTCATGTCACATAAGCGGACTCACTCGCGTTGGCACACTCGGGTCCGCAGGTGGACCGGCGATGGGGTGAGGGTCCGAGGTTGGACCGGAGGTTTCCAAGGGTACGGCTGGCTTGGGGAGGACCCCTATGGGTCAGGGGTTGCCCAAATTCACGGGCGGTCAGCACGCCGAAGGCTTGGGTTGAATGATCACTCTCACAACTCACCCGCGGTAGCCACATAATTAAACGCTAATTCGGGTTTGGGCACTCTCTTAACGCCGACGGCACTAAGATGCAATACTAATTAAGTAAAGGAATCCAACAAAGAGGAGTGTTTAGTGGCTCACCTGATCGGTGTGAAGACACCGATCCCGGCCGGAGACGAGGGTGAGCGAGGAAGCGTGGGCTTACCTGCACGCCGCGCCGGAGAAGCTTCAACCTGAAATTTCAGATTACATGCACTACACCCCATGCAAGGGGGGGACCTTGGGGAAGGGAAGCCAGTGACTACACTCAAACACTACCTCCACGCAGGGAGGGGCCTTCAGTCGGCCAAGCGGGGAGGGGAGAAACCAAGCTAGAAGTAAAGAACGGTAGCTGATGCCGATGCTGTCCACTCTCTCCGCTTCAGGATAGACAGTTGGTTCTCTAGACGCTGTGGACACTCCAGAATTTTGCCGATGACGAAACCACTTGGCGATTGCTCGTAGCTGAGCCGGGATGATGTCTGAATTTTGATAATTTCGTCGGGCACCGGTGCTGGTCGGAGTAGGAGCTTGAACAGGGGAGTAGATTAACAGTTCTGACTATCTCAGGATCTCAGCAGTAGGAAGCAGAGGATGCCACGACCGCTCCCGAACTCCGAATCATGTGACTCTAGAGCCGTTGGAACCGTTGATGAGTCCTCTTCGAAGCAAAACTGGCGGGGAAGCCAAACAATGTCGGAGAAGACCGGTAGGCTCTGATCACTGATGAGAGGTCGGTGCAGACTGTGGGGAAGTAGAACCGCGCACCCGGGGGATAAAATTGATAACTCCTGATTCCGTATGCCAAATTGAGCTCTGATTTTTGTAGAAGAAAGAAGACTTGTAGCAGAAGCTTTTTGGAGAAGAACTCGTGATCAGATTCCAAATAGGATCATCGCAGTCGAGCGTCCACTCCGGCTCTAGTCTCTTGCCAGGGAGGCTTTGCGCAGTCGGGGAAGAATGGCTCCCATGGGTGATCACGAACTCAGAACGGGATGGGACCACCGCCGTTATGAAGAAGACTGGGAGCCGCTTCCAACGATGGCTCTTGATCCTTCAGAAACGTCCGGAGGAAGCTTTGGTCGCCTCTGCAAGCTGCTACTCTTCGTCAGATCTTCAATTGAGAGCTGTATGTTGAAGATGACGGGGGGGAATGGGGTATATGGTAGCGGAAATGGGGGTGGATGAGTGTGGGGAAAGCCCGGGCTGTGAGGGGGTCTAGGAGGGGGTGTTCCAAGGTGGGGGAAGGGAAGAATGGGGTCTGGAAGGGGGTCTAACAGGTGGTGGGAGGAGGAGCTACGAATTTGGGCTTGGAGGGAGAGGGGAACGTGAGGGGGGCACATGTGGGTGGAGGGAAGGTGAGTTTGAATTTTCCTTAATGGAGGGTATTCAATGGTGGTCTTGGGGATGGGAGGGGTTGTGTTGGGGAAGGGAAGGGGTGCTTGGGGTAGTGGGAAGGGTGCTTGGGGAAGTGGGTGGGGTAGTTGGGGGTTGGGAGGTGGAGCTACGATTGGTGGAAGCTCTCTTGGGACTAGGGGGTGGAGTAATGGGATGTGTGGGGAAGGGGAGTGGCCTTTAATGGGGGTAGGTGGGAGAGTGGTGGTTGGGAAGGGAGGAGAGAGAAAATTTTTGAAATTGGGTGTGGAGGAGAGAGAAAGGAGAGATTAATAGAGGGATGGGTGGGGAATCTCTCCCCTAGGGTCTCTCACCCAAATAATGGAATCTCTCCACTAGATAAGAAGTTTGAACTCTCAAAATGGCAAGTTTTTCATTCATTGATTCATTAGTTCAAAATGAGGGGAATGGGGTCCTATATATAGGCAACCCATATTTTATAAAAAAGTCTCTAACATTTGACTTAATGACGAATAACCGAGGAAGGTGGGGGGCGCCCATGGGCCAGCACAATGAATTGGGCCCAATAACAACCTAATTAATCCTAATGACACTTAAACTAGGTAGATGACTCAATGACCTAGATACTTGACTCAAATAAAAGGAAAATTACAATGACATGACTCAAATAAAATATGAAAATTACATGACTCGATTCAGAAAAATATGACGGACATAATGGAGCTATGCTAGCAAGCAATCGAAGTTGTAAAAAAATATGAAGGGCGAGAGATGCCCCCATGATTGAAGCACTTCACGAAGGCGTCAAGTACATAAATAACGCCTCTATCATGGGCGTCATTTTCATAAGTTAAAAGGGGTAAGAGAGAGGACTAATAATGCAAGGAAAATAGAAAATAACGCCCCATGCGTGGGCGCTATTTAATGAAATAGCGACATAGGCTAAGGCACTATTTCAGGAAAATTAGAAAATAGTAAGTCAGCTGCCGTGTTTGGCTCGAACTTGGAAGCCGGATGATATCTGGGTAGATGGTGATTTGGAAAGATTACTACGTAGGAAATAAGGATAACAATAGAATTCTTCCATGGAAATTTAGAACCTAATCAAACTCTAAGACACAAGCGATCCTTTTACCCTATAAATACACCCCTTCAGAACACAACAGAGGTTACTACCTCTAGGTGTTCTACAGTTCTTTCCGTTGTTATCTCGTAAGGAACTTCTACTTCCAACGCTATTGAAGGGAGCAACATGTTCTTCCATCCTCTGCACGAACGAAGAAGAAAATGTATCTTCTCCTTCCTTTTCTCCTGCTACTGTTACAGAGAAGAGGGACCTCCATTTCTTCCTTTAAGGGAGGAAGTCTTCTTCTCTTCATCCTTTCTTCTGCTACCAGAATCAGAAGAAAACCAAGCTGCTTCTTCTTCTAGTTGCTGCTACTGCGTTGCAAGAACTGTTGTTCTTGTTATTATCATCATCCATGCCGTTCTTCTTCTACCTATTGCTCATGCCTCTGTTTACACTAAAAAAGAGTATCGTATCAAGGGTTACTTCCTTCATCTTCTTCATCGTCTGTCAACCAAATCATTATCAAAGGTAGGTTTTCTCAAGTTCTATGCAAAACCATGTAATTACTAAGTCGTCTGCATGCATGTAGGTCTAAAGGTTGCTTCCTGAAAGATTTAAAATGATTTACTGAGTTTTAGTAAATAGCGACCCAGACTAGGGTGCTATTTGATTAAACGACCGTGTAAATAGTCGTCAATTCGTTAGCTAATTAATAAATATACAGGTTTAGAAATTTAATAACTGAGAACCCTTACATGTAAACTAATGCATAGACATATTGGTAAATTCCTGTTAATTTTCTCTACATATACATATCTATAGTTTCCTGATCAGACTTACTTCAAAAACCATGTGTCTATGATTGTACCTGCCCGGTGCAAATCATATGACAAAGAAATAATGACCGTCCTCAGGTCATCAATTGAATGAACGCCCCCATACATGGGCGCTATTTAGTGATAACTGTAAAATTTGAAATATTCATGACCTAATTTCCTGGATATTGAAATAACGACATGTACCCTGCCATTAATTTGATATATGATGCCCCTAACTAGGGCGCTGTTTAATGAATTAGTGACTTAAGCAAAGTCATCATATCTGAAATTGATAATATTTACTGAATTTAATAGTAATGGAATATGGATATAACGACTGAGTGAACAGTCGTCATTTATTTAACTAACGACCTAGAGAAGGGCGGCAATTCAGAAAATGAAGACTTAATCTCAGGCGTCAATTTTACTGATTTCATGATTTCATGATTTATGTAACCCACTGTCGGTTGGTTATATGTATAGGCACTATATTCTATTCCGTGAGTATAGTCCCACATTTCACGTTTTTTTATCGTTTACCCATTATTTCTCGGTGATAGATGAACCCTCCGTGGAACATTCCGTTCCTTCGAACTGGTGATTTTATCATAGAGACCTCTATAAGTGTCACGCCCCGAGCGCGGAAGATACCCGGAGATGCGCGACGTGTCTATATCAATCATGTCAATCAGCGTGGTCGTGTATTCGACACAAAGACAGAGATGCGCAAAATAGCAAGATAACCCAATCCTTTATTTCATAATGGATAGACTATTACAAATCCAATACTCTGTTTAATAAAAAGGAAAAGAATACATATTTGACTCAAGAAACTATAGAAAAGACTGGATGACACTTGGAGAATCTCTATCTCTTTCACTCTTGATCATTCCCATCCGATGGACTTCCATCGTCGTCGGACTTACCTGAAAAGTAAAAAGGGACAAACGGAATGAGCGAACGCTCAGTAGGAAATTATATCTCAAGTACTAGCAAGGGGTTTAAGTAATTACATTTTCATGAATGCAATAAAGCTATGCATGCTCGCATGAAACGACAAGATAGAGAGAATGTAATATCAAAGAAATAAGATGAACTTAATCATGAACTTCTAACAAGATGACAAGTATATTCAAGGTATTCAAGCAAGCACGTTTAACAAGTCATGTCAAGAACTTTGGCTATCATGTATCAAGCAAGTAAATTACCCTTTTTCGGGTCACGCATTTCATGTAAAGTCAAGTACGATTCAAGTACAAGATGTGTGTGGAATGTCCAATCAAGCAAGTCAAGTACTCGGTATAATGTCAGATACCTTATCATTTTAACTCCCATGGGCACAAGTACTTTCGGGTGCTCCTCCCAGGACCAGATCGGGCCCTATATGCGCAGGCATTTATCATGTATTTTGACATCCACTCTTGTTTATATAGCCAATATAGAATTTCAATAATCAAGCTTGTAGACACGTATGACAACTTTGATAGAATAGAGTCCAAAATATGACAAAGGACATAGAATGGCGATAATAACGGTATAATCACGATGTCGATAAAACTAGGTAGAATATGGTTCCCTTAACTTAGGTACCATGACAAATCAATATGGACATTCTTTATATAGAATTGAGGTCCACATGAACATTAGATCAAGCAAGATACCCTCATTCTTATCATAGAATTGGGGTTTACAAGAATGACACGATATGGCATGATATCATCATCCCATCAAGAATTTCTTATGATATACTCTTTGTATAATCATAAGGGCCGGTATACCATGTTTCTTTAGATTGACATGGCAAGGATCGTGTAATGGGTTTTTAGGGTACAACCAGCTCAGTCGGCCTTGAGGGAATCCAAGGCTACGAGGAGTCTTACGGAGGTCTCTATGACTAACTCGCTAGTCCAAAGGAACGGAATGTCCAATGGAGAGCTTGTATGTCAATGAGAGTTGAGTGTGATCGATAAATCAACATGAAAACATGGGACTATACTCACGGAGTGGAGAATAGTGCCGATATACATATATATTATAATATATAAAACCATCGGTTAGCAAATCAGATGAAAATCAGTTTATAGTAAAATAACGACTTAGGTCAAGTCGTTTCTCAAGTAATTAACGCCTAACAGAAGGGCGTTTACATATGGTCCGTTTTGCAGAATTTTCAATAATTCAATAATTTATCTAAAACGCGCCTTGGGAAGGGGCGTTTCTTCAAGAGTTGACGACTACAGTAGCAGGCGTCTCCTTATTTATATATTTGACAGAATATCAATAATTTCATTAATTGTCTAAAACACGCCTTGGTCAGGGTCGTTTCTTCAAGATTTGACGACTACACCAGAAGGCGTCTTATTGTTTACAATATTTTTCAGAACATATTTATTTTCAGAAATTATCAAAAACGCGCCCTTGTCAGGGGCGTTAATCATTAAATTCTTATTTTCACAGAATATATATTCCAGGATTTTAACAGATACGCGCCCTAGTAAGGGGCGTTTATTTTTAATTCACGCCCTATGATGGGGCGTTTACATATGGAAAACGACCTAGTCTAGGTCGTGAATTCAAGAGATACCATGAATTTTCATGGGCAGTAATAATTTCAGGATAATAGAATTCATGGAGAACGAATGTATGGTCATGACAATAAAATTAGCAAGTTTGAAGACATGTGATCATGCATCATTGTAGGATCATTATTTCATAGATACTCAATTCTTAACATGGGTGATTAATGATTAAATGAAATTAACGCCTGTGTGCAGGGCGTCAAATCCAAAATTGACGACCTTGGCAGGGTCGTGACTTGTAAAGTAGCGCCCTAGTCTGGGGCGTGTATTTCATAGTCACGCCCTTGCTAAGGACGTTTCTTTCAAGAAATTAACAGAAAGTCGTTCAGAAACTATAGTAAACCAAACCATGTATATGCATGATAATTATTGTACTGTATCAATTTAGTTTGGGCTATAGTGACTTGAGAAAATCCTACCTTTAAGAGTTGATTTGGAGATGACCGTGAGGGGTTTTTTGGCTAGCAGAAGATGATGGCTTTGATGAAGAGGCTTCTACAACAGCTTTCCTATGAGAGAAGAAACTGTATCAGTTTCTTTGAAATCTGATCATCACGTCAAAAGTGAAAAAAAGATCTTTACCAGCTCTCAACGTACGGCCACCGAGCTCCCTTAACCTGTATAGAGAAGAAGATGAAGAATTGTTAATTCTTCATGCAACTGAAGCAGAGAACAAAAGGGAAATTAAGAAGAACGGTTTGTTCTTCACGTACCTCTGCAGTCGGAGGTATCAAATAGGTTTAGGGTTGTTCGATCAAGGCTTATTTATAAGATTTTGGAAATCCTATTAGGGTTAGTGATTGTGTGGAAGTAATGCTTCCCTAATAGAGTCCTTACCCTAGTAGACACTTACTGGATCAGGTTGATCCTTCCCCTGATAAGCTCTGGGTCGAACGGGTCCGAATGGAATTAACGCCTTAGGTAAGGGCGTCGATTCTTTAATTAACGACCTAGTTCAGGTCGTTTCTTAAGAAACGTCTTGGATAAGGGCGTTCCTTGTTTTTGAAACACGCCCCATATATGGGCGTTTCTTTTACTTGCCTATTTGGTAGTGAGAGTTGACGACCGTAGGTGTGGGCGTCCTTTCTTTATTCACGCCATGGATAGAGGTGTTTCTTTATAAATTAACGCCTTAATAAGAGGCGCTATTTTTAATTTGTTTTATTTCGTCCAATTAACCCTATTCCTTTTATATATATTACTTCTGTAATATATATGTTTTAATTTATTTCAATTATTCATTTATTAGGGTTGCTACACCCTCCCCCACTTAAAAAGAATTTGGTCCCCAAATTCAATATATATATAATTATACATGTGGAGAGCGTAGAACATATACCTCTTAGAATAACTCGGGAAATCGTTTCTTCATAGATTCTTCGGTCTCCCATGTCGCTTCGTGTTCAGGATTCTTATTCCATTGCACCTTGAGCATGGGAATAACCTTATTCCTTAGAGCTCGTATTTCTCGATCTAATATCTTTAAAGGCCTCTGTTCATATGTGAGATCTTTCTGGATCACCAGATCTCCATGCTCAATAATATGTGACGGATCGTGCACATACTTCTTCAACATAGATATGTGAAATACATTGAGTACCTCGGACAACTGAGGAGGCAACGCGATGCGATAAGCAACCTCGCCAACTCTTTCGAGTACCTCAAATGGTCCGATGAATCTTGGCGTAAGCTTGCCCTTAACACCAAATCTTCGGATGCCACGTCCAGGGGATATTTTAAGAAATACATGATCTCCAACCTGGAATTCAAGATCTCTTCTCCTGGTATCAGCATAAGCCTTTTGCCTTGTCTGAGCAACTTGTAATCTTTCTCTGATTACCTGTATCTTCTCAGTTGTATCCCTTACCATGTCTGGACCTAATAGTTGTTTTTCTCCAACTTCGTTCCAACATATGGGAGATCAGCAACTCCTTCCATATAAGGCTTCGAAAGGTGCCATTTGGATACTAGCTTGGTAGCTATTATTATATGCAAATTCAACTAAAGGTAAGTGGTCATGCCAGCTTCCTCCAAAGTCAATAATGCATGCTCTCAGCACATCTTCAACAACTTGATTAGTTCGCTCGGTCTGACCATCCGTTTGTGGGTGAAAAGCAGTACTAAAATTGAGCCTTGTTCCCAATGAATGTTGTAATCCCTTCCAAAAATGAGAAGTAAAACGGGGATCTCTATCAGACACGATTGAGACAGGAATTCCATGTATCCTGACTATTTCTTTAATGTATAGTGCAGCTAGCACATCAATTGACCATCGGCTTTTGATTGGCAAGAAATGTGCCGATTTAGTCAATCGGTCAATGATAACCCAGATTCCATCATGTCCTCCTTTAGATTTAGACAAACCCATGATGAAGTCCATACCAATATCCTCCCATTTCCACTTAGGAATATCTAGAGGATGTAGTTTTCCCGCAGGCTTTTGGTGTTCTGCCTTGACCTGTTGGCATGTGAGACAGCGTGATACATAGTCCGCTATTTCTCTTTTCATATTAGGCCACCAAAAGTTCCTCTTTACATCTTGGTACATTTTGGTTGATCTTGGATGAATAGTGTACCTGGATCGGTGAGCTTCATCTAAGATCTTCTTCTTTAATTCCGGACAATCGGGTATACAAGTTCTATCTTTGAACGATAATCTTCCATCAGAAGTTAGTTGAAAATTAGATTGTCCTTCTAATCTGCCTTTGATTTCTACTAATATAGGATCATCATCCTGAAGTGTTTGTATCTCAGATAACAAATCTGACTGTATGCTTACATGGGATAGTGTGACAAATTTGGATTCCGTGTCCAAGCTTATATTGACCTCGGAGAATTGTTCAAGTAACCTCCATTCTTGTATCATACAATTGGCTATCCTTGCTCTCGGCTTTCGACTAAGGGCATCAGCCACATAATTACCCTTTCCGGGATGGTATTGTATACTGAAGTCGAAGTCCTTGAGATATTCTAGCCAGCGTCTTTGTCTCATGTTTAGTTCCTTTTGTGAGAATAGATATTTGAGACTTTTGTGATCGGAGTAGACAGTGAACTGTACCCCATAGAGATAGTGTCTCCATATCTTTAGGGCAAATACTACCGCGGCCAGTTCCAAGTCATGGACGGGGTAATTCTCCTCATGCTTCTTCAGTTGACGAGAAGAGTATGCTATGACCTTCCCTTGTTGCATTAGAACACATCCGAGGCCAATGCCAGAAGCATCAGTGTAGACCTCGAATTTCTCTCCTTCAATTGGCAGGGCTAAGACCGGAGCTGTAGTGAGATGATCCTTGAGAGTTTGGAAACTGCTTTCACATTCCTCACTCCATTCATATCGGATCTCCTTACGAGTTAACCTTGTAAGGGGCACGGCGATCTTAGAGAAATCTTTGATGAATCGCCGATAGTAGCCTACAAGACCTAAGAAACTTCTGATCTCGCTTGCATTAGTGGGTCTTTCCCAGTTTCTTACAGCTTCAACCTTTGACGGATCTACAGATAAACCGTCCTTGGATATGACATGTCCCAGAAAAGCCACTTCTTCAAGCCAGAACTCGCATTTGCTGAGTTTAGCATATAATTGATTTGTCCTCAAGACTTGCAATGCAATCCTCAAATGCTCTTCATGTTCTTCCTTAGTCTTAGAATATATCAATATATCATCAATGAAGACTACTATGAATTGATCCAAGTAAGGCCTGAATATGCTATTCATTAACTGCATAAAGGCAGCAGGGGCATTTGTTAGTCCAAAAGGCATAACAATAAATTCGTAATGGCCATACCTGCTTCTGAATGCAGTCTTGTGAATGTCATCGTCCTTGATTCTTAATTGATGATATCCCGACCTGAGATCAATCTTGGAGAAATATTTGGATCCTGAAATCTGATCAAATAACTCATCGATTCTCGGCAGTGGATACTTGTTCTTGATAGTAAGATGATTCAACTGTCGATAGTCGATACACAATCTCATGGACCCATCCTTCTTCTTTACAAATAAGACTGGTGCTCCCCACGGGGAAGTACTTGGTCTAATAAACCCTTTTCGGATTAGTTCCATCAGCTGCTCCTTCAACTCCTTGAGTTCAGCAGGGGACATTCTATATGGTGCCTTTGAAACAGGACCGGCACCAGGGACTAAGTCAATGGTGAAGGCCACTTCTCTTTGAGGGGGTAATCCCGGCAAATTTTCTGGAAATACGTCTGGGAATTCTCGTACTACTTGAACGTCTTCTATCTTGGTTTCCTTAGCTTCTTTAATAGTGACAAAAGCAAGGAAGGATACACATCCTTTCTTGACGAGCTTGCTTGCTCGAAGAGCCGAGATAAGAGGGGATTTGCTTCGACTCTTAGGACTAGTATAAGTCAGTTCCGGAAATTCCTTGAAAATAATCTTGCTATCACGGCAATCAACCGTTGCCTGGTATTTGGATAACCAATCTGCTCCTAGTATAACATCATACTCTTTTAGATCTAAGCAGATAAGATCAATAGGAAAATTCTTTCCTCGAACCAATACCTCACAGTTTTGGTAATGATGTGTGATATCCGTCTCGTTTCCGAGAGGAGTAGACAATACTAATTTCATCCATTCCGGTTCTAGAGGCAATGGGTCAGCAAACTTCTTGGAAACAATGGAATGCGATGCACCCGTGTCAAATAAAACATGTGCATATTTGGAACAAATTTTTAATGTACCTTCCACCAATCCGCCTTCTTCTTCTGGTTCGGTCTCTTGGATTGCATGAAGATGCGCGTTCCTTGTCACTGGGCGTTTACCCTCACCGTCTTGGTCATTCATTAATGGACAATCGGGAATCCGATGTTCACGACTCCCACAACGGAGACATGCTCCTAATTTCCTCCAGCATTCTTCTGTTTTGTGACCAGCCTTGTCACAATGCTTGCATACTACGTTTGAAGGTGTAGTGGTGATAGAGAAAGGCTTGGATTTCTTGAACTTCTGATCTTGAGAGGAAGAACCTCCATTATTGGGCCTCTTCTTAAAGTTGGGTTTAAAAGAACCCGAACTTGTGACTTGCTCCTTTTTGTCTTTCCCACGGATCCTATCAGATAGTTCCGTGGCATCTTCAAGCAACTGAGCTCGGCGCACTAATTCAGTATAAACTTGAATATCCATAGGCGCCAGTTGAGTAATGTAGTGGGGCCTAAGCCCATTAAGAAATCTACGGGCTTTCATCTTTTCCGTGCTAATAAGATGCTTAGCATATCTAGACAACCTGGAGAACTGAGCTTCATAATCTGCTAATGATAAGGATCGTTGCTTTAATGCCGCGAATTCGGCAGCCTTCTTTTCTTGGACTCGGTCCGAGAAATATTTAGCATTGAAGTATTCCACGAATTCTTCCCATGTTACTTGAGTAGGATCTATGGTTGCTTCAATAGACTCCCACCAGCATCTAGCATCCTTTTCTAACTGGAAAGTAGCTAATAAGACTTTGTCCTGATCCGTGCATTGCATAACACGGAATATACGTTCAATCTCCCGAACCCAATGCTCGGCATCGTCTGGATCGGTCGATCCCATGAACTTCGGGGGATTCATATTCTTGAATGCTTGGTGTAAGCTTCCAGCTCGTGGAGCACCCCCTTTTGCTACCTGTTGTAGCACTTGGGTCATCCCTTGAAGGGTACGCTGCATGTTGCGCCATTGAGCACGTTCGGCAGCCATTATCCTACAATTACGATAGCTATGTTAGTATTATATCACTATGATCTTATAAAGGACTCATTGATCATTTAACCCTTGGTTCTACCCACTCTCACTTGGTTAAAGGTTTTGAAACCTATCCTTGGACTTGGGTTTCCTAGGAATCGAATACCTTAGGCTCTGATACCACAAAGACTGTCACGCCCCGAGCGCGGAAGATACCCGGAGATGCGCTACGTGTCTATATCAATCATGTCAATCAGAGTGGTCGTGTATTCGACACAAAGATAGAGATGCACAAAATAGCAAGATAACCCAATCCTTTATTTCATAATGGATAGACTATTACAAATCCAATACTCTGTTTAATAAAAAGGAAAAGAATACATATTTGACTCAAGAAACTATAGAAAAGACTGGATGACACTTGGAGAATCTCTATCTCTTTCACTCTTGATCATTCCCATCCGATGGACTTCCATCGTCGTCGGACTTACCTGAAAAGTAAAAAGGGACAAACGGAATGAGCGAACGCTCAGTAGGAAATTATATCTCAAGTACTAGCAAGGGGTTTAAGTAATTACATTTTCATGAATGCAATAAAGCTATGCATGCTCGCATGAAACGACAAGATAGAGAGAATGTAATATCAAAGAAATAAGATGAACTTAATCATGAACTTCTAACAAGATGACAAGTATATTCAAGGTATTCAAGCAAGCACGTTTAACAAGTCATGTCAAGAACTTTGGCTATCATGTATCAAGCAAGTAAATTACCCTTTTTCGGGCCACGCATTTCATGTAAAGTCAAGTACGATTCAAGTACAAGATGTGTGTGGAATGTCCAATCAAGCAAGTCAAGTACTCGGTATAATGTCAGATACCTTATCATTTTAACTCCCATGGGCACAAGTACTTTCGGGTGCTCCTCCCAGGACCAGATCGGGCCCTATATGCGCAGGCATTTATCATGTATTTTGACATCCACTCTTGTTTATATAGCCAATATAGAATTTCAATAATCAAGCTTGTAGACACGTATGACAACTTTGATAGAATAGAGTCCAAAATATGACAAAGGACATAGAATGGCGATAATAACGGTATAATCACGATGTCGATAAAACTAGGTAGAATATGGTTCCCTTAACTTAGGTACCATGACAAATCAATATGGACATTCTTTATATAGAATTGAGGTCCACATGAACATTAGATCAAGCAAGATACCCTCATTCTTATCATAGAATTGGGGTTTACAAGAATGACACGATATGGCATGATATCATCATCCCATCAAGAATTTCTTATGATATACTCTTTGTATAATCATAAGGGCCGGTATACCATGTTTCTTTAGATTGACATGGCAAGGATCGTGTAATGGGTTTTTAGGGTACAACCAGCTCAGTCGGCCTTGAGGGAATCCAAGGCTACGAGGAGTCTTACGGAGGTCTCTATGACTAACTCGCTAGTCCAAAGGAACGGAATGTCCAATGGAGAGCTTGTATGTCAATGAGAGTTGAGTGTGATCGATAAATCAACATGAAAACATGGGACTATACTCACGGAGTGGAGAATAGTGCCGATATACATATATATTATAATATATAAAACCATCGGTTAGCAAAATCAGATGAAAATCAGTTTATAGTAAAATAACGACTTAGGTCAAGTCGTTTCTCAAGTAATTAACGCCTAACAGAAGGGCGTTTACATATGGTCCGTTTTGCAGAATTTTCAATAATTCAATAATTTATCTAAAACGCGCCTTGGGAAGGGGCGTTTCTTCAAGAGTTGACGACTACAGTAGCAGGCGTCTCCTTATTTATATATTTGACAGAATATCAATAATTTCATGAATTGTCTAAAACACGCCTTGGTCAGGGTCGTTTCTTCAAGATCTGACGACTACACCAGAAGGCGTCTTATTGTTTACAATATTTTTCAGAACATATTTATTTTCAGAAATTATCAAAAACGCGCCCTTGTCAGGGGCGTTAATCATTAAATTCTTATTTTCACAGAATATATATTCCAGGATTTTAACAGATACGCGCCCTAGTAAGGGGCGTTTATTTTTAATTCACGCCCTATGATGGGGCGTTTACATATGGAAAACGACCTAGTCTAGGTCGTGAATTCAAGAGATACCATGAATTTTCATGGGCAGTAATAATTTCAGGATAATAGAATTCATGGAGAACGAATGTATGGTCATGACAATAAAATTAGCAAGTTTGAAGACATGTGATCATGCATCATTGTAGGATCATTATTTCATAGATACTCAATTCTTAACATGGGTGATTAATGATTAAATGAAATTAACGCCTGTGTGCAGGGCGTCAAATCCAAAATTGACGACCTTGGCAGGGTCGTGACTTGTAAAGTAGCGCCCTAGTCTGGGGCGTGTATTTCATAGTCACGCCCTTGCTAAGGACGTTTCTTTCAAGAAATTAACAGAAAGTCGTTCAGAAACTATAGTAAACCAAACCATGTATATGCATGATAATTATTGTACTGTATCAATTTAGTTTGGGCTACAGTGACTTGAGAAAATCCTACCTTTAAGAGTTGATTTGGAGATGACCGTGAGGGGTTTTTTGGCTAGCAGAAGATGATGGCTTTGATGAAGAGGCTTCTACAACAGCTTTCCTATGAGAGAAGAAACTGTATCAGTTTCTTTGAAATCTGATCATCACGTCAAAAGTGAAAAAAAGATCTTTACCAGCTCTCAACGTACGGCCACCGAGCTCCCTTAACCTGTATAGAGAAGAAGATGAAGAATTGTTAATTCTTCATGCAACTGAAGCAGAGAACAAAAGGGAAATTAAGAAGAACGGTTTGTTCTTCACGTACCTCTGCAGTCGGAGGTATCAAATAGGTTTAGGGTTGTTCGATCAAGGCTTATTTATAAGATTTTGGAAATCCTATTAGGGTTAGTGATTGTGTGGAAGTAATGCTTCCCTAATAGAGTCCTTACCCTAGTAGACACTTACTGGATCAGGTTGATCCTTCCCCTGATAAGCTCTGGGTCGAACGGGTCCGAATGGAATTAACGCCTTAGGTAAGGGCGTCGATTCTTTAATTAACGACCTAGTTCAGGTCGTTTCTTAAGAAACGTCTTGGATAAGGGCGTTCCTTGTTTTTGAAACACGCCCCATATATGGGCGTTTCTTTTACTTGCCTATTTGGTAGTGAGAGTTGACGACCGTAGGTGTGGGCGTCCTTTCTTTATTCACGCCATGGATAGAGGCGTTTCTTTATAAATTAACGCCTTAATAAGAGGCGTTATTTTTAATTTATTTTATTTCGTCCAATTAACCCTATTCCTTTTATATATATTACTTCTGTAATATATATGTTTTAATTTATTTCAATTATTCATTTATTAGGGTTGCTACAATAAGACTCCGCTATCCTTGGATTCCCTCAAGGCAGTCAAGCGGGTTGTACCACTAAAACCTATGACACTACTTGATTGCCATGTCACTCTAAAGAAACATGGTCTATCGGCCCTCATGACATGCTATTTGGATGTCATGGGAATACTCTTTAAATAATGGAATGGGGCACCATACCATTAATATTCTTTAAGAATTATGTGCCATACTTGTGGACACTAATTCTATCTAGCTTATCATGTACAAGGACGAGCGACCATATCTATATGAGGGCTTATTCTTAATGACAAGGCACCCATCTAGGGAGCCGATTCCACCTAATTTTATCGTTGATCATGATTATATCGTTATTATCATCCTTATACAACATGTTCAATCCTTGAAATTCTATTCCATATGATCTACCTTAAAGTTGCTACAAGCTTATTCCGTTGGAATTCTGTATTGGCTATAACTATAGTGGATGTCGAAAAATACGTGATTCAATGCTAGCGCATATAAGGGCCCGATCTGGTCTTGGGAGGAGCACCCGAAAGTACTAGTGCCCATGGGAGTTGTAATGATCACGGTGTGGCATTGCACCGAAGTACTTGTCGTTCTAGTTATATGACATTCCACAAATCTCATGCTTGACTCGACTTGACATGACATGACTTGCGTGACCCGGAATGGGTATTTATTATATACTTGCTTGAAACATAATAGCCAATTCTTGACGTGACATGATAGACATACATGCTTGATCATCTTGACATGTATTGACATGAGTTCTTGGAAGACTTGCTAGTTCACTCACTTTATCTTGATATACATTCTCTACTCTCTTGTTATACATTCTCTATTATCGTTTTACGCGAACATGCATAGCTATATTGCATTCATGTAACTTAAAATCTACTTAAAGCAAGCTAGCATTTGAGATATAATCCCTACTGAGTGTTCGCTCACATAGTATTTTCCCTTATCTTTCAGGTAAGTCCGATGACGAGACTCAATCGGATGGGAAAAGTCAAGAGTGAAGAGATTAGAGCTACTCCGTCTATCCAAGCGTCAACTAGTCCTATCTTTTGTATTTTTTTGAGTCAATCCTTGTATTTTTATTTTATTGAGTCTTGGCAATTTCATTAAGTGAATTGTAATAGAAGTACTTTCAGATTTAATGGGAAAATGGATTGGGTTATCTTTACCTTCGCGCGCTCTATCTTTGTGTCAAATACACTAACGCTCTGATTGACATGATCGATATAAACTCGTCGCGCATCTCCGGGTTCCTTCCGCGCTCGAGGCGTGACAGTTTTTGTGGTATCAGAGCGTAGGGTATTCAATTCCTAGGAAACCCAAGTCCAAGGATAGGTTTAAACCTTGACCCAGTGAGATTGGGTAGAATCGAGGGTTGAGTTAACTTAAAAAAAAACTAATACCTTTGACCATAATCACATATTAATATAGTTATTGTAATTGTAGGACCATGGCCACAGAATGTGCCCAATGGCGTAACATGCAACGCACGATTCAAGGCATGACACAGGCGTTATAACAAGTAGCACAAGGAGGTGCGCACCGTGGAGCGGGAAACATCCACCAAAGTTTCAGAAACATGAGCCCTCCTAAGTTCATGGGATCCACAGATCCGGATGACGCCGAGCACTGGATCCGAGTGACTGAACGTATCTTTAGAGTTATGCAATGCACAGACCAAGAGAAGGTCTTATTAGCACCATTTCAACTGGAAAGGGACGCCCAATGCTGGTGAGAGGCCATAGAAGCCACTTTAGATCAAGACCAAGTTACTTGGGAGGAATTTGTTGAACATTTCAACAACAAGTTATTCTCAGACTGAGTTCAAGAGAAGAAAGCCGCCGAATTCTCCGCACTTAAGCAACGATCTTTGTCGGTGGCTGAGTACGAGGCACAATTATCGAGGTTATCTCGGTATGTTAAACACCTACTCAGTACCAAGAAGATGAAAGCTAGGAGATTGCTAAATGGGCTCAGGCCCCAATATATCACACAACTAGCCCCGATGGACATACAAGTCTATTTGGAGATGGTACGACGAGCCCAGCTACTAGAAGATGCCATAGAACTATCTGATAGGATTCGTGGGAAAGATAAGAAGGAACATGTCACTAGTTCTGGTTCCTTCAAACCCAATTTCAACAAGAAGAGGCCAAGTAATAGAGGCACTCCCTCTTAAGAGCAAAAGTTCAAGAAGATCAAACCTTTCTCCATCACCACCACACCTTCCAAAGTGGTGTGTAAACACTGTGATAAGGCCAGACACAAGGCCGTGAATGTTGGAGGAAACTGGGAGCTTGTCTCCGTTCTAGGAGCCATATCATCAGATTCCCAACTATCCCCTGCTCAACGATCAAGCCGGTGACGAGAAGCACCCGGTGCAAAGAATGCACGTCTCCAAGCTATAACGGAGGCAGATCAAGACGAGGGCTGACTAGTGGAAGGTACACTACAAGTTTGTTCCAAGTCTGCACATGTCTTATTTGATACTGGTGCATCGCATTCTTTTGTTTCCAAGAAGTTTGCTGACCCCCTACCTATGGAATCGGAATGGATAAAATTAGTTATTTTGAGTCCTCTCAGAAACGAAGCTGATATTGTCCATCATTACCAAAATTGCGAAGTCCTGATAGAAGGGAGGAATCTACCTATTGACTTGATATGTCTAGATATAAAAGACTATGATATCATATTAGGAGCCGATTGGCTATCCAAGTATCAGGCAACTGTTGATTACCGTAACAGCAAGGTTACTTTCAAGGAATTTCCGGAACTAGTTTATATTAGCCCTAAGAATCGGAGCAAGTCACCTCTTATTTCAGCTCTTCGAGCTAGCAAGCTAATAAGGAAAGGATATGTATCTTTCCTTGCTTTTGTCACCATTAAGGAGACCAAGGGGTCTAAGATAGAAGACATCCCAGTGATACAAGAATTTTCGGATGTGTTTTCGGAAGAATTGCCTAGACTACCCTCACAAAGAGAAGTGGCCTTCACCATCGACTTGGTCCCTGGTGCTGGTCCAGTTTCTAAGGCACCATATAGGATGTCCCCTGTTGAACTCAAGGAGTTAAAGGAACAACTTATGGAACTTCTAAAGAAGGGATTTATTAGGCCGAGTACTTCCCCGTGGGGAGCACCTGTCCTATTTGTAAAGAAGGAGGATGGATCCATGAGGTTATGCATCGACTATCGACAGTTGAATCATCTCACTATCAAGAACAAGTATCCACTGTCGAGAATCGATGAGTTATTTGATCAAATATCTGGATCCAGGTATTTCTTAAAGAGTGATCTCAGGCCAGGATATCACCAACTAAGGATCAAAGATGAGGACATTCATAAGACCACGTTCAGGAGCAGGTATGGGCACTATGAATTTGTTGTTGTGCCTTTTAGACAAATAAATGCCCCTACAGCCTTTATGCAGATGATGAATAGTATATTCAAGCCTCATCTAGATCAGTTCGTGGTAGTTTTCATTGATGATATACTGATCTATTCAAAGACCAAGGAAGAGCATGCAGAGTATTTGAGGATTGCATTACAGATATTGAGGACGAATCAGCTATATGCAAAGCTCAATAAATGTGAATTCTGGCTAGAAGAAGTATCTTTCCTAGGTCATGTGATTTCAAAGGACGGACTATCTGTAGATCCATCCAAAGTTGAAGCTGTAAAGAATTGGGAAAGACCGACTAGTGCTAGCGAGATCCACAGTTTCTTGGGTCTTACCGGCTACTATAGGCGATTCAGCAAGGATTTCTCCAAGATCGCCGTGCCACTCACTAGGCTAACTCGCAAGGAGATCCGTTATGAATGGAGCGAGGAATGTGAAAGAAGCTTTCAAGCTCTCAAGGATCACCTAACTACTGGCCCGGTCTTAGCTTTACCTATAGAAGGAGAGAAATTCGAGGTCTACACCGATGCGTCTGGCATTGGCCTCGGATGTGTCTTGATGCAACAAGGGAGAGTTATAGCTTACTCTTCCCGACAACTCAAGAAGCATGAAGAGAACTACCTAGTCTATGACTTAGAATTGGCTGCGGTAGTATTTGCATTGAAGATATGGAGACATTATCTATACAGAGTGCAGTTTATTATATACTCTGATCACAAGAGTCTCAAGTATCTCTTCTCTCAAAAAGAATTGAATATGAGACAGAGACGTTGGCTAGAATATCTCAAGGACTTTGACTTCACAATACAATATCATCCTGGAAAGGGTAATCCCGTAGCTGATGCCCTCAGTCGGAAGCCAAGAGTAATATTAGCCAATTGCATGATTCAGGAGTGGAAGTTGTTAGAACAATTCTCTAAGCTTGATATAAGCATAGACAAGGAAAGCAAGTGTGTTACACTATCGCATATGAGCATACAGCCAGATTTACTCTCTGACATACAAGGACTTCAAGACAATGACCCAACATTAGTGGAAATCAAGGGAAAAATTGAAGAGAAATCTTATTTCAAATTAGCATCAGATGGAAGGTTGTTATTCAGAGACAGAACTTGTATACCGGAATGTCTAGAGCTAAAGAAGAAGATCTTAGATGGAGCTCACACATCAAGGTACACCATTCATCCAGGATCTACCAAAATGTACTAAGATTTGAAAAGGACCTTTTGGTGGCCCAACATGAAAAGAGAAGTAGCGGACTTCGTGTCTCGCTGTCTCACATGCCAACAAGTAAAGGCGGAACACCAAAAGCCTGCCGACAAGCTACATCCTCCTCATATTCCCAAGTGGAAGTGGGAGGATATCGGTATGGACTTTATTATGGGACTATCTAAATATAGAGGAGGACATGATGAAATTTGGGTCATCATAGACCGTTTGACCAAGTCGGCACATTTCTTGCCAATTAAGAGCCGATGGTCGGTGGATGTTCTCGCTGCATTATACATCAAAGAGATAGTCAGATTACATGGAATTCCTGTATCAATCGTGTCTGACCGAGACCCTCATTTTACATCTCATTTTTGGAAGGGTCTACAACATTCATTGGGGATAAGACTCAACTTTAGTACTGCATTTCATCCTCAGACGGATGGTCAGATCGAAAGAACCAATCAGGTAGTAGAAGATATGCTCAGGGCTTGCATCATTGATTTTGGTGGAAGCTGGTATGATCACTTGCCGTTGGTCAAGTTTGCATACAACAACAGTTACCAGGCAAGTCTACAGATGGCACCTTTCGAAGCTTTCTACGGAAGGACTTACCGATCACCCCTGTGCTGGGATGAAGTTGGCGAAAAATAATTATTAGGCCCAGACATGGTAAAGGATACCACCGAAAAGATTCAGCTCATTAGAGAAAGACTTCAAGTAGCTCAGTCTAGACAAAAGGCTTATGCTGACATAAGAAGAAGAGATCTCGAATTCCAAGTCGGAGATCATGTATTTCTTAAGATATCACCTGGACGAGGAATCATGAGATTTGGTGTTAAGGGCAAGCTTACACCAAGGTTTATCGGACCTTTTGAGGTAGTAGAAAGAGTTGGCGAGGTTGCTTACCGAGTCGCTTTGCCTCCTCAACTGTCTGAAGTTCATAATGTATTCCACATATCCATGATGAAGAGGTATGTGCACGATCCGTCACATATCATAAATCATGGAGACCTGGTGATTCAAAAAGATCTCACATATGAACAAAAGCCCATGAAGATTCTTGATCGGGAGGTGCGTACATTGAGGAACAAAATGATTCCCATGCAAAAAGTGCAATGGAGTGAATGCTCAGAGCACGAAGCCACATGGGAGACCGAGGAGTCCATGAGGAAGCAATTCCCTGACTTATTCTAAATAGGTATGTATCCTGCACTCTCCACATTTATATGCAAATTGAATTTGGGGACCAAATTCTTTTAAGTGGGGGAGGGTGTAGCAACCCTGGTAAATTGAAGGATTGAAAATTTAAAATTTATGACCAATACCCAACCCCTGTATATATATATTTAAAGACTAATATATACACCAAATGGGCCTTACACTTAAAACAAATAACAAATGGGCCAAAATTAAATAGCGCCCTCTATTAAGGCGCTATTTCACAAATTGAAGACCCTTCACGAAGGCGTAAATTACATAAATAACGCCTCTATCATGGGCGTCATTTTCATAAGTTAAAAGGGGTAAGAGAGAGGAAAATAGTAAATAATGCAAGGAAAATAGTAAATAACGCCCCATGCGTGGGCGCTATTTAATGAAATAGCGACATAGGCTAAGGTGCTATTTCAGGAAAATTAGAAAATAGTAAGTCAGCTACCGTGTTTGGCTCGAACTTGGAAGCCAGATGATATCTGGGTAGATGGTGATCTGGAAAGATTACTACGTAGGAAATAAGGATAACAATAGAATTCTTCCCTGGAAATTTAGATCCTAATCAAACTCTAAGACACAAGCGATCCTTTTACCCTATAAATACACCCCTTCAGAACACAATAGAGGTTACTACCTCTAGGTGTTCTACAGTTCTTTCCATTGTTATCTCGTAAGGAACTTTTGCTTCCAACACTATTGAAGGAAGCAACATGTTCCTCCATCCTCCGCACGAACGAAGAAGAAAATGTATCTTCTCCTTCCTTTTCTCCTGCTGTCGTTATCGAGAAGAGGTACCTCCGTTTCTTCCTTTAAAGGGAGGAAGTCTTCTTCTCTTCATCCTTTCTTCTGCCGCCAGAATCAGAAGAAAACCAACCTGCTTCTTCTTCCAGTTGCTGCTACTGCGTTGCAAGAACTGCTGTTCTTGTTATTATCATCATCCAAGCCGTTCTTCTTCTACCTATTGCTCCTGCCTCTGTTTACACTAAAACAGAGTATCGTATCAAGGGTTACTTCCTCCATCTTCTTCATTGTCTATCAACCAAATCAATATCAAAGGTAGGTTTTCTCAAGTTCTATGCAAAACCATGTAATTACTAAGTCGTCTGCATGCATGTAGGTCTAAAGGTTGCTTCCTGAAAGATTTAAAATGTTTTACTGAGTTTTAGTAAATAGCGACCTAGACTAGGGCGCTATATGATTAAACGACCGTGTAAACAGTCGTCAATTCGTTAGCTAATTAATAAATATACAAGTTTAGAAATTTAATAACTGAGAACCCTTACATGTAAACTAATGCATGTTCATACTGGTAAATTCCTGTTATTTTTCTCTACATGTACATATCTCTAGTTTCCTGATCAGACTTACTTCAAAAATCATGTGTCTATGATTGTACCTGCCCGGTGCAAATCATATGACAAAGAAATAACGACCATCCTCAGGTCGTCAATTGAATGAACTCCCCCATACACGGGCGCTATTTACTGATAATTGTAAAATTTGAAATATTCATGACCTAATTTCCTGGATATTGAAATAAAGACATGAACCCTGCCATTAATTTGATATATGACGCCCCTGACTAGGGCGCTGTTTAATGAATTAGTGACTTAAGCAAAGTCATCATATCTGAAATTGATAATATTTACTAAATTTAATAGTAATGGAATATGGATATAATGACTGAGTGAACAGTCGTCATTTATTGAACTGACGACCCAGAGAAGGGCGCCAATTCAGAAAATGAAGACTTAATCGCAGGCGTCAATTTTACTGATTTCTTGATTTATGTAACCCACTGTCGGTTGGTTATATGTATAGGCACTATATTCCATTCTGTGAGTATAGTCCCATGTTTCACATGTTTTTATCGTTTACCCATTATTTCTCGGTGATAGATGAACCCTCCGCGGGACATTCCGTTCCTTCGGACTGGTGATTTTATCATAGAGACCTCCATAAGACTCCGCTAGCCTTGGATTCCCTTAAGGCCGTCGAGCGGGTTGTACCACTAAAACCTATGGCACTACTTGATTGCCATGTCACTCTAAAGAAACATGGTATACCGGCCATCATGACATGCTATTTGGATGTCATGGGAATACTCTTTAAATAATGGAATGGGGAACCATACCATTAATATTCTTTAAGAATTATGTGCCATACTTGTGGACACTAATTCTATCTACCTTATCATGTACAAGGGCGAGCGACCATATCTATATGGGCGCTTATTCTTAATGACAAGGCACCCATCTAGGGAGCAGATTCCACCTAGTTTTATCATTGATCGTGATTATACCGTTATTATCATCCTTATACAACATGTTAAATCCTTGAAATTCTATTCCATATGATCTACCTTAAAGTTCCTACAAGCTTATTCTGTTGGAATTCTATATTGGCTATAATTATAGTGGATGTCGAAAAATACATGATTCAATGCTAGCGCATATAAGGGCCCGATCTGGTCCTGGGAGGAGCACCCGAAAGTACTAGTGCCCATGGGAGTCGTAATGATCACGGTGTGACAATGCACCGAAGTACTTGTCGTTCTAGTTATATGACATTCCATAAATCTCGTGCTTGACTCGACTTGACATGACATGACTTGCGTGACCCGGAATGGGTATTTATTATATACTTGCTTGAAACATGATAGCCAATTCTTGACACGACATGATAGACATACGTGCTTGATCATCTTGATATGTATTGACATGAGTTCTTGAAAGACTTGCTAGTTCACTCACTTTATCTTGATATACATTCTCTACTCGCTTGTTATACATTCTCTATTTTCATTTTATGCGAACATGCATAGCTATATTACATTCATGTAACTTAAAATCTACTTAAAGCAAGCTAACATTTGAGATATAATCCCTACTGAGCATTCGCTCACATAGTATTTTCCCTTATCTTTCAGGTAAGTCCGATGACGAGACTCAATCGGATGGGGAAAGTCAAGAGTGAAGAGATTATAGCTACTTCGTCTATCCAAGCGTCAACTAGTCCTATCTTTTCTATTTTTTTTTTGAGTCAATCCTTGTATTTTTATTTTATTGAGTCTTGACAATTTCATTAAGTGAATTGTAACAGATGTACTTTCAGATTTAATGGAATAATGGATTGGGTTATCTTTACCTTCGCGTGCTCTGTCTTTGTGTCGAATACACTAACGCTCTGATTGACATGATCGATACAAACTCGTCGCGCATCTCTGGGTTCCTTCCGCGCTCGGGGCGTGACAAACATTCCAGCCATCAGGCTCCCAGGTAAGCAAAAAAAAAACACAAAAGTAAAATAAAATTTAAAAAAATTGGGTTAAAAATAGAGATGCCCCGGCAGACCCAGTCACCCTCATCGCAAGTGTAGCACCCCCAATAAAACAATAGAGAGGTTGAACTTCTTAAATAAAGAATCCTACATGAAGGCCTTATATAAAGAGCCATACCTTGTGAGGACTACTATATAAATGTACAAAGCCCAACATCACTTAATGCCAACACATGG
Source organism: Amorphophallus konjac (assembly GCA_022559845.1). Taxonomy (NCBI): domain Eukaryota; kingdom Viridiplantae; phylum Streptophyta; class Magnoliopsida; order Alismatales; family Araceae; genus Amorphophallus; species Amorphophallus konjac. The sequence continues at coordinate 205,588,261 of CM040120.1, read as the reverse complement.
GTAGTACGTAGTGGGGTTCCCTTTTTCCAACACCAAGGGAATGGGCGCCCCTTTACCAGGGCACCATTCACCAATATAGAGCTCCTCTATACAGGTGCCATTTCCTCTTTGGCAATATGATATATATATGTAAGAACCAAGGATGTAACGTCCACATGCATGGACGTTATTTCCTTAAATAGAGACTACATGGTAAGGCGCCATTTCCTGAGGGGAAAGCTTCTAGAAAAGCTGAAACATTAAGAGGTTATGTTCGCTGGCAAGGGACCCTTCTTTGGCCATGGACAGCAATATTTTTCAGATCTGGTTCCCCATTGACTCTTAATGACTTATTCCTTATAAACAATTCCCTTCATACAACGTAGAAGACCTTACTGTCAACCTGCCATTCCTGCCACGGAAGAGAAGGTTATTCGTACCTTTTTCTATTCTACACCCGCAGAAGAGAAATCTTAGTCTTTTCTCTTCATGTACAGGCTACGTACCACATCCCGCGGCTGGGAGCTGGGCTGCAGAGAACGTGGAGGGCTAGGATTCCACGGTTCTACCAGTTAACCACGTCAAAAGGTAGGTGTTCTCAAGATCTAGCTTAACTAGTAGTTAATATAGGTTAACATGCATGCTATTTAAACCTTTCATAGTTACCATCTGGTCATTTAAGTCAGGTGTATATCAAAAGACTTAGTGGGAAGGTTAGGCTACGCCTTTCTGAAACATTAACTCTTGCATGAGTAGATCTATGATCTTACCTCCGTCAAGTACCCCATGTACATACTGATTATATAGTTGTCACTACTCATAATATGTCCTAATTTCTTGTAAATTGATCCATGTTTAAAAGTTAATATCTATGAAATTAAAATTGAAAATGGTTGCATGAGCATGACCTTGCAATCCTGCTATTTTCCAATGTCTATATATGTCTCTACTTCCTGATTCTGTAAACATGTTATAAATCATGAACAGTAAAGTTACGTGATTAGTAGCCACATGTTCAAGGATTTATATTTATTAAACCAAATCATGAAACTCCTGCATGAGCATGACTTTGAAATCCCTGGATTTTTCTCTTTTTTATTATGTCTTCATTTCCGGATTTCATGAAATTTCGCATGATGAACAGTATTATGAGTCTAGTGGGCACCTAGGGGAAGGGCGCCCCTGACCAGGGTGCCATTTAATGGGGTCCCCCTAGCCAGGGTGCCATTCTCCAGTGTGGATTTAAACCCCCAGATCCCGTGATTAGCCCGTTAAACCCTATCGATTAGACTGTTAAACCTGTTACCTATTAAACCTTGCTGATTAGCCTGTTAAAACTGTTAAACCTGTTACCAGTTAACTTGTAAATTTCATACCTTGTTAAGCCTGTGAAAATCCTACAGCCTGTTAACATGTGATTAGTTTATTAAAACTGTTACCTGTTATACTGTTAGAAACCTGTGATTGTTAACCTTCTGAAATAGAGACCCTCTAGGAAATCTCTATTTTCTGAAATAGAGAATCTCCAGGGAGACTCTATTTTAACCTTCTGAAATAGAGACCCTCTGGGAAGTCTCTATTTCTGAATCCCGTTAAACCTGTCACATGTTAAGCCAGTTACCTGTTAAACCTGATCCTATTAAACCTGACACCTGTTAACCATGTAATTACTTACCTTGTTAAGCCTGCTGTTAGACTTGTTAATTACAGAACCTGGTAATTACACATCCTTTCAAACCTTGTTAATTACATAACCATCGTTAAGCTTTGTTAATCCTGTAGCATGTCAAATCACATAGCCTGTTAAACCTGTTTACAGTACGTGTAAACCTGTTATCCTGTTAGATTGTTAACCTTATGAAATAGAGACTCTCCGAGAAGACTGTATTTACTGAAATAGAGTCCCTCCGGAAAGACTCTATTTTAGCATTGAAATAGAGACTCTCTGTGAAGACTATATTTACTGAAATAGAGACCCTCTCGGAAGACTCTATTTCAGCATTGAAATAGAGACTCTCCGAGAAGACTCCATTTACTGAAATAGAGACCCTCTACAAGGGCACCATTTCCTTGCAACCTATAATTTTTGGGCTTCTGTCCGGCCCTTACCCAATGATCCCTGGCCTTCTTAACCCCGATTGGCCTATGTGTCATGCATTTTAAGTAGCTTGGTCATAAATCATCATTTACATGTGATTTTATCCTTGAACTATATTCCTAAAAATCTACCTTATGTTCATACAATGTGTAAACTTCTTGAAATTCTACATTGGCTATATAAATGAGAGTGGATGTCAAAAAGTATACATGAAATGTTGTGCATCATATAGGGCCTGGTCTGGTCTTGGGAGGAGCACCCGAAGGTACTTGTGCCCATGGGAGTTTATTGACCACGATGTTTGGCATTGCACTGAAGTACTTGCTTGCTTGATTTGACTTGAGACATTCCCACTCACTCTCACGTGACATGCTTGACTTACTTGAAATGAATTGTTTGGGCTAAAAAAGGGCGATTACTTGCTTGAATGAAATGACTGAAATAGCCAATTCCATTTCACTACTTGTTATTACACGAACTTGTGATCGCTTGCTTGAATACTGACTATCCCCTTCTTGGAAGGACTTGCTCGAATGTTACATTCTGGGAAATACTTGCTTAAATACTGATTTCTTGGAAATACTTGTGCAATTACTTGCATATTACTTGCTAGTCCCTTGTTGATACATCTTATTAAAATTCATGTGATACTCTCTTGATATAATTCTTGATATTCTTGCTTGTTCCAAGATGCATCATTATACATGCACTGAACATGTAATTAAGTTAAAGATTGTTTGAACTTGAGATATAAATCCTACTGAGCGATTCGCTCATCCAGTTGCTTCCTAACATTTTTTCAAGAAACTTGGATAGCGACCACCACCCGGATGGGACCGATACCGAGTGATGAGTGCTAGATTTGATGTATCGTCAGTTAGTCATGCCTGTCATACTTGTAGGACCTACTTTGTATTTCTAGTTATTGTTAAAGGCTTGTATAATTTATTTGGGTCAGTTATGATCTAGTTAGATGGAACTTATTAAACTAGTAGCGTTATGAATGATTCTGGGATATTGTCATTTGGTTAAGTAGATAATTGTCATCTTGGACTATGGATAATATGTCAAGTTCTAAGTTAGTGATAAATTACCGAGTACTATGCGTACTCTGACTATACATGAGTGACACGATCGATATAGAAGCGTCACGCCACCGAGTATCTTCTGCGCTCGCGGCGTGACAGTCTTCATGGTATCAGAGCCTAGGATTTGAATTTCCTAGGGAATAAGAGGTTAGGAAATTAGAAGTCATGATTGAAATCTAGGTAAAAAATTAAGTCCAAGGATAGATATATATCTTACCCAGTGAGATGGGAAGAGCCATGGGTTAAGTTCTATAATGACATTTGACCTCATAATAAAACCTGATATTTATTACACTTAAACTCTTTTGTAGGATCATGGCCGCTGAAAGAGCACAATGGCGCGAGATGCAACGCACCATGCAAGGTCTTATACAGGCGCTACAGCAAGTGGCGCAAGGCGGTGCTAACCGTGGAGCCGGTGATCTCCACAGGGGTTTCCGTAACATGAACCCACCAAGGTTCATGGGTTCATCTGACCCCGAGGATGCCGAAAATTGGTTAAAAGAAAATGGAATAAATTTTTCGTGTGATGCAATGCACGGACGAGGAGAAGGTTCTACTTGATATATTCCAACTGCAGTGGGACGCTCGATGTTGGTGGGAATCGTAGAAGCAAAATTACTCGATGACCACGTCACATGGGATGAATTCATTGAGCATTTCAACAACAAGTACTTCTCCAACCATATCTAGGAACAGAAGGCCGCAAAATTTACTGCATTGAAACAACGGGCCTTGAAAGTGGCCGAGTATGAAATTCTCAAGACTATCCAAGTATGCACCCCACTTGGTGTGTACGGAGAAGATGAAGGCTAAAAGATTCCTCAACGGGCTTCGGCTCCATTATATTACACAACTTGCACCGATGGACATCCAAGTCTATTCGGAAATGGTTCGGCGTGCGCAGTTGCTCGAGGACACCACCAAATTATCAGAGAGGATCCATGGAAGGGACAAGAAGGAACCTGTCACAAGCCTGGGAAATTTTAGAGCATCAATCAACAAGAAGCGGTACTTTAGTGGAGGGGAATCCACCAAAGGAAGGAAATTCTAAAAGAATCTCAAGCCATTCTCTGCCCCCACACCTACTAAGGAAGTTTGCAAATACTATGATAAACCCGACCATAAGACTGAGGAATGCTAGAAGAAGCTAGGAGCCTATCTCCGATGTGGAAGTCGAGAACATCGGATTTCAAATTGCCCACTGATGAATGCGCAAGCCATTAAAGAGGAGAAGTTCTCGGCAAAGAAGCAAGGCCGTCTGCAAGCTCTTCAAGAGATGGAACCAACAGAAGGTGGAATTGTGGAAGGTACACTTACTATTTGCTCAAAAATTTCTAAAGTTTTATTTGATACTGGAGCAACTCATTCATTTGTTTCCAAGACATTTGCTGCATCATTGTCTAAGGAACCTGAGTGGTTAGACCTAGTCATATCTACACCTCTTGGGAATGAATCTGATATTACACGTCACTACCCAAATTGCAAGGTTATGGTTAAAGGAAACAATTTACCTATCAACTTGATATGTCTAGATATGAAGGGGTATGATGTTATACTAGGAGCTGATTGGTTATCCACATATCAAGCAACTGTAGATTGCCGAAACGGAAAATTAACCTTTGTGGATTATCCCGAGCTAGTTTACAATAGCCCTTGGAATAGATCCCCTCTTATATCAGCTCCCCGAGCTAGTAAACTGATAGGCAAAGGATGTATGGCTTTCATTGCATTTGTAACTACCACGGACATCGAGGAATCTAAGCTTGAAGACATTTTTTGATATTTTTCCAGAAGAATTACCCGGCCTACCCCCGGAGCGGGAGGTGTCAATCACCATCAACCTTGTTCCTAGTGCTGGACATGTTTCCAAGGCACCTTACAGAATGTCTCCTGCTGAGCTGAAAGAGCTAAAGGAACAACTAATGGAGCTTGAAGGGGCGTGATCTCGCGCTTGTCCTGAGCTGGGAGGGTGATCACCGAATAGTGAACTGCAGAGAAAGGGAAACGAATCAGGAGGCCCAGTGATTGTTCCCTGGGGAAAACCTTCCGATGCTTAAGTCAGTAGAGCAATGGTGGAAGGTATTGAGGGAGGTAGAAAGAGGTGCACGAGATCCCCTAACACCAAGATGGTGAAGTGGTTCCTACTCAGAGAGTTTTAGGCCTGTATTTGCCTTACCTGCCGTCGGAGGGAGTCCCTGGTTTATATAGCGAGCTCACCCGATGAGTCCCGTAAGCTGAGGAATTTCAGGCGGGAGTTACGTCCTCATCATGGGATCGTTACGTCCTCATCGTGGGATCGTTACATCCTCATCGTGGGCTCTTCATGGCCTTGAGGGATCATGGCTCCTTTATCCCCCTAAACTCCTGCTCATAAAGGGCTCTCAACGGCTGCATGGATAAACACTTGTCAGTCGGTCCGAGCATAAGAGGTGCCAGCCCTGTCCGGGCGATAGGCATAGCTTGGATGCTGTCAGGTCAGAGTGGGCGCAGAGCGCTTGCCTCTATCCCGATGGAGGGATAACTCGGGCGTGGGTCTTCCTCCGTTCTGATACTCGGTCCTTCCGAGCCTAAGGGCCACCGAGGAAGGGTGGGTTCCCGAGTGATCTTTATTGGGCTTTTTGTTGAGTCTTGTTGAATCTTTACATGTTTTGATGATGACAACACTATAAGTCTTAGTGGTGTTCAAAAATATCTCTGTGAAATAAAAAATAACAAAAATATTTTTTCTGAGAAAGTGAACCAAGAATATTTTTCTGAAAAGAATAAACCTTCATTTCACTTTAGGTATTTTAAGGGACTGTCTTCGTGTAGGTTGGTACTTCGTCATGTTTGTGTATAACACCTCGTGTCGCACTGTTTGCCTTCGTGTCGTTTTCATTTTAGTACTGTTTGTGTTTCAACACGCCGTGTCGTCCTCTCGTACCTCGTGTTGTTTTAAGATGTGTTCTGTTTGACCTCGTGTCTTTGTCGCCTTGTGACTTCACCTCGTGTCAGTTTCAGTTTTCATCTTCGTGTTGTTTTTTCTCTTTTAGACTTCATGTCCTTCTCGCCTTGACCACACTCCGTGTCAATTCCTGTATCTGGTCTTCGTGTTGTGTCCGGGTCCTTCGTATTATTTCAGTGTTTATGTACTTCGAGTCGTTTCTTTGTATTCTGTCTTCGTGTTGGTTTTTCGCTTTAGACTTTGTGTCTTTCTCGCCTTGACCACACTTCGTGTTGCTTTTCGTAGACCTCATGTCTTGCTTGTTTGCAACCACTTCGTGTCGGTTTCTGTTGTCAGCCCGTGTCGTCCTCGCCTTCGAGTCGTTCGAACGTTCGAGCAACCTTGTACTCGAGTTGTTTTCATTTGTATTCGTGTCTTCGTGTTATTTTTATACACTCGTGTCCTCGTGTTGATTTTGCATTCGTAACCTCGTGTTGATCTAGTATTTGTGTCTTTTTGTTGTTTCTATTTTCGTGTCTTCGTGTTGCCTTTCCTAGACCTCGTGTCTCTCTTGTTTTATAACCTCACTTCGTGTCGTTCCCTTCGTTGTGTCTGATCTGTTACAGTGTATCTCGTGTCGTTCTTTTCTTATCTCGTGTAGTAGTCACGTCGTGTTGTTATTATATACCTCATGCAGTTTTGGTTTTTGTGGCCATACAGCGTGTTAATGGATTTAATCTCATTACAGGTCCGAGGAAGAACATTCCTCACACCTGGGCTGCACGTGATCTGAGACAAGAGGAACCAATCTGCTAAAGGCACGTGGCAGGAAGCTTCTGGATCGAGCGTGGGAGGCACACGCGTTTTGTGCCCTATCCACCTGCTGTTGCTGCTATAAATAGAACCCTTCGTCCTCAGATGAAGGTGATCGAAGAAGAGAGGAATAGAAGAAAAAAGTAGAAAAGCAGAGAGTCCTTCGATCCAGAAAAATGAGAGTGAGAGCAGAGAAAGAAAAAGAGAGAGCAGAGAGTGAAAGAGGAAGAGAGCAGAGGAGAAAGAAAGAGAGATAGAAAGAGAGAGAGAGAGTTCGTGGAGAAGAAGGACGAAGCTACTGAAGATCTGTCTACTGGACCGTGGATCAAATCCAGGCCAGTCAGCTCCTTTGAGAGCCACATCTATGTTTTCATCTTTTACAGCCTTCTGATTGCTGTGTCATTTTCGTTTATTATTTTTCCTTTGTTATTTTGATTATCGTTGGTCTTCCGATTGCCCTGTTGGGGATCGGGTTCCTCCTGTTGGTTCAGGAGAAGGGAGATCTGATCTCCGGGTTGCAAGTGACAGGTTGTCACTTGTGGGTTTCCCTCTGGTTAGAGGAAGGGAGGCTAGTCCTCCGGTTCTGGGCTTGTGGTTGCAGGTCCAGGTGTCCCTTCTGGTCTGGAGGAAGAGAGGTCTTCGACCTCTAGTTTTCAAGTGGCTGGGAGTCACTTGGGTGTCCCTCCGGTTGGGAGGTAGAGGGAAGTCTGTTTCCCTGGTCAAGCTGTGTGGCAGCAACTGTTTGCAGACTGAGTCTGCTTGGTTCTAGCATTTGCTAGTGAAGCCTCACTCCGGTTGGGAGTGAGGGGTGGATGTAGGTCTGTGGACCGAACCACCTAAATATCTTGTGCAGTGGCTCGCTTGATTGTTTGATTGCTTCCGCTAGATGCTTGGATAGGCACGCCCATAAGTTTGTATTTGAGTTGAATCGATTTAGTTCTATCCTGTGCCCTTATCTAGCATCCTTATTTTAATTTGGCCATTTTCTGTAGAAGGATACATTCACCCCCCTCTGTATCCGGGCCAAGCACCCTAACACTTGGTATCAGAGCGGGTGTCTGCATATAAGGTCCAGCGACCTGCAGATTCGTTCTTGCGGTCTTAGGTGCTTATTTGCCTTTAGTGCATCAATATTCCTGTTGCATTGAATTTATCTGCTATTTGGTTCAATGGCTTGTCCACCTGTCTTCAGTGGTTTTGATTTCAACCAGTGGCACGGTGCTTTATGTGATTATGTTAAATCCGTTGATCCAGACCTATGGAAAGTGATTTCACATGGTCCTCATAAATTACCAAAGAAAAGGTCCAAATGGACTGACAGTCACGAATCAATGTATGAGGAGACTCAGACAGCTATAAATCTGATGAAAGCAGCCACTGACAAAGCTTTTCACTCATGTTTCCTTGATTGCAGATCTGCAAGGGATATGTTGGAAATGATGAAGAGAGCCGGGAAAGGAAATCAAACAAGCTGCATGATGGCCAACAGAAGCGATCAAGGCAGCAATCAAACTAAAGAAGATGATGATGAGGTAAATCTCTTCGAGAATTTCTCTCTAGAAGATTGGGAGAATGCTTATGCTGAACTAATTGAATCTCATGAACTGTTAAGAAAACAGTATAAAAAATTGAAGAAGGGTACTGGTTTAGATAGTTCAAGCTTTCCTTGTAGAAATTGTGCTGAACTGAAAAATGCTCTTGATGCTAGTATGTCTGATAATCTGATGCTGAAAGAATTTGAACGCGTTAAATCTGACTTAAACAAGCTGAAAAATGAGAATGACTCTCTCAGAAAGCTCTCTAAAGAAAATGAAGAACAATTAGAGAAACTTAAACGAGAGAATGATTTGCTGATTGAAAAGTTTAATGCCATAAAATCTGTAAACATAGAACTACAGAAAGATTTTGAAAAACAACAAAAGGAATTGAGGGAGTTTGAAGCTAGGAGAGAAAGCATGGTTGACTCAGAAGATCAACTTCTAATAAATGAGTTAATTCAAAATGATAAGCTTAAAGAAGAAGTTGAAAAATTAAAATTGTTAAACAGTGCCATGTCTGAAAGACTTCTCACATTAGAGAAAGGAAAAGTCATCTGTACAAACGAAACTGATGAAGTAGATGAGCTGAGAAAGGCAATTGAAGAATACAAAACAGCTAATAAGTTTTTGAATGAAACTGTCAATTGTAGTGAACAAGAGATCGCTAGTTATGAAATACACATTGCATCTCTTGATAATGAAATTCAGGATCTGAAAAGCTCCTTGTCAAAGTTTGTGAGTGGTCAAGAAAATCTGGACAGGTTGTTAGGAATTAAGGTAAATACTCAAAAGGAAGGGTTGGGCTACAGCAATGTCAATAAAAAGGTCTTTGAAAACAAGCTGACGACATCCTTTGTCAAAGCTTCTGATATAGCCACAACCTCAGAAAGTAAACAACCAAATGTTCAGAAGAATCAGAAACAAACTGAAAAGTTGAAAAAGGGTGATGGATCCAAGCTAAGAACTATTTTCATTAAATCTTCTGAATAGGAAAAGCCTTCCACTTCATCTCCTATTCAGTACAAGGCTAAGAAAATAGGAAAACATGATAAAAATCAGAAAAGGACTGAAAATCAGAAAATAAATGAAAAAGGTCCATCAGCATTTGTTGATCACAGTCCTCACACACACTCACATGCATCTAAAAGGAAGAATATCTGTCACTACTATCATAAAGTTGGACATCTGATGCATGAGTGTAAGTTGATGGAGAATGATGATAAGAATGCTAGGAGATCTTATGATAAAAATCCATCACCTCAGAAAAGAAATGTCACATGCTCTAATTGTGGCAAATTAGGTCACTCTATTGCTCATTGCTGGTTTGCTAGTGGTAAGAAAACCTTTTATTCATATCATGCTAAATTCCCTACAAACCAACATGTTTTTAATAAAAACAAATATGTTTCAATGAACCAGCATATCATCTGTTTTAACTGCAACAAAATGGGTCACAGGGCCTCTGAATGCTGGTCAGGTTCCTTTAGAAGAAATTCTTTCATTTGCTCTCACTGTAGAAAGCATGGCCATACAGTCAAGGACTGTTGGCATATTCAGGGTAGAAATGTGAATCTCAAACATGCTAAATTCCCTGTAAGATAATTTGTAAAACTTTCATGTCATCATTGTGGGAAGCCAGGTCACAGGGCTGCAACCTGTTGGCTGGCAGGATATCAAAACCAAACCAGGTTTGGTAAATAGAATTTTTACCCTGTTAACAGAAAATCTCATGTGTATGCACATAGAATTCATGCTAATAAGAATATGCATAAATCAGATCTGAAAACTACGCCTGGAAATATGCTGAGAAAACCTGCTAGAAATAATAATGTCATGTCAGGACCCAAGACTTCTTGGGTACCTGTTTGTGCAAAATAAACTTTGTTTTGCAGGTGTGCCTTCGGACTGGAATAAAAGGGGTAATGATCCAAGGCACTCAAGAATGAAAAACCCTATTCTCACACTGTTCAGGTAATCTCTCTGCATGTCCCATTTTGAAACTTATTGCATATCTGGTTTGATGTATTCTTACATATCCTGCTCTTAGTTTCATCTAGTGCATGCATATTGAATCTGTTCTTGCATATTCATTCATCATCTGCAAGTTGCATTATTTTCTGAACATGCACTCTGAAATTTCTGAAAATCTGAACTGAATGTGAATGCTGTTTGAAAACTGTATGTGCATAACTCACAAACATACATGTTTAATTTTCATGGCAAACACTGCATTCAATAAATAATTAATACTTCCAAGAGTCGTGAGTGAGATGTCCTTGAGTGGGCTGAAAAGGAGCTTGATAGGCCTTTTGGTTTCTGAAGAATTTTGTCAGCCGATGCAGTTAATATGGTTTAAAGATTTGCCATCTCATGAGGTTGCAGTTTGTTGCCCAAGAGCTTCTCTGGATGTAAGACAGAGCTTCTTCAAGAATATTATACTTGGATGTGTCCTTGGTGCTTAATGTCTTGAGTGATCTCTCACTTGTTGGCTCGCTGATAGGAATGTTGCTCATCTCATCTCATCTCTCCCCATTCGGTCAGCCACCTTCTTATATCTCTCCTATCACTTTTGGTTCAGAAATTCTCTCAAAGAAATTGTTTTTACAGTCTTCTTGCTCTTATCAGATGTGATCTGTATACCTTAAACCACCCAAAATCTAATGTAACAACTCACACCTGTTAATAAAGAACTTCAATGTATGGGGGTTATATTTGGTCCTTGATCCTTCTAAGTTATCCTCTCAAGTGTTGGTCAACATATTATAAAACTTCCTGTTAAATGAGAAAAACTTGTTGAGGATCTCGACTTAACTGAAACTTATGTGTAGAGAGCTCTGAGATAAAAAAGTGTGTTAAGTAAGATATCTGTCTTGTGTCTAAAATCATGAGAAGTGCCACCAGGGAATACGCCATTCTTTGTGGCAGAGCAATGGCTTTTGTGGAGAAATAGACACTCTAGATCAGAGAAGTCCAGAGTTTCTGTCATGATACAACTAGCTATCTCTGTATAGAAATGTTAAATAAAAAAAAAGGGGGGAAAAGTCAACAAAGAAAAATTTCATTGGCTTTGATTGGCATAAAGGTAGTCCGTCCTGAGTAACCAGGGTTTCTGGTGTCTGATAAACATGTCTCCTTGTGTAAAAAGGGACTATTCTACCTTGTGCTCAACAAAATTGGTTGACCCTGTATGCCTTCTCTTGTTCATTAAATGAAGAAATGAAATCTGCTTAACATCGATATGTTATTTCGTTGCTTGACAAACATAAGGAGTAATTTAATCGTGACTCTCTCTAGGTTAAGCAACTTTAACAGCTAATTTTGTGATCATGTTGATTTAACATCTTGAGGTAACTGACCATGGAATTTGGAAGAATATAACTAGTCCATATATTGAAGGGCAAGCTTTAACAGGCAGTAGCTGCGTTACATCATGACTGAGGGTAGTTTGGGTATTTCCAGAAAAAGTTTGATAAGAGTAAAAAGTAACCCGACAAAACCCTTCTTGTTTCACACGCCTTCATCCACAAACCCTCATTTCCCCTTGCCGCTTCCTATTCATCCTCGTGCCGCTCCACCTTGAGCGTTCCTTCAAACTCATCTCCATCTCTTCCCGCTCACTTCCTTTCCCCACAGAGATCTCTTCCTCTCTTGGGTCTAGCTTCACTTCCAGTAGCAACTGGCGAGAGAGAGTTGATACCCTGGAAGTTACGTCAGATGGATCAGCAAATGTCAGCAGCTCATGGTGAAAGGAAGAGGAAGGGAAAAGAAATAGTTGAAGAGCCTTCATCTAAGCAACAGAGATGTCTTGAGCCAGAACCTGCTGCGAAAGTGTCTTCAGAACAAGGCACCAAGATTTCTCAGTCTACCGTGTTCTTAGAAAGTGGGAAAATCATTCTTCCTAGAATAATAGATTTCGGAGATGAAACCATGGTCTCGAAGTTTCCAGAACTGTTGAAAATCTTTGAGTTTCAGGAGTGGAGAAATTTCTTAGAAAATCACCGTGTCTATTACCCTAGGCCGGTAATGGAATTTTACAATAATTTGTCCTTGAGCCGAGACAAGTCTGCCTTGTTATCATTTGTTAAAGGGGTCGAGATAACTGTTACATGTGACTCCCTCCACAAAGCCCTCGGTGTTCCAGATAAAGGGGAGGTAGAGAGAAGCTTTCGATATAGTCTCCATGAAGCTTTCTCAGTCATTACTGGTAAACCCAGTAATATTCATGATAAGGGGCAGTTGAAGCTAAAAGCTTATCAGACATCGTCATTTCCTCCTCTTCACAAGCTCCTTCAGAACGTCATTGCTTCCATTATCACCCCACAGACTGGAGCTAGAGGAATAATTACAGACACACAGAGATTTCTACTGTTCTGTCAGATAAAGAATGTAAAGATATGTTTGCCAGAGATCATTTTTACTGTCATGAAGGGATGTATTGGATCCAAGAGACACCTTCCCTATGCCGCCCATCTGACATACATCTTCAAGTATTCAGAGATTTGCTTGGATGGAGAGGCCGCATCTGAGGTTAAGGCCCGAAACATATTCAATATGAATTTTGTTTCAGTGTTTTTGGGCTTGGAGGGCTCTTCCATAGTGGGGCAAGTTAAGGCCCAGAAAGTTAAGGAATCACAAACTCAGGGGGAGCATCTGGAACAATCTCAAGACTTAACCCAAACTAGTGTACAATTAGTTTCTGAGATTGCTCAACAGGAAACACCAGCTGAACAACCAGAGTCTATTTTGCCAGCTGCACCCACTGAAGTATCTTTTTCCTTTCAGAGGCTGGTTGAAGTTGCATCTGAAGAAATCAGGTTGTCTGAAGAAAGTATTCAGGCTGATCTGGATGCAAACATTGATGGTCTGTTTGATTCCTTTGGGAAGATATCTGAAGAGGAGATGGTGCCCGTGGAACAGCCTGATCAAGAGCAAGTAAGTTATGATCAAGAACTTACTGACTTTGTTAATGTCATTCTAAGAGAAGTTGTGGAGAAAAGTTTGGAAGAGGCTGAAAACGTAGTTACATATGAAATTCTAGAACAGGCACTTGATGAAAGCCCTGCAGTTCAGAATCTCATGGAAGATATAGTGGATGAGTGTCAGGAGAAAGCTCATGTCATAGAACTAGATATAGAATCTTCAAGTGAAGAAGAGGCACCTGAAGGTGTAATTCCTCAGAAAGAAACTCAAGCTGAAGATGAAGATCAAGTCCCAGCTGAGAGTAGTCATATGCCAGTACAAGAGGAAGCAGCTGAGAGAACTGCACCTGGCAGTGAATTTTTTGGTACACCTCTAGGTCCACCTAGACTACTATCTGCACAAGCGCCCAACATTGAATCTGCTCGGGCGCCCAACATTGAAGAACTTTTCATAAACTTGACTCAGCAGATGTAGAAACAAGATAAGAAATTAGATGATCTACTCACATATGTCACTCTCAACATCAATCAGGTACATTCCAGGCTACTGAAGCTTGAGATATCTCTCCTCACTAAATGGAAACGGTTCCTTCTCAACAAAAAGGCTTCAGATGATGCCAACAGATCCCTGATGCAAGGTTTGCAGGAGGTTTGTTCAAAGATAGCAAAAGCACTGAGTGAGTTACAAGATGTTCAAATTTCCTCCTTCAAAATGTCTACCAACATAATAGATCACTGCTTTGAAATCAGAACATCTTTAGAAGTTTTGAAGAAGTCATCCAGTGCCCTAGGTCCAGGTATTCAACAGGTCTATGATAAATTGGTCGCCTTCTTAACAGAAATGACAATTCTGACTGACAGATATGAAACTGTCAATATTCGCCAAGACGACATCATTTCTGAAGTAGCACATGTCAGAAGCGCTGTGGTGTATTGGCTAGCTGAACTGTCAAATGACCTACAGGAATTTCAGTCTACCTTGGGTTCAGCACCTGGTCAAGCTTCTTCTAGCAGAACTCCACCTCAAGAATTTAGCTCTGCTTCTCCAAGGGGGAGACCACCACATGGCAGGCCGCGTGGCCCTTCTAGCAGACAAGCCAGATATTTTTCTTGAAAAATAATGCTCTGTATCTTGTTGCCCATTTTGAGGCTTTCTCTCTCACACTCTTGGACTTATTAATTAAATTTCATATCATTTGCATTATTGCATCCTTATTGTTTCCTTCTTTTTGATGATGACAAAGGGGGAGAAATCAGGCCTTTGCTAGCTCGTTGAGAATGTTTAATGTTTATTATTCATTGAGAATGGCTATTTGACACTTTAAAAATGTTTTATAATGGTGCTGATGTTTGTTTAGCCTTGGAAAGGCTGAAATCTTTTTCTCTGCAAAGACTCAAGACTCATAGTGTTGCCATCCATCAAAAAGGGGGAGATTGCTGAGTCTTGTTGAATCTTTACATGTTTTGATGATGACAACACTATAAGTCTTAGTGGTGTTCAAAAATATCTCTGTGAAATAAAAAATAACAAAAATATTTTTTCTGAGAAAGTGAACCAAGAATATTTTTCTGAAAAGAATAAACCTTCATTTCACTTTAGGTATTTTAAGGGACTGTCTTCGTGTTGGTTGGTACTTCGTCATGTTTGTGTATAACACCTCGTGTCGCACTGTTTGCCTTTGTGTCGTTTTCGTTTTAGTACTGTTTGTGTTTTCAACACGCCGTGTCATCCTCTCGTACCTCGTCTTGTTTTAAGATGTGTTCTGTTTGACCTCGTGTCTTTGTCGCCTTGTGACTTCACCTCGTGTCGGTTTCAGTTTTCGTCTTCATGTTATTTTTTCTCTTTTAGACTTCGTGTCCTTCTCGCCTTGACCACACTCCGTGTCAATTCCTGTATCGGGTCTTCGTGTTGTGTCCGGGTCCTTCGTATTATTTCAGTGTTTATGTACTTCGAGTCGTTTCTTTGTATTCTATCTTCGTGTTGGTTTTTCGCTTTAGACTTCGTGTCTTTCTCGCCTTGACCACACTTCGTGTTGCTTTCCGTAGACCTCGTGTCTTGCTTGTTTGCAACCACTTCGTGTCGATTTCTGTTGTCAGCCCGTGTCGTCCTCGTCTTCGAGTCGTTCGAATGTTCGAGCAACCTTGTACTCGAGTTGTTTTCATTTGTATTCGTGTCTTCGTGTTATTTTTATACACTCGTGTCCTCGTGTTGATTTTGCATTCGTAACCTCGTGTTGGTCTAGTATTTGTGTCTTTTTGTTGTTTCTATTTTCGTGTCTTCGTGTTGCCTTTCCTAGACCTTGTGTCTCTCTTGTTTTATAACCTCACTTCGTGTCGTTCCCTTCGTTGTGTCTGATCTATTACAGTGTATCTCGTGTCGTTCTTTTCTTATCTCGTGTAGTAGTCACGTCGTGTTGTTATTATATACCTCATGCAGTTTTGGTTTTTGTGGCCATACAGCGTGTTAATGGATTTAATCTCATTACAGGTCAGAGGAAGAACATTCCTCACACCTGGGCTGCACGTGATCCGAGACAAGAGGAACCAATCTGCTAAAGGCACGTGGCAGGAAGCTTCTGGATCGAGCGTGGGAGGCACACGTGTTTTGTGCCCTATCCACCTGCTGTTGCTGCTATAAATAGAACCCTTCGTCCTCAGATGAAGGTGATCGAAGAAGAGAGGGATAGAAGAAAAAAGCAGAAAAGCAGAGAGTCCTTCGATCCAGAAAAATGAGAGTGAGAGTAGAGAAAGAAAAAGAGAGAGCAGAGAGTGAAAGAGGAAGAGAGCAGAGGAGAAAGAAAGAGAGAGAGAGAGTTCGTGGAGAAGAAGGACGAAGCTACTGAAGATCTGTCTACTTGACCGTGGATCAAATCCAGGCCAGTCAGCTCCGTTGAGAGCCACATCTATGTTTTCATCTTTTACAGCCTTCTGATTGCTGTGTCATTTTAGTTTATTGTTTTTCCTTTGTTATTTTGATTATCGTTGGTCTTCCGATTGCCCTGTTGGGGATCGGGTTCCTCCTGTTGGTTCAGGAGAAGGGAGATCTGATCTCCTGGTTGCAAGTGACAGGTTGTCACTTGTGGGATTCCCTCTGGTTAGAGGAAGGGAGGCTAGTCCTTCGGTTCTGGGCTTGTGGTTGCAGGTCCAGGTGTCCCTCCTGGTCTGGAGGAAGAGAGGTCTTCGACCTCTAGTTTTCAAGTGGCTGGGAGTCACTTGGGTGTCCCTCCGGTTGGGAGGTAGAAGGAAGTATGTTTCCCTGGTCAAGCTGTGTGGCAGCAACTGTTTGCAGACTGAGTCTGCTTGGTTCTAGCATTTGCTAGTGAAGCCTCACTCCGGTTGGGAGTGAGGGGTGGATGTAGGTCTGTGGACCGAACCACCTAAATATCTTGTGCAGTGGCTCGCTTGATTGTTTGATTGCTTCCGCTAGATGCTTGGATAGGCACGCCCATAAGTTTGTATTTGAGTTGAATCGATTTAGTTCTATCCTGTGCCCTTATCTAGCATCCTTATTTTAATTTGGCCATTTTCTGTAGAAGGATACATTCACCCCCCTCTGTATTCGGGCCAAGCACCCTAACACTTTTTACCTAAGTGGGCCCTAGGGGGCTATCACTTGGATGAGCTGAGCCTCGTTTGGTCCTGATGGGCCTAGTTCGACTGCTCTTAGTTGGGCTACAGAAATCTCCCTCTCCCCCTCCTACTCCCGAGCATTAGTAAGCTCGGAAGAGTAGTTGTTTGGGGTTTCAGACCAGCGTGGCTCAGGTGGGTGGAGATCTGACGGTGTTAGGAAGCCACATGTCGTGGTCACCTGGGCCCGTGTTAATGATGATCCTGACGGATTTGAACTGAAGGGGCCCCCTTTTCTCGGAGGTCGGAAAGACGCGTCACCTCCCGCGTGGGTTTATAGGAGTTGGGCGCTTGTTGTCATTCTAGACTCTCTCCATCTTTAGGGTTTTGGCTCTCCTTCATTCTTACTTTTGGGGCTCTTCGATGCGCCGTGAGGACACGACAGAGGAGCAGAGGCTTGTAGCGGCGTTTGAGGAGTTGGCGGAGATAACCGCGGAGGCAGTCCGACAGCTTCCTCCTCCCCCAGAATCTTCAGGGTCTCGGGATCACCTTTCCTCAGAGTCTTCTCCTGATTCCATGGCGGACCAGTGCTCAGAGGTTGAGGAGTGGGAGGACGAGCCGGTGGCGAGGGCACCGGTCCCAAACTGCAGCGAACTGGGGGAGGCGGATGTGAGGAGGTTGGAGCACCAGTATCGCCTGCCCCACAAGTTCAGTTTTGCCACTACTACTCCATACGAGAGGAGCCTAGACTCTCGTACATGCCACATCTGTATGTTTCTTCTATCGTGGAAGGGTGGATTCAGCCTTCCTTTTGAACCTTTCATTCTTCAGCTTCTTGGTTTTTTTCGGTTGGCGCCCATTCAGTTGGTAGCCAACTCTTATCTCGTCCTTTCTGCCTTCCGCATTCTCTGTCGCCAGTGTGGAGTTCCTCCTTCCATGGACCTCTTCCACTATTTTTTTGAGTTGAAAGCACATTCTTCGGCTGGGAAGGGCTTCTATTTCATCCAGGCGAGGTGAAATAGGAGTTGTATCTCTTTGGCGGTGAAGGATTCTTCGCATAAGGGGTGGAAGACCAAATTCTTCTGGGTGGGGATTTTTTCAGTGGAGGAAACCTGGAGGTGCCTAGTAATCCCCAATTTCCATCCAAACATCCCTCCTAGACAGGACGAGTTCCCTCCTCATGTGGAGAAGTATGCAGCCATCTTGCTGAAGCACCGCCAGTCCACCGAAGAACTGGTGACGCTGGAGAATATCGAGCAGTGTCTTCTCACGCGGCTGCATCCGTCGGGCTCAAGTGCCACAACTTAGATTCTCCTTCAGATGTGGGGGTCATCTTTCTTTTCCTGAACACGTCTTCTTCTTCGTGCAGACACCAGGCAGGAGCCTCTGAAGGAGGCCGCAGAGGTGATCGAGCTTGGAGATGACTCGGCTGCTGATGAACCGGCTGCTCCCGTGGGTCACTCCCGAACCAAAGATAAGGACAAGGGAGCGGCCCAAGGCGAATCCTCCAGACCGCGGGGACCCAAGCGCAAGGACTCTGTGGAGGGTATGATTCGGGATGCTGCGAGGGCCAGGAAACGGGCCAAGAAGGCCGGGGTCGTACCCGTAGTTGGAGGTGACCCTACTGCGGCTCACCCCTCCACCGGGCATGATGGGGCCGACCCTACCGGGCGGGCTCTCCCACCAGCTGAACTAGAGGGGGCCGAGGAGGTCGGGGCTGCCCCTACGGGCGGCGACGATGCGGGCTCAATTCCTCCTTCGGCAGAGACCGAGGGGGTCGAGGATGCTCCTGCAACTGGCAACAGGGGCCGACCTGGCTCTCCCCTCGGTTGGAGCCGAGGGGGCCATGGCCGAAGTTGGGGATGCTGTAGTCGTGGCCGAGGCTAGCGCTTTAGGTGGTGATGCAAGTGCCGAGCCGATCCAGGTTAAGAGGTCGCAGGAAAATCCAGCTGGGGCGTGAGGGGCGACCGAGGCCGGGGCTCGATCCGAGCCACATAGTGGGGCGCCGGGTGATGGGGGGTTCTCCATTCCTGCGGCCTTGGAGAGGTTGGGTATCTCGGGCCCCCTACACCAGGTATGCCGTGGTATATCCGCAAAGGTGAGGGGGGGAGGTAGGCAGCACTCCCCGTTCATGGCTCTCGCTGGGGTTATGAAGGGCGGCTTGGCCCTCGACCAGATGGGGGCTGTTCTGGCAGAAGCGTACGCTCGGTCGGAGTGGGAGCGAGCGAACGTGGCCTGGACCCTTAGTGGGTTGGACAGGAGGTTGGCTTGGCTAATCGAGGAGCGTGACGGGCTTCGGCGGGAGCTTTCCTTGATCAGGGAGCTGGTACGGTCGAGCCAAGTGGAGACCCGGGCGTTAGCCGAGCATCTAGGTGAATCGCTCGAGAGGAAGAACCGACTTCTCGAAGAGGAGCGTCTAGCACACGTTGAGCTGGATGGCCGGTGGGAGACCGAGCGGAGGAAGCCTAGCGTCTTCGACAGGAGGTCGAGGCTAATCGGACCGAGGCGGAGAAGCATGCGGCGGAGGCTGCAAAGCAGACGGCTGAAGCCGAGCAGAAGTCAATTGAGGCGGAGCGGATGGAGGCCGAGCTCGCTGGTAGGGTGGGATCGGCCGGGGCGGAGGCTCTTAAGCAGTACAAGAGCTCAGAGGCCTACCGGGTCGACCTCAAGGAGGCTGCCCTCCCCTACTACGAGCTAGGGCTTCGCCGGGGCATCCGCAAGGGATTCAAGCAGGGCTACGACCGGGCCGTCTATTACGCCGAGGAGCAGGCATCTAGGGTAGTTGACTTCCCGTTCGAGCAGTGTTATGACTCAGACTTATCATCCAACAGTTCCTCTGCTTTGACGCAAGATGAAGAGGGGGTCTCATCATTCGAGGAGTCGCCAACTCCGGATGCCTCGGGAGGGCACGCAACCGAGACAGTTCCCACACCGGTGGGGTCAGTGCCAGGGTCGGCCGTCACCGAGGAAGCCGGGGGCAGACCGCTTGAGCCCTCTATTTCTGAGCTTCAAGGTGGGCCGGAGGCCTGATGTATTTGCTTCGCTTCCTTTTTTGTATGCCTTTTTCCTTTTTGGAGGAAAGAACTTCCTTTTTTATGTAGAAATAAAGAAGGCAATAGCGTTGTGATGAAGACTTATCTATTCCGTATCGCCATTACCGTATCTTGTTCAACGTATCTGCAGTGGTTGGAAAGAACCGATATTTTCTACGTGGATCTCGCCTGATGGTTGGGTGAGCGTTTAACAGGGTGTCTTTCCATTTTCTCACGCTTTAAATGCCTGGCCGCTTCGTGTGTCCGGCTGGGGCGGAAGATGAGAAGTTTGAGGTGACCGTTCGTAGGGAGAAATCCTTCTGGCGTGTTTTCGAGGAGGGAAATCATCTAAGGCAAGTAGCCTCCCTTCGCCTATAAAAGGTCTGAATGGCGTCCCTTCCTTTCCACCGCTTAGAGTTTTCCCTGACCATCTTTCCTCGTTCCTTCTTCACGTGGCGTTGTGCCGTCTCATCTATAGCATGGAAGATGCTCTGGAAGATGAGGCTGCCGACGATGGGGGGCAGAGAGTTTTCGCTGCTTCGGATTTGAAGAGGGTTCGATGGTCGTCGAACGGAATTGAAGAGGGTCCGACGTGTGGAGGCACCTCGTATTCCCTTTATCAGTTTCACCGGCGCTTGCAGGAGGGCGAGATGGAGGACGGATGGGGGCGTCAGACATTCCTGCCGCCCGTCCCTTCCTGCTCGCTTCACGGAGGGGACATCCCTTCCGGGCCTTCCCCTGCCTCCTCGCCCAGCTCTACTGGTTTCTTTTTCTTTCTAGCAGCCTCTTTTTCCCTCTTCTGCTCTACTCCTCCTTTCTTTCACTCTTCGGAGGGTGCCTGCACCCTCTTTCTTCCAAAGAGTTGGTAGGTTGGCGGGGAAGATGCTTTCATATGTATTCCCTCTCCCCCTTCTCTTCCAAGTTCAACTTGGAAGGTAGCCTTCTCTTTCTTAATCCCTCTGTCACTTTTGTCTCGAGCTGCCCGAGCCAATGGGGTCAACTATCCTTTATCCAAGCCAGTTTCTACACGAGGTAGAGTCAGTGGCTGGACGCAGGAATGTCATCCGAGTCAGCCGAGCGATGGGCTCGCATGACGGCACCAGATGGATTTTTTCCTTTTTTGACATGTATTCTATTGGCTTTGGCCTTCCTGATGTACAAGCGGGTTGTTTGAATAAAAGAAAGGAGCCTTTCATTTTTATCTCATGTCGTTTGCACAATACTCAGTACTCAGAAGTAGAACTTGCGTAATGTAGTTACGTTCCAGGTCCGAGGGATGAGCTCTCCTTCCATCGTGGATAGACGGTATGCTCCTTTTCCGAGCGTCTCAACCACTCGGTTGGGGCCTTCCCAATTAGGGGATAACTTGCCTGCCGCCTCATGTGGTCGAGAGGCTTCGGCTTTCCTGAGGATGAAGTCTCCCGGCTGGAAGTGTCTGTCTCGGACTTTGGTGTTGTAGTATCGAGTGAGGCGGCGTCGATATTCCGTTGCACTAATGCTGGCAATCTCTCGGACTTCATCTACTAAGTCGAGATTTTTGAGCAGTTTCTGGTCGTTTACCTCGGACGAGAAGCAGATGACTTGGAGGGAGGGGTTGCCGATCTCCAACGGGATCACGGCCTCGGTGCCATACACTAGTTGAAAAGGACTCTCATCGGTTGCCGTTCTGGGAGTCGTTCTGTGCGACCAAAGTACGTTCGGAAATTCCTCGAGCCAGCTGCCCTTGGCTTTGCTAAGCCTAGTCATGATGCCTTTTAAGATAGTCTTATTGGTATTTTTGACCAGCCCGTTAACCTGAGGGTGGGCAACCAAAGTGAAGTGATTACGAATGTTGAGGTCGGCGCATCTGTCTCGGAAATACCGAGAATCAAATTGCCGACCATTATCACTCACTATCACCCGGGGGATGCCGTAGCGACAGATGATCGACTTCCAGATGAAATTCCAGACTACTGTCTCGATGATCCTCGCAGTGGCTTCGGCCTCGACCCACTTAGTGAAGTAGTCGATGGCGATGATAATGAACTTCTTCTGGGCATGGGGCATGGGGAATGGCCCGAGGATGTCAATTCCCCAGCGAGCGAAAGGATAAGGCTCGGCCAGGGTGATAAGCTCCGTTGCTGGCTGATGGACCAAGTGGTCGAATCGCTGGCAGCGGTCACAACGTTGTGTGTAGGCCGAGCAGTCACATTGTAGGGTGGTCCACCAATAACCTTGCCATAGCAAGATCTTGGTGAGCGACCTCTCCCCAAATGCACTCCACACAGACCTTCGTGAACTTCTTCGATCACTCGGTTGGCTTCGTCGGTGCCGAGGCACTTCAAAAGAGGGCCGGAGAAGGATCTCCGGTAGAGTGCGCCATCTAGAGTGACGAATCGCCGAGCTTGGTATTTCAATCTTCGGGCTTCCCGTGGGTCCGGAGGCTCCTGGGAGTCTTGAAGCCACGACAGGTAGGGGGCACGCCAGCGGCTTGGGGAGGCCGAGTCAACAGCTAGGAGCTCCGAATCGATGCTCGGGCGCTCTAGCTCTTCGAGAAGGACCGATCGAGTACCCTCGGGGTCAAGAGAGGAGGCCAGCCGAGAGAGGGCATCCGCTCGGGAGTTTTCCTCCCGAGCTATTCAGACTACCTCAAAACTCTTGAATTGTTGCGCAACAGTCTTGACCAGTTGGAGGTATTTTATCATCAGTGCTTCCTGAGCTTCATAATCGCCGTTGACCTGGCTAGCGACCAGTTGGGAGTCGGTGTGAATCCTGACTCGCTCAGCCCCTAACTGCCGGGCCATGCAGGCTCCCGATATGAGGGCCTCATACTCGGAAGCGTTGTTGGATGCTTGGAAGTTGAACTTCAGGGCGTACTGTAGCTCTGCTCCTTCGGGGGACATCAGGAGGATGCCGGCACTGCTTCCGACTGAGTTGGAAGATCCTTCGACGAACAGTTCCCAGGTCGACCCGGGCGCGGACGGAGATCTTTCTTCAGTCGGGATGGTGCTTTCGGCGATGGAGTCAACGAGCGCCTGGCCATTGATAGCCGAGCGAGGCCGATACGATATATCATAGGCCCTAAGCATGATGGCCCACCTGACGAGGCGTCCTGAGGCTTCAGGGTGAGCGAGGATCCTCTTCAATGGTTCGCCGATCAGCACGGTGATGGAGTGCCGTTGGAAATAGGGTCGGAGGCGCTTGGCCGAGCTAACCAATGCTAGCATGAGTTTCTCGATTGCGGGGTACCTTTTCTCAGCCTCATTGAGCACCTTGTTGGTGTAGTAGACCGGTCTCTCGATTCCCGAGTCATTTCTGACTAGGACCGAGCTAACCGTAGATGGAGTCGCCGAGAGATAGAGATGCAAGGCTTCACCTGGGACGGGCTTGGAAAGCACTGGAGCGAAGCCAAGAACTCCTTAAGCTCAGCGAACGCCTTTTGGCATTCCTCATCCCATGCGAACGTAGCAGATGCCATTTTGGGCCCCCTTAACAGTTTGAAGAAGGGTAGGCATCGTTCGGCCGTACAGGACAGGAATCGGTTGAGCGCAGCATTGCACTTAGTAAGGCGTTGAACGTCCTTGATGCAGGTGGGGGGCCGCATGTCCAGGATGGCCTAGACCTTGTCGGGGTTAGCCTCGATCCCCCGCTGGGTCACTAAAAAACCCAGGAATTTCTCGGACCTTACTCCGAAGGCGCACTTGGCGGGGTTGAGCTTCATGTTGTACTTCAGGAGGGTGTCGAAAGTTTCTGCTAGGTCGGCGAAGTGGTCCTCGGCCTTGGGGGTCTTCACGAGCATGTCGTCAATATAGGCCTCGACGTTCCGACTGAGCTGTCCCTCGAACATATAGTTGACTAGCCTCTGGTACGTGGCTCCAGCATTCTTCAACCTGAAAAGCATCCGGGTGTAGCAGTGTCCGCCGAAGTCGGTGATAAAGACTGTCTTCTTGATGTCTTCGGGGTGCATTCTGATCTGGTGGTAACCTGAATAGGCATCCAGGAAGCTGAGTATCTCATTGCCCGAGGTTGAATCAACCAGTCGGTCGATGCTCGGTAAGGGATAGCAGTCCTTTGGAGTAGCCTTGTTCAAGTCGGTGGAGTCCACGGACATCTGCCACTTTCTTGAAGCTTTCGGCCCCAGGACGACGTTAGCCAGCCACGTCAGGTACAGGACCGATCTAAAAAGGCCAGTCTTCTACCCCTTGGTGACCTGCTCCTTGATAATCACCTGCTTCTATGGCGCATGCTTCCTTCTGCGTTGTTGCACGAGCTTCATGGTTGGGTCGAGGTTGAGCTTATGCACTACTGTCTCTTCCGGTATCCCGGTGAGTTGATCATCAGACCACGCAAATACCCGGATGTACGCGGAAAGAAACTATTTGTATTGCTGTTGAACCTCAGATGTTAGGTCGGCTCCGATCTTTACTCCTAGGGTTGGGTCGTCATTTAGGAAAACCGCTAGCAATTCGCCTCCAGGCTCGGCAGTTGCGGATTTTTCCTCGACTTCCCGGAGGCCCTTATTCTTCCCGTCCGGCCTTGTGGCTTCAACCGAGATATTGTAGCACCTTCGGGCCATTGCCTGGTTACCTCGGACTTCCCCCAACCCATTTTTGGTGGGGAACTTCATCTTTTGGTGATAGGTAGAAGGCACCGCTTTCGTTCGGCTGAGGATTCCTCTGCCGAAGATTGCGATGTATGCTATCATACCTTTGATCACTATGAAGTCCACCATGACCGTAACGGTTTTGGGTGGGGTGCCAAGAGTAACCGGTAGGCTTAGGGCTCCCTCGGGATAAGTGGCCTGGCCATTGAACCCGCATAGGGGGGTTCGGATCGGGCGGAGTTTAGACGGATCCTCCCCCATCTTAAGGAAACATTCGTAGGATAATACATCAAGGGCACTTCTATTGTCAACCAGAATCTTGTCTACGTTACAATGGTTTATTGTGGCCGATATCACTAGGGCGTCATCATGCGGGGTGCTCAGCCCCTCCAGGTCTTGGTCGGAGAAGACTATGACCTGGGGCTCGCTCGGTGGGGCCCTGGGAGGCTCGATGGCTTGGCTCACCCACTCAGCATGACGCTTCCTTCCTCGACCATTGTCTCCTCCTGATGTAGCTCCTCCGGCGATGACGTTGATGTGGACCCCTCGGGGGGCGTTATCGATCTCCTCTGGGGCGCCTCGGTCTTCTTGGTGCCCAGCCACGAACCGGGACAGGTGCCCCTGACGAACGAGACGATCGATCTCATCCTGGAGCTGATGGTAATCGCCGGTATGATGCCCGTGATCGCTATGGAACCAGCAATGCTTGTTGCGACTGCGGTTCTTCGACTTCATTGGCTCGGGTTGGCGGAGGAGGCCCGAGCCTTTGATGTCTTCATAAATCTCGTACACTGGAGCGGTTAGGGGAGTGTACCGCTCGTACTTCCGTGACGGTTCCTTGCTTTCCCCGTCTCGGTTCCACCTTTTTCCTTGGCCTGAGCTTGGCTCGGGTGCCCGCTTCTTGTCCCCCTCCCGACCCGAGTCGGTTGCGTCTCGGCATGCACTGAGCACTTCTTCGCACTCGGCGTGATGCAATGCCAGAGTTACTAGCGCAGAAAGGGTCTAGGAAGGGTGGAGGACAAGCTCACGGCGGAGGTTCTCATCGCGGGTGCCCCCGGTCAGAGCGGTTATGGCAGAGGCGATGTATAGGCGGGGGATCCTCAGCGCTTTCGATTTGAATCGGAGAATGTAGGCCCGAAGTTTCTCCCCTTGCGCCTGTTTGAGGGCCAGAAGCCCCGCTACCGACCTTGGGGGGCCACTACCGGCGAAACTCTCCTTGAATACTCGTCCGAATTGCTTGAAGTCTCGGATGGATCCGGGGGCGAGGGCCCAGAACCATGCTTGGGCACCTTAGACCAAGGTGGTCGCAAAGGCTCAGCACTTGATGGCGTCAGACGCTCCGTGAAGGGTCATCTGAGCGTCGAAGCTGTCGAAGTGGTCGGCCGGGTCACCCTGGCCGTCGTAGGGCTTGAAGGTCAGGATGGAGGCTCTGGGAGATACCTCTTCCTTCAAGATTTGGTCAGAGAACAGGGATCTCTCCTTGTCCTATGGTGAAGAGGTCTTCTGCAGGGCGCGCTCCTGCTCTGCGAAATGCCTCTCGAATTCTCGCAGTCAGACGTATAGCTCCGGCTGCCGCTGCGCCGTAGGGCTGAGGGGGCGTGAAGGCAGGCTGTCCTGGTGCTCCCTGGGGACTTCGATCTCCCAGAGGGGATGGCGTGCCCCATGCCTGCCCCGCTTCGGCGTGGAGGAAGCCTCTTGCTCCGGAGGGGGGGCTTGCGAGGGTCCTCCTACTTTGTTGCGAATGAGCTGTTGTCCTCGGTGGGTGAAGCGGCCTCCGGTGGTGTGCTGGGACACGTTCTCTCGGGGAGGGCTCTCCGGAGGTGCGCGTGACCTTCCATCCCTGGCCGCCTGGGTCCTCATGAGTTCCACGAGGACGTCCAGTTTCGCGTTGAGGGCTTGGAAGGCGTCGGCGCCGCCGTTGAGTGGCAGCCTTACCGCCGTGGGAGGAGGGGGCGGTATCCCGGCCTCAGGGGGAGGGGGCGGTCCATCGGCGGGAGTGCTGGCACCAGAGAGGGGGGTTTTGGGAGGCTTGTGAGGGGCCTTCCCCCGCCGCCACAGTGGCCTTTCCCCTATCACCGGCGGACCTCCTCCCTGAACTTCTTCTCACCATACTAGCTCTTTGGTCGTTTCCCACAGACGGCGCCAGATGAAGGGGCGTGATCTCACGCTTGTCCTGAGCTGGGAGGATGATCACCGAATAGTGAACTGTGTTGGAACCCTAGTTTTGATAATGACAACTATGAATCACGTTTAGATTCAAATGGTTAAATCTTTTATTTTATCTTCATGTCTTGCTCACTTGTTGCAAGTCATTTCACGCTTAAGCACTTGTCTCCGTGCATAACATGTCCTTGCATCTCACCTCTCGAGCTCGGTGCAAGCTCTAGTCAGTGCAATCATCATCTGGTATGGACCGTTAGATCTTGTCTCTTCATCTCAGTGCAAATACGTCTTGGTGCAAGCGGTGTCTTGTACTTCTTTTTATCAATTCGGTGCAAGTCTCTGTCTCACTCACAAACACTGTAGCCCCATTTCCATCTCGATGCATTACGTGTCTAGACATAAAGTGGCTCAGTGCATTTCATTGTATTTCATTGTGGCATACACTTTTAGGTTCGTGCATATCTTGTTTGTGCATCTTTGTGCGTCTCGCCTTTCAGACTCGGTGCAAGGTCTGTCTTGCATCCGTTTTTTTGTTCGTATGATTCTTCTCTTTCATCTCGGTGCAATTCTCGCAAATCCAACTCGGTGCATCAACTGTGTTACACAGTTGTTTTACGAGTTCATGCATATCTTTGATCCTTTCTTTTGACTCAGTACAAAGTCTTCTTCTTGCACCTCTTGGACCCATGTCTGTGCATATGGTGTCAAGCTGTTGTGTAAGTCAATACAATAGTTGACTTGAATATCTCTACTCAGTGCATTCTATGTTTGAACATAACGGTGCAAACTATGCTAAGCGTTTGATTAAAGGCCTTGTGTTTTTTCTGACAGAGCTTCTCTCCGAGGAGGGGCACGTGATCCAAGGTAGATCGACCTCCTAATGAGTGCCACGTGGAAGGCTACAACGCTTAGATCGCGACACATGGCTGAGAGCCTTCTGGAAGCTAATGGGCGGGAGTTCTTCATCCACACGCCCAGTGAGAGTATATAAGAAGACAATGATCGATGTAGAACATACAGAGAAGAAGAATGAGGAGTGAGCCTAATTAAAAAGGAGAGCCTGCACGATCCAGTGAAAAAAAGAAGAAAAGAGAGCAGCAGAGAAGAAAAGAAGAGAGAGAGCGAGTTCGTGAAGAAGAAGAAGAGAAGCTTCATCATAAGATCTGTCTTCACTGGAATCTGGATCAAATCCAATCCAGTCAGCTCCGTGCGAGCCACATCATGTTCTTATAGCTTGTAGCTTTCAGTTGCTGTGTGTCCTCGCCTTTTGTTTCTCTTTTCTCATTTGTCATTTACTCAAGCTGTTGGTCAGCGGTTGTAGAGGATTTGTTCCTCTGGTCGGCAAGCTGTAAGGCCTAGCGAAGCTGTGTATCAGCGGATAGCAAGCTGTGTTGCCCAGCAGATGTAGGCAAGCTATGCAGCCCAGCGTTCTTCAAGCTGTTTGGCAGCATAATCCACACTCAGGTTTGAGTGTGGGGTGGATGTAGGTGTGGAGGACCGAACCACCTAAAAAATCCTTTTGTCCTTTATGGTTTGATTTGTTGATTGCTTTCCGCCAGATGCATACTAGGACCGTAATCCAACTGTGGTGATTGATTGAGTACGCATCTCTGATGCTTGACAGTTTGTCCATTGAATTTGTATTTCTCACTTCGTTCAAATCTTAAATTGATCAAAATTTCTAAAAGATCATTCACCCCCCTCTGGATCTATTTCTATCAGCTCACGCACCCCATCAATTGGTATCTGAGAGGTTTCTGCACAAAAGGTCTAACAACCTGCAGATTCGTTCCTGGATTCGGGTTCGGTGCGTTGTTGGGTTGATCAATGTCTCTCCCTTTGCTTTTGAATTGTCCTGCATTTGATTCTGTGATTTTATCTGAGGATGTCTTCGATTGTTGATTTTCTGAAGTATGAAGGTTTAGATTTTTATAACTGGCTCAATCAGTTCAGGGAACATGTGATGCAGATTAATCCTGATCTATGGATAATTATTGCACACATCCCTTATCAAGTTCCAAAGGATAGATCCTTATGGAAAGCTTCCGACAGACTGAAATTCTTCGAGAATCAGAGAGCCCTGAACCTAGTAAAAGGGGTAATAAATGTTGATAAATTCTCTTGCATTGTCAATTGTTGCAGTGCCTTTGAAGTGCTCGACATGATAGCATCCAGCAGGAGCAGGGACGAAGTGAAATGCCTCATGGCTTCAGATGAAGATCTGGTTCAAGTTGAAGAAACGTCATCACAGGTAGACTCTGACATTGTCAATCTCTCTTTTGAAGATCTGGTAGACTTGAATGAACACCTGTTGATCAAGTATGATAGAGTAAAATCTGAGAAAAGGAAATTGAAGGGAGAGCTGGATACACTAAAATCTGAGAATAAGAATCTGAAAAATAATTCGGCTGAAAATGTAGGTTCGTGTAATGAATGTGCATTCTTGAAGGAATTAATTGAAGATTTAGATTCTGATGACAATATGCAGAAAAATTTAATCACTTCATTGAAAGAAGAAAATGACTCCTTGCTGGCTCAGAAGAAAGAAAATGATAAATTTCATGATAAATTGATTGAAGAAAACAGCAACTTGAAGGAACAGAATAAAAAGTTGATGGTTCTGAATACTATCCTTTCTGACAAATGGCTAGCTTTTGAAAGAGGACAATCAATCTTGGAGGAAAAAGAAGTGAACATAGAAATGAAGTTAACATAGGAAAATGAGACTCTGAAATGTCTAAATGATAATTTGCAAAATCAAGTTATTTCCTGTGAAGACCACATTGGTTCCTTGCAAACTGAAATTGAAGATCTAAAGAATTCATTGTCAAAGTTTGTTAAGGGAAAAGATAGATTGAACAAGCTGCTTGGAGCTAATGTGAATTTTCAGAAGGAGGGACTCGGTTACAATCCTGTAATGAAGAAGGTTGATGGAAATAAATTGAAAACTATTTTCGTTAGAAGTTCAGAACAAGAAAAACCTTCCACTTTATCTGTATTTTAGTTCATGGCCAAAAGAGGTGAAGAACAGACAAAAAACATAAAAAATGAAAGAAATCAGAAAAAGGCTGGAAGTAAAATGAAAACCAAATTCTCACCCATTACAGTTAAAGCTTCTTCTAAATGTGGTACACCTTATGATATTATGCATGATACAAAGTAATTCTCAATCCAGTCACATGCATACATCAAGAATACTTCATGACATTACTGTGGCATAACAGGTCATCATATGCATGAGTGTAGAATAATGGTTCAAGATGAATTGAATACTAAGATGGTTCATGAAAAACCCCATGCGTTCAGGAGGAAGAAGAAAATCCAGTGCTTCCAATGTGGGAAGCTGGGTCATGTTGCAGCTCACTGCTGGCATGCCCGGGGAGGAAAAAGAAGGTCAAAACCTGAGAATGTTCTTATGAACAAAACTGCTCTTAATAGAAAAATACCCGCATGTTTTGAATGTGGTAAAATTGGCCATCGAGCCTCTGAATGCTGGCATGCAAAAAGAGGTAACAATTCTCATGGCAGAACTGTCTCAACGAAAGTTCACCCACAAAGATTCAATGAATACCCTGTCAAGAAAAATTTGAACACTACTACTCACTACTATTATTGTGGGAGTATAGGTCATATCATGAATAAATGCTATGATTTGGAACTTGATAACAGAAAAACTTGGAAACCTTGGAGTGCATCAGAGAGAGGTGTCACTCAACTAAGAAGACCCAAGAATTTTTGGGTCCCCAAATTTGTAAATTAATCTATCTTTGCAGGCGTGCCTTGAAGAAGGAAATAAAGGGAAAATGAAACCAAGGCACACAAAGGTTAGTTGAATTTAATTTCTTCTCTAGTTTACATCTGTATATTTTCAGTTACAACTCCCTGCATGATTTCTATCCCTCTTTTATAATCCATGCCATGTCATTAATTCATGTTATTAGGAGGGTGCAATATTGTAATGAGTACTAGATGGTGATTCTCATGCTGAAATTAATCATGCTGAATGATTAGCATTTTTGCATGAAGTTTAACATAACATCATCATTTAGAGTAACACTTCTGTGAGCTTTAAGAAGAACAAAAACAATAATGTTTGATGGAAATCTCTGCTCACCAAGAGGGGGTGCTGAGTCTTTCTAAGGCAGCTGGTCATTAGAGGTATATCCGTTTGAAAAAGAGAACGTGAGATTGGGTATCTCTTCTGCTGATTGAGCTAAAATGTTTGAATTGCTATGAGCTGTTGTCTCTTCTAGTGGAGTGTCACTGGTATTGGTTCAGTAAGCTAGATGTTACATGTTGGTTGTTTAAAATCTTGAGAGGCTGTACATTGCTCTAGTGAGAGTCTTTTTGTAGTGTCAGATGATTCTGAAAATACTGGTGCCGAGTCTGTCATTGGAGTAAGCTGAAGTCTGGTTGAGGAGATTGTCTAAAGGCTGGATAAAGATTTATTTTATGAGAGTAGTGCTGGTGGGTTGATGGCCGTCCAAGCTGTGCTCTTTGGAAATGCTCTCACCCTGCTCACGTATGGCATTCATCTTCACCACCTGTTATTGGTCTATATCTCCCATCACTCTCCACCTTCTAAATGTTTCTGATTGCTCAAGTCAGGGGGAGTAGTATATATATATAAATACTGTCACCGTTACCCTCTTCAATAAGTAAATGCCCACATCACTATGAACTAAAAATATCTTGCTGATCTAAATTGAGATGTAATTTATCGTGTATGAACATTAAATCCTATCCGAATAGTTCTCACAAATAACTATGAATGATTTCTCAATGTTTTTGAAACAGTCCAAATTGGAAACATCTCTGTAAATGGTCTGTTATCTGAAAATCTTTAGTAATAAGCCAATCTGTTGGAAACCTAAGGCTTATATTCCTTCTTTCATGTCTTGTTAAAGAGATTCCTCTGATAAAACTGGGAATACGCCATAATATAAAATTATGAAAGAAATTTTTGGCAGAGCAATGGCATGACATTTGAGAAACTGGCCATCTGTTTCAAAGAAATTCAGTGGTTATGTCATGATAACTAATGCCAACTCTGTTCATCATATAAAGTACGAAAGTTATTTGCACTGAGTAACCAGGGTCTCTGGTGTTTGATAGACATGTCTCCTTGTGTAAAATGGTGCAATTATATTGGAATACTCATCAGAAGTTTTTTTTTAAAAAAATTATAACAAAGAAAAGGGGGAGAGAAAAGTGTAATGGATTATATTCATGGTTGACCCATGGTTTTCTTCTGTTAATCTCTACAGACTCAAGAAAAATATAAAAATGGGTTCTTCAATCAGCTTTTGGCTAATGAAAAGGATCGTAAGATTAATGACCCTAATGACTGAGTTGTTTCCCTGAATAAGCTGTTTGACCTTCATTGATTTCAATTCATAAAAATTTTGTGAAGAACTATTCTGTGAGATATAATCTCATATTCTGTAAATAGCTCCTCTACGAAGAAAGGCATTTTATTTTAAGAAAATGGTATTTTGGGTATTATCTACTGAAGATTGGTAAAGTCGGTAGTATTCCCTTATATACGAAACCCTATCTTACTCTTTACCGTCTTACCCTTTCTTTCAAAGCCGAAGCGTCCTCCCGCTCCGTGGCTTCTTCCCGCGTGCACAACCTGCAACCTTCCACAACTCCAATCCATCTCTACCACCCTCTCGGCTTTCACATTTCATCTTACCTCCATCCTTGCCGCTATGTCTACTTCGTCAACTGTGAGCAAAGGGAAGAGGAAGGCAGTGAAGCAGCAGCAGCCGGAAGATGCTATGTCTACGGTGGCCGCTGCACAACCTCAAGGTTCGAAAAGACAGAAGAAAGCAGCTTCTACCGCGAGGAAGGGAGATTCGTCTACAAAGTCCACAGAGGAACCTGTGCTGATGTTGGAAGCCGGAAAGATTATACCCCCATGGTATATTGATTTTGCTGATCTAGAGATGGCCTCCGAGTTCCCTGAGGTATTTGAGCTATTTGAATTCCAGCAATGGATAGAGTTCCTGAGCATTCATAGAGTGTATTTCCCTAGTCTGGTAGCAGAATTCTACAGCAACCTGAGGTTCGATGCTGTTAATTTCACAATCTCCTCTCTGGTCAAAGGAAAAGTCATAGAGCTCTCTAGGCAGTCCCTTCATAGGACTCTAAGAATTCTCTTAGCGGAGAGATTGAAGGAGAATTCACGTTTAATCTACATGATGCTTTTGCCCTCATCACTGACTTACCCAGAAACTTTCATGATAAGCAGCAGACCAAGCTCGGTCATTATAACACCAACAAATTGTCTGAACCAAAGAGACTACTTCATCACATTCTCACCTCCATGATTACTCCACAAGTAGGAGGAAGGGGTAGACTGACAGATTCCCAAAGGTTTATTCTCTACTGCTTGCTGAAGAAAATCAGAATCTGTCTACCGCACGTGATGATTCAGTTAATGGGAACGTGTAAGGAATCAAGAAGACATTATCCTTTTGTTGCTCAGTTGACTACAATCTTCAAAGAGGAAAACATTTCCCTGGATGGTAATGTTGTGTCCGCAATCCCCAAGATAAACATTTATAACATAAGTTTCATTAATACATTCATGAGGAGGAAAGGAGCCAAACGAACGAGTACTCCTGTAACAAAGGATACTCTTCTGAAAATGGATACAGAAACCCAGGCTGTGTCAGTACCTGAACAGCCTGCACAAGCCTCATCAGAAGAGACTCACATCCTTGAGTTGATTCAAAGTGAAAGTCAGACAGTTCCTTCTCCTTGGAAATCTGCTTAAGTACAAGCTAGTGGAAGTTTAGATGAGCAAGAACTACAACAGGACCCAACTGCAGCTACTGCACCTGAGGCATCTCAAAATCATGAAATAGTCGTACAGAATGTCCACAATAAGGATATCATTCAGGAATTAGACCATAATATCCATGAGATATTTGATGATTTTGGTCAACAGTCAAAGAAAAGACCAATCACTGACCAAGCAGAGCTGGCTCGGGAAGAGGCTCCAACAGAAGAACTAACTAGTGACAGAGAAAAGGAAGTCATTATAGAAGAAGAGAAAATGAGTAAACTGGTCGACGAAGTTATGAGGGAAGCTGCTGAAATGATTTATGAAGAAACAACTGAATCTTTGGTCAATGAACAAGAAAATGATCAACATGGAGCTCAACCACCTGCTGAAGAAGCTCAACATGAGCAACCAACCGGTTTAGCTCCAGGGGCACCTGAAGAAGTATCACAAGACTATGGCATGGGACCTGCCCCTCACCATAGGATGTCTTTCACTCAGGCTCCTGAGTAAGGTCCACACCTTGGGGAGCTAATCAGTCTTGGTATTCCACCTCCTCCACCATCTGAACAGCATTATGAATACTTCACTGAGCTGCCAGATTCCAGTGCTTCTACTTCTAGTACACGTGGAACAAATTGATGAGGACATCACCAGCAATTTCATTTGATCGAGGATCCCGATGCTTGCCACCTATGCTACATCTTGTTCAGCACTTTATTTTGAGTCATATGATGTAATTTTCATTTTCTTATCATGTACTTTTCCTTTTATTTGAGTCCAATACCTAGGTTAGGTAGCTATTTACCTAAGTCTTATGTCATTATGTGTGTTATTGGGCCCAATTATATGGGCTAGGCCCAGGGGCGCCCCCTTCCCCTTGGTTTAGTGTTAGTAGTCCAAAAGTCAGGGACCTAAGTTAAATTGTGGGGTTCCTATAAATAGGACCCCAATCCCACCAGTTGAAGCTAATGAAGATTTGATAAAGTTTGCCAAAGCAATTATGCATCTCTCTCTCTCTCTCTCTAGCTCTCTCTCTATTTCTCTCTCTCTCTCTAAAGGGGGTGAACCCCATTCTCTCTTCTCCTCTCTCTAAATTTTGAAATTCACTCTCTCTCCTCCCTATTCACCCCTAATTAAGACCCCTCCCCCTTCCCCATACCTCCCATTTAATCCCCCTCCAACCCCTAGGTGGAATCCCCTTCTCCTAGGCACCTCTCCCTACTCCCAAGCAACCTTTCCCCTTCCCCATACAACCCTTCATTTTCCCAAGAGAGAATCCCCTCTCCCAAGTAACCTTTCCCCTCCCCAAGGCAACTCCTCCCCTTCCCAAGGCCACATTAACCAACCCCACATTAAACTCAGTTCAAATTTCCCTCTCCCTCCAAGCCACTTGCGCCCCCCCTCTCTCTCTCACCCTCCACCCTTGGTCACAACCCCCTCCCCCTCCACCTGCTAGCTGCGACCCAGCCCTCTTCTCCAGCCTCCCCACCACCTCTATCCACCTCCATCCAAGCCCCACAGCCATTATCCCTCTCCCCATTGCAGCCCCTTCACCCCTCCCACCACTATCAACTTCATTCACCAACCTACTCTATCCAGTTCGTAGGCAGCAGAAGAAGCTCCACTTGCAGAGATTGCCCTGGTGCTGTCCGACATCATCTGGAGGTGCACCATACATCGCCGGAAAGGTCTTCCAGTCTTCTTCGCAGGTGAGGTGGAATCGTCTTTTTCTGACTTCCCTACAGATCGTGGTGCCCATTCTCGTCCAACTGTAAAACCGGGACCAGAACCTGAACCAGAGCTGTAGTGCAGAAGCTACTACGGCTACACCCCTCAACTTCTGAAGGCGCCACTTGGCCGAGAGCTGATACTACAAAGCATCTACCATAACCCACAAGCGGCATCCCGTTCGGCAAAAGGAAGAGCAGTTTCCAATTTTTCTCTCCCAGGTGCGCAGAACAGGCCATCAGGGTCTTATCCTGAACCCCCCTCACTCAACGGACCTCTCCTCGCCACCCTGACGTCGTCTGGTGCCCATCTTGGTCGCTGCTCGTAGAAGAGTCGTCCACGGTCGTCCTCGATTTGGTCCTGCTACGTTTGGACTTCGGGAGCTGCCGTGGTGACTTCATCCATCTGCTGCTACACCCAGGGAGCAGTCCAAATCTGATCGCAGGGGCCCTGTTCCAGAGCCCGTCCCGGCCGGTGTCAACTTCGGAAGCGCCCACAAAAATTCACAGACATACCTGGGTCTGTCAGTGACGTTTTGGCGCCTGTCTCGTCGAATTCTGAGTTCAGAGGAGTGCACAGCAGCGACCACTCCAACTCCCCTGTTCTGCTGTTCCAGACTGGGACAGAATCGGCAAGGTGCTCCATCGGCGCGATCCAAGCTAATCTCCCCTCCCCGCCTGGCCGGCTTAGCGCCCCTCCCTGCGTGGAGGTAGTTTTTGCTTGTACCCTACTCTCCCCACCCCAAGTTCCCCCTCCTGCGTGAGGAGTAGTGCATGTATTAGCAGGTCATCGGCCGAAGCTTCATCGGCGCGGCGTGCGGGTAGCCCACGCTTCCTCGCTCGCCCTCGTCTCCGGCCAGGATCGGCGTCTTCACGCCGATCAGGTGAGCTCCTGGTTGCACTCCTCTTGGTTAGCACTTCTTGCTTAACTAGTATTGCTTCTTAGTTCCGTCGGTGGCGAGGGAGTGCCCGATCCAAAATCAATGAAATCGAGTGTCCGCCGCGGAGCGAGTTGTGAGAGAGCCACTACATCCCACGCCCTTGGCGTGCTGGCCGCCCACAGATTTGGGCATCCCAGGCCCTTAGGGGTTCAGTCCAAGCTAGTCAAATCCTTGGAAAGGTGAGTTCCATCCTCGGACCCTCACCACTATCGCCGGTCCACCTACGGACCTGGGTGTGCGCGACGCGGGTGAAGCCGCTTGAGTGGGTATACCGTTCGGTTCGATTGCTTGCAAATCTAGGTCCGAGGGGTCGTTTCACATCAAATTGGTATCAGAGCAAGTTCTAGACTTGTCTCTACTAAGTCTTGTCCTAGGGCCATTGCAAGCATCACACTTGTCCTCCATCATGACTATCTCATACTTGGCATATTCGCCACTCTTTGGCCCATTAGAAGCCTTTGTGTTTGATGGAACTCGCCCTAGTATATATATAGAGTGGGAGGACTCCATAGATCGACACTTTGGGAGGTTCACTCTATCAGGGCCTATGAAAGTCAACTATGCCAAGAGTTTGCTCTGGCGCCAAGCTAGGAAAGAATGGGAGAACATTGTAGGATCGAGAGAAGCCAAAGGGGAAGCACCCATTGAATCTTGGGATGAAATGAGGGCCAATCTTAGAAAGATCTACGCACCCCAATCCAAACCTCTTCAACCAACCGATCTTCCACCCCCGACCCCAACTCCAACCCAAGAACTTCCCCGACCAAACCCAACCCAAGTCCACCCATGTTCACCACCCCGAGAGTTACAAGATGACCAACCAAGTCCCCCCACCCATCCCTCCATGAGAATTGTAATTTTAGGGGAACCCCTCATAGAGTGGCTAAAGCAAAACCTCCTCCTCCGCGTCACACGCCCCTCCATGGATAACCACAACCCAATCGTGCCCACCCCACACCTCCACACAACCTACCATTCATTCTACCTTGTAGGGACCCTGAGGGACTTGATTAGGGGAGTACTACGGCAAATAGAGGTGACAAACCTGCTGGCCTTAGGGGAAAGCGACACTGGATACCTTAGTTTCTCACACACCTCTATTGGATCCATCACCTCCATTTACACTAAGGGTCCTTGCGCAAGCAAGCTATTATTGATCCTGCCCGAACCCGAAGAATTTTGCCAAAACCAACCCTATGACCCCCACCTCCCTCAAGAAAAGGACACCTGATGCTCGCTCGACAGTCGTTGTTAAAATTGCCGTGCCACACAAATTTCAAATATTTATAACCGCACTCACTCACTTATGGATTTGAAAACATGAGTATAATGGTAAGTACGGGTCGATCCCACGGGGAAGGAATTTGGTTATTTTTCTTAGTTGGAAAATATTCTTGTGTTTTGAAAAACCAATTTTTGGGTTTTGAGTGCGATTACAACTAACGGAAATGAAATTACAACTTGAAATGACAAGGGATAAGTAAAGAAAATTTAGCCAATTGAGTGAAGAACGTCGTCGTTTCCACGCCGAGCCTTTGATGATGATCGTTCCGCCTAGGAAGTCGACGCCGTGAGAGGATTTGAAGAAGAATCACCACTTCGGATATGTTTGAAACACTTAAGAAGAACGGGTTTGCAGATAACAAGTTTGAAACTTTAAGGTGAAAATAAAACAGACTTCAAGTGGAAATGGGGGTTGGAAGAAATGAAATAACTTGAAATCTGAATGGAATTAGAAAAAGTTGAAAACATGGAAGTTGTAGAGAATTGAAAAAGGAAGAACTTTTATGAAGAACACAGAAACAGAAAATGAAAGGAAGGTAAGGAAAAACTTGAAAAACTAGGACCTATTGGTTCGGATGAACAGTAATTGACAGAAAACCAGCACCTAGAAAACTTAATTCTAAAGCTCAAAAGAAGAGGAATTTGACAAAGTGCAAGAAGAATAAAACTTAGAGATACAAGAGAGGAACAACTCTTATGAAGAACTCAGAGTTATTTGAGGACTAGAAAGACTTCAAAATGAATGAATGGAAGAAGGTATCACCACGTATGAACAGTAAATGCACAGGACAGCACTTAAGAAAATGTGTATTGCCTTTATGAATTTGGACGAATTTGAAGAAATGCTAAACAGAGAAGTTGAAGAAAACATAAAAAGGAACAACTTTTATGAAGACAAGAATTTGAAATGATGATCACAATAATGAGAAATAAGGCTATGAAAAGACTGAATTCCAAAATGAAACTTGTATTGCAATAAATTCAACTTACAAATTTGACTTCAAAAGCTTGGAAAAACACAACTTCAACAATCAAAAATTTTAGAAATGTAAAGAACTAACTTACATTACAAGTGCCCATAGCTAGCTCTCTCCCTAACTCCATCTAGTTCTAACTCTAACAACCAACAACTCTTCATTACAAGTGATACCCCCTTTATATAGGGTTTACAATCTCTTCTTGCTCATATAAAACACTCAAGTGCACCTAATTTTTGACCCAACTTGGTAGGCAGGTAGGTTCTGCCCACTTTGCCATTTTTTTCGGATTTTTCTGAATTTGTTTGGCATTTTTTGGCCTTTTCTTCTCTCTTTCTCTCATTTTCTCTCTCTGCCGGTGCGTTGCGCCGACCGCCGCCGCGTGTTAGGCGGCCGACCGTGGGCCCCTTGTGCGCCCGCTCCACGGCCGCCGTCCGCGTGTCCGCCGCGTGTCGCCAGCTCCGTCCCGCTCCGCGTTTCGCCGCCTGCCACGCACCCCCTCCCTTCGCCCTGGCGCGGCCGCCTCCGCCCGCCACGACCCCCGCCCCCCATTCGCCCTTCTCGCCTCGTCGCCCGTGCGGGCGGCGAAGGCGGGAAGGGCGGGTTTTTTTAAACTTTTTTTTTATTTTTATTATATAATATATATATATATATGATAGAAATAGTTAGAAAAATCTAAAAAAAAATATCAAATAATTTTATTTTTTTCTAATTGTTTTTTCTTATTTTTTTGAACAAGTTTCCGGGCTTTTGGCCGAGTTGAACATATATATTGTTATTCTTTTTTTTCTTTTTCTTAGAACTTTCCTCGAACTGTGTGCCTACATAAATACATAAAAATTATCATAAAAATTTATTTAATTTCATAAAATTAAACATTTGATACAAAATCAACAATAAGTGTGAGAAGTGTATATTTAATATCAATTAAGCTCATAAAAATACATATACTCATGAATTAAATGATAACAATACACACTAATCACACCCCCCAACTTACTCATTGCTAGTCCCTTAGCAATGCAATTAATGAAAAATTTAGGACCAACAAGAGTTAAAAGATATCCATGCCTCATTGCTAGATCATCTTTCAGAGTTAACTAAAGATCAGGAATTTGGAATAATTACCACAGACTAGCCTTAGGAACATGATCAAGAATTCTAATCAAAATTCAATAGCACTTGTGCAAGTGAAATACTAAATTCACAGTATAGACAATTGCATCCTCCAATTGCTATTCCGAACAAATGCCTTTCAATTCTGCACTTTCTTAATCAGAGCGTTCAGCATACTAGCTTTTTATCTGCCTTATTGCTTTGTCCCTTTTGGGATCTTTTTATATTCTTTTTTTTTTATTTTTTCTACTCCTTTTTTTTTCTACACACATGATGCTGCACTACCCTTCACTGTTTTACGCGAACCTCAACACGTCTTAGGTGAAGTAGGCCCGGTTCCACAGATCCAAGTTCCCTTTTCCTTTTGACGCGAACCTCAACACGTCTTAGGTGAAGTAGGCCCGGTTACTCAGAATCGGAGCATTTTTCATGGTGCTCTATTTTTTTTTCTCATACTTTTGTATGGCAGAAAGCTTCTAACATATCTCTTCTTCAGAAAATGCAGAATATCAAACAGTTTGTCTAAAATAACAGAAGGCTTGTCCTTCTTGTTTCATTAGCGTGCAACGTGATTTTATTTTTCGAAAGTGCATCTGAACTTTAAAGAGATTCTTAAATCAATTTTCCATGGCTAGAGTAAATAAATTATCCAACATCCTTTTCCCAGTTGTTTCTATTCAGAATCGCTTTTCATGCGACATGAATCAAGAAATTCAACTCGGGGAAAACTGTTGTTTAACATGACAGTTTCAAGAAAGTAAGAAAAATTTTTGTTGAAATTTTTGAAAAATTTAAAATTTATCTCCCCCCCCAACTTAAATGACATTGTCCTCAATGGCATAAACAGTAGAAAGATCAGAGGACATGTAAAGAGATAATATAGTTGAGATGGAAGGATACAACCTGATGGCGGGGTAAAATGACGAGGGCGTCGGTGCAGCTTGGCCTGACAACTGAAAAATAAACATACTAAAATAAGAAATCACATCAGAAGCCAGGAATTAACACAAGGAGTGGGACCCAATGTTCATGCATTTCAAAAGGAATCGACCAATGATGGCAACGTGAGTTACGGAGCCGGATTTCCTGCAGAAATGTCCCCTCAATGCGTGTGTTATGTGAAAGGTGGCCACAACGGGACAATAAACATAACGAATCTTTGGACCCAAAAGAGAGAGAAAGTCAATAAAGCACGTCTCCGACTTGACCACTCCACATGGTAGAGTGGGTGCGAGATTAATGGGAGGATGACGTGTCGCAAAGGCTATGGCTAGATGTGATGGTGCGAGATGCAGATCACTCCTCGTCAATCTTATAAATACCCCCCCCTTTCCACTCGACCGGAGAACATCGAAGTTGTGAGAGTAGAGTCGAGTGAAAGGGAAGTAGTGAGTGTTGCTCAAAGTTCAGAATGGAGGGTGAATCAAGCATCAGAGCTGAAGGGGAGTCGTCTCGCTCCTCGAAGAGGAGTAGATCGGGCAGTAGTGCCAGGAGATTCTCTGAAGTTGAAGGACTTTTGAGTGAAAGGACTCTACCACAACTTGTAAGTGATTTCTTTCATTCCTTTCTTCTTCTCTGTTCTTTCTTTGGAAAGCTACCCATTTCTCACTTCTGGCGTATGTGCAGAGTGTGATGAAGTCACACATCTCGTGGGAGCTGGTCGTGGCTGCATATCGAGGGCTCCCGGACTTCCAGAAAGCGAGGTTGGACGTGATGGGATTCGGGCCCTTTCTCAGAATTGAGCCACTCAAGATCGACCTTGCCCTGATCCAAGCTCTACGTGAAAGATGGGACCCGGTAAGTAGGGCATTCCTGATGCCGTGGGGGCATATGGTACCCAGCATGGAAGATGTGGTCCGAATCACGGGCCTCAAAGTGGATGGGGAAGCAGTGACTGGTGTCACCTACGCAGATTACCGTGAAGGTGCCCATAACTTGTTGGGGATGGACTTAGATAATCGGAAGAACAGGTCAGTAGCCAGGGCATCGATCATGGAAGCTTTAGGGCTTACTGACATGCGTCCGCGTGATGATGAGTCCATAGAAGAATTTATGGAAAGGGCAGAAAGAAGTGTCCGTGCTATGTATTGTATGGATACCATCAATTGGGAGCGGACCAATATGGATTTGAGGAGGTTCCTCCTCTTTCTATTAGGCAAGTTGTTGCTGGGGTCCAAGGGAGACAGTATCCACTGTCATTTCTTAGAACTGCTTGTAGACTTGGAAAGAGTAGGACAATACGCCTGGGGAGCTGCTGTACTGGCACATCTGTTTACAAGTCTGTCGCAAAGGACAGACAAAGAGATGACACTAAATGGGTTTACGCCTTTAATCCAGGTAATGAAAAAAGAAAATTTTGTTTGTTTTTATTTTCTGATTTTTGTTTTTGTTTTCATCAATGACACATGATGGTGTAGCTGTGGAGCTACTATTACCTTCCAATGGGGAGGGCTCGACACTGTCGACCACTGACGGTCCCTCTAGCGAGACGGTGGCAACCCATCATGAGCACTGCACCTTTACCCTACCAACTGATGGTGTTCAGGCGAGAGTTGCAAGAGTTCCCTGCAACGATGGTAGGATAATTGTTTTCTCAATTTTTTATTTTTTCATTTATTTCTTTTTTTTTGTAACTGAGAAGATACGTGCAACCCATTAAAGGTGAACTGGAGGCCTTTCATGAACATGGTCGATGTTGACCAGCCTTGGGTAATTGGAAGCCGCGCCCGATTCAGATGGGACCTCTGGCTCCATTACTTAAATGAAATCGAGCCCCTCAGGCTGCGATTAGCTATGCGGACCCTAGGGCTGGCTCAAGAATGGGTGGATATGACCATGTCACCTAGCGTCGGAAGGCAGACGCGTGGACCAGCCACCTGTGTTGATTGGAGAGTGCGCTTCCCCGAACAATATGAAGATTGGCAACGGGGAGGCACACTCGTGGAATCTCAAGCACAAGATAGCGATGATTACCTACGCCTCTACAGAGCAATGTATGCAGAAAGGCTCCAGCCTGGAGGGCTTGTAGAGGTAAGGAAACCATGTTTGTATCTTCTACATTTTGTTGTTTTTAAATTTTTTTTTCTTTGTTTGTGAACTCAAAAGCCATAACTGTAGGATGTTCGTGATACTATAATAACGAACTTACGAGCTCGTCTGGCGGACACGGAGCAAGAGCTGAGTGATACCAGAGCGGCTCTAGGTTCATCAGTAAGCATTTCAGTACTATTCCGGGTAGGCTTTGAGATTCAGGGCGCTAACCACTTAATGTTACCACATGTGCAGCGTGCTCAGCTTGATGCAGTTTCTTCCACGATGGGAGCAGATGGTGTTTCTTCCAGTCTATGGATTCCCATATCCGAGCTGGATCAACTCCACGAGCAACTTGCTCATGCCACACAACGGGCTGCAGAGGCAGAGGGGATGCTTTCTGTACAGGTGAGGATTTCACCATTTAACATCCCTTATTCAAGTATTGTTATTTGCCTGAGATGAAATGTGTGGCAGGAGAAAGAAACACAAGAGGCACTTGCAAATGCCACTCAGAAGGAAGATAGAATAACTGAGCTGGAAGAAGAACTACAGCGTCGTCCAGATGAGGATTCTTCAACGGACGCTGTGGAGTTGAGAATCACCCTTCAATTAGAAAGAGAAGATAGAGAGAGAGAACGGGCTGAGAGAGAACAGGACAGAGACAGAGAGAAAGCCAAGAGATCGGCCGAGAAAGAGGAAAAGAGGGCCCTGGAGGCCCAACTTTTTGAATTGAGGACTAGTCTCGGCCTAGCCGAGCAATGGCTAAAGGATGGCGAGGAGCGCTATCGAAGAGCACGAGAGCGTGGCTTTCGTGTCAGTAGCTTCTTTGCTGCCCCCTCAGATCGGCGTCCATAGTGCGGTAGTAATACCGCTGCTCT
Source organism: Amorphophallus konjac (assembly GCA_022559845.1). Lineage (NCBI taxonomy): Eukaryota > Viridiplantae > Streptophyta > Magnoliopsida > Alismatales > Araceae > Amorphophallus > Amorphophallus konjac. Next base: position 205,544,804 of record CM040120.1, on the reverse strand, counting down.
CGGCTTGGGAATACCCTCTAGAGAATCTTGCCCCAGAGAGCGGCAAGACAAGTAATGTGAAGAAAGAAGGTGGATTCCGATGTAATCTCTTTGTTTACTTTTGTGTGTAATAAAATACTTTTTGCTTGGCTCTCCGTTGTCCTTATCTCTCGAATCCCTAAACACAGCTAATTTCCCACAACAATTTATTACCACACAAAAATCACTTAGGTTGCCTCCTAAGAAGCGCTAACTTTTATGTCGTCAGCCAGACATCATGTAGCTCATTAACCAACGCGTGGCATTCAGAATGAGCCACCACGTGATCTTGTCTTCCTTCAAATTCCAGCCCTTAATCCATTGGAAGATAAGAGTAGACATGTACAGACCGGGGCTAGAAAGAGGCAAGACTTGCACATGATTGTTTGTAACATTAACCCTGTGTGCGATCCAGTTTTCAGCTTTAGATATCAAAAAATGATCTATGGCCAATAATTTGTCAAGATCAAGGTATAACCCTTGCATAATATCAATCCATCGGTCCCCTTCACCTGTATCGTCCCTCCTGATGACCTCTTTATTGACTGCTTCCTCCTTGGGAACTTGGTCATCAAACGGTGGCTTAGGGATAAAAGTGTCATGATTAGCCACAGTCTTCCCAGTAACAGCCTCATGTGTTAGAAGGGTACTAATCAACTTGTCTTCCTGATGGGGAGTTAAATCAAAAGTGAATATTGTTGGTCCATCCCCCTCAGGTCCCAGAATGTCATATTGAAGAGGCTCATCTGGCAGGGGTAGCACGAGCCCAGAATCAAATTGATCCAATGATTCAAACATGAGGGGATCGGGCTCAATGGGTAGATCAAATTTGAAAGTTTCTAATAAAACCCCTTTATCACACTCATCATTTAATAGAAAATTGTGAATCAAATTTCCCAATAATGAAGTGGGAAGATCAAATGTAAATTGTTCCAGCTCGGCCCCTTCATCAAAGGTAAGATCAAATGGGAATTTTTTCAAAGACGGAGCTTTCATCATACTCATCACTCACCTGAAGATTCTTAATCAAATTTTCCAACAATGGGGTTGATAGAGGAAATATAAACTTTTCGAACAAGGCCCCATCATCAAGTTCTTCCAAGGGAGGAGAATTAAGTTCCACTAAATCAACATGATTATTAATCATAAAGCAATCCTCCTCGACATGTAGATCCTCAATTAAGTTGTTTGGGCCTCTAATGTTCTCAGTGATATTCTCAATCTCAAAACATTCATAGAATGGGGTGATGATATCAATAGGATCATTTGTATTCTTTAATTCATCTCCTAATTCCGTCCCTTCCTTCATCATGGTATGGCTTGCGCACTCCCCCTCACTCCCAATAATGATATCTTGAGTCAAAATGCCAGGCATCGGATCATCATCATCATCATTCACGTATCGAGGGGGTTGGTTGAATTTTGACGAAGGGTCATGGTAAGTAGACTGAGAGTACACGCTTTGAGCTTCAAAGTAGTGGCCCGGTGAATCACCCTTAGTATGGACATTGAGTCCGAAATCGGGGTGAGATGAGTTGAGATGAAGTTGAGTATACATGGGCTGCTCGTGAATTGCATGGGGTAGAGGTGTAGACAAATGGGTTTGGATTGTTGAATCCAGCCAAGGCAAATTTGTGTGATTACTCCAGCCAAGATTATCATCATCTGCAACATGCTTGAGCTGAGAGAATCCTAGGGAATTTTGGACCTGTGCTTGGATGACGGGAGAGAGTCGGGCTATAGTAGGGCATTCACTCACATGGTGAGTGAGACTGGCACAGAATTCACACACTTCCATGAAAGTGTGATTGGGTTTTTCGCCTGTTTGACATGTCCTACAAGTTGTTGATGAGATGAGATGGAGGCACGATTTATTGAATTTTCACTCAAAATCTCAAATAGATCATATGCCTCATCTTCACTTTTGCTTAAAAATGCCCCTCCACAAAATATATCCACCATCTGCCTATCAAAATTGGATAACCCCTCATAAAATGTAAAGATAATTTGCCATCTGGGCAACCCATGATGTGGACATTGACTCACTAGCTCCTTTAATCTCACCCAAGATTCATGAAGTTGCTCTCCCGGACGTTGAGTAAATCCTGTAATCGCCCTTCTCATCATGTTGGTTTGGCTTATGGGGTAAAATTTTTTTAAAAATTCTAACTGCATATCTTCCCAAGTCCTGATAATCTTTCGAAAACTCCTTAACCAACATTTTGCTTTATCTTTTAACGAGAATGGAAATAAAATTAATTTAAGGGCATCATCATTAAAATTTTGAATTTTGATCAGTGAGCAAAGTTCTAGAAAATCATCTAGATGCCTATAAGGATTTTCATTGAGATTCCCATAAAAAGATGGGAGCATCTGGATGAGACTAGGGCGAATCTCATATTGATCAACGTGAATATCGGGGAGTTGAATACAGGTGGAGGGCTTGTAAGAAGAAGGATAAAAATGCTCCTTCATAGGCATGGGTTTCCCTCCAAGATGAATGGCCATAAAATGAATTTTTTTTACATTTTTTTAAGTATTTCAAATTATATATATTTTTTTCAATTTTTCAAAACTTTTTTTTTATGCAAACACAAACAGGTTAACACAAATTATCCTAATGACCTAGATGCGACTCAGACCTACAAATGTGGTTTCACAAAGTGATTAAAATGAACTTAAATTCACCCTCAGTATGTCCACCGGCCAGGTAAGGGGTGGGGAAGTGGGAGGTTCCCCCTACTTTCGTAGGGACCTTATTATACAAAACCACAATCCCGCTTAAGGCGTTTGCCATCCGACCGTCTTGCCTTAGACACCAGTTTCCATAAGAGGATAAACCTAAATATCACAGGAATCACAGTGTGATCCTAGGGCCAACGTCTACTGGCTTTTATTAAGGTCTAGGTAATGCAGAGATGCAAGGAAATTGTGATTTTCGGGCTAAGGGAGGGTGATGAAATCCCCACCTTATCTTGTTAGGGGTGTTGCCCTTAAAGTATTTTGAAATGAAATGCACACCATAATTTCAAACAAGGGGTTCTTTATGCAAAAATGAATGCCAGACTGAGATCAGTAGAACGTACCTTGCCCCTTGCGATCTTCAAAATGCAATGCAGAAATTAAACAAAGATAAATTCTAAGCTAAATGATGCATGACCTAGAGCATGAAAGTGTAGTTTCTACTCTTGCAATGAGGTCTTTTATTTGGTACAAATGAAAAAAAAAATTGTTTTGTTTTTGTTTTTAGTTAATGAACCTAACTAACCAGCATGAAAATTTTTCTTTTGTTTTGATTGTTTTTTTTTATTTTTATAGAGTTTTCAAGAAATTTTCAGATTTTTGTAAAATTTTTTCAGAAAGTGAAAAGATAGAACCTGTTTCTTGATTTCAGCCCTTTAGCAATGTTGCCGGGCTTTCAACAACGTTTCATAACCTTGGCATTTCAGATTCGATCTTCCTCTTTCTTTATTTTTCAAAATTTTTTTCGTTTTCCTGCACAAGTAAAGAAAGCAAAAATCAATATACAAATATACAAAGTAAACACAAGAATATCCAACTATGAAAAGTATCTCCATTCCCCGGCAACGGCGCCAAAAATTTGATGCTCGCTCGACAGTCGTTGTTAAAATTGCCGTGCCACACAAATTTCAAATATTTATAACCGCACTCACTCACTTATGGATTTGAAAACATGAGTATAATGGTAAGTACGGGTCGATCCCACGGGGAAGGAATTTGGTTATTTTTCTTAGTTGGAAAATATTCTTGTGTTTTGAAAAACCAATTTTTGGGTTTTGAGTGCGATTACAACTAACGGAAATGAAATTACAACTTGAAATGACAAGGGATAAGTAAAGAAAATTTAGCCAATTGAGTGAAGAACGTCGTCGTTTCCACGCCGAGCCTTTGATGATGGTCGTTCCGCCTAGGAAGTCGACGCCGTGAGAGGATTTGAAGAAGAATCACCGCTTCGGATATGTTTGAAACACTTAAGAAGAACGGGTTTGCAGATAACAAGTTTGAAACTTTAAGGTGAAAATAAAACAGAATTCAAGTGGAAATGGGGGTTGGAAGAAATGAAATAACTTGAAATCTGAATAGAATTAGAAAAAGTTGAAAACATGAAAGTTGTAGAGAATTGAAAAAGGAAGAACTTTTATGAAGGACACAGAAACAGAAAATGAAAGGAAGATAAGGAAAAACTTGAAAAACTAGGACCTATTGGTTCGGATGAACAGTAATTGACAGAAAACCAGCACCTAGAAAATTTAATTCTAAAGCTCAAAAGAAGAGGAATTTGACAAAGTGCAAGAAGAATAAAACTTAGAGATACAAGAGAGGAACAACTCTTATGAAGAACTCAGAGTTATTTGAGGACTAGAAAGACTTCAAAATGAATGAATGGAAGAAGGTATCACCACGTATGAACAGTAAATGCACAGGACAGCACTTAAGAAAATGTGTATTACCTTTATGAATTTGGACGAATTTGAAGAAATGCTAAACAGAGAAGTTGAATAAAACGTAAAAAGGAACAACTTTTATGAAGACAAGAATTTGAAATGATGATCACAATAATGAGAAATATGGCTATGAAAAGACTGAATTCCAAAATGAAACTTGTATTGCAATAAATTCAACTTACAAATTTGACTTCAAAAGCTTGGAAAAACACAACTTCAACAATCAAAAATTTCAGAAATTTAAAGAACTAACTTACATTACAAGTGCCCATAGCTAGCTCTCTCCCTAACTCCATCTAGTTCTAACTCTAACAACCAACAACTCTTCATTACAAGTGATACCCCCTTTATATAGGGTTTACAATCTCTTCTTGCTCATATAAAACACTCAAGTGCACCTAATTTTTGACCCAACTTGGTAGGCAGGTAGGTTCTGCCCACTTTGCCATTTTTTTCGGATTTTTCTGAATTTGTTTGGCATTTTTTGGCCTTTTCTTCTCTCTTTCTCTCATTTTCTCTCTCTGCCGGCGCGTTGCGCCGACCGCCGCCGCGTGTTAGGCGGCCGACCGTGGGCCCCTTGTGCGCCCGCTCCACGGCCGCCGTCGCGTGTCGCACGCGGGCGCGTGCGCCGCGTGCCGCCCGCCGCGTGTCGCCAGCTCCGTCCCGCTCCGCGTTTCGCCGCCTGCCACGCACCCCCCTCCCTTCGCCCTGGCGCGGCCGCCTCCGCCCGCCACGACCCCCGCCCCCCATTCGCCCTTCTCGCCTCGTCGCCCGTGCGGGCGGCGAAGGCGGGAAGGGCGGGGGCGGGTTTTTTTAAACTTTTTTTTTATTTTTATTATATAATATATATATATCTATATATATATGATAGAAATAGTTAGAAAAATCTAAAAAAAAATATCAAATAATTTTATTTTTTTCAAATTATTTTTTCTTATTTTTTTGAACAAGTTTCCGGGCTTTTGGCCCAGTTGAACATATATATTGTTATTCTTTTTTTTCTTTTTCTTAGAACTTTCCTCGAACTGTGTGCCTGCATAAATACATAAAAATTATCATAAAAATTTATTTAATTTCATAAAATTAAACATTTGATACAAAATCAACAATAAGTGTGAGAAGTGTATATTAAATATCAATTAAGCTCATAAAAATGCATATACTCATGAATTAAATGATAACAATACACACTAATCAACACCCCATCTAGGGAGTCAACCTTGGTGATTGTCCCACTAGGTAACGAGTGCACAGTCCGCACTAGGCAATGTGTGACTTGGAATACTATAAGTCTAGAAATGGAAGAAGCATCCTTCCCCACAAGCCAAGCCCACCTACATCCTTGTGACCTATTCCCTTGGGTGCCCCAATGCCAACCTGGCCACTTTCCCTCCTTCACCATTGCCCACCCCTCATCCAATCCCAAGGGCCATTTCATTATACGCAACCAGGCCCATTGCTCCCACACCACTACATGCCTAGTAGGCCTCAAACTGATCCCTTGGGGCGAGCAACACCCACCACTCACACCCTTCAATTTTCCCGTTGACGAGGTCCCAACCTACATTAGGGAATCTATGGAATGGACTTTCTTGATCCATGGGATTGAAAACACCCCCTTCACCAAGGGCCTAACCATACTTGACCCATTTGATCCCTCTGCATGGGAACCCCCAAACCTGCCATCCTTGTCCCATTTCTCCAAAGAATTCCTAAGCCTCGCCCCTTGCCGAGACCATTGCGCCAAAGTTGAACCAAACCCCTCCTTGTCAACACCCACGCTTTGGAAGATAAGACTCAATGTTTGGGTAGAGTGGCATGGTAGGATCACATTTGGGTGTCCTGGACCCCCTATAGAAGTCAACATTGTTAGAAGACACATGCATTTTAGGACCACATGTGGATGCCCCGGTCCTCCAACCTTCCGTAGAGAACCTATGCATGATAGGGCCACGTTTGGATGCCCCGGACCCCCAGTCTTCACCCACCTTGATAGGAAACCTAAGCAAGCTAGATCCACCTATGGTTGCCCCGGCCCCCCTGAGTCCATAAAAGTCTTCATCACATCTATGCATGATAGGTCCATGTACGGTTGCCCCGGTCCACCTTTGCATGCTATCCACTTTCACACCCACTCACCGCATTATGATGCATGGCATGAGCATACCCGCAAGCAATTCTTGACGAGCGGTGAGGTTCACAAAGAGCGGACAAGAGCTCGCGAGCGCCACTTGGAATTCCAAGTAGGTGATATGGTGATGATGACATTGGAGTGGCTCTACCCTAGGGTCACCTCCAATTCGAGGGCACGAGGACTTGGACCTTCCCAAGTTCCGAGTGGCTTTGGCAACCAGGCTAACGGGTTGGACTTACTAATGGATTTTGGGATTCACCCCATTTCCCATGTGGCGGATCCGGCACCATATATGGGCACCACGGTGGATCCTAGTGAGTGCCTCGAACCTATATCTTCCTTTGAGAGGAACACCCTCGGAGAGCCACCAAAAATCAGCCTGAGAGTCCGACGTGTGCACACGGAGGCAATACTAGGCAAGCAGGGTTCCATCGCCAGCAAGAGGGTGCGCCTGAGCCACCTCGAGAGGATGAAGGACCGTCCCCTGGTTGCGGACGCAGGGTTGAGTTTGGAGGTTGAGGCTCACTCTGAGCTGCTTGAGAGGACCACTTCCCTGGTGGGCCCATACTCGACAGAGTCGAGTTTTCCGCACCCCGGGGGTATGATGAGGACATCACCAGTAATTTCATTTGATCAAGGATCCCGATGCTCGCCACCTATGCTACATCTTGTTCAGCACTTTATTTTGAGTCATATGATGTAATTTTCATTTTCTTATCATGTACTTTTCCTTTTATTTGAGTCCAATACCTAGGTTAGGTAGCTATTTACCTAAGTCTTATGTCATTATGTGTGTTATTGGGCCCAATTATATGGGCTAGGCCCAGGGGCGCCCCCTTCCCCTTGGTTTAGTGTTAGTAGTCCAAAAGTCAGGGACCTAAGTTAAATTGTGGGGTTCCTATAAATAGGACCCCAATCCCAGCAGTTGAAGCTAATGAAGATTTGATAAAGTTTGCCAAAGCAATTGTGCATCTCTCTCTCTCTCTCTCTAGCTCTCTCTCTATTTCTCTCTCTCTCTAAAGGGGGCGAACCCCATTCTCTCTCCTCCTCTCTCAAAATTTCGAAATTCACTCTCTCTCCTCCCTATTCACCCCTAATTAAGACCCCTCCCCCTTCCCCATACCTCCCATTTAATCCCCCTCCAACCCCTAGGTGGAATCCCCTTCTCCTAGGCACCTCTCCCTCCTCCCAAGCAACCTTTCCCCTTCCCCATACAACCCTTCATTTTCCCAAGAGAGAATCCCCTCTCCCAAGTAACCTTTCCCCTCCCCAAGGCAACTCCTCCCCTTCCCAAGGCCACATTAACCAACCCCACATTAAACTCAGTTCAAATTTCCCTCTCCCTCCAAGCCACTTGCGCCCCCCCTCTCTCTCTCACCCTCCACCCTTGGTCGCAACCCCCTCCCCCTCCACCTGCTAGCTGCGACCCAGCCCTCTTCTCCAGCCTCTCCACCACCTCTATCCACCTCCATCCAAGCCCCACAGCCATTAGCCCTCTCCCCATTGCAGCCCCTTCACCCCTCCCACCACTATCAACTTCATTCACCAACCTACTCTATCCAGTTCGTAGGCAGCAGAAGAAGCTCCACTTGCAGAGATTGCCCTGGTGCTGTCTGACATCATCTGGAGGTGCACCATACATCGCCGGAAAGGTCTTCCAGTCTTCTTCGCAGGTGAGGTGGAATCGTCTTTTTCCGACTTCCCTACAGATCGTGGTGCCCATTCTCGTCCGACTGTAAAACCGGGACCAGAACCTAAACCAGAGCTGCAGTGCAGAAGCTACTACGGGTACACCCCTCAACTTCTGAAGGCGCCACTTGGCCGAGAGGTGATACTACAAAGCATCTACCATAACCCACAAGCGGCATCCCGTTCGGCATCAGGAAGAGCAGTTTCCAATTTTTCTCTCCCAGGTGCGCAGAATAGGCCATCAGGGTCTTGTCCTGAACCCCCCTCACTCAACGGACCTCTCCTCACCACCCTGACGTCGTCTGGTGCCCATCTTGGTTGCTGCTCATAGAAGACTCGTCCACGGTCGTCCTCGATTTGGTCCTGCTACGTTTGGACTTCGGGAGCTGCCGTGGTGACTTCATCCATCTGCTGCTACACCCAGGGAGCAGTCCGAATCTGATCATAGGGGCCCTGTTCCAGAGCCCGTCCCGGCCGGTGTCAACTTCGGAAGCACCCACAAAAATTCACAGACGTACCTGGGTCTGTCAGTGACGTTTTGGCGCCTGTCTCGTCGAATTCTGAGTTCATAGGAGTGCACAGCAGCGACCACTCCGACCCCTTGTTCTGCTGTTCCTGACTGGGATAGAATCGGGTGGTGCTCCATCGGCGCGATCCAAGCTAATCTCCCCTCCCCGCCTGGCCGGCTTAGCGCCCCTCCCTGCGTGGAGGTAGTTTTTGCTTGTACCCTACTCTCCCCACCCCAAGTTCCCCCTCCTGCGTGAGGAGTAGTGCATGTATTAGTAGGTCATCGGCCGAAGCTTCATCGGCGCGGCGTGCGGGTAGCCCACGCTTCCCCGCTCGCCCTCGTCTCCGGCCGGGATCGGCGTCTTCACGCCGATCAGGTGAGCTCCTGGTTGCACTCCTCTTGGTTAGCACTTCTTGCTTAACTAGTATTGCTTCTTAGTTCCGTCGGTGGCGAGGGAGTGCCCGATCCAAAATCAATCAAATCGAGTGTCCGCCGCGGAGCAAGTTGTGAGAGAGCCACTACATCCCACGCCCTTGGCGTGCTGGCCGCCCACGGATTTGGGCATCCCAGGCCCTTAGGGGTTCAGTCCAAGCTAGTCAAATCCTTGGAAAGGCGAGGTCCATCCTCGGACCCTCACCACTATCGCCGGTCCACCTACGGACCCGGGTGTGCGCGACGCGGGTGAAGCCGCTTGAGTGGGTCCGCCGTTCGGTTCGATTGCTTGCAAATCTAGGTCCGAGGGGTCGTTTCACATCACAAATGCTAAATCAAATCTAGCTCAGATGTTATCTAAGCTGACAGAGATTGTTCTAAATCAGAATGACTTGATGAACAAGCAGTTCCTATTCAGGACTGTTCAAATAGATAGACTAGAGAGTCGAATGAAGCATTTGGAAAAAGTAGTGGAACGTCAAGGGATAGAATTTTTGACTGCTAAGCGAGGGACATATGAGACTATAAGAGAAATTCTAGAATCTCTTATGCGTATCAGCACTCGAATAGGTGACATGGTTAGTAAAATTCAAGATACCCAAATCCCCATGCTCACCAATATGGGTCTAATTCTCAACCATACATTTGATCTAAAAATTGAGTTTGAACTGATGAAGGGGACAGTAAGCAAGATAGCACCCAGTCAGCTAGAAATCCTCAAAAAGTTTGAAGTTGTCCAGTCTGAGTTGCAAACTTTGTCAGAGACAGTTTCACAAGTGCTCAATAATCGAGAGTCAGTCACCTCTCTAGTGGAACGGTTGGGGGACACCTTGCATCGCAAACTTGATAGACTAGCCGATTCCATTAAAGATTTTCATACCTTCTTAATGAACAGATTTCCTACCTCTGCCTCCAGTTCAGCATATTCTGTAAGAGACAGGGGGAGCTACCGCGGTCACTCGTATATCCAAATTCCCCATTTTTGATAATGACAAAGGGGGAGAAGAAGCCATCATCATGTATGAAGAAGATCTCATGGACTTTTGCTGAGTACAAGAGCAAGACCACATTTCTTTTTACTGTTGAGTGAAATGGCAAAGCGAGGGATTCAAATCTTTGTGAAAAGAGATGTACATTCAAACACTAATGTTTGTTCTCGTAATACTCACAGAAGCATTACTCTTACAAATTACACTTGCATTTTGTTTGCTTATACAACTGTTTGAAAGACGAGTTTTGAATAAATCCTTTTTGTTGGTATTGGCTTAATCATACATGACTCATAGTTGTCATAATCAAAAAGGGGGAGATTGTTGGAACCCTAGTTTTGAAAATGACAACTATGAATCATGTTTAGATTAAAATGGTTAAATCCATTTATTTTGTCTTCATGTCTTGCTCACTTGCTGCAAGTCATTTCACGCTTAAGCACTTGTCTCCGTGCATAACATGTCCTTGCAGCTCACCTCTCGAGCACGGTGCAAGCTCTAGTCAGTGTAATCGTCGTCTGGTATGGACCGTTAGATCTCGTCTCTTCATCTCAGTGCAAATACGTCTTGGTGCAAGCGGTGTCTTGTACTTCTCTTTATCAATTCGGTGCAAGTCTCTATCTCACTCACAAACACTGTAGCCCCGTTTCCATCTCGGTGCATTACGTGTCTAGACATAAAGTGGCTTAGTGCATTTCATTATATTTCATTGCAGCATACACTTTTAGGTTCGTGCATATCTTGTTTGTGCATCTTTCTGCGTCTCACCTTTCAGACTCGGTGCAAGGTCTGTCTTGCATCCGTTTTTTTGTTCGTATGATTCTTCTCTTTCATCTCGGTGCAATTCTCGCAAATCCAACTCGGTGCATCAACTGTGTTACACAGTTGTTTTACGAGTCTGTGCATATCTTTGATCCTTTCTTTTGACTCGATACAAAGTATTCTTCTTGCACCTCTTGGACCCATGTCTGTGCATATGGTGTCAAGCTGTTGTGTAAGTCAATACAATGGTTGACTTGAATATCTCTACTCAGTGCATTCTATGTTTGAACATAACGGTGCAAACTATGCAAACTATGCTAAGCGTTTGATTAAAGGCCTTGTGTTTTTTCTGACAGAGCTTCTCTCCGAGGAGGGGCACGTGATCCAAGGCAGATCGACCTCCTAATGAGTGCCACGTGGAAGGCTACAATGCTTAGATCGCGACACGTGGCTGAGAGCCGTCTGGAAGCTAATGGGCGGGAGTTCTTCATCCACACGCCCAGTGAGAGTATATAAGAAGACAATGATCGATGCAGAACATATAGAGAAGAAGAATGAGGAGTGAGCCTAATTAAAAAGGAGAGCCTGCATGATCCAGTGAAAAGAAGAAGAAAAGAGAGCAGTAGAGAAGAAAAGAGAAGTTGCAGAAGAAAAGGAGAGAGAGAGAGAGTTCGTGAAGAAGAAGAAGAGAAGCTTCATCAGAAGATCTGTCTTCACTGGAATCTGGATCAAATCCAATCCAGTCAGCTCCATGCGAGCCACATCATGTTCTTATAGCTTGCAGCTTTCAGTTGCTGTGTGTACTCGCCTTTTGTTTCTCTTTTCTCATTTGACATTTACTCAAGCTGTTGGTCAGCGGTTACAGAGGATTTGTTCCTCTGGTCGGCAAGCAGTAAGGCCCAGCGAAGCTGTGTATCAGCGGATGGCAAGCTGTGTTGCCCAGTTGATGTAGGCAAGCTATGAAGCCCAGCGTTCTTCAAGCTATTTGGGAGCAGAATCCACACTCAAGTTTGAGTGTGGGGTGGATGTAGCTGTGGAGGACCGAACCACCTAAAAAATCCTTTTGTCCTTTATGGTTTGATTCGTTGATTGATTTCCGCCAGATGCATAAGAGGACCATAATCCAACTGTGGTGATTGATTGAGTACGCATCTCTGATGCTTGGCAGTTTGTCCATTGAATTTGTATTTCTCACTTCGTTCAACTCTTAAATTGATCAAAATTTCTAAAAGATCCATTCACCCCCTCTGGATCTATTTCTATCAGCTCACGCACCCCATCAAACTGTAGAGAAAGGGAAACGAATCAGGAGGCCCAGGGATGGTTCCCTGGGGAAAACCCTCCGATGCTTAAGTTAGTAGAGCAATGGTGGAAGGTATTGAGGGAGGTAGAAAGAGGTGCACGAGATCCCCCAACACCAAGATGGTGAAGTGGTTTCTGCTGAGGGAGTTTTAGGCCTGTATTTGCCTTACCTGCCATCGGAGGGAGTCCCTGGTTTATATAGCAAGCTCACCCGATGAGTCCCGTAAGCTGAGGAATTTCAGGCGGGAGTTCCGTCCTCATCATGGGATCGTTACGTCCTCATCGTGGGCTCTTCATGGCCTTGAGGGATCATGGCTCCTTTATCCCCCTAAACTCCTGCTCATAAAGGACTCTCAACGGCTGCATGGATAAACACTTGTCAGTCGGTCCGAGCATAGGAGGTGCCAGCCCTGTCCGGGCGATAGGCATAGCTCGGATGCTGTCAAGTCGAAGTGGGCGCAGAGCGCTCGCCTCTATCCCGATGGAGGGATAACTCGGGCGTGGGTCTTCCTCCGTTCTGATACTCGGTCCTTCCGAGCCTAAGGGCCGCCGAGGAAGGGTGTGTTCCCGAGTGATCTTTATTGGGCTTTTTGCCTAAGTGGGCCCTAGGGGGCTATCACTTGGATGAGATGAGCCTCGTTTGGTCCTGATGGGCCTAGTTCGACTGCTCTTAGTTGGGCTACAGAAATCTCCCTCTCCAGAGCTATTAAACAAGGGTTTCATCCGGCCAAGTACTTCCCCATGTGGAGCGCCTATGCTATTCGTCAAGAAGAAGGATGGATCGATGAGACTCTGCATCGACTATCGACAGTTAAACCACCTTACAGTCAAGAACAAATACCCACTGCCAAGGATTGATGAATTATTCGACCAAATATATGGAGCTAAATATTTCTCCAAGATTGATCTTCGATATGGTTATCACCAACTGAAGATCAAAGAAAAGACATCTATAAAACTGCATTCCGAAGCAGGTATCGGCATTACAAATTCACTGTTATGCCTTTCGGACTAACAAATGCCCCCGCAGCATTCATGCAGTTAATGAACAGCATATTCAGGCCTCACTTAGACCAACTCATTGTGGTCTTTATCGATGATATTTTGATCTATTCAAAGTCTGAAGAAGACCATGAAGAACATCTTAAGAAGGTATTGTAGATATTGAGGGAACACATATTATATGCCAAATTCAACAAGTGCAAGTTTTGGCTCGAGGAGGTATCCTTCTTGGGCCATATAATTTCGATGAATGGAATTTCCGTGGACCCATTAAAGGCCGAAGCTGTGAAGAATTAGGAACGACCAACAAATGCAACAGAGATTCGAAGTTTCTTCGGGCTAGATGGTTATTATTGGTGTTTCATCAAGGACTTCTCAAGAATTGCTCTTCCTCTCACCCGATTGACTCGCAAGGAAATACCTTACGAGTGGAATGAAGACTGTGAGAAGAGTTTTCAAGCATTGAAAGATCTCTTGAGCCCAGAGGACACTCATGCTTCTGGAAGGATTGAGAAGAGTAATCAGAGGGCTATACTGGGTGATGGGGCTCAAACAAACTTCTGGAAGGATAAATGGCTGGGAAACAAAACTCTTGATTCTTATGTATGCAGTGATAGTATTCCCAATATAAATGCAACTGTTAGGGATATTATCATGACTCCGAGCCCGGAGGACACTCATGCTTTGGAACTACACCTACCAGCTGATATCAGGAGAACATTGACACCATCCATTTTGACTCCATACTCTGATCAATTCATTTGGTCTTTATCAGGAAATGGGGATTTCTCTGTCTCCTCCACTTATAAAAAAATGATGCATACCCAACACTCACAGCTGATGGAGATGAGTATCAACTGGAATGGCATATGGTCCCCATGGATTCCAACCAAGATATCCCTGCATATCTGGAAAGTATTTTTCAACTGTCTGCCCACTGATTAGAATATTAAAGATTGTGGTATCCCTATATGCTCCAAATGCAAATGCTGTCAGAACCATACTGAAGAGGACAATGACCATCTATTTATTAAGAGTGATTGGGCTGTGGACATTTGGTCTTTCTTTCAATCTAAAGGATTGGAGATAGGAGGTCGGACAATAAGAGATTTCATTTCTAAAACTATTCAAATTTCTGCTGGTAAATCTCTTTTTGGTCTCTTCATTATTGCTGTGACTGGCTTCAGTTTGTGGGAGATGTGGATCACTAGAAATTCTGTCATCCATGAGGGCAAGTCTCCAAAAACTCAGAACATGATTCACAAAATTCTTTCACAGGTTCAGCAATCGCTTTCACTGTCAAAGCTTCTAGAAGATAAACAAGAAAGGAAAATAATCTTATTTGCTTGTGGTATTCAGTCCATCAGGAATAACAATCCAGAGGTGAAACTCATTAAATGGCAACTTCCTCCTTGGCCTTATATCAAACTGAACACCGACGGTGCTTCAAAGCTTGCTCAGGTTTCGGGTGGGGGTGGAGTAATCAGGGACTCACATGGGTCAATTATCTTGGCCTTTTCACATTTTTATGCTCAAGCCAGTAGCATGATGGCAGAAGCTAGAGCTCTTATGGATGGTCTAAAATATCTGAGAACTATTACTTCACAGCCGAGCAACATTGAGTATGACTCTCAAATTCTGGTCCAAGTTATTAATCAAAAGATTCATTGTCCTTGGGAGATCCTCAAGTATGTGAGGGAAATTCGGGCCCTTCTTTCAGCAAATGATACCATCACTCATATCTTTCGTGAGCCGAATAAGGTGGCAGATTCTTTGGCCAATCTTGCTTGCATAAACAAATGTAATTTTTATTTTTCTTCCCAGCAGCAGCTTCCTAGTTATATCAGAGGTGCTGCCCGTTTGGATAAGCTAGGAATGCCTAGCATCCGCACAATGTAATTCCTTAGATTCATCCATATGAATAAAATCACCTCCTAGCTGTGCATTGGACCCCCAATGTACATAGGATAGGTTTTGATTAAAAAAAAAAGATCTCTTGATCACTGCTCTAGTCTTATCATTACCAATTGAAAGAGAGAAGTACGTGGTATATACCGATGCTTCTGGTATTGGCCTCGGGTGTGTATTGATGCAAGATGGGAGAGTGATTGCATACTCTTCCCAGCAACTGAAGAGGCATGAAGAGAACTACCCGGTTCATGATTTAGAGCTAGACGTAGTGGTTTTTGCCTTAAAGATCTGGAGACACTACCTCTACGGAGAATAATTCATTGTGTACTCCGATCATAAAAGCCTCAAATATCTATTTTCACAGAAGGAACTAAACATGCGGCAAAGGCATTGGCTCAAGTATCTCGAGGATTTCAATTTCACTATAGAGTACCATCCCGGTAAGGGTAATTCTGTAGCTTATGCCCTCAGTCGAAAGCCGAGAGTAATATTGGCCAATTGTATGATTCAAGAATGGAAGCTATTAGAGGAATTCTCTAAACTCAATATTAGCACTAACAGGCAAGACGTGTGTATTACTCTAGCCCATATGAGTCTACGTCCGGATTTGCTACCAGAAATTCAGAAGCTACAAGAAGACGATCCTGCACTAGTGGAGATAAGGGACCAGCTAGAGGAGAGACTTGATTTCAAGCTGGCACCCGATGGAAGACTGTTATTCCATGAACGGACATGTGTACCCGACTGTCCCGAGTTGAAGAAGAAGATTCTTGAAGAAGCTCATCGATCGAGGTACACGATCCACCCTAGAGCCTCCAAGATGTACCAAGACTTGAAAAGGACTTCTGGTGGCCTAATATGAAAAGGGAGGTAGCGGACTTCGTATCTCGCTGCCTAACATGTCAACAAGTGAAGGCGGAACATCAGAAACCCGCCGGAAAGCTACATCCACTAGATATTCCCAAGTAGAAGTGGGAAGACATGTTGAGTCAGGTGCAATAGATTCAGAGGGGGGGTGAATGAATCTCCCCTTTAAAAATTAGCCTAAATACAAACTTAAAACTCAGTTATGTAGAATTAAAACAGTTGCAGCTATATTCTAAGAATACTAAGGATCATCTCGGCAAGACAACTCATTAGAATTAGCCCTCACTCGATCCTATGCAAACATCTAATACGCAACAATTAAGTGAACATATAAGAAGATCAAACCACAAGGGACACCAGGATTTTTAGGTGGTTCGGTCCACAGACCTACGTCCACCCCTCACTCCAAACCGGAGTGAGGCTTCCACTAGTAACACTAGCATAGCAGACTCAGTCTGCAACAAATGTTGCCACACAGCTTGACCAGGGGAACAACCTCCCCTCTTCCTCCCAACCGGAGGGAACCACTAGTGACACCAGTCACTAGCAAACCAGAGACGCAAGTCTCTCTTCCTCCAGACCTGGAGGGGACCTACAAGTAGCAACACTACCTGCACCCGGAGACCCAAGTCTCCCTTCCTCTGAAGCTCAGAGGGAAGCACAAGTGACACTAAGTCACCTGCAAGCCAGAGGTCTTGGACCTCTCTTCCTCCATAAAGGAGGGAACAACTGATGACCCAAGGTCACCAGCAAACCGGAGAAACAAATCTCCCTTCTCCTGAAACCACAGGAGGAACTCGATCCCCAACAGGGCAATCGGAAGAACAAGGTAAAAGGAAAACAATAAAAGATAAAAATCACAGTGACATAAAGCTGGAGAAATGAAAAGCACAATGACAAACTGGGTTGGATTTGATCCAAGGTCCAGTGAACAATGAAGCTCCCTTCTTCTTCACAACCTCTCTATCTCACTGTCTCTCTTTCTTTTTCTTCTTATGCTCTCTCGATCTGGCTCTCAGCTTTCTCTATCTCTTCTTTCTCTTCTGCATTTCTTCTCTTAGCTCTGGCTGCTTCTACTTCAGTCACTCTCTGCACTCCATCAGCCTTCTTCAGAGGAAGAAGACATATATATAGCAGTAGCAGATTAGGGCGGCATGTGCTCTCCACGATTCCCGCTCAAATCCTTCAGTGCACGTGGAGACTCCTCTACATCTTGGATCACGTGCCAGATGCCAGCCTCGTATCACGTGCCCACTCTGCATAGGCTTCACGAACAGTACCTGTCACACAGTCATAAGAGAGTAATCAGAAGGATGTACATACTTGCTGGGTAACTGAAGACCACAGTGTACATACTTAGTGTGAAGCATAGAATATATAGACTTTGAAGACTTAGCCAACGAGTGTATAGACTTGAACAGCTAGCCACGAGTGTATAGACTTGCTATGAAGAACATCAATGTGTAGACTTGTGAAGCACAACTGTATGCAATGTATAGACTTCAATGTATAGACTTCGATGAGCACAATGCATGAACAGGCCATAGCAAATGTATAGACTTTGTGAGACGCAAAGGCTGTACAGACTTGAGTGAAGACAATGCAATGTATAGACTTTGATGAACATATGAAATGTATGGACTTAATGACGCAAGCGATGTAAAGACTTGGATGAGGCATTGCATGAGACGGTGGATGTATAGACTTGGGCTGTACAGACTTTGAAAGCTTGAAGGCGATGTATAGACATCAAGTGAAGACCATTGTATAGACTTCAACAATGCGAGCACAGTACGCTGTACAGACTTTGATGAGCATATGCAATGTATGGACTTAACGACCCAACCGATGTATAGACTTAGAAACAGCAATGAAGCAAGTGTGTTCAATGTGAGAGAGTGTATAGACTTAACCAACTTGAGACACTATACAGACTATGATGCACAAGCAATGTATAGACTTCGTGATGCCAACAGACAATGATTGTGCAGACTTGTTTTGAACAATGCACGCTGTATAGACTTGCAGTGCAAATGCTGATGTATAGACTTGGTAGTCTGGGGGCGTCGACGCATCAAAGAGAGGGGTCGACGCATGATGCATGGATGTATGGACTTGAAGATTCGAAGCCCCACAATGTTTAGACTTTAAGATGCATATGCCAAGGCTGTACATACTTGAAGAGACGATGCACTGTAGGCTGTACAGACTTGTAGCTTGAGACGCTTACAGAGACAGACCACTGTATAGACTTCAAGTCCAAGTGAGACAGTGGTTGTACAGACTTGGGCTATACAAACTTGGAAGGCTTGACACATCAATGTACAGACATTGTGATGTAAAGACTTAGGCAAGAGACTGGCTGTACAGACTTCAACACAGCTGCGATGTACAGGCTTTGACAAAGCAGCGTTGTACAGACTTGATTAAGCTTCAGATGAATGAATGTATAGACTTCCCAAAACGAATGTACAGACTTCAGAAGTTGAAGACACTGTATAGACTTGAATGCCTGAATCAGTGCTCTATACAGACTCGCCACCGACCAATGTATAGACTTGAAGAAGTGGAGTGAACAATGTATAGGCTTTGAACTCTGTACAGACTTAAAGACCCTGAGCCAATGTATAGACTTTACCTTAGAAACGAATGTATAGACTTGAAGCAGAAGCCAAGCTCACGATGTGTAGACTTGGCCAGAACGTAGGGAAAGGTATGAATGTATATACTTGGCCAGAACGTAGGGAAAGATGCCAATGTGCAGGCTTGATCATCCAGCCGTGTATAGACTTTGTTTCGAGCAACGTAAGTAAAAGAGACAATGTATAGACTTTGCACAGGAGTGCCTGAAGCGATGTACAGACTTGGAGTGCTGAAGCCATTGTATAGACTTGGCGTGCCGAGGCCATTGTATAGACTTGGCGAATGGCTTGAAACACAAGGACGCTGCTCGCTGTACAGACTTGAGGTTTCAACAGAATGATGTACATACTTCCAATGTATAGACTTCTCATGAACAGTCCGATGTGCATACTTCCCTTCGATGCATCTATAGTGCAATGTGTTGACTTTGAAGAATATGTACATGGCGCTGTACAGTCTTTGAATGAAGAGCCCAATGTATAGACTTGGATGCCCAAAGGTAATGTATAGACTTGTAAGACACTCATGCACTGAAGATGTATAGACTGAGAATATGAAGAATGTACAGACATGAGATGTGTGCTATCTAGACAGACTCTATACATACTTAAGTAATGTATGGACTTCTTCCAACAAAGTTCAGGCATGCAGAGACTTTGAACGAGTATGCTGGCAGTGTATAGACATTGAGATATGATGCATGAACAATGTGGCGTTGTATAGACTTGCAGATCTGGGGGGTCGACCCATCAGGAAAGGGGGGTCGACCCACTACTGTCCAGACAATGCTGAAAGGGTATAGCAGCATCACCCATTGAGCAGACTAACATCAAACAATCCAGATGAAATGCAATTATGAAATGCATCAACACCTATGAAATGCACCAATGCACACACCACACAGCCTGTCTGATGTAATGATACTCAAATAGGATGTTCATTGAAACATTCATATGCAACACATGTTCATTGAAACATTCATATGCAATACAAATAGATTTATATGCAGACTCAAACAGTATGCAGACATGCAGATTCAGACAATGCAGATTCAAACAGATGATGACTCATAGTGTTTGCTATCATCAAAATCACAGGGACACAACAAGACATTGGTAAGGATTTTATTATGGGCTTGCCCAAGACTAGAGGTGGACATGATGGAATTTGGGTAATTATCGACTGCCTAACTAAATCGGCACATTTCTTGCCTATCAAAAGCCGATGGTCGGTTGATGTCCTTACTACCTTATATATCAAGGAGGCGGTTAGATTGCATGGAGTTCCCATGTCAATCGTATCCGACCGAGACCCACGCTTCACCTCTCATTTCTGGAAGAGTCTACAACATTCTCTGGGGACGAAACTCAACTTCAGCACTGCTTTTCATCCCCAGATAGATGGACAGATAGAAAGGACAAATCAAGTTGTTGAAGACATGTTAAGGGCCTGCATTATAGATTTCGGTGGTAGTTGGCATGACCACTTACCCCTAACTGAGTTCGAATATAATAATAGCTATCAAGCCAGTATCCAGATGGCACCTTTCGAGGCACTCTATGGCAGAAGTTATCGATCTCCAATATGCTGGGACGAAGTTGGTGAAAAGCAAATCCTAGGCCCAGATATGGTGAGAGACTCAACTGAAAAGATACACCTCATTCGGGAAAGGCTTAAGATAGCACAGTCCAGGCAGAAGTCATATGCTGATAATAGGAGAAGAGATCTAGAATTCTAAGTTGGAGACCATGTTTTCCTCACGGTCTCTCCTGGCCCAGGCATTAGAAGATTCGATGTTAAGGGAAAACTTACATCGAGGTTTATTAGCCCATTCGATGTATTGGAATGAGTAGGCGAGGTAGCTTACCGCATTGCCTTGCCTCCACAGTTATCAGAGGTGCACAATGTATTCCATATTTCTATGATGAAGAAGTATGTGCACGATCCTCTCCATGTCATCGACCATACGGACTAGGTGATACAGAAGGACCTTACCTATGAACAGAAGCCAATGAAGATCCTCGACCGAGAAGTCCGACTTATAAAGAACAAGATGATCCCTATGGTGAAGATCCAATGGAATCGATGCTTAGAACATGAGGCTACATGGGAAACCGAGGAGTCTATGAGAAGGAGATTTCTAGAACTATTCTAGTCTGTAAGTATTTCTCACCCTCCTTGTCTCCATATATGCAATTGAATTTGGGGACCAAATTCTTTTAAGTGGGGGAGGGTGTAGCACCCCCAATAAAATAATAGAGAGGTTGAACTTCTTAAATAAAGAATCCGACATGAAGGCCTTATATAAAGAACCATACCTTGTGAGGACTACTATATAAATGTACAAAGCCCAACATCACTTAATGCCAACACATGGGTAGTACGTAGTGGGGTTCCCTTTTCCCAACACCAAGGGAATGGGCGCCCCTTTACTAGGGCGCCATTCACCAATATAGAGCCCCTCTATACAGGCGCCATTTCCTCTTTGGCAATATGATATATATATGTAAGAACCAAGGATGTAACGTCCACATGCATGGACATTATTTCCTTAAACAGAGACTACCTGGCAAGGTGCCATTTCCTGAGGGGAAAGCTTCTACAAAAGCTGAAACATCAAGAGGTTATGTTCGCTGGCAAGGGACCCTTCTTTGGACATGGATAGCAAAGTTTTTCAGATCTGGTTCCCCATGGACTCTTAACGACTTATTCCCTATATTCCCTTCATACAACGTAGAAGACCTTACTGTCAACCTGCCATTCCTGCCACGGAAGAGAAGGTTGTTCATGCCTTTTCTATTCTACACCTACAGAAGAGAAATCTTAGTCTTTTCTCTTCATGTGCAGGCTACGTACCACATCCTGCAGCTTGGAGCTAGGCTGCAGAGAACGTTGAGGGCTAGGATTCCAAGGTTCTACCAGTTAACCACGTCAAAAGGTAGGTGTTCTCAAGATCTAGCTTAACTAGTAGTTAATATAGGTTAACATGCATGCTAGTTAAACCTTTCATAGTTACCATCTTGTAGCACCCCCAATAAAGCAATAGAGATATCAAACTCTTCCTAAAGAATCCTACCTAAAGGCATTACATAAAGAACCCAATCTCATTAGGGCTATTATATAAATATACAAGTCAACATCATTTTATGCCATAAAGAATCATGAAGGCCTTATGTAAAGAACCAAACCTTATGAGGACTAGTATATAAATGTACAACCCACCACTTTATTCATAGTACGTAATGAACTTCTTCCTAAAGAATCTTATATCAAGAACCAAACCATAAAAGGACTATTACATAAATGTACAAGCCAACTTTACTTTATGCCACATGGGTAGTACGTAAGTGGGGTTTTCTTTTCCAACACCAAAGGAATGGGCGCCCCTTTACCAGGGCGCCATTCACCAAATTGAAGGCCCTTTGAATAGGCGCCATTTACCCTCTTGGGCCCTCATCCAACACCATTATTATATGCACGTGAAGGACTGTGTATTCCCATAAACCAAAGGAATGGACGCCCCTTTGCCAAGGCGACATTCACCTAAGAGAAAGCCCTTATACAAGTCGTCATTTAACCCTTGGGGCCACCATCCCACTACAATATTAATATATATATATACATATGTGAAGGTGTCCAGAACCATGAAAAATGGACGCCCCCATGCAGAGGCGTCATTTACATGAATAGGACCACCTAGATTAATGGACGTGCCCTTACAAGGGCGTCATTTCATCTATGCTTCTAGAAGGTTGAGGCACAAACAACCTCATTTAGCTGGCAAAGCACATCTTGTTCCTCAACCGGACCCGCAAGGCATTAAACCCATCCTATAACTATTCCCCTCCGTAGCACTGGCAGAGGCTACTGCCATCATCAGTGCTGAAGGATCATCTTCTTCCCGAAGTCTACGTCCTGTTGCGATCATGCTGCGGCTTTCTTTATTCTGTACCTCGTAATTCACATCAAAAGGTAGGTGTTCTCAAGATCTTGCCTAACTAGTACCTAAATAGGTTAACGTAATATGCATGCTTAGAGTTAGAATAACTCATCATCCATGCTATATTACCTGGCTTTAGCGTGATAAAAAATGACCAAGTATATACCATGTTACATAGATTTTAATAGCCTGTTATACCTATTATATATGGTTTTATACACAACATGTTACACTAATTTTCATGAGTTTTGAACATATCTGATTACACTAGTTTTACAGCCTTAAATAATTATGTTTTAGCCTTAGTATATAACATATGTTACATAAGATACATACCTGTTTTAATAACCCCAAAAGCCTAGCCCTCAGGTGAATAGCGCCCCCAGCCAGGGCGCCATTCACTGAAGAGGCGCCCCAATCCAGGGCGCCATTTAATGGAAGACACTTCACAGTGTCATTCAATTTCTAGCAATTTCCAGAAATTATTAATCAACACATTCAAAAATTGATATCTATTGAACTAAACCATGAAAATTATGCATGATATGTTTATGTGATCTTGACATTTTTCTCTACCTGCCCGTACCCTTACTTCTTGATTCAGAGAACATTTCTATTGATGAATAGTGAACCACCCAGGGTAAATGGCACCCCTGACCAAGGCGCTAATTACCCAATTGAATAATTCATGCAGGGTCGTCAAATAATTGAAGACCCACTGTGCAGGCGCCAATTCCTTTTCCATAATTTTTAAACACCGAGATAGAAAATTTAATATCAATGATACTAGTCCACAATAATTTTTCATGAACATGTTTCTGAACTCTCGAGAATTTTCACTACCTGTTCATGTCCTTACTTTCTGTTTTCGAGAAACTTTACGGAATGAATAGTGTTTTGAGTCACAAATGCACCTACTGGGTGAAAATCATCCAATGTAATTGGCGCCCCTAGCCAGGGTGCCAATTCAATGAATAGCGGCAGCCAAGTCGTCTTCAATTAATTGAAGACTCCCTGAGTAGGCTCCAATTCCATATATATATATATATATATATATATATATATTCTACAAAAAATGAAAATTCTGAAAGGTGGGTCATCAATTATGTAGAACCATGGGTGAACCATGGGTGAAGTTATATATTGACTTTTGATCTCATAATAAAACCAGATCTTTATTACACTTAAACTCTTTTGTAGGACCATGGCGGCTGAAAGAGCACAATGGCGCGAGATGCAGCGCATCGTGGAAGGCCTCACACAGGCGCTACAGCAAGTGTCACAAGGCGGTGCTAACCGTGGAGCAGGTGATCTCCACACGAGTTTCCGTAACATGAACCCACCAAGATTCACGGGTCCGTCTGACCCCGAGGATGCCGAATATTGGTTAAAGGAAATGGAATGAATCTTCCGTGTAATGCAATGCACGAACAAGGAGAAGGTTCTACTGGCCGTATTCCAACTGGAGCGGGACCCTCGATGTTGGTGGGAATCCATAGAAGCAACACTGCCAGAAGACCATGTCACATGGGATGAATTCGCAGAGCATTTCAACAACAAGTACTTCTCCGACCATATCTAGGAGAAGAAGGCTGCGGAATTTGCCGTTCTAAAAGAACGGGGCTTGAAAGTGGCCAAGTATAAGGCCCAGTGTTTAAGACTGTCAAAGTATGCATCCCACTTCGTGTGTATGGAAAAGATGAAGGTGAGAAGGTTCCTCCACAGGCTTCGGCCCCACTATATTACACAACTTGCACCGATGGACATCCAAGTCTACTCGGAGATGGTTCGGCGTGCTCTATTGCTAGAAGACGCCCCCGAATTATCTGAAACGATTCGAGGAAAGGACAAAAAAGAACCTGTCACAAGCCCAGGCAAATTCAAACAATCATTCAATAAGAAGCGGTTCTTCATGGGAGGGGATCCCTCCAAGGAAAGGAAATTCCAGAAGAACGACAGGCCACTCTCCACCGCCACACCCTCTAAGAAAATTTGTAAGTATTGTGATAAAGCTGGTGATAAGACCGAGGAATGTTAGAGAAAGTTAGGAGCTTGCCATCGATGTGGGAGCCAAGAGCATTGCATCTCAGACTGCCCATTGATGAAGAAGCAAGCCACTAAGGACGAGAAGTGTCCGGCGAAGAAACAAGGCCGTCTACAAGCTCTCCACGAGACGTAACCCACAGAGTGTGGAATTGTGGAAGGTACTCTAACTATTTGTTCTAAAACTGCTCAAGTTTTATTTGATACCGGAGCAACTCATTCATCCGTTTCCAAGAAATTTGCTGCTTCATTTTCTAAGAAAGATGAACTGTTAAATTTGGTCATATCTACACCTCTTGGGAATGAGTCCGATATCACTTATCACTATCCAAACTGTGAAGTGATGATTAAAGGAAACAATTTACCTGCTGACCTGATATGCCTAGATATGAAGGGTTATGATGTCATACTAGGTGCCGACTGGTTATCCACGTACCAAGTAACCGTAGATTGCCGGCATGGCAAGGTAACTTTCGTGGATTTCCCAGAGCTAGGTTACAATAGCCCTCGGAGTAAATCACTTCTTATATCAGCACACCGAGCTAGTAAACTTATGAGTAAAGGATGTATGGCTTTCATAGCATCGTGACTGCCACGGAAGTCGAGGAGATTAAACTTGAAAACATCCATGTAATTCGGGATTTTCCCGACATTTTTCCAGAAGAATTGCGCAGCTTACCCCCGGAAAGGGAAGTGTCGTTCAAAATTGACCTTGTCCCTGGTGTTGGTCCTGTTGCCAAGGCATCGTACAAAATGTCCCCTGCTGAGCTGAAAGAGCTAAAAGAGCAACTAATGGAGTTATTGAAAGAGGGTTTCATCAACTTCCCTATAGGGAGTACCCGTGCTGTTCATCAAAAAGAAGGACGGATCGATGAGACTATGCATTGATTATCGGTAGCTAAATCACCTTACAACCAATAACAAGTACCCGTTGCCGAGAATTGATGAGCTATTTGATCAATTATATGGAGTTACATATTTCTCCAAGATTGATCTTTGTTCTGGTTACCACCAACTAAAGATCAAAGAAGAAGACATTCATAAAACTACATTCTGAAGTAGGTATGGGCATTACGAATTAACTGTTATGCCTTTCGGACTAACGAATGCCCCTGCAGCTTTTATGCAGTTAATGAGCAACATATTCAGGCCTTACTTAGACCAATTTATTGTGGTCTTTATCGATGATATTTTGATTTATTCAAAGTCTGAGGAAGACCATGAAGAACATCTCAAGAAGGCATTGCAGATATTGAGGGAAAACAAATTATATGCCAAATTCAGCAAGTGCGAGTTCTGGCTCAAGGAAGTATCCTTCTTAGGCCATATAATTTCGAAGAACGGAATTTCTGTTGACCCATAAAAGGTCGAAGCTGTGAAGAACTGGGAACGACCCACAAATGCAACGGAGATTCGAAGCTTCTTGGGTCTAACTGGTTACTACCGACGTTTTATCAAGGATTTCTCAAAGATTGTTGTTCCTCTGACCAGGTTAACTCGCAAGGAAGAGCCTTATGAGTGGAATGAAGACTGTGAAAAGAGTTTCCATGCTTTGAAAGATCTCTTGACCACCGCTCCAGTCTTATCGTTACCAATTGAAGGAGAGAAATACGAGGTATATATCGATGCTTCTTGTATTGGCCTCAGATGTGTATTGATGTAAAATGGAAGAGTCATTGCATACTCTTCCCGATAGCTCAAGAAACATGAAAAGAACTACCCGATGCATGACTTAGAGCGGGCCGCGGTGGTGTTTGCCTTGAAGATCTGGAGACACTATCTCTACAGAGAACAATTCACTGTATACTCCGATCACAAAAGCCTCAAGTATTTATTCTCCCAAAAGGAGCTAAACATGCGACAAAGGCGTTGGCTTGAATATCTCAAGGATTTTGACTTCACTATACAATACCATCCTGGTAAGGGTAATTCCGTAGCTAATGCCCTTAGTCGAAATCCGAGAGCAATATTGGCCAACTGTATGATACAAGAATGGAAGTTGCTGGAGAAATTCTCTGAACTTGATATCAACACAGATAAGGAGAACATGTGTATTATTCTATCTCATATGAGTCTACATCCAGATTTGCTACCTAAAATCAAGAAGCTTCAAGAAGAAGATCTCGCACTAGTGGAGATAAAAAGTAAGATGGATGAGAGACTTGGTTTCAAGCTGGCACCTGATGGTAGATTACTATTTCATGAACGGACATGTGTGCCCGACTGTCCCGAATTGAAGAAGAAGATTCATCAAGAAGCTCATCGGTCGAGGTACACGATCCACCCCGAAGCCACTAAAATGTACCAAGACTTAAAACGAACTTTCTGGTGGCCTAACATGAAAAGGGAGGCAGCAGACTTTCTATCTTGTTTCCTCACATGCCAACAAGTGAAGGCAAAACATCAGAAACCCGCTAGAAAATTACATCCGCTAGATATTCCCAAGTGGAAGTCGGAAGATATTGGCATGGACTTTGTCATGGGTTTGCCCAAGTCTAGGGGCGGACATGATGGAATTTGGGTAATCATCGATCACCTAACTAAATCGGCCCATTTCTTACCCATCAAAAGCCGATGGTTAGTCGATGTACTTGTTGCCCTGTATATTAAGGAGATGGTTAGATTGCATGGAGTCCCTGTGTCAATTGTATATGACCGAGACCCACGCTTTACCTCTCATTTCTGGAAAAGTCTACAACATTCTCTGGGGATGAAACTCAACTTCAGTACTGCTTTCCGTCCCCAGACAGATGGATAGACCGAAAGGACAAATCAAGTTGTGGAAGATATGTTGAGAGCATGCATTATAGATTTCGGCAGAAGTTGGCATGACCACTTACCCTTAGCCGAGTTTACATATAATAACAGCTATCAAGCCAGTATACAAATGGCACCTTTTGAGGCACTGTATGGCAGGAGTTGCTGATCCCCAATATGCTGGGATGAAGTTGGTGAAAAAAAAATTCTAGGCCCAGATATGGTGAGAGATTCAACTGAGAAGATACACCTTATTCAAGAAAGGCTAAAGATAGCATAGTCCATGCAGAAATCTTATGCTGACAACAGATGACGAGATCTAGAATTTCAAGTCGGAGATAATATTTTTCTCAAGGTATCTCCCGACTGGGGTAATAGAAGATTCGGTGTTAAGGGCAAGCTAACACCACGATTTATTGGTCCATTTGAAGTGCTAGAAAGAGTAGGCGAGGTGGCTTATCGCATCGCCCTACCTTCGTAACTATCAAAAGTACACAACGTATTCCATGTTTCTATACTGAAGAAATATGTGCATGACCCTTTCCATGTCATTGACCATAATGACTTAGTAATACAGAAGGACCTTACCTACGAGCATAAGCCAATGAAGATCCTCGACTGAGAAGTTCATGTTCTAAGGAACAAGACGATCCCTATGGTAAAAATCCAATGGAATCAAAGCTTAGAACGAGAAGCTACATGGGAAACTGAAGAGTCTACGAATAGAAGATTCCCGGAGTTATTCTAGTTGTAAGTACTTCGCACCCTTCCTATTTCTGCATAATATAGTTGAATTTGGGGACCAAATTTTTTTAAGTGGGAGAGGGTGTAGCACCCCCAATAAAGCAATAGATAAATCAAACTCCTTCCTAAAGAATCCTACCTAAAGGCCTTACATAAAGATCCCAATCTCATGAGGGCTATTATATAAATATACAAGTCAACATCACTTTATGCCATAAAGAATCATCACTTTATGCCATAAAGAATCATGAAGGTCTTATGTAAAGAACCAAACCTTATGAGGACTAGTATATAAATGTACAACCCACCACTTTATGCATAGTACGTAATGAACTTCTTCCTAAAGAATCTTATATCAGGAACCAAACCATAAGAAGACTATTACATAAATGTACAAGCCAACTTTACTTTATGCCACATGGGTAGTATGTAAGTGGGTTTTCTTTTCGAACACCAAAGGAATGGGCGCCCCTTACCAGGGCGCCATTCACCAAATTGAAGGCCCTTTGAACAGGCGCCATTTACCCTCTTGGGCCCTCATCCAACACCATTATTATATGCACGTGAAGGACTGTGTGTTCCCATAAACCAAAGGAATGGACGCCCCTTTGCCAAGGCGCCATTCACCTAAGAGAAAGCCCTTATACAAGTCGTCATCTAACCCTTGGGGCCACCATCCCACTACAATATTAATATATATATATATATATATATATATACGTGAAGGTGTCCAGAACCATGAAGAATGGACGCCCCCATGCAGAGGCATCATTTACATGAATAGGACCACCTAGATTAATGGACGTGCCCTTACAAGGGCGTCATTTCATCTATGCTTCTAGAAGTTTGAGGCACGAACAACCTCATTTAGCTGGCAAAGCACATCTTGTTCCTCAACCGGACCCATAAGGCATTAAACCCATCCTATAACTATTCCCTCCGTAGCACTGGCAGAGGCTACTGCCATCATCAGTGCTGAAGGATCATCTTCTTCCCGAAGTCTACGTCCTGTTGCGATCTTGCTGCGGCTTTCTTTATTCTGTACCTCGTAATTCACATCAAAAGGTAGGTGTTCTCAAGATCTTGCCTAACTAGTAGGTAAATAGGTTAACGTAATATGCATGCTTAGAGTTAGAATAACTCATCATCCATGCTATATTACCTGGCTTTAGCGTGATAAAAAATGACCAAGTATATACCATGTTACACAAATTTCAATAGCCTGTTATACCTGTTATATATGGTTTTGTACACAACCTGTTACACTGATTTTCATGAGTGTTGAACATATCTGATTACACTAGTTTTACAGCCTTAAATAATTGTGTTTTAGCCTTAGTATATAACCTCTGTCACATAAGATACATACCTGTTTTAATAACCCAAAAAGCCCAGCCCTCAGGTGAATAGCGCCCCCAGCCAGGGCGCCATTCACTGAAGAGGCGCCCCAATCTAGGGCGCCATTTAATTGAAGACACTTCACAGTGTCGTCAATTCAATTTCTCGTAATTTCTAGAAATTATTAATCAACACATTCAAAAATCGATATCTATTGAACTAAACCATGAAAATTCTGCATGAATATGTTTCTGTGATCCTGACATTTTTCTCTACCTGCCCGTACCCTTACTTCTTGATTCAGAGAACTTTTCTATTGATGAATAGTGAACCACCCAGGGTAAATGGCGCCCCTGACCAAGGCGCTAATTACCCAATTGAAGACTCCGTGTAGGGTCGTCAATTAATTGAAGACCCACTATGCAGGTGCCAATTCCTTTTCCATAATTTTTAAACACCGAGATAGAAAATTTAATATCAATGATACTAGTCCACAATAATTTTTCATGAACATGTTTCTGAACTCTCGAGAATTTTCACTACCTGTTCATGTCCTTACTTTCTGTTTTCGAGAAACTCTATGGAATGAATAGTGTTTTGAGTCACAAATGCACCTACTCGGTGAAAATCACCCAATGTAATTGGCGCCCCAAGCCAGGGCGCCAATTCAATGAATAGCGGCAACCGGGTCATCTTCAATTAATTGAAGACTCCTTGAGTAGGAGCCAATTCCATATATATATATTTTTTCTAAAAAAAATGAAAATTCTGAAAGGTGGGTCATCTCCCAGGCGCCATTTACCTAAAAAGGGGGTCCTTCTCCAGGCGCCACTTACCTGAAAGGGGGGCCATACCCCAGGCGCCAATTCCCTGAAAGAACTCTTACACCCCAGGCACCAATTACATGAAAGACCCCCTACCCCAAGGTGCCAATTCCCTGAAAGACCCCCTGACCCCAGAGCGCCATTTACCTGAAAGAGGGGTTACCCCCAGGGCGCCAATTTAGTATTTGCATCTTATGATTCTGATCTGTCTCGTGGTTTGTACCGACGCAACCCTAAGTCATTTTTTTGCATATTATAAGTCCTTGAACTCCACTCCATGAAAGTATACCTTGTGTATATCCTATAATGGCAAACCTTGAAACTCCATATTGGCTATAAATTAGAGTAGATGTCAAAAGTAATACATGAAATGCTGTGCGTATAGGGCCCGGTCTAGTCTTGGTAGGAGCACCCGAAGGTACTTGTGCCCATGGGAGTTTATTGACCACGGTGTTTGGCATTACACTGAAGTACTTGCTTGCTTGACTTGAGAACTCCACACGTACTCTCTCTACTTGCTTGACTTGACTTGCGTGGCCCAGAACGGGCGATACTTGACTTGCGTGGCCCGAGAAAGGGCAATATACTTACTTGATTGAAATAGCCAATTCTATTGACACGTACTTGATATTACTTGCTAGAATACGAACTTTACTTGCTAGAACATGACTCTTACTTGCTTGTACTTGAGTTCTTGCTTGCCCAAGAAGTGGCATCTACATATCCTGCTTGGTCAAATACTTGCAATCACGCGATACTTTCTTTATACAGTTCTTGATCTCTTATTGTTCATCATGCATAATTTTACATGTATACCTGATTGTCTTACTCGTACATCATGCATAGCCATACTGGTAATACATGTAAACTGTAAATCACTTAAACATTGCTCGAACTTGAGATGTAATTCCTACTGAGCGATTCGCTCATCCAGTTGCTTCCTAACATTTCAGGTACTTCAGATAGCGACACCCACGTGAATGGGAATGAGACCGAGTGAAGAGTGCTAGAATCACCGTTCATCTACCGCCAGCTAGTTGTGTCTTTGTGTTTAGGTTCTACATTGTATTTCTAGTTCTGAATGGTCTAGTCAGTTGGAAATTTGTTAAGACTTGAAGAATGGTAATTGGGTTTGAATAATGGATGATCCTCATCAGTTGGTTAATTGTAAGAATTGTCACCTTGGACATTGGTATTGTTTGGGTATTTAAACTTAGTTATGAATTAGATAAATTACGCACTCTGTCTTTTGTCAAAAAAAAATATACATGTGTATACTGCTCTGATTGAATGGTTCTATATAAGCTTGCCACGACCCGAGTATCTTCCGCCTTCGGGGCGTGACACATCTGGTCATTTAAGTCGGGGCTATATCAAAAGACTTATTGGGAAGGTTAGGCTATGCCTATCTGAAACACTAACTCTTGCGTGAGTAGATCTATGATTTTACCTCCATCATGTACCCCATGTACATACTGATTATATAGTTGTCGTTACTCATAATCAGTTCCAATTTCTTGTAAATTGATCCATGTTTAAAAGTTAATATCTATGAAATTAAAATCGAAATTGGTTGCATGAGCATCACCTTGCAATCTTGCTATTTTTCCATGTCTATATATGTCTCTACTTTTTGATTATGTGAACATGTTATAAATCATGAACAATAAAGTTACGTGATTAGTAGCCACATGTTCAGGGATTTATATTTATTGAACCAAATCATGAAACTCCTGCATGAGCATGACTTTGAAATCCCTAGATTTTTCTCTATTTTACCATGTCTTCATTTCTGAATTTCGTGAAATTTCGCATGAAGAACAATATTATGAGTCTAGTGGGCACCCTGGGGATGGGCGCCCTTGGCCAGGGCGCCATTCTCCAGTGTGAATTAAAACCCCCAGATCCAGTGATTAGCCCGTTAAACCCTATCGACTAGCCTGTTAAACCTGTTACCTGTTAAACCTTGCTGATTAGCCTGTTAAAACTGTTAAACCTATTAAACCTGTTACCTGTTAACCTATAAATTTCATGCCTTATTAAGCCTGTGAAAATCCTATAGCATGTTAACCTATGATTAGTATATTAAACCTGTTATACTGTTAGAAACCTGTGATTGTTAACCTTCTGAAATAGAGACCCTCCGGGAAATCTCTATTTTTTGAAATAGAGACTCTCCGGGGAGACTCTATTTTAACCTTCTTAAATAGAGACCCTCTAGGAAGTCTCTATTTCCGAATCCTGTTAAACCTGTCACATGTTAAACCAGTTACCTGTTAAACCTGATCCTGTTAAACCTGACACATGTTAACCAGGTAATTACTTACCTTGTTAAGCATGATGTTAAACTTGTTAATTACAGAACCTCGTAATTATACATCCTGTCAAACCTTGTTAATTACATAACCATCGTTAAGCTTTGTTAATCCTATAGCCTATCAAATCACATAGCATGTTAAACCTGTTTATAGTACGTGTAAACCTATTATCCTGTTAGATTGTTAACCTTCTGAAATAGAGACTCTCCGAGAAGACTCTATTTACTGAAATAGAGACCCTCCGGAAAGACTCTATTTCAGCATTAAAATAGAGACTCTCCAAGAAGACACTATTTACTGAAATAGAGACCCTCTGGGAAGACTATATTTCAGCATTGAAATAGAGACTCTTCGAGAAGACTCCATTTACTGAAATAGAGACCCTCTGTAAGGGCGCCATTTCCTTGTAACCTAGAATTTTTGGGCTTCTATCCGGCCCTTACCCAATGATCCCTGGCCATCTTCTTAACCCCGATTGGCATATGTGTCATGCATTTTAAGTAGCTTGGTCATAAATCATCATTTACATGTGATATTGTCCTTGAACTCTATTCCTGGAAATCTACCTTATGTTCCTACAATGTGTAAACTTCTTGAAATTCTACATTGGCTATATAAATGAGAGTGGATGTCAAAAAGTATAAATGAAATGCTGTGCATCATATACGGCCCGGTCTGGTCCTGGGAGGAGCACCCGAAGGTACTTGTGCCCATGTGAGTTTATTGACCACGGTGTTTGACATTGCACCGAAGTACTTGCTTGCTTGACTTGACTTGAGACATTCCCACTCACTCTTACGTGACATGCTTGACTTGCTTGAAATGAATTACTTGGCCCAAAAAAGGGCGATTACTTGCTTGAATGAAATGACTGAAATAGCCAATTCCATTTCACTACTTGTTATTACACGAACTTGTGATCGCTTGCTTGAATACTGACTATCCCCTTCTTGGAAGGACTTGCTCAAATTTTAAATTCTAGGAAATACTTGCTTAAATACTGATTTCTTGGAAATACTTGTGCGATTACTTGCAAATTACTTGCAAGTCCCTTGTTGATACACTTATTGAATTTCATGTGATACTCTCTTGACACAATTCTTGATATTCTTGCTTGTTCCAACATGCATCATTATACCTGCACTGAACATGTAATTAACTTAAAAATGGTTATAACTTGAGATATAAATCCTACTGAGTGATTCGCTCATCCAGTTGCTTCCTAACATTTTTTTCAGGAAACTTGGATTGCGATCACCACCCGGATGGGACCGATACCGAGTGATGAGTACTAGATTTGATGTATTGTCAGTTAGTCGTGCCGATCGTACTTGTAGGACCTACTTTGTATTTCCAATTATTGTTAAAGGCTTGTATAATTTATTTGGGTCAGTTATGATCTAGTTAGATGGAACTTATTAAACTTGTAGCCTTATGAATGATTCTGGGATATTGTCATTTGGTTAAGTAGATAATTGTCATCTTGGACTATGTATAATATGCCAAATTCTAAGTTAGTGATAAATTACTGAGTACTATGCGCACTCTGACTCTACATGAGTGACACGATCGATATAGACGCGTCGTGCCACCGGGTATCTTTCGCGCTTGGGGCGTGACAGCAAGGGGGCGACTGGGGGGGAAAAGGCCAATAACCTGGCTGAGGCAGAAACCCGAAAGGGCATCTCAAGCAAAATTGGGAAACCCCTCGACGTGAAAACCCTCAAGGGCGTGTCGGAAAAAGCTAAAGGGGGTCGGCTCTGGAGAAAACCCAAAAGGGCGGTAGAGACGATAATGAGAAAATCTCCCTCTCCCCACCAGTCAGGGTGGCCTGCCACCCACTCCTCAACAAGTCATAGGCCTCCCCAGATACCGGCCTCCGATCAACTCACACTGCCAGATCATTAACCCTGCAATCTCCAGTCAGTCTTACATCACCCTACTTAGCCCATTCCATTTTTGGCCCTCTCTCCATCGCGGTGGGCCGACAAGTCCCGGTGTCTACGCGACATCCTAGTCGCCAACCCGGCCAACCCCAGTCTCAGCCTATTCCCAGACTGTAATCATTCCACACCACTACATCCTACATCTCCTTTAAATCCAAAACTCCCGAGTCTCAGTATGATCCCAGTTCCCCCTGTAATCCCTGACCCACCAGCTATAACCCCAGTCACATCTTACCGCGACAAAGTGGCCCCTAGCACAATAACTTGATTATTTGCGAGAGCCCCTATTAAGGGAAGAACAATATCCAGTCATCTACGATCTCCAGTTCCAGGTTACGTCCCCTGACAGCGGCATGCTATGGATGGCAATTTCCCGCAAAAAATAATAATAACAAACAAAATGGGGTTAAACATAGCGATACCCTAGCGGACCCGACCGTCGTCATTACAAGGAGGCGACTGGAGGCAAAAATTATGACTGACCGAATTGAGGTGAAAACCCGAAAGGGCGTCTCAGGTAAAATTGGGTAACCCCTCAGTGTGAAAACCCGTAAGGGTGCACCGAAAAAAGTAAAAGGGGGCCAGCTCTGGCGAATACCCGCAAGGGCGGTAGAGCTGGTAAATTGAAAAAAACTCTCCCTCTCTATTCCTCACTAATGGAAGTCGTAGACCACAACACCACACCGACGGCTACCTCAATATCACCTCGCAACGATGGTGGCCAACACACACCCGAGGGTCGGCCATCACCAGTCTCCAGTCCCAGTGTTCGGCTATAACGCCTTCAAAGGCTAGCCGCCCAGTTTCCAATCCCAGTTTCCAACTACAACGCCTTCACAGGCCAGTCGCCCAGTTCCTAGTCCCAGTTTCCAGCTACAATGCCTTCACAGGCCAGCCGCCCAATTTCCAGTCCCAGTTTCCGACGACAACGCCTTCACAGGCCAGCCGCCCAATTTCTAGTTTCAGTTTTCGGCTACAACGCCTTCAAAGGCCAGCCGCCCAGTTTCTAGTCCCAGTTTCTGGCTATAACGCCTTCACAGGCCAGCCGCCCAGTTTCCAGTCCTAGTTTCTGGCTACAACGCCTTCACAGGCTAGTCGCCTACTCTCCAGTCCCAGTTTCTGACTATGATGCCTACACAGGCTAGCCGCCTAGTCTCCAGTCCTAGCTTTCGGCTACAACGCCTACACAGGCCAGCTGCCCAGTCTCCAGTTCCAGTTCCAGCTACAATGCCTTCACAGGCCAACCGCCCAACCACCAGCCCCAACCGTAGGCTACAACGCCTTTGTAGGCCATTCGGCCGACCCCAGCTCCAGTCCCCAGCTCCAGTCATAATCCCAGTTTAGGCCTTCAGCACCTGTCCCAGTCCCAGTCTTGGCCGCGATGCCTCCCTGGACCACCCGGCAAGCTCAGCTCCGGTCTCCCAAGCTAATGAGAATTACATTTCCGGCTAACAACATGATGCTAGCCGATACTCTATCACTCGGTTTGTGACCGATACACTCAAGAATCACCCCAGTAGCCCTAGACCACATAGACCGTCACACCCCATAGGTCAATGTCGACTTCATGTCACACAGGCTTTTATCCTTCAAGAGGATTAGCCCCAACACCCAGTCATTTGTCCCTACTACCCAGTACCTAGCATCCAGTTACACTATTCTCCATACTCAATCCCTTTACTCCTGCGCCCGAAAGCGGGTACATCCAGTCCCCTATCACTTATACAAGTACATAGCAAAAAAAAAAAGCACGACTAATAGTAAGTGGTCGCCCGTCCATGCACACAACATCGTTCCACTAGAGAAAAGGGGGAACAACCCAGTAAATAACCAAAAATCTAGCAAGTTGTCATTAACACTCCGTACAAGGGGCCCAAGACATGCCCTTGCAGTGACAAAATCCATATAGTCTGGATGACACAAACAAAAAGGGGAAAAGAGATACAATCAAACCCCAGGCTCGCTCCCCTCCATTGCCGCAAGGCGAGAGTCAGTAGCCGCAAGCTCCACCTCCAAGGTCGACAAAAGCTGAGTGCTAGCCTCGACCGTCGTCTCGGCCGTCTGCCACTCAGCTCGGGCGTGCTCGGCGTCCGACTACTGCTCCTTCAAGGCCTTCCTCAAAGCCTCAACTTGGCTCTTCGTCTCTCCCAATTGCGTGGCGCGGTCCCGAGACACAAATGGAGTTGCCTCGGCATGGCCCTTCTGCTCCGCTACAGCCGACACAAGCCGGGCCCGCTGCTCCTGCACCTCTCAGATCGCTGCTAGCCTCCGAGTCCTCTGCTCTTGAGCCTCGTAGAGTCGTAAGTACTCGGCCGAGATCCTAGCTAACCCGGACATCTAGAGCTCACGTGGGAAGCCGAGCACGTGGTAGCCCTGGGTGCACTCTCTCAGCCGCTGTCTCAGACCCTCCGGAGAAGGAAGAGGGTCATCTTGCAGGTAGCCCCGGGCTCGTTGAAGCAAGGCGGCACCTGCGCTCACATCCAACAATGGCTCTGGTGGTGAGGCAGACGTAGGCCACTCAATTCCCAAGCCCAGGGAGAAGTCACTTGACGTAGCTAGCACTCCAGTGGAGCCTGCATAACCTCAACAAACACCAAAGGGAATGAGCAATGCATGCAAAACTTCCCACGATAAATAAGGTGGAAAACCTGAGAAAAGATAAGTTTTCTTTCCTTACCCAGAGCAAGTCCCACCGCGCCAGTGGCATCTTCCGCCGGGGTCAGAAAAGGCAACCTCTCCTCTATCTCGGTGGCGCCACCCACTAGGGTCGGAGAGGGCAGTGACTCCTCCATGACCCGATCATCTCCAGCAACCACAGGTGAGACAGGAGGCTCCTCGTGGCCGCTCTCATCAGGACCCGACGCGTGCTCCTCTCCTGACTCTGACGATGCATACAACCCAAAAGCGTCGGGACCCCGCCATAAAGCGTAAACAAATGCCAAATGGGAAGGGGGAGAACCCCCACATACCTCCGGAAGTAGTCCCCATCTCAGCCTCCTCGCTAGAAGGGGCCCCAGAAGAGGAAGAGCTCGAGCTTGAACTCTCCTCTATCTCCATGGCCAAGCTGTCGTTGCTTGGAGATCCTGACAAGGCCTCCGATGAACTCCCGAAGGTGGCCGAACTAGAGGCCCCTGCAAGTCAACAAAGCAAACGAGGTCATTACACAACCCAGCCTCGTACAAAGACAACTCTCCAGTTAAGGGTTTCGAACAAGAAACTCACCAGCCGGGGCACTCCCCTCCAAGACCCTCTCAATGTCGACAATCTCCTCGTCGCCCCCAGTCGAAGCTGCTGCAGCATGCCCTTCTTCCGCTGCCTCAGTCATGTCACGGGGAGGCTCACCCTTCTCCAAAGGTGAAG
Organism: Amorphophallus konjac; assembly: GCA_022559845.1. NCBI lineage: Eukaryota > Viridiplantae > Streptophyta > Magnoliopsida > Alismatales > Araceae > Amorphophallus > Amorphophallus konjac. The sequence goes on along the minus strand of CM040120.1, from coordinate 205,506,811 downwards.
AAGTACCTGTAACCAACACCAAAAGGAGCCTAGTGTCAATAGACGACATAAAAAGCTTACCGTAAATGGTTAAGTCCCCAGTCCCATACCTGAGGGTCCCATGCTAGAAGACCCGACCAGTCCTATGGTGCAGGCAAACTCCACGACTGGTAAAGGGGCGAGAGGCATCTCTGCCAACAGCTGCGGTAGCAAGTCAGGCGCACCTCCGATAATAGATGGGATCGAGGCGCCCACCGCTCCTGGCTCTCCCTCGAAAGTGGGGAGGGCCACTGACGGGCCAGTACTGACTAGCTCCTGGATCATCTCTAGAGTGGCCACTAGATCCTCACCTGGCAAATAATAACACAAACACAGTCAACAACTCCGATCCAACAACTACGCGACAATGAGAGGGCAATCTCCTCTATAGCAATTCAACACTTACCTGAGCCATCACGGGTCGTTGCTGGCTCTTGCCCTCCAACCGATGGGGGCACCTCACCCTGTGCCTCAGTAGGAGCCGTGGTCCCTGACATCCCAGCCACCTCTACATAATATCGGTAACTATGTTAGTCTCCAGAAGCAAGCACAGCCATAACCAGAGCATGCCCAGTCCCTGAAGCCCCTACCTGGTCGGGCATCCTCCGAGGCCTCTCATGACTCAAAGTCAGGGAAAGTCTTGGTGTAGCACCCCCAATATAGCAATAGAGAAATCAAACTTCTTTCTAAAGAATCCTACCTAAAGGCCTTACATAAAGAACCCAACCTCATGAGGGCTATAATATAAATATACAAGCCAACATCACTTTATGCCATAAAGAATCATGAAGGTCTTATGTAAAAGAATCAAACCTTATGAGGAATAGTATATAAATGTACAACCCACCACTTTATGCATAGTACGTAGTGAACTTTTCCTAAAGAATCTTACATGAAAGGTCTTATATAAAGAACTAAACCATAGGAGGACTAGTATATAAATGTACAAGACAACTTTAACACATGGGCACATGGGTAGTACGTAAGTGGGTTTCCACCTTTTCCAACCAAGGGAATGGGCGCCCCTTGCCAGGGCGCCATTCAACAAATTGAAGACTATATGAAGAGGCGCCATTTCTCTTGGGGCCACCATTCCACTATAATATTAATATATATATATATATATATATATATATATATATATATATATATATATATATATATATACACCATGAAGGCCAACACGTGAAAGTGGTAGAATTGTCTAAAATTAATGCCCTCTTGCAAAGGCATCATTCTCATGAATAATGCCATAGAGACGAATGGATGCCCTCATGCAGAGGCGTCATTTACATGAATAGTACCACCTAGATAAATGGACGACCCCTTACAAGGGCGTCATTTAATCTGTGTTTCTAAAAGATTGAGGCATGAACAACCCCATTTAGCTGGCAAAGCACCACGGATAGTAATGATCTAGGATCTTGTTCCCCAATCGGACCCGCAAGGCACTACACCATGCTCTGCGTTTCCTATAACTAATTCCATCCGTAGCACTGGCAGAGGCTATTGCCATCATCAGTGCTACTTGCAGAAGGGAATATTTTCCTTCGTTCCCTCGGAAAACATGAAGTCTACGTTCTGCTGCTGGAGCTTTACGGCGGCGGAGAACATGTGGCTTCATCCTTGGATTTCTATTCTGTCATCTGTACCTCGTAATCACGTCAAAAATGTAGGTGTTCTCAAGATCTTGCCTAACTAGTGGCTAAATAGGTTAACGTAACATGCATGCTAAGAGTTAGAGTGACTCATCATCCATGCTATATTATCTGGCTTTATCGTGATAAAAAATGACCAAGTATATATCATGTTACATAGATTTTAAATAGCCTGTTACACCTGTCATATATGATTTTATACACCATCTGTTACCATGATTTTATGAGTTTTGAACATATCCTACTACACTAGTTTTACAGCCTTGAATAATCATGTTTTAGCCTTAGTATATAACCTCTGTTACATGAGATACACGCTTTTTTTAACAACCCATAAAAAGCCGACCCTCAGGTGAATAGCGCCCCCAGCCAGGGCGCCATTCACTGAAGAGGCGCCCCCAGCTGGGGCGCTAATTCTTGGGGAGGCGCCCCAACTAGGGCGCCAATTAAATGAAGACATTGCATAGTGTCGTCAATTCCATTTATGGAATTTCCAGTAATTATTAAATCAACGCATTCAAAAATCCATAACTATTGAACTAAACCATGAATATAGTTCTGTGATCCTGATATTTTTCTCTACCTGTCCATGTCCTCGATTTCTGATTCAGAGAAACTTTGAAAAAATGAATAGTAACTTGTATCACCGAATGTACCTTTCTGATACGAAGCACGACTGACTTGAAAAATAACTCAATTGGTTACTCTCCATAGTGTCATCAATTAGTTGAGCCCTGTATATCAATTAATGACACCCCGAGGAGTCTTCAATTAAATGAAGACGACTCAGAAGGGTGCCAATTGTATTTTTGAGAAATTAAAAACACAACATTATAAATTTCATATTTGTAAAACCAAAACCTAACAATTATACATGAACATGTTTCCGAACTCCCGAGAATTTTCACTACCTGTTCATGTCCTTACTTCCTGTTTTCGAGAAACTTTTTCAGATAAATAGTATTTTGAGTCACAAACGTATCTACTGGGTGAAAATCACCCAATGAAATTGGCGCCTCAAGCCAGGGCGCCGATTCTCTAAATAGCGGCAGCCAGGTCGTCTTCAATTAATTGTAGACTTCTTCAGAAGGCGCCAATTTCCTTATGAATATATATTTTCTAAAAAATCAAAAATTTGAAAGATTGGTCCTCCCCCAAGCGCCATTTACTTGAAAAGGGGGTCCTCCCCCAGGCGCCAATTCCCTGAAATGGGGGCTGTACCCCAGGTGCCAATTACATGAAAGAACCCCTGACCCCAGGGCGCCAATTCAGTAATTGCATCTTCTGATTTTGATCTGTCTCGTGATTTGTACAGACATAACCCTAATCCATTTTCATGCATATTATGAGTTCTTGAACTCCATTCCATGAAAATCTACCTTGTGTATATCCTACATGGTTAAACCTTGAACCTCTTAAAACTACCATTTCGGAGTGTTGGAGCTAAGTGCCATGCGGGACAAAGTGCTACGTTGGGGGGGCCACCTCTTGAGGCCGTATGGCGCAAAGTGCTACATGACGGGAGCCACCTCTTGGGCCTGTAGGGGCCACCTCTAGAGTCCTCCATAACCAAATGACTATTTAATCTTTGTCAGTAATACTACATTTCTTAATTTTATGAAATTCCATATTGGCTATAAATGAGAGTGGATGTCAAAAGTAATACATGAAATACTGTGCGTATAGGGCCCGGTCTGGTCCTAGGAGGAGCACCCGAAGGTGCTTGTGCCCATGGGAGTTTATTGACCACGGTGTTTAGCATTGCACCGGAGTACTTTTTTGACTTGAGACACTCCACCCTTACTCTCTTTACTTGCTTGACTTGACTTGCGTGGCCCGGAACGGGCAATACTTGACTTGTGGCTCGAGAAAGGGCAAATTACTTGCTTGATTGAAATAGCCAATTCTATTGACACGTACTTGATATTACTTGCTTGAACCTGAATTTTTACATGCTCGTACATGAGATTTACTTGTACATGAGTTCATACTTGTACATGAGTCCCTGCTTGCCCAAAAGTGGCATCTACATCTATAAGTTCTTGAAATACTGCTTGCCAAATACTTGAAATCTTGTGATACTCTCTTTATACAGTTCTTGATCTCTTACTTGTTCATCATGCATAGATTTACCCGTATACCTGATTTTTTTTTACTCGTACATCATGCATAGCTATACTGGTAATACATGTAACCTGTAAATCACTTAAAGACTGCTCGAGCTTGAGATGTAATTCCTACTGAGCGATTCGCTCATCCAGTTACTTCCTATCATTTGCAGGTGATTCGGATAGCAATAAGAATGGGATTGAGACCGAGTGAAGAGTGCTAGAACGCCAATCGCCTATATTAGCTAGTCTCATCTTTGGATTTATTCAAGTCCGTACCTTGTACTTCTAGTTATGTCAGTTTAGTTGTCTAAACCATGTTATGTGATGAGGACATCACCAGCTTTCCCCTTTGTTCGAGGATCCAGATGCTCGCTAGCTATGCTACATCTTGTCCGCCATTATATTTCGAGTCATATGATGTAATTTTCATTTTCTTATCATGTACTTTTCCTTTTATTTTAGTCCAATACCTAGGTTAGGTAGCTATTTACCTAAGTCTAGAGTCATTATGTTGGTTAATGGGCCCAATTATATGGGCTAGGCCCAGGGGCGCCCCCTTCCCCTTGGTTAAGTGTTAGTAGTCCAAAAGTCGGGGACTTATATGGAAATGTGGGTTTCCTATAAATAGGACCCCAATCCCTCATTTGGAAGCTAATGAAGTATTGATAAAATTGCCACAAGAATTTGTGCCTCTCTCTCTAGCTCTCTCTCTCTCTCTATTTCTCTCTCTAAAGGGGGCGAACCCCATTCTCTCTCCTCCCCACCCCCAAACTCAAAATTCACTCTCTCTCCTCCCTATTCACCTCTAATTAAGACCTCTCCCCCTTCCCCATACCTCCCATTTAAGTCCCCTCCAACCCCTAGGTGGAATCCCCTTCTCCTAGGCACCTCTCCCTCCTCCCAAGCAACCTTTCCCCTTCCCCATACAACCTTTCATTTTCCCAAGGGAGAATCCCTTCTCCCAAGCACCCCTTCCCCTCCCCAAGGCAACCCTTCCCATTCCCTAGGCCCCCATTAACCCCTCCATTAACCCACCATTCAAAACAAAGGAGAGATCTCTCCTCCCTCTCTCCTTCCCAACCCAAATTCGCATCTCCCCCTCCCTCCACTTGCTAAACCACCTCCCAGCCCCCTTTATACCCCTCCCACACCTTGAATCACCCCCTAACAGACCCCCACATAGTCAGGTGTCACCCCCACACCCATCCACCCCATTTCCCACCCCATCTACTCCGTCTCCCATCACCTTTCATCACCCTATCCATCTCTGTTCGCAGGCAGCAGTTGAAGCCCGACTTGCAGAGACTGCCTCGGTGCTTTACGATGTTATTTGGAGGTCCACCATATATCACCGGAAAGGTATTCCAGTCTTCTTCGCAGGCGAGGTGGAATCGTCTCATTCTGACTTCACTACAGATCGTGGTGCCCATTCTTGTCCGACTGCGCAACCGTGACCAGAACCTGGACCAGAGCTGTAGTGCAGAAGCTACCACGGCCACACCTCTCAACTTCTGAAGGCGCCACTTGGCCGAGAGCAGATACCACAAGGCATCTACCATCACCAACAAGCGGCGTCCCTTTTGGCATCAGGAAGAGCCTTTTCCAATTTTTCTCTGCCGGGCATGCAGAACAGATTGTTCAGGTCCTGCCCTGACCCCCCCTCACTCAACGGGCTCCTCCTCGCCACCCGGACATTGTCTAGTGCTCTTCTTAGTTGCTGCTCGAAGAAAACTCGTCCACGGTCGTCCTCGACTTGGTCTCGCATCAATCGGACTTCGGGAGCTGTCGTGGTGACTACATCCATCTGCTGCTGCACCCTGGGAACAGTACGAATCTGAGGGCAGGGGCCCTGTTCCAGAGCCTGCCCCAGCCGGTGACGACTTCAGGACTACCCACAAAAATTCACAGACGTGCCTGGATCCGTCAGCGTCGTTTCAGCGCTGGTCTCGTTGAATTCTGAGTTCGGAGGAGTGCACAGAGACGACTACACCGACCCCCTGTCCTGCTGTCCCAGACCTGGGCAGATTCGGCGGGGTGCTTCATCGGCGCGATTCAAGCCAATCTCCCCTCCCCGCCTGGCCGGCTTAGCGCCCCTCCCTGTGTGGAGGTAGTGTTTGGTTTGTAACTCCATCTCCCCTCCCCTAGTCCACCCCCCCTGCGTGGGGAGTAGTGCTTGTATAACTTAAATAGGGGAAGCTTCATCGGCGCAGCGTGCGGGTAGCTCACGCTTCCCCGCTCGCCCTCGTCTCCGGCCGGGATCGGTGTCTTCACACCGATCAGGTGAGCCACTCACACTACTCTTCGCTGTATGTCTTTTGCTTAATTAGTATTGCATCTTAGTACCGTCGGTGTAAGAGAGTGCCCGAACCCGAATTATCATTTAATTGCGTGACTACCGCAGTGAGCTGTGAGAGTGACATTACAACCCACGCCCCCGGCGTGCCGGCCGCCCTTGGAATTAGGCATCTCTGGCCCATTGGGGTCCATCCCTAGCTGGCCATACCCTTGGAACCTTGAGGTCCAACCGCGGACCCTCACCATCATCGCCGGCCCGCCTACGAGCCCGGGTGCGCGCATCGCTGGTGAACCCGCTTGTAAGATATCGCCGTTCGGTCCGGATTGCATGCAAATCTGCGTCCAAGGAGTGGTGTCGCATCATTAAGGCATGTAGCCTAGTGTTGGATCATTAATTGGAATTGTCAGGGACTATTTTTAGTTTCTTTAGTAAATCAAATGATTATCACTTTGGACTATTGGGATTATTAGATATTATTAGTTTTTGGCACTCAGTATTTATGTATGTCAAATTTTACCACTCTAATGACATGATCTATATAGACGCGTCACGCATCCGAGTATCTTCCATGCTCGGGACGTGACTGTCTTCGTGTTATTAGAGCCTAGGATTTTAGTTTCCTAGGTAAAACTCGAGTCCAAAGATAGGTAAAACCCGAGTCCAAGGATAGTTTGTACCATACTTGGTGAGATGGATAGAGCCATGGGTTACGTTCTATAATGACTTTTGACCTTATAAACAAACCCGATCTTTATTATTCTTAAAATCCTTTTATAGGATCATGGCTGCTGAAAGAGCACAATGGCGCGAGATGCAACGCACCGTGCAAGGCCTTACATAGGCGCTAGAGCAAGTGGCGTAAGGCGGTGCTAACCGTGGAGCTGGTGATCTCTACAGGAGTTTCCGTAACATGAACCCACCAAGATTCATGGGTTCGTCTGATCCCGAGGATGCCGAGAATTGGTTAAAGGAGATGGAACGAATCTTCCGTGTGATGCAATGCACGGACGAGGAAAAGGTTCTACTGGCCGTATTCCAATTGGAGCGGGACGCTCGATGTTGGTGGGAATCTATAGAAGCAACACTGCCAGAAGGCCATGTCACATGGGATGAATTCGCGGAGCATTTCAACAACAAGTACTACTCCGACCATATCTAGGAGAAGAAGGCCGCGAAATTTGCTGTTCTAAAACAACGGGGCTTGAAAGTTGTCGAGTATGAGGCCCAATTTTTGAGACTGTCAAAGTATGCACCTCACTTGGTGTGTACGGAAAAGATGAAGGCTAGAAGGTTCCTCAACGGGCTTCGACCCTACTATATTACACAACTTGCACCGATGGACATCCAAGTCTACTCAGAGATGGTTCGGCGTGCTCTATTGCTAGAAGACGCCCCCGAATTATCTGAAAGGATTCGAGGAAAGGACAAAAAAGAACCTGTCACAGGCACATGCAAATTCAAACAATCATTCAATAAGAAGCGATTATTCATGGGAGGGGAACCCTCCAAGGAAGAGAAATTCCAGAAGACCGACAGGCCATTCTCCACCACCACACCCTCTAAGGAGATTTGCAAGTATTGTGATAAAGCTGGTCCGAAGATCGAGGAATGCTGGAGAAACTTAGGAGCTTGTCTTCGATGTAGGAGCCCAGAGCATCGAATCCCAGACTGCCCATTGATGAAGGAGTGTCACGTCCCGAGCTTTTGATACATCGGAAGATAATCTCGAGAAACGTGAACATCCGACATGGTAAGTCTCTTGCAAGTAAGAATAATCAGAGTGCAAGATAATCACACATAAGATGTAATTGCACAAGAATTTAATCAACTTCTCCTTTATTAATAATAAGAATGATAAAAATCCAAGTACATAGACTATTCCAACTTACTCAAATCTTTTGGACTTAATAAAAAGGAAAATTATAAGAACTCGATCTAGACATTATAGAGTTCCTAAGTCTTCACTCAACCTTATGAGACTTTCATTCGCTCTGGGACCCATCACTTGAACAACTCGAATCCGAACTACTTGCATTTCTTGAAAAGATTTGAAAATAGGTAATGAGCACACTTGCCCAGTAGGTATCTTCGCATCAACATGAAGGTAATATTAAAGTGATTAACATTTTACCTCTTAAAAATAAGGTAAAATCATGCGAATGCGGTAAATCATGTGAATAAAACATAGTAGTAAGAGATGATCAAGTTAAGATATGAATGAGAAAGCATGATCAAGCAAGAATGTGATTATGGCCTTTCATGAACAAGAATATACTAGAATGTCATGTATCAAGCAAGTACTTCATGAATTTCTGTTGATCTATGTCCTTCACGAGTTGTGAATATTTCTGTGATTCCATGGATTTTCACTTATTTATAGAGAAAGTACTCCCAGGGTAATGCGATGTCAGTAGCATCATACCCCATCGTTTATAATAGTATGTTTCCGACAATCAGCCGAGGGGACTAGCATAGAGCCCTTGAACACAATCGGTGCTCGAAATGCATCTTTAAGTATAAATCAAGCTACTTCCACGCATGCAAATAATATGGCCAAAAATGTTCAATTTCAATAATAGGTTCATGATAAAGTAATCAACAATAAGAATGCTTCTATTTGGAATAAGGAATTTCAATAAATACTTTAATAACTAGATTATGCCATGGAAATAAATCGACAGCATAACGGTACATTTCTTTAACTTCCATAATTTAGTTAAATCCTTTTGATAACATGTCCTAGAGATTCAATAGTCTTTCCTGGATCATAGAAATATTAACCCTTGGGTCAAACCTTGGGTTAACCGGACTAAGGAATTTAGCGATCATTTACTGGGCCATTACAAGAAGATAGCGGTCTAGTTCTGGACCGTTAAGTACAAGACTGTTCGATATTTGAAAACAGGCTCTCTGGAGTCTTTAGCGGTCAAAGGTAGATCCGTCAAGATTCCTTTAGCGGTCTAGATAAGGCCCGCTAGAAGACTATGGCGGTCAATTATTGGTCCGCTAAGGTCCAGAAATAAAAACACCGGTACAAGTGTATTCTAGATAATTGGGTTTTAATGGTACAACCAACTCGGCGTCCTAGTGGGAATCCCAGGCTCACGGAGAATTACAGAGGCTTTGAAACAAGATTTCCTTGTCCATTGGAAGGAATATCCATGGGATAGGTTATCATGTCCAAGATTGTGTTCCTATAAGTGTAAAGTATAACTAATGGTCATATATCGAATATATATCATGAACTTATAGAAATGACTCTGAGATAAAAATAGGAAGTGTACAGTGATAAACCAACGTTCAATCTCATCCATATAACATTTAAAAACATAATTTGATACAAATTATATGATTTTTGGCATGAACTATCATATACTTAAAATAATCCTAAGAACCATAGAGAACATGAAATCACTGTTGTGAATCAGGAACTTAAAACTCATAGTACTGAATATCATTAAAATAGGTTAGAACATAGTTAACTAGGCTTAATTATAAGCTAGAAGGGTTGTTCTTAAATCTATCTCGAGTTGACAAAACACAGAACAATTGCGGTCTATTATAGAGCCGTTACAAGATGTTTAGCGATTTATCGTAAGACCGCCAGAGAGAGTAAAACGGTCTATTTCTAGTCCGTCAGAGGTTTCATAAAAATGAGATTACACGGTGTCTAGTGGTTTATCGTAGGGCCGGTACAGAAAGTTGGCGGTCAAATATTAAGCCGCTAGAGCACAATTGACAATAACTTAAAATAAGAAGGATCTAAGGTTTTTAACTCACATCATGTCTGGAAATCATATATTAACTTCCCTATCATGATAGAATGAAGGTTAGGCTAACTATATGCATGGGAATCATGTATTATGATAAAAGAATTAATTTTAGTTCATTAGGGCTAAGATATATGCATGTATGATATACTGAGTGTATAGATCCTATGGAAAACATGAAATTTTCCACGCATGAAGTATGAAATCGAGCAAAACAAGAGGGCTTTTAATCCTAGCATGATATTTTTATCGTGCATGAGATGACCTACCTCTGTCAAGGCTTTGAAATTTTGAATTTGATGTTAGAAGGGAGCCCTAGTTTTTGCCCCTTCCAAGGACAAATCAGCAAGTTCACGCCCTATTATCTTTTGATCCACTTGTCCTAATGACGTGAAATTTGGAAGGTAAGAAGTAGATACTAAGGGGAATAAAAAGTTCTAAAGGCACTAACGCTAATTACCTTGATTTGGTTCCCTAATTCCTTGATCTTCATCGGACTTTTGCATAGTTTCCTGGGTCGCTAATGTGGAACCAGCAACTTTGCAGGCTTCTATCTCCTTTTGTGCTTGATCTCCTAGCATGAAATTTTTGGAGATGTTAGTCCTATGTATTAACAATAAAAACTTCTAAAGAACCTACCTAAAATAATATCATCTTACCATGATTTCATGCGAGCCAAAGGTAAGGGTCGCACAGGTCAAAACTAGGTCCTATTTATAGTGTTTTATTAGGGTTTGAGGATTAGATCGACCCTAGAGTCCTTATTAAACTTTAGATCGACTTCTGAGAGTCCTTAATAACTTTACTAGTCCATCCATCTAGATCTCTAGGAGATGACCCTTCAAAAATCCAATTTTTTTGGTCGTTCTTCCACTCACGGAACTAATAGAACATAACGGTCGAAGCTTGGTCCGCCACACTTCCATTAGCGATTTTCCGATAGACCACTACAGAGCATGAGCGCCGGATTTAAAATGAGTTCAAACTCTCATTTTTGTTTTATCCACTAAATTATCTAAATAAGGAGTATTTATCCTTATTAATCTGTGAATAGTTTAATTAACCTTCTAGAATATGGGCCAAACTTCATGGGCTCGGTCCTTAAACCTTTTGGGCTTTAACCAAATGGGCTAGGTTAATAGATTACTTTATTTGGGCTTTGATAATGATTTATTTAACCTAATATTCTTTTATCAATTCATTTGGTACTTTAATAATTCCAGGAAATTCTTAAATATACCAGAAATAATTTATAAAAACTCCGGGGCATTACACACTCCCCTACTTAAGAGAATTTGGTCCTCAAATTCAATATATGGATTTTTGGGAGAGCGTACTTACAGTTAAATAACTTAGGATATTTCTTGCGCATAGCTTCCTCCGTCTCCCATGTTGCTTCAAAGGGCCACGCCTTCTTCCATTAGATCTTAACCATAGGAATGGCTTTATTCCTTAGTTGACGTACTTCACGTTCGAGAATCTTGAATGGTGTTTGCTCATATGTCATATCCTTCTGAATCTCCAAATCATCATAAGTGATAATATGGTAAGGATCATAAACATTTTTCTTCAATATTGAGATATGGAATATGTCATGAACTCTTGTTAGTTATGGAGGCAAAGCCAGTCGATAAGCCACTTCACCGACCCTTTCCAGAATTTCAAATGAGCCGATAAATCTGGGGGTAAGCTTGCATTTAATGCCAAATCTTTGAATACCACGACCTGGAGAGACCTTAAGATACACATGATCTCCTACTTGAAACTCCAAGTCGCGCCTTCGATTATCAGCAAAAGATTTATGCCAGTCTTGTGCCATTTGGAGTCTTTCTCGAATAACCTTTATCTTTTCTGTAGTATCCCTGACCATGTCGGGACCTAGAAATTGCCTTTCACCTACTTCGTTCCAGCATATCGGTGATCGATAACTTCTTCCATACAAAGCTTCAAATGGTGCCATCTGTATACTAGCTTGGTAGCTATTGTTGTATGAAAATTCTACTAGAGGTAAGTGATTATGCCAACTACCTCCAAAGTCAATAGCACAAGCCCTGAGCATATCCTCAACTACCTGCATTGTCCTTTCCGTTGGTCCATCAGTTTGTGGATGAAATGATGTGCTAAAATTCAGTTGGGTCCCTAATGAATGTTGTAGACCCTTCCAAAATTATGATGTAAATCGAGGATCTCTATCTGATAAAATAGTGACAGGGACACCATGTAATTTGACAATTTCCCTTATGTATAATGCTGCTAGAATATCCACAGACCATCGACTTTTTATTGGTAGAAAATGTGTAGATTTAGTCAATCGGTCTATGATACCCATATACTATGGTGTCCTCCTCTTGTCTTAGGTAAACCCATAATGAAATCCATCCCTACACTTTCCCATTTCCATTCGGGAATATTCAGGGGGTGTAATTTACTTGCGGGTCTTAAATGCTCTACTTTTACTTGTTGACAAGTGAGATAGCGGGACACGAAATCTGCCACTTCTCTTTTCATATTAAGCCACCATAAGTTCCTTTTAAGATCTTGATACATTTTAGTACCACCAGGATGAATGGCATACTTGGAATTATGAGCTTCTTCCAAGATCAGTTTCTTAGTATCAACATGATCCGGTATACAAATTCGGCCTTTAAATAGCAACCTTCCATCATCGGAAATAGAGAAATTCGGCCTTTGCTCAATATTGGCTTTAATCTCCAGTAATACTGGATTGTTGTCTTGTAGCTTGACCAGATCTTCTATTAATGTAGGTTGAGTTCGGATACTGGCCATAAAATAATCTTCTTTCTTAATGTCAATATCTAAATTCAACTGAGCAAATTGAGAATGAGATTTGTCATACTAATCATAAGACTTGATAGCTTTCCCATTTGTTTTCTGCTGAGCTTTACCAGGGTGATATTGAATAGAAAAATCAAAGTCCTTTAGGTATTCCAACCATCTTCTTTGCCTCATATTCAGCTCCTTTTGGGAGAACAAATATTTCAAGCTTTTATGGTCTGAATAAACAGTAAATTTTTCTCCGAAAAGGTAGTGACGCCAAATTTTTGAGAGAAATATAATAGCCACCAATTCTAGATCATGCACGGGGTAATTCTCCTCGTGATGCTTCAATTGTCTTGAAGAATAGCAAATTACCTTCCCATTTTGCATAAGAACGCACCCTAGGCCAATGCCCGATGCATCCGTATAGACTTCAAATCCACCACCCTCAACGGGCAATGATAATATAGGGGCTGTTGTGAGATGTTCCTTAAGAGTTAGGAAACTCTTCTCATAGTCTTTTGACCATATAAAAGGATTTTCTTTTCTTCTAAGTCTTGTCAAAGGAGCAGCAATTTTAGAAAAATCATTGATAAATCTCTTGTAATAGCCAGCTAGTCCTAGGAAACTTCTTATTTCTGACACGGTCGTTGGCCGACTCCAGTTCTTAACAACTTCCACCTTAGAAGGATCAACAACGATACCTTCCTTTGAAATGATATGGCCAAGAAATGAAACTTCCTTAAGCCAGAACTCACATTTACTAAGTTTAGCATAGAGTTTGTGTTCTCTTAGAGTCTGCAAGGCTATTTTCAAATGTTCTTCATGTTCCTCCTTTGTCTTGGAGTAAATAAGAATGTCATCAATGAAGATGACTACAAATTGGTCTAGATAAGGTTGGAAAACTTTATTCATGATTTGCATAAATGCTACTAGGGCATTGGTTAACCCGAATGGCATTACAACAAACTCATAATGACCATAACGGCTTCGAAAAGTAGTTTTGTATATGTCTTCATCTTTAATCATGAGCTGATGATAACCTGACCTGAGGTCTATTTTGGAAAAATATTCTGCTCCCGAAATCTGGTCAAAGAGCTCATCGATACGCGGCAATGGATACTTGTTCTTAATTGTAAGTTGATTTAGTTGTCGGTAGTCGATACAGAGCCTGAGCGATCCATCCTTCTTCTTGACAAAAAGGACTGGCACACCCCAAGGGGATGTGCTAGGTCGTATGAATCCCTTGTCCAATAATTCCTGAAGCTCCATCTACAATTCCTTAAGTTCTGTGGTGGACATCCTGTAGGGAGATATTGAAACATGTGTTGCTCCGGGAATTAGTTCAATGGAGAAGTTTACAATTGAGATATTTTCTAAGATAATCACTTTGGATTCAGTGAAAGTTACGGAAGCAAGAAAAGCTACACACCCTTGCGAAATAAGTTTCCAAGCGTGAAGAGAAGAAATTATGGTAGGATGTTTCCTATACTTGATACCAAGGAAGGAAAATCTTGGAAGTCCTGGTTTGCGAAAGGATATTATCCTATTCCAACAATTGATATCGACATCATGGTCCACTAGCCAATCTATCCCTAAAATGGCATCGTAACCCTTCATGTCAAGGCATACTAAGTTTGCGGGGAGATTATGACATCCTATTATTACCTCACTATTAGGGTAATAATCGGTAAGTTTTGTTCCAGAACCTAAAGATATGGTAATAGAAAGGTCTGAGGTAAGGGAACTGATAGAATTGATAATGTTTTTGCAAAAGCAGTGGATATGAAGGAATGAGAAGCACCGGTATCAAAAAGCACAAATGCAGGACATGAATAAACTTGAATAGTACCTTCCATAAGTCTACCATCCTTGGGCGCTTCATCATCTTATAAAACAGCATTGAGGCGAGCCTACCTCTTGCGTCCACCACCAGACAATTGTTCTTTCATGAGAGGGCAGTCTGGCATGCGATGCTCCTGGCTGCCACACCTTAAACAAGCACCAAGACGCTTTTAGCATTCCTTGGCTGAGTGGCCAAACTTTTCACAAAAAGTGCAAGCCGTCATGACTTGCTTATCCTCCTCCTTGACTTTCTTATTCTTCTGGGAGTTACTCCCGCTCCCATTCCTCGACCTCTTCCTACTATCACGGGGTTAGTAGGGCTCCGTCATACTAAATTTCTCCTTCTTACTACGCCGATCCGACCGTCGGCTCAACTCTTCACCTTTGCTTTTTAATTTTTTGACCTTTTCGAAGGTCCTCTAAAAGAGATATGCCTATTGGACCATCTCCGCATAAGTACGGATATTTTGGGTCCCGAGCTACTGAATATAACCAGGTCTTAACCCGTCCATGAACCGATTGGCCTTCAATAGGTCGGTTTTGACCAGATGGGTTGCATATGGTGCTAGCCTGGAAAATTGTAGTTCATACTCGGCAACTGTCATCATTCCCTGACGTAGCGAAGCGAATTCCATAGCCTTTCTCTCCTTAACATGTTCTGAAAAATACTTGGCATGAAATAAGGTAAGAAAGCCTTCCCATGTGTGTGGTGCATCAGCTGGATGTGTCGGAACTGACTTCCACCATGTACGTGCATCCTTGTTGAGTTGAAAAGTAGCAAGATGCACTTTTTCCTAGTCTGTACACTGAATGACGTCAAATATACGGTTCATTTCATTGATCCAATTTTTGGCCTCGTATGGGTTTGATGAACCATAGAAATGTGGAGGATTTAGGCCTCGGAAGTTGCGATGCAAGTCCCCAGCTCTTGCTCCTGTGCCTGCTTGGCCTATCGTTTGCAGTGCCTGGGTAAGGCCCGCAACAGTCTGCTGCATACCGTCCTAGTCTACGCGATGAGCCATTATAAGAGTAAGGTACCTGAGAGAATAATAAATTGTTAATTCTCATGGATTTTAAAGGAATCAATCTAGAGCTAATTTATTATCTTAACCCGAGCTCTACCCAATCCTCTCGTAGGGGGGGAATTTCTTCCGTAGTTCATAGGTATGGGTGCTAAAACCTTGGACTTATCCTATGACATGACTTTTCTCCCTAAGTCTTTGGACTTAGGCTCTGATACCAACTTAACTGTCACGCCCCGAGCTTTTGATACGGCGAAAGACAATCTCGAGAAACGTGAACAGCCGACATAGTAAGCCTCTTGCAAGTAAGAATAATCAGAGCGCAAGACAATCACACATAAGATGCAATTGCACAATAATTTAATCAACTTCTCCTTTCATTAATAATAAGAATGATAGAAATCCAAGTACATAGACTATTCCAACTTACTTAAATCTATTGGACTCAATAAAAAGGAAAATTACATGAACTCGATCTTGACATTATAGACTTCCTAAGTCTTCACTCAACCTTATGAGGCTTTCATTCGCTCTCAGACCCATCACTTGAATAACTCGAATCCGAACTACTTGCATTTCCTGAAAAGATTGGAAAATAGGTAATGAGCACACTTGCCCAGTAGGTATCTTCGCATCAACATGAAGGCAATATTAAAGTGATTAGCATTTTAGCTCTAAAGAATAAGGTAAAATCATGTGAATGCGGTAAATCATGTGAATAAACCATAGTACCAAGACATGATCAAGTTAAGATATTGATGAGCAAGCATGATCAAGCAAGAATGTGATTATGGCCTTTCATGAACAAGAATGTACTAGAATGTCATGTATCAAGCAAGTACTTTGTGAATTTCTATGGATCTATGTCCTTCACGAGTTGTGAATATTTTCGTGATTCCATAGATTTTCACTCATTTATAGAGAAAGTACTCCCAGCGCAATGCGATGCTAGTAACATCATACCCCATGATTTATAATAGTATGTTTTCGACAATCAACCGAGGGGACTAGCATAGAGCCCTTGAACACAATCAGTGCTCGAACTGCATCTTCAAGTATAAGTCAAGCTACTTCCACACATGTAAATAATATGGCCAAGAATGTTGAATTTCAATAATAGGTTCATGATAAAGTAATCAACAATAAGAATGCTTCAATTTGGAATAATGAATTTCAATAAATACTTTAATAACTAGGTTATGCCATGGAAATAAATCGACAGCATAACGGTACATTTCTTTAACTTCCATAATTTAGTTAAATCATTTTGATAACATGTCCTAGAGATTCAATAGTCTTTCTAGGATCATAGAAATATTAACCCTTGGGCCAAACCTTGGGTTAACCGGACATAGGAATTTAGCGGTCATTTACTGGGCCATTACAAGAAGATAGCGGTCTAGTTCTGGACCGTTAAGTACAAGACTGTTCGATATTTGAAAACAGGCTCTCTGGAGTCTTTAGCGATCAAAGGTAGATCCGTCAAGATTCCTTTAGCGGTCTAGATAAGGCCCGCTAGAAGACTATGGCGGTCAATTATTGGTCCGCTAAGGTCCAGAAATAAAAACACCAGTATAAGTGTATTCTAGACAATTGGGTTTTAATGGTACAACCAACTCGGCGTCCTAGTGGGAATCCCAAGTTTACGGAGAATTACGGAGGCCTTGAAACAAGATTTCTTAATCCATTGGAAGGAATATCCAAGGGAGAGGTTATCATGTCCAAGATTGTGTTCCTATAAGTGTAAAGTATAACTAATGGTCATATACCGGAATATGTGCCATGAACTTATAGAAATGACTCTGAGATAAAAATAGAATGTGTACAGTGATAAACCAACGTTCAATCTCGTCCATATAACATTTAAAAACATAATTTAATACAAATTATATGGTTTTTGGCACGAACTATCATAAACTTAAAATATTCCTAAGAACCATAGAGAATATGAAATCACTGTTGTGAATCAGGAACTTAAAACTCAGAGTAGTGAATATCATTAAAACAGGTTAGAACATAGTTAACTAGGCTTAATTATAAGCTAGAAGGGTTGTTCTAAATTCTATCTCAAGTTGACAGAAAACAGAACAGTGGCAGTCTATTATAGAGCCGTTACAAGATGTTTAGCGGTTTATCGTAGGGCCGCCAGAGAGAGTAAAACGGTCTATTTCTAGTCCGTCAGAGGTTTCATAAAAATGAGATTACACGGAGTCTAGCGATTTATCGTAGGACTGCTATAGAAAGTTGGCAGTCAAATATTAAGCCGCTAGAGCACAACTGACAGTAACTTAAAATAAGAAGGATCTAAGGTTTTTAACTCACATCATGTCTGGAAATCATATATTAACTTCCCTATCATGATAGAATGAAGGTTAAGCTAACTATATGCATGGGAATCATGTATTATGATAAAAGAATTAATTTTAGTTCATTAGGGCTAAGATATATGCATGTATGATATACTAAGTGTATAGATCCTATGGAAAACATGAAATTATCCAAACATAAAGTATGAAATCGAGCAAAACAAGAGGGCTTTTAATCCTAGCATGTCAAGGCTTTGAAATTTCGAATTTGATGTTAGAAGGGAGCCCCAGTTTCTGCCCCTTCCAATGGCAAATCAGCAAGTTCACGCCCTGTTATCTTTTGATCCACTTGTCCTAATGACGTGAAATTTGGAGGGTAAGAAGTAGATACTAATGGGAATAAAAAGTTATAAAGGCACTAACGCTAATTACCTTGATTTGGTTCCCTAATTCTTTGATCTTCACCGGACTTTTGCACAGTTTCCTGGGTCGCAAATGTGGAACCAGCAACTTTGCAGGCTTCTATCTCTTTTTGTGCTTGATCTCCTAGCATGAAATTTTGGGAGATGTTAGTCCTATGTATTAACAATAAAAACTTATAAAGAACCTACCTGAAATAATGTCATCTTACCTTGATTTAGTGAGCGCCAAAGGTAAGGGTCGCGCAGGTCAAAACTAGGTCCTATTTATAGGGTTTTATTAGAGTTTGAGGATTAGATCAACCCTAGAGTCCTTATTAAACTTTAGATCGACTTCTAAGAGTCCTTAATAAGTTTACTAGTCCATCCATCTCGATCTCTAGGAGATAACCCTTCAAAAATCAAATCTTTTTGCTCGTTCTTCCACTCACGGAACTAACAGAACGTTGCGGTCGAAGCTTGGTCCGCCACACTTCCATTAGAAGTTTTACGATAGACCGCTACAGAGTGTGGGCGCCGAATTTAAAACGAGTTCAAACTCTCATTTTTGTTTTATCCACTAAATTATTTAAATAAGGAGTATTTATCCTTATTAATCCATGAATAGTTTAATTAACCTTCTAGAATATGGGCCAAACTTCATGGGCTCGGTCCTTAAACCTTTTGGGCTTTAAGCAAATGGGCTAGGTTAATAGATTACTTTATTTGGGCTTTGGTAATGATTTATTTAACCCAATATTCATTTATTAATTCATTTGGTACTTTAATAATTCCAGGAAATTCTTAAATATACCAGAAATAATTTATAAAAATTCTGGGGCATTACAAGGAGCAAGCCACTCAGGACGAGAAGCGTCCAGCGAAGAAACAAGGCTGCCTGCAAGCTCTCCGAGATACGGAACCCAGTGAAGGTGGAATTGTGGAAGGTACTCTAATTATTTGTTCTTAAACTGCTCAAGTTTTATTTGATACCGGAGCAACTTATTCATTCGTTTCCAAGGATTTTGTTGCTTCATTTTCTAAGAAACATGAACTGTTAGATTTGGTTATATCTACACCTCTTGGGAATGAGTCCGATATCACTTATCACTATCCAAATTGTGAAGTGATGATTAAAGGAAACAATTTACCTGCTGACCTGATATGCCTAGATATTAAGGGTTATGATGTCATACTAGGTGCTGACTGGTTATCCACGTACCAAGCAACCGTAGATTGCCGGCATGGCAAGGTAACTTTCGTGGATTTCCCAGAACTGGCTTACACTAGCCCTTGGGACAGATCACCTCTTATATCAGCCCTCCGAGCTAGTAAACTTATGAGCAAGGGATGCATGGCTTTCATAGCATTCGTGACTGCCACGGGAGTCGAGGAGATTAAACTTGAAGACATCCGTGTAATTTGGGAATTCCCCGACGTCTTTCTAGAAGAATTGCCCGGCTTACCCCCGAAAAGGGAAGTGTCATTTACAATCGACCTTGTCCCTGGTGATCGTCCTGTTTCTAAGGCACCATAGAGAATGTCCCCTACTGAGCTGAAAGAGCTAAAAGAGCAGCTAATGGAGTTATTGAAAAAGGGTTTCATCAGGCCAAGTACTTCTGTTGGGTCCCACAATGTAGTGGCACAAATGTAGAGGGGGGTGAATAGATCCCTCTCTTTTAAAACGTAAATCCAATTGAGCAACTTAATCGCTTCTCAATCTAACCTCACAAAACGTAAGCAAAAGACAAGATCACACACAAAGAATTAGCAAATTTAACTAATTGTATACATGGATAGGTCTAGCATCGATGAGCAACATGATGAGCAATCCATCCTGTGAATGGTGATTGAAGATAGGAAGCACACACATAACCAATCATAAGTGCACCTTGATTTTTTAGGTGGTTCGAGACCACGACGGGTACCCTACGTCCACCCCTCACCACCTCGGTGAGGCTTCACTAAAATGCTACTCAAGGTAGCACACGGGGACGAACCCCAATACACCACACGCTGCATGACGACAGCAAACCACACACACGAGCACGAAGCTCAACAAGCTGCTATGGAGCACTCATACGAGGGTGAACCCTCGACATGGTGCTCAGCACCGCACACACACACTAAGACGGGGAACATACCCCAACAGTGAATCCACACTCGGAGACAGCACTCCGAACACACATACAATCATTTTCAGTTTAAGAGATGAACACAGATATACAACGCAAGAGCAATAATCATCAACTAAACAAGGAATTACTGCAAATAGGGACATGGATTGGTTCAGTAGATGTCACGCCCCGAACCGATAGCAGCGGGAAGCGATGCTCGGAACGTGGCAGTTAACAGTCATGATAACAAGAGCGGAAGATAAACAACCACAATTAAACACAAGGAGGCCATAAACACACGTATTGAAAATATGAGCTCTTATTAATATTTAAAAGTATAATTTTGACCCACTCTTACAATATAGGATTCAAATTAAAGGTGGAAATAACAAAGATAGATAACCAGACTCGCGACACTAATCTAGACTCAAGAAGATAAAAAGACAGACTCCAAATTCTAGGTTCCAGGTTCACTCGATCATACTGATCCGATTCCCATTTGCAACGTACCATGTGCTAGGGTTAGGTTTTCGTTCGATTGATAGAGGGCTATTGATCCTTAGATCGTGACCTTTCATTTGCCTCTGATTTGAGCTCATTTGGTTGAGTATTAAGCTCTAATTTCACGTTTTAAGTTAAGGTTAGGTACAGCTAACTAAGTGTGCATTTTTGGGCTTAATCCACTAATTAGACCTAATTAAGGATTTTTATTGGGTTGAACCCAGAAGATAAAGTTGTCAACTACATCGTCCTTGACCCAATTAGTATTTTTCCAGATTTTTATAAGGTAGTCAAAATTTCACTAGTTCTATTTACTAAGGAATTAAATATTAAATTCTGAAATTCATTTATCTCAATTGAAAATTCAATCATTTCAATTAAATTTCAGATTTTAAAACTGGGGTATTATAGTAGACTCCTGGTCAGAAGATGATGGAGTTGATTTCTTCGATGACTGGGCTTCTTCTTCTTTTCACTCAATCGGCAGTTGACCCACACTGCAGATTCCTTAACAGGTTCCTTGTTCCAGCTTGCAGGGTGGACGACCTCACGTTCTTCCTCAACTCAACCCATTTTCAGCTCTTCGATGGTTTGAAGTAGATGCACCCTTGATCAGTTCAGCAAGATAGCTTCAGCAAGGTGGAGGATGATCGTCTTCGGCCTTGAATCCCGTTCACCACACCATGAATAGAGGAAGGAGCAGCTGTGTTCTCGTCTCCCTGCAAAACCCCCAAAAATAGATAGAAGATAAAACCCTTTTTCTCTCTTTCGATACAAGCCCTATCCTTTGCAATATATACATCAGAGAAAGAGGGGCCACATGAAGGAGATATTCCCCCATGGGCCAATCAAAGAAGGGCACTCAATGAGAGGATCGAGCTAGGGCATCGGCCGCCGCACGAACCGGTGATTTTTTCGGTCGCCGAAAAGTGTCGACTCCCAGAGTCGACACTCGCGTCCAGTGAAGGCATGAAACCCGACCAAACAGAATGAGGCGAATAAAGTGTCGACTTATGAAGTCGACACAATCAGCCTGTTGCGTTAAGAAACGCCCAGAAAGAATGCCCTGGAAAAAATGTCGACTCTGTGCGTCGACATTTATACCCAGGGTGAGTCTGATAAACACAAGACAGAACTGCCCGATAAAAAGGTCGACTCATGGAGTCGACTTTTTATCTCACAGTTCGATAGCATAAGAGGCCAAGCTTAAAAGCTTATGGACCCGGGACAAAGTGTCGATTCATGGAGTCGACACTTTTCCTGACATGAGTAGAGTAAATAAAACACACAAAGGGGTTATGCAAAAGACATGAGACATTTAAGACTAATGCATGTATGGAAGAATTAAGTATAATCTACCCCAAATCATAGACATACCAAGTAGAGATTGATAGGGAATTACCTTGGGATTTGTTTATCCAATCTACACAACAATCCTCCTTCAACCATCCAAACAAAATAACTTACCATTTTGATGGTCCACAACTCATGTGAAGATCCCATTGGAAGGCTGCCAATATGGTCTTCATGCTCATTGCCATTCGATATGCACATTAAGATCCTGCATTTCAAATGTAAGTGAATCAATTGACTCAAACATTATTTGAATCAATCAAAAGCATAGTAGGAGAATTCCATTCAATTGGCTTGAATCACACCCAATCTTCATCGCTCCCTATACAAATGCCAACACAATGTCAGTCTAGTTCGGCACTTAATTCTTGAAGTAAAGGCATCCCATTCAACTATTGCAAAGATATGGGAATGAGCATCATTCAACCACGTGGAGATGAAAGTAAATCATTTCTCATCCAAAAACCACATATCCATTTATTTACATGAAACACAAACACATGGTATTTATCATCATCAAAATTCTTTAACACACGATTGTGCATGGGGTTCAACAACTTCCCCATGGGGAGCACCCATGTTGTTCGTCAAAAAGAAGGACGGATCGATGAGACTATGCATTGATTATCGGCAGCTAAATCACCTTACAATCAAGAACAAGTATCCGCTGCCGATAATTGATGAGCTGTTTGATCAATTATCTGGAGCTACATATTTATCCAAGATTGATCTTCATTCTGGTTACCACCAATTGAAGATCAAATAAGAAGACATTCATAAAACTACATTCCGAAGCAGGTATGGGCATTACGAATTTACTGTTATACCTTTCGGACTAACACATGCCCCCAGAGCTTTTATACAGTTAATGAACAGCATATTCAGGCCTTACTTAGACCAATTTATTGTGGTCTTTATCGATGACATTTTGATTTATTCAAACTCCGAGGAAGATCATGAAGAACATCTCAAGAAGGCGTTGCAGATATTGAGGGAAAACAAATTATATGCCAAATTCAGCAAGTGCAAGTTTTGGCTCGAGGAAGTATCCTTCTTAGGCCATATAATTTCGAAGAATGGAATTTCTGTTGACCCATCAAAGGTCGAAGCCGTGAAGAACTGGGAACGACCCACAAATGTAACGGAGATTCAAAGCTTCTTGGGTCTGACTGGTTACTACCGGCATTTTATCAAGGACTTCTCCAACATTGTTGTTCCTCTAACTAGGTTAACTCGCAAGGAAGTGCCTTATGAGTGGAATGAAGACTATGAAAGGAGTTTCCAAGCTTTGAAGGATCTCTTGACCACTGCTCCAGTCTTATCATTACCAATTGAAGGATAGAAATATGAGGTATATACCGATGCTTCTGGTATTGGCCTCGTATGTGTATTGATGCAAAATGGAAGAGTCATTGCATACTTCTCTCAACAATTGAAGAAACATGAAGAGAACTACCCGGTGCATGACTTAGAACTGGCCGCGATAGTATTTGCCTTAAAGATCTGGAGACACTATCTCTACGGAGAATAATTCACTGTGTACTCCGATCACAAAAGCTTCAAGTATTTATTCTCCCAAAAGGAGCTAAACATGCGGCAAAGGAGTTGGCTTGAATATCTCAAGGATTTCAACTTCACTATACAATACCATCCTGGTAAGGGTAATTCCATAGCTGATGCCCTCAGTCGAATGCAGAGAGCAATATTGGCCAACTTGATGTGACACCACCTTGGGGGTGATAGTCACAAGATTGAATACCCCTTGGACCTAGTAAGCAAGCAATGCACAGATCGGTGACTTCACTCGAGCGGACTCACCCGTAAAGCGCACTATCGTGCCCATAGGCAACCCGGTGATGGTGGTGAGGGTCCGGGATGGGACCTCGCTGCTCCGGCGGTTGGCTAGCCTAAGATTCAACCCCTAAGGGCCCTGGGATGCCCACCCTCTGGGGCGGCCAACATGCCAAGGCTGTGGGATGTAATGGCTCTCTCACAACTTGCCCGCGGTAGTCACTCACACAATAGTAATTCGGGATCGGGCACTCACTTACCGCCGACGGAGCAACCAAAAGCAATACTAAACTAAGCAATTAAATCCCAACAATGAGAAGTGTTCCGAAGCTCATCTGATCGGCATGAATACACTGATCCCGGTCGGAGACGAGGGCGAGCGGGGAGGCGTGGGTACGCACCCGCACGCCGCGTCGGTGTAGCTTTGACCTAAAATTTAGAATAGTACACTACTACGCCTCTCGCAGGAGGGGGGTCTCGGGGTGGGGAACTTGTATTACACCCAAAACTACCTCCACGCAGGGAGGGGCTGTAAGTCGGCCAGGCGGGGTGGGGAAATCTATGCTAGAAACCAAAATGCGAGGAGGCCGTCGATTCTGTCCACTCTCTGGAACAATGGATAGACAGTCGCTGTTGGCGCCGCTACGGACTTGCCCGAACCCTGTTTGTGACGAAACAAGTGACAAAATCTTCGTAGTTGGCCTAGGAGGACGTCCAATTTTTGGGGGAATTTCTTAACATTTTCAGTGGCAGGGACAAGGGCTGGACTAGGGCCGAACTGTTCTAGTGTTGACTGCCCTCAGGTTGATGCTGCTGGAAGATGAAGGTGCCACAACCGCTCCCGGTGTTCGAATGATGCAGGACCAGAACCGCTATCTCCGTCGGTGAGTCTTCTTTCCATCGGGACCAACAGCGCCATTGGAAGATGTCGGATCTGATCGAGGAGGCCCAAATAGTAGGGGGTGTCGGTTCAGGCTCAGAGAAACTGACCTGACGCACCTT
Organism: Amorphophallus konjac; assembly: GCA_022559845.1. Classification (NCBI taxonomy): domain Eukaryota; kingdom Viridiplantae; phylum Streptophyta; class Magnoliopsida; order Alismatales; family Araceae; genus Amorphophallus; species Amorphophallus konjac. The sequence continues at coordinate 205,481,845 of CM040120.1, read as the reverse complement.
GGAACGAAAATTTGGAACTTTTGATGCCGACGCCCTAAATTCGCTCTGCTTCTTGGGAATGACAGAGGACTTGTAGGGGAATTCCTCAGCCAAGTGGTGCTCCAAGAATCATAGGAAACAGACCATGGTAGCCTCTGCAATCCTTCTCTGGTTGACTGCCTAGGAGGAGCTATGCAGGTTGCCGAGAATTGCTCCTCTGGACAGCTACAAACTCAGACAGGGACGAGACCACCACCGTTGTGAAGAGGGCCGAGATACGCTTCCAACGGTACCTCTTGTGTGTCCAGGGGCTCCGGGATGAAGTTGTGGTAGGCTCTACAACCAGCGGCTTCTCTACTACCTGCGAACTGAGGCAGAGTCTGCAACTTGCCGATGGGAAATGGAGTAGGAGGGGGGCGAAATGAGGGTGGATGAGTGTGGGGCAAACCCTTGATGTGAGGGGGTCTGGGAGGGGGCAAACCAAGGTGAGGGAGGGGGGGGAATGGGGGCTGGAAGGGGGTCTAGTGGGTGGGGGGAGGGAGAGCTGCGAATTTGGGTTGGAAGGGTGAGAGGGAAAGGGTATTTGAAAATGGGTAAAGGGTGGGATTAATTTTTGGTCTTGGGGATGGGAAGAGGTGTGTGATGAAGGGAAAGGGGGCTTGGGAAGATGGGGAATTCTCCCTTGGGAGATGAGAGAGGTGCTTGGGAAGGGGAGAGGGTAGTTGGTGGTTGGAGGGTGGAGCAAGGATTGGAGGAGTCCCTCTTGGGGCTGGGTAGAGTAAAGGAGGGGGTTGTGGGGAGTTGGAGTGAGTTAATGGAGGGGGGGAGGAGAGAGAAAGGTGGTTGGGAGGGGAGGAGAGACAAAGGGGTGCCCCTTTTAGAGAGAGAGAGAGATAATCCAAGAGAGGGAGATAAAATTCCAAGGAAATTTCTAATTTCATTGATCATCAAAGGTTACAAATGAGAGAGGGGAAGGGGCTATTTATAGACTCCAAACTTTTCATATGACGAGACTGACCCTGACAAACCAACAATTGACCAACCCTATCCAGGTGGGGGCGCCCATTGGCCTAGCTCATTGAATTGGGCCCATTATCTAGCCTAGACAATCTAATGACACTTAACTTAGATAAATAACTCTCAAACCTAGGTACCAGACTCAAATAAAGGGAAAATTAGATAGTTTATGACTCAAATAAAATATAAAAATTACATGACTAGACTCAGAAACACATGATGAACACAATGGCACATGTCGACGAACAATCCGAGCCTCAAAAATGTGGAGGGGCAAGGGATGCCCCCATCATACCCCCGGGGTGGGGAAAACTCGACCCCATCGAGTATGGGTCCACCGGGGAAGTAGTACACCAAATGCAGCTCCGGGCGAGCCACGATCTCCAAACTCAACTCCGCATCCCTAGTCGGGAGACGGCTCTTCAGCCTCTCAAGGTAGCTCGGGCACACCCTCTTATCGGCGATGGTACCCTGCTTGCCTAGTATTGCCTCCGTGTGCTCACGTCGGGCTCTCAAGCTGATTGGTGGAGACTCTCCGAATGTGTCACTCTCAAAGGTAGGTAGAGGCTCAAGGTACTCACTAAGATCCACCGCGGTGCCCATAGAGGGTGCCGGATCCAACACGTGGGAAGTGGGATGAATTTCAAAACCCATTAGTAAGTCCAACCCGAAAGCCAGGTTGCCAAAGCCACTCGGAACTTGGCAAGGTCCAAGTCCTCGTGCCCTCAAATTGGAGGTGACCCTAAGGTAGAGCCACTCGAAAGTCATCATTGCCCAGTTGCCAACTTGGAATTCTAAGTGGCGCTCGCGAGCTTTTGCCCGCTTCTTGTGATTCTCACCGCTCGTTGCTTGTTGCTTGCTTAAATACTCTTGCCATGTACTACGATGCGGTGTGAGTGGGGAATGTATGATATGCAAGGGGGGCTAGGACAACCATATTTAGACCAGTCATGCTTTGACGCCATGGAGACTTTGATAGAATTGGGAGGACCGGGGCATCCATAAGTGGACCTATCATGCAATGCTGCCATGTAGACTTGGGTGGTCTTAGGAGGGCCTGGGCATCCATATGTGATCCAATCATGCATGGGGGTGACAAATTCCGGGGTACCAGGACATCCATGAATGCTCCTATCATGCCTACGACCCATGATGACTGAAGGAGGACCATTACATCCGAATATGGAGCACTCATGTTTCCTACTTGACATGTGGGTGATTTGAATGAATGGACCCAACATAGTGTTCATGTCAAGTGGTGTGGTAAGCCTAGACAGATGCATGCTTATCCCAAAGATGACTTCCATGTGCATAGGTGTGGGACGACCTTTGAACTTCATTGTGAAAGGGTCAAAGGGGTCTAGGAAGGTGGATATGGGGTGAGGCACTTCCTCGATCTGTAGGCAGGTGTTGCCTAAGGTCATGGTTCCTATGGTGTAACCTGGGTCAAGGATGAGGTGGGCTTGGCCCAACATGGTGGGTGGGGGTAGGAAAGGGTGGGTGGTGGGTGATACGGGTGGATCACATGGGTACCCGAGCTCCCAAAGGAAGGGGTCCAAGGGGTCGTGGAATGGGTTCCCTAGGGAGAAGTACTCTATGTCCTCAAGGTCTTCACAAGGTGGGTCATCCTCATCTATTGAGATGATTGGTCCGGTGTAGTGAGTGGGTGGGTTGGCCAATGTCCTTGGGATCTCGATGGGTGAGGAATGGACCGGGATGGGTTCCTCCTCCATGGGGAGAAGGAGAAGGAAGTCACTAGTGTAGCAACCAATGGTGTAAACCGAAGTGATAGACCCGACGCATGGGTGGATGAGGTCATGGGTCTTGGGTCGGTCTCCCCCTAGAGTCAACAAACACGTCAGCTCAAGTTGCCACTGTACGCCTTTGACGAGGTCATCCCAACCCTCTACCTCATAGTAGGATTGGATCGTGGTGTGAAAGGAGGGGAGGGCCACAATCTGGGATTGATGTCCCATGGGTGAGAGGTGTGGGGGTGAACTAGGGATGGTGGGGCCTCGCTTGAGCCATTGGAGTACGGACTCATTCACGGTGAGGGTGCCATGAGTGGTGGTGGTTGGCTCTTGAAGGTCCAGACTATGAGGGGTGGGAGGAGTTTGAGGCTCTTGGGTTCCCTCTATGGTGGGAGGTGGATCCGGATTGGTATCCATCTCCGCTTGGGTGGGTGTGTGGACCACAACCTCCAAGGACAACGGGGTAGGAAGGTCTATGATGGGTGGTTTGGTGATAGACGGTGCATGGCGCATCCGGGGTGGTGAGTGAGGTCGGACTTGGGTTGGGGTTGGGAGTGGAAGTAGTGGAGGCCTAGGTTAGGGTAGGATTGGGGTTGGAAGTGGAAGGTGGGTTGAGTGAGGAGGTTTGGGTTGATTGGTTTTGGGAGGTGTGTCTCTTATGGGGGGCGATGGAGGGGTAGTGGTGGGCCCCAAGGGGGGCTTGTGGGGTATGGGTTTAGTGAGGGATTTTGGGTTTGGAGGTGGTGGCTGTCATGGGTCTCGGTGGAGGGGTGGACACGGAGTCCTCTTGGGCTTGTGGAGCTATGGTTGTGGTGAGGACTTGGAGGTAGGGTGTAGATGTAGTGGTCGGGGTAGGAGAGGTGGGAGGCGGTGGGGATTGGGTGATTGGGGTCTTGGGTTGGCCGGGTGGGGATGGAGGAGTTGAAGTGCTCCTTGGGCTATGGTGACCCGGGTAGGAGAGGGAAACATATCTAGCCCTATGTTGATCCTTCATGTCCCCCCATGTGGTGAGGGGAACTTCCCTTCTAATAATCCTTAAGCTTTGAATTTTCAACCAATGAGTTTGAGCCCGTTTGGTAAGTTGCAATTTGGCAAACCGGACCTTCTCATCCTCAGACATGGGATACCAAGTAAAGTAATGGTTCATTGAGACTTCCCAATCTAAATAGTCACTCGGATTGCTATACCCATCAAAGGTGGGTGGGTGGGAAGGTGCACTCCTACCGGTCACCCTTGGGGTGAGCCCATTTTCTCCTAGTTGGTCGAGTCGACCCGATAGGCTATCAAGCCACTCATTGGCATAGGTCAAGGCTTCCATTAGGTAGTTGACACAACCGTGGAGGCCATGTGTGTTGGTGGTGGGTTTCCCTTGGGGGTTTGGAATCATGGAGAGGGCCGATGGGTAAGGTCGGTATGAGGCGGCCATGCTAGTGGACAAGAGTGATGCACAGGGAGACTCTAAATACATATGCGCGCCCTAGGACCAACTTGTAGAGACAAGTTGAGAACTTGCTCTGATACTAATTGATGTGACACTACATTGGGGGTGATAGTCACAAGACCGAATACCCCTTGGACCTAGTAAGCAAGCAATGCACGGACCGGTGACGTCACTGGAGCGGACTCACCCGCTAAGTGCACTATCGTGCCCATAGGAAACCCGGTGATGGTGGTGAGGGTCCGGGACGGGACCTCGCTGCTCCGGGGGTTGGCTAGCCTAAGATTGTACCCGTAAGGGCCCTGGGATGCCCACTCTCAGGGGTGGTGAGCATGCCAAGGGCGTGGGATGTAGTGGCTCTCTCACAACTTGCCCACGGTAGTCACTCACACAATAGTAATTTGGGATCGGGCACTCACTTACCGCCGATGGAGCAACCAAAAGCAATACTAAACTAAGCAATTAAATCCCAGCAATGAGAAGTGTTCCAAAGCTCACCTGATCGGCGTGAATACACCGATCCTGGCCGGAGACGAGGGCGAGCGGGGAGGCGTGGGTAAGCACCCGCACGCCGCATTGGTGTAGCTTTGACCTGAAATTTAGAATAGTACACTACTACATCTCTTGCAGGAGGGGGATCTAGGGGTGGGGATTAACTTGTATTACACCCAAAACTACCTCCACACAGGGAGGGGCTGTAAAACGGCCAGGCGGGGTGGGGAAATCTATGCTAGAAACCAAAATGCGAGGAGGCCGTCGATTCTGTCCACTCTCTAGAATAGTGGATAGACAGTCACTTTTGGCGCTGCTACGGACTTGCCCGAACCCCGTTTCTGACAAAACCAGTGCCAAAACCTTCAGAGTTGGCCCGATAGGATGTCCAATTTTGGGGGGAATTTCTTGATGTTGTCAGTGGCCGGGACATGGGCTAGACCAGGGCCAAACTGTTCTGATATTAACTGCTCTCAGGTTGCTGTTGTTGGAAGATGAAGGTGCCACAAACGCTCCCGATGTCTGAATGATGCAGGACCAGAACCGCTGTGTCCGTGGACAAGTCTTCTTACCGCAGGAACCAATGGCGACATTGGAAGATGTTGGAGCTGATCGTGGAGGCCCGAACAAAAGGGGGGTGTCAGTTCAGGCTTAGAGAAACTGAGTTGATGCACCTTGGAAAAAAAATTTGGAACTTTTGATGCCGAGGTCCTAAATTCGCTTTGCTTCTTGGGGATGATAGAGGACCTGTAGGGGAAGCCCTCAGCCAAGTGGTGCTCCAAGAATCACAGGAGACAGACCGTGGTAGCCTCTGCAATCCTTCTCTGGTTGACTACCTGGGAGGAGCTGCGCAGGTCGCTGAGAATCGCTCCTCTGGACAGCTATGAACTCAGACAAGGACGAGACCACCACCATTGCGAAGAGGGGCCGGGATACGCTTCAAACAGTACCCCTTGTGTGTCCAGGGGCTCCAGGATGAGGTTGTGGTAGGCTCTGCAACCAGCGGCTTCTCTACTACCTGCGAACTGAGGCATGGTCTGCAACTTGCCGATGGGAAATGGAGTAGGAGGGGGGCGAAATGGGGGTGGATGAGTGTGGGGTGAACCCTAGCTGTGAGGGGGTCTGGGAGGGGGCAAACCAAGGTGAGGGAGGGGGGATGAGGGCAGGAAAGGGGTCTAGCAGGTGGGGGGAGGGAGATCTGCGAATTTGGGTTGGAAGGGAGAGAGGGAGAGGGTATTTGAAAATGGGTTAAGGGTGGGATTAATTTCTGGTCTTGGGGATGGGAAGAGGTGTGTGGGGAAGAGAAAGGGGGCTTGGGAAGATGGGGAATTCTCCCTTGGGAGATGTGAGAGGTGCTTGGGAAGGGGAGAGGGAAGTTGGTGGTTGGAGGGTGGAGGGTGGAGCAAGGATTGGAGGAGTCCCTCTTGGGGCTGGGGTAAAGTAAAGGAGGGGGTTGTGGGGAGTTGGAGTGAGTTAATGGAGGGGGGAGGAGAGAGAAGGGTGGTTGGAAGGGGAGGAGAGAGAAAGGGGCGCCCCCTTAAGAGGGAGAGAGAGATATGAGAGAGAGAGATAAAATTCGAAGGGAATTTCTAATTTCATTGATCATCAAAGGTTACAAATGAGAGAGGGGAGGGGGCTATTTATAGACTCCAAACTTTTCATATGACGAGACTGACCCTAACAAACCAATAATTTACTAGTCCTATCCAGGTGGGGGCGCCCATGGGCCTAGCCCATTGAATTGGGCCCATTATCCAGCCTAGACAATCTAATGACACTTAACTTAGATGAATAACTCTCAAACCTAGGTGCCGGACTCAAATAAAGGGAAAATTACATAGTTTATGACTCGAAAAAATATAAAAATTACATGACTAGACTCAGAAACACATGACGAACACAATGGCACATGTCGACGAACAATCCGAGCCCCGAAAATATGGAGGGGCAAGGGATGCCCCCATCACAACTGTATGATACAAGAATGGAAGTTGCTAAATAAATTCTCTGAACTTGATATCAGCACAGATGAGAAGAACAGGTGTATTATTCTAATTCATATGAGTCTACATCCAGATTTGCTATCTGAAATCAAGAAGCTGCAAGAAGAAGATCCCGCACTAGTGGAGATAAATGGCGAGCTGGATGAGATACTTGATTTCAAGCTGGCACCTCATGGTAGATTATTATTTCATGAATGGACATATGTTCCCGACTGTCCCGAATTGAAGAAGAAGATTCTTGAAGAAGTACATCGATCGAATTACACGATCCACCCTGGAGCCACTAAGATGTACCAAGACTTGAAATGAACTTTCTGGTGGCCTAATATGAAAAGGGAGGTAGCGGACTTTGTATCTTGTTGCCTAGCATGTCAACAAGTGAAGGCGGAACATCAGAAACCCACCGAAAAGCTACACCCACTAGACATTCCTAAGTGAAAGTGGGAAGATATTGGCATGGACTTTATCGTGGGTTTGCCCAAGTCTAGGGGCAGACACGATGGAATTTGGGTAATCATCAATCGCCTAACTAAATCGGCCCATTTCTTACCCATCAAAAGTCGATGGTCAGTCGATGTAGTTGCTGCCCTATAGATTAAGGATATGGTTAGATTGCATGGAGTTCCCGTGTCGATTGTATCCGACCGAGACCCACGCTTTACCTCTCATTTTTGGAAAAGTCTACAACACTCTCTGGGGACGAAACTCAATTACAACACTACTTTCCATCTCCAGACAGACGGATAGATCGAAATGACAAATCAAGTTGTGGAATATATGTTGAGAGCATGCATTATGGACTTCCGCGAAAGCTGGCATGATCACTTACCACTAGCCAAATTTGCATATAACAACAGCTATCAAGCCAGTATATAAATGGCACCTTTTGAGGCACTGTATGCAGGAGTTGCCGATCTCTAATATGCTGGGATGAAGTTGGTGAAAAACAAATTCTAGGCCAAGACATGGTAAGAGATTCCACCGAGAAGATACACCTCATTAGAGAAAGGTTAAAGATAGCACAGTCTAGGCAGAAATCTTATGCTGATAACAAAAGGCGAGATCTAGAATTTCAAGTCAGAGATCATGTTTTTCTCAAGGTATCTCCTGGTCGAGGCATTAGAAGATTCGGTGTTAAGGGCAAACTAACATCAAGGTTTATTGGTCCATTCGAAGTGCTGGAAAGAGTAGGCGATGTGGCTTATCGCATCGCCCTACCTCCGCAACTATCAGAAGTGCACAACGTATTTCATGTTTCTATCTTGAAGAAATATGTGCACGATCCTTTCCATGTCATTGACCACAATGATTTAGTGGTACAGAAGGACCTTACCTACGAGCAGATGCCAATGAAGATTCTCGACCGAGAAGTTCGAGTTCTAAGGAACAAGACGATCCCTATGGTGAAAATTCAATGGAATCAATGCTTAGAACAAGAAGCTACATGGGAAACTGAAGAGTCTATGAAAAGAAGATTTTCGGAGTTGTTCTAGTTGTAAGTACTTCGCACCCTTTCTATTTCTGTATAATATAGTTGAATTTGGGGACCAAATTCTTTTAAGTGGGAGAGGGTGTAGCACCCCCAATACAGCAATAGCGAAATCAAACTTCTTTCTAAAGAATCCTACCTAAAGGCCTTACATAAAGAACCTAACCTCATGAGGGCTATAATATAAATATACAAGTCAACGTCACTTTATGCCATAAAGAATCATGAAGGCCTTATGTAAAAGAACCAAACCTTATGAGGACTAGTATATAAATGTACAACCCACCACTTTACGCATAGTACGTAGTGAACTTTTCCTAAAGAATCTTACATGAAAGGTCGTGTATAAAGAACTAAACCATAGGAGGACTAGTATATAAATGTACAAGACAACTTTAACACATGGGCACATGGGTAGTACGTAAGTGGGTTTCCACCTTTTCCAACCCAGGGAATGGCAAGGGGCGCCATTCAACAAATTGAATACTATATGAAGAGGAGCCATTTCCCTTGGGGCCACCATTCCACTATAATATTAATATATATATATACACCATGAAGCCCAACACGTGAAAGTGGCAGAATTGTCTAAAATTAACGCCCTCTTGCAAGGGTGTCATTCTCATGAATAATGCCACCCAGGCGAATGGATGCCCTCATGCAGAGGCGTCATTTACATGAATAGTATCACCTAGATAAATGGACGACCCCTTACAAGGGCGTCATTTAATCTGTGTTTCTAGAAGATTGAGACACCAACAACCACATTTAGCTGGCAAAGCACCACGGACAATAATGATGTAGGATCTTGTTCCCCAACCGGACCCACAAGGCACTACACCATGCTCTGCGTTTCCTATAACTAATTCCCTTCGTCGCACTGGCAGAGGCTACTGCCATCATCAGTGCTGCTTGCAGAAGGGAATATTTCTCTTCATTCTCTCGAAAAATGTGAAGTCTACGTCCTACTGCTAGAGCTTTACGGCGGCGGAGAACGTGTGGCTTCATCCTTGGATTTCTATTCTGTCATCTGTACCTCGTAATCACGCCAAAAAGGTAGGTGTTCTCAAGATCTTGCCTAACTAGTAGCTAAATAGGTTAACATAACATGCATGCTTAGAGTTAGAATGACTCATCATCCATGCTACATTACCTGGCTTTATCGTGATCAAAAATGACCAAGTATATACCATGTTACATAGATTTTAAATAGCCGGTTACACCTATCATATATGATTTTATACACCATCTGTTACCATGATTTTATGAGTTTTGAACATATCCTACTACACTAGTTTTACAGCCTTGAATAATCATGTTTTAGCCTTACTATATAACCTCTGTTACATGAGATACACACTTGTTTTAACAACTCGTAAAAAGCTAGCCCTCAAGTGAATAGCGCCCCCAGCCAGGGCACCATTCACTGAAGAGGCGCCCCCAGCTGGGGTGCTAATTCTTGAAGAGGCTCCCCCAACCAGGGCGCCAATTAAATGAAGACACTGCATAGCGTCGTCAATTCTATTTATGGAATTTCCATTAATTATTAAATCAACGCATTCAAAAATCCATAACTATTGAACTAAACCATGAAAATTTTGCATAAATATAGTTCTGTGATCCTGATATTTTTCTCTACCTGTCCATGTTCTTGATTTCTAATTCGGAGAAACTTTGGAAAAATGAATAGTAACTTGTATCACAGAATGTATCTTTCTGATACGAAGCATGGCTGACTTGAAAAATAACTCAATTGGTGACTATCCATAGTGTCGTCAATTAGTTGAGCCATGTATATCAATTAATGACACCCCGAGGAGTCTTCAATTAAATGAAGACTACTCAGAAGGGCGTCAATTGCATTTTTGAGAAATTAAAAACATAGCATTAGAAAATTCATATCTGTAAAACCAAAACCCAACAATTATACATGAACATGTTTCTGAACTCCCGAGAATTTTCACTACCCGTTCATGTCCTTACTTCCTATTTTCGACAAACTTTTTTAGATGAATAGTATTTTGAGTCATAAACGTATATGCTAGGTGAAAATCACCCAATGAAATTGGCGCCCCAAGCCAACGCACCAATTCTCTAAATAGCGGCAGCCAGGTCGTCTTCAATTAATTGAAGACTTCCTGAGAAGGCGACAATTTCCTTATGAATATATATTTTCTGAAAAATCAAAAATTTCAAAGATTGGTCCTCCCCCAGGCGCCATTTACCTGAAAAGGGGGTCCTCCCCCAGGCGCCAATTCCCTGAAATGGGGGCTATACCCCAGGTGCCAATTACATGAAAGAACCCCTGACCCCAGGGCGCCAATTCAGTAATTGCATCTTCTGATTTTGACATGTCTCATGATTTGTATAGACACAACCCTAATCCATTTTCTTGTATATTATGAGTTCTTGAACTCCATTCCATGAAAATTTACCTTATGTATATCCTACATGGTTAAACCTTGAACCTCTTAAAACTACCATTTGGGAGTGTTGGAGCTAAGTGCCATGCGGGATAAATTGCTACGTTGTGGGAGCTACCTCTTGAGGCCGTACGGCGCAAAGTGCTACACGACGGGTGGTGCGGACACCCGAGCAGTTGAGCGGCGCGATACGCCGAGCCACCGGTACCGCACACGGAGTACGACGCGAGCCACCTCAGCATCCATCTGGCTCGAAGATAGCCTGGAGACGCCCCCTTGAGTCCCGGCATTTATCATATTTAGTTAGACTTTATTTGTTTGATGTGTGTTTATTTCATTTTATTCGGTATGTAATTTTGATTGTAAGAGGGGTTTATTTGTAAAATGGGACCCTCGGGTCCCACGGGCCCAAAGACCCCCTCCCATTGATCCACCTCAGCTCATGGGCCCCATGTGGGGTCAGTCAACATGTCAAATGGAGGCATCTAGAAGTTTGAATGGTAAAAGGCACATGAGAGACAAGTGGACTTCAAAGTCCAAGGTGGCTACCAAACATGTCCCCCATGCCATTCTAGTCAATAGCCCCCCCCCCCCTTAATTTATTTATTGTATTTTGTGTGTGTGTGTGTCACACTCAATCCAGGCCACCCATTCCCATTCCCTAGATCCAACGGTGGACAATGGATGTGAGATGTAACACATAAATACTTGTAATTTCCCATTTTGATGAATTAATGCATTCATTTGGAAGAAAATATCTTGGAGCAGCCTGGTGCGCCCCCCTCCTCTCTCCTCCCTCTCCCCCTTGAAGCTGTGAAGGCTTCCCTCTGGAGGTGTGACTCCTCCCCTTATCATTCCGGTCGCCGCCGCCGCCGCCACGAGCCGCCATCGCATCACCGCCGAGATCGCCGGAGTTCTGCCTTCATCTGACCACAGCAGCTTCCACGAAATTCAGCCATCAGCCACGAGCTCAGATCGACTTGAGATTTTGAGGGGATGTTCCAGAGGTGTCAAGCACGTCACAAAAAATTTGGTTGGTCATAAAGATCCCCTTTGATATTTTTTCATTTTCGTCCAACCTTAATTTCTAGATCTGTCTGCTTGCTGTTTCAATTTCCACCCACCCTATGTTTCAAATGTTCGGACCCCTTTCCCATTTTTGTTAGAGCTCCCAATTTTACTGGGAGTTCTGTCCATCAACTCCACCGTCCCCAAATTTGCTTGAATTTTTGTGAGGCCATACCATATTTTTCAAAAATCGATCTCAGAGATAGCTACAGTGCTGTCCACCTGTTCTCAGATCCGACCACCCTCCAGTAAACAAATCATAACAAATCACAGCCACCTCCAATCAGTCCACCAAAACTATCCCCGTTCTCCGTGTTCAAAATCCCACAAGTTTGATGAAGAGATCAGGAGCTGAATCGGCCATCTTCCTCGCGGTCAAATGCAGTCTTCAGATAACTCACCTGTAGATCTCAGGTTTCAGTTACTGTACAATTGAGACTTGTCAATTCAATAAAGTTCTGATCCGACCAGATCCAGCAGATCTCTCTGGGTCTAGATTAATGAATTTGAAGAGAGCTTTCCAACGATAGCTCATGCATCCCGATCCGACATCGGTATTGATCGCAGCGGTCGTTTTCGTCGGAGCGCGCGCCGGAAAACAGCAATCAAAATCCGTGGGAAGTTAGTTCAAGAATTGGGAATCGGGGCCGATCGACCCCCAATCGGTGTTCCCGGCCGACCGCCATCCTTGGAGGGGCGCGACCAGGGGTCCCCATCACAGTGGGTCCCACCCCCGCAGATCCGGAGGACAGCGCCGTCCGTGGGTCCCACGGGCCCGTAGAAGCCGCGGTTTGGAAAGCATGAAAACGCGGAGTTCGGCACCGCCGGGCGACATCAAGATGCTGCCCGTCAACCCGAGTTGCGTGATTCCCGGACCCCACATGTGACCTTTTACCTCCCTGCGTGGAGTGGGTCGACTTAGTGTATTGCTGTAATAATTGTTAACCGGTAGTCCGTGATTTGGCCGGGGTTGTCTTCGCCACGCCGGGTGCGTGGAGGTAATGGTCCAAACCTCTTGGCGTTATTTGCTTAGCTAGTATATGGTCTTTTGTCGCTGCCGAGAGTGATAGGTACTAGCCCGTGTGTCCATGTCACCGCTGTGAGTGTGAGAGTGACCCGTCCCGTGACTCGATCTGAGTCCGGAAGTGAGTCGACTACCCGTGAACTCTGCCGGTTCTTCAACCGCGCAAGATCTGCGTTTCCCTCGCTTGGGACTACGAGTGAGCTTACGTTTCTGTTAGCGACGTATAGCCCATAGGAGCTCTCCGTGTCGGGCTTAGTGTCTCTCCTATCATGTGTTGCTGGTCGTGTCCGCATCTAGAGTCCGAGGTCCATACCACGTAGAGTCGGTCCCCGTGTCCGTCCCGCATCAGTTTGGTATCAGAGCAAGTCGAGTCTAGGGTAGTCGTTGCATATGTCTTGCATAGTATAAGTCGAGTCTAGGATCATCATTTCAAAACAACAAAAACAAAAAGTGTTTTCAAATTGCATTTCACCCAATAGCTCGGTATATTAAAAGGCATTGTCCGAACATTAGGTTATGCCTATCGGGAGGGTAGCGTACTTGCGCGAGTGATCTTCGGATCGCTTATCTCTGCCTCGTACCGGATATTGGTTAGGTCTAAGTGCATCATCTAGTGAGTGTTTGCATTAGTCGGTGTCTTCTAGGTCGTGTGTCTTTGCATGCCCACCCGTCGAGGTACCCAATACTCGCCACCACCACCTATGGCGGACTCCCGAGCCCGTAGCTCCGATGAGTCCTCGACGGCCGAGATGTTCCGAGCCATTATGGAACGTCTTGACACACATATGGATGGTCTTAGTACGCGTATGGATGGCATAGGAACGTGTCTAGAAGGGCGGATGAAAGCCCTCGAGGATCGGGCAGAGAGTTCGGATCAGTCCATTCAAGGCCTTGTAGGGAGGATCGCCGTTCTAGAGAGGGGCCCAGTAGCGGCGCAACCAGCGCCGACGAACGGCCAACAAGAGCTGGCGCAGCCACCCACCATGCCAAGGGCTCAAGTGGAGGATGTTGGGAGGCAACAGGCGCCTATAGTGGATGATTATGCCTCCGACAATGATCAGGGGGGAAATGGTCGTCGGAATCAACGACGGAATCGTGATGATGATGATGACGACCGCATCCTTAGGGGTGTGCGTGCGGACCCTCCCACCTTTAGCGGGTCCTTGGACCCTAGGGTGTATTTAGATTGGGAGGCCGGCATGGACCGGTACTTCGAGTGGTTTGAGATGATGGACCACCGAAGAGTTCGATACGCGAAGATGAAGCTGCAAGGGCAGGCCCAAACTTATTGGATCAATGTGGAGAGCTTGCTAAATCAGCGACGTCAACCCCAAATCGATACTTGGGATGATATGAAAATCAAATTGAGGGAGAAATACCTTCCCGCCTCATATCGCCAACGTCTTATAGACAAGTGGCAAAGCATCTCCCAAGGGAACTGATCTGTGACCGAGTATACCGCCGAGTTCGATGAGTATTACTTACGGTGTGGGGTCACGGAAGAGAGCACCATGACTATATCCCGCTTTCGAAGAGGTTTGCGGCCCAATTATCAATATGAACTCTTTCGCCGCAATGCAACCACTTTGGAGCAGGCATATCAGATCGCTCTCGAATTGGAGCAGTTCGAGGCCGAGTTCGAGTCACCCCATCGGTTGGGCTCCTTTCCCCTTCGTAGTGTCGAGCCCCGTGGCTCATCTGGCATGTATCCGAGGGCCCCCATGACTCGACCTCAGGAGCGCGCTTGCCCCGAGCCCTTTGCTCCTAGGCCTCATCCTCCACCCCCGAGGGACCTTCCTCGTCCCCAACATCTTACGGCCCCACCCACAGCCCGTCCACCGGCACTCGCACCTCCTGCACGTCCTTTGTTGCCTACACCTCCTATCCGTCGGGAGGATAAAGGTAAAGGACCTATGATTGGGGAGCCTAGTGGATCACGGCAGTAGTGTTATCGCTGCAATGGGTTTGGCCATTTCACCAACCAGTGTCCCACCCGCCCATCTCTTCACATTGGGGACACACAGGCCGAGGATACCACCCCTACGGGCCTCGAGTTAGTCAGCTATGAGGCAGATGAAGAGCTAGCTGACGAGTACTATGAGATGGGAGGTGAGGCCCAGGATGCCCAGCATTCGGACGATACCCACGTGAGGGTCGTCAGATGTATCCTCACCCAGCCGCAGGTCAGTGATGACTGGCGTCGGACTACTATCCTTCATGTATTCTGTAGGCTGGGAAAGCAAATTTGCAAGGTGGTCATCGATAGCGGGAGTTGTATCAATGCAATCTCCACGAATGCTGTCGCCCATCTTGGTCTCACACCCGTAGACCATCCTTGTCCCTATTAGGTATCATGGGTGGATACCACTTCCATTTCGGTCAGGCTGCGGTGCTTGGTCCCGCTGCAGCTCCACTCCTACCGTGACGAGATCTCGTGTGATGTTCTACCCATGGAAGTGGGCAGTATCATTCTCGGTAGGCCGTGGTTATTCGACCGGAATGCCACGCTTCATGGCTGGTCGAACACCTGTACCTTTGACCACGCTTGCCAGCGGGTCACCCTCCAACCCGTTCGGCCCAGGAGCCCATCAGTCAGGGGTCCTACTGGCCCTAGTACTCCGAAGCCTTCCATTCCCGGGCCTAGTACCCCATCCCCAGCTCGGGCTATGACCGTTACCTCTGGCCCAGGAGAGCCCTCGACGAGGAGATTGATGATGATTAGCTCCCGGGAAATGGAGCAGGAGCTTAGTCAGGGCTGTCCGGTGTTTGCCATTACGGTGCGAGAGGTGGAGCGGGACTCCGAGGGTGAGCTCCCACCCGAGGTTGTTCCCATTCTGCAGGAGTATGCTGATGTCTTTCCCGATGAGCTTCCCGAGGGACTCCCACCTATGCGGGATATTCAGCATGCCATCGACCTTGTTCCTGGCTCTTCCTTGCCAAACCTTCCACATTATCGCATGAGTCCCACGGAGCATGCCGTGCTTAAACGGCAGGTCGATGAGTTAGTGCAGAGAGGGTCTGTTCGGGACAGCATGAGTCCATGTGATGTACCCGCGTTACTCGCCCCGAAGAAGGATGACATGTGGAGAATGTGCATTGATAGTCGTGCCATCAAGAAAATCACCGTGAAGTACAGGTTCCCTATTCCCCGCCTTGATGACATGCTAGACATGATGGCAGGTGCCACTATCTGTTCGAAGATCGATCTTAAGAGTGGCTACCATCAGGTGAGGATTAGGCTAGGTGATGAGTGGAAGACCGCATTTAAGACCAAGGACGGTCTATATGAGTGGTTGGTCATGCCTTTTGGGTTGACCAATGCCCCTAGCACATTCATGCGACTCATGACTCAGGTCCTTCGACCTTTCATTAGAGTCTTTGTAGTGGTGTATTTTGATGATATCCTTATCTATAGTCGCACCACGGGGGACCACTTAGACCACCTTCGGAAGGTCTGTCTACTTCTTCGGCGAGAGCAGTTGTTTGCAAACCCACAGAAGTGCGCCTTCATGACATCTCAGCTTACCTTCTTGGGTTTCATTGTGTCTAGTACTGGGGTCTCCGTCGATCCAGAGAAGGTCCGGGCCATTGTTGAGTGGCCGGAACCCCGTACGGTTCATGATGTCCGCAGCTTTCATGGCCTTGCGACATTCTATCGTCGCTTCATCCGCGGGTTTAGCTCCGTCACTGCCCCTATCACAGATTGTATCCGAAAGGGCACATTTGTATGGACGAAGGCCGCATCTGCCGCCTTCAAGGACATCAAGGAGCGCATGACCTAGACACCTATCCTTCGATTGCCTGATTTCTCGAAGGTGTTTGAGGTCTCCTGTGATGCGTCAGGTGTTGGGATAGGAGGAGTTTTGAGTCAGGAGTCCCACCCGATCGCATATTTCAGCGAGAAGCTGAATGACGCGAAACTGCGATATTCCACATATGATAAAGAATTCTACGCAGTTGTTCAGGCTCTTAGGCATTGGAGGCACTATCTTTTACATCAGGAGTTTGTCCTATACTCCGATCACGAGGCATTGAGGTACCTCCATTCCCAAAAGAAGCTTAACTCGCGTCACAATCGTTGGGTCAAGTATCTCCAGCAGTTCACCTTTGTGCTTAAACATAAGGCTGGAGTGGAGAACAAGGTGGTTGATGCCTTGAGTCGGTGAGCATGCTTGCTTACCACCATGAGTGCCGAGGTCATAGGGTTAGAGAAGATGAAGGAGGCCTATGTTGATTGTCCTGACTTCGGTCAGATTTTTACCACTCTCCAGGCCGGACCCTCGAGAGACCTTGATGAGTATGTGCTTCAGGAGGGTTACCTCTTTCGAGGTAGTAGGCAATGTGTTCGCCGAACTTCGGTTCGAGATTTCTTAGTGTGGGAACTACATGCGGGAGGTCTAGCCGGCCACTTTGGTCGGAACAAGACTATTGAGGCAGTGGAGCATCGATTTTATTGGCCGAGCTTGAAGCGTGATGTTGCTAACATCGTGGCTCACTGCCGTACATGTGCTACGGCCAAGATGAAGAAGCAAAGCTCAGGCCTTTATACGCCTCTCCCCGTGCCTGATGTCCTGTGGCAAGATGTTAGCATGGACTTTGTTTTGGGATTGCCACGTACCTCTAGGAAGCATGATTCGGTCTATGTAGTGGTTGATCATTTCTCGAAGATGGCCCTCTTTATCCCTTGCTCGAAGACTTCGGATGCTTCTAGGGTAGCCCGCCTTTTCCTTACTCATGTGGTGTGCAAGTTCGGGTTGCCTCGCACTATAGTATCTGACCGTGATATTAGATTCACTTCCTACTTTTGGAAGACACTATGGCATATGATGGGTACGCACCTCAAGTTTTCCACTGCATATCACCCCCAGACCGATAGTCAGACCGAGGTGGTCAATAGGAGTATGGGTGATCTTTTGAGGTGTCTTGTTAGGGACCGCATTGGGGATTGGGATCTCATTCTACCCATGGCTGAGTTTGCATATAATGATTCGGTGAATAGGTCTACCGGCATGAGTCTATTTGAGATTGTCACAGGTCGTAGGCCTAGGAAACCCGTTGACCTTGTCCCCATGCCTATCCATGCTAGAGTGTCGGAGTTGGCCGAGTCCTTTGCTAGGCATGTTAGGAGTTTGCATGATGACATCCGTTGTCACATTGAGGCCAGCAATGCACGTTATAAAGAGTTAGCCGATGCCCACCGACACCACCGAGAGTTCCAAGAGGGTGAATATGTCATGATCAGGGTAAGACCTGAACGGTTTCCCTCTGGAACCGTTAAGAAGTTGCAAGCTCGCGGAGCCGGTCCATTCAGAGTGTTGAAACGTGTTGGATCCAATGCGTACGTTGTGGACTTACCCGAGGAATACGGTATAAGCTCTACTTTTAATGTTTCGGATCTAGTTGCATATAGGGACCCAGTGGTGATCCCTAGTGAGCCTTTCGAGCCATCTCCTCCCCTTGTGAGTGATCCCACACCTGAGTGTCCACCTCCAGCCCCTTTGTCACGGCAGCGTGAGCATATAGATCATATACTAGATGGGCAGGTGACAGTTACCAGGAGTGGATCCTACCCGCGCTACCTAGTGCGATGGAGAGGACGGCCCGCTACTGAGGACACATAGACCACGCATGGCGAGTTGCAGCGGATCGATCCGGACCTTCTGGAGCGATACAGGAGTGATGCAGACCCTTACTCGACAGGGTCGAGTTTCTCCCACCCGGGGAGAATTGGTGCGAACACTCGAGCAGTTGAGCGGCGCGATACGCCGAGCCACCGGTACCGCACACGGAGTACGACGCGAGCCACCTCAGCATCCATCTGGCTCGGAGACAGCTTGGAGACGCCCCCTTGAGTCCCGGCATTTATCATATTTAGTGAGACTTTATTTGTGTGATGTGTGTTTATTTCATTTTATTTGGTATGTAATTTTGATTGTAAGAGGGATTTATTTGTAAAATGGGACCCCCGGGTCCCACGGGCCCACAGACCCCCTCCCATTGATCCACCTCAGCTCATGGGCCCCATGTGGGGTCAGTCAACATGTCAAATGGAGGCATCTAGAAGTTTGAATGGTAAAAGGCACATGAGAGACAAGTGGACTTCAAAGTCCAAGGTGGCTACCAAACATGTCCCCCATGCCATTCTAGTCAATAGCTCCCCCCCCTTAATTTATTTATTGTATTTTGTGTGTGTGTGTGTCACACTCAATCCAGGCCACCCATTCCCATTCCCTAGATCCAACGGTGGACAATGGATGTGAGATGTAACACATAAATACTTGTAATTTCCCATTTTGATGAATTAATGCATTCATTTGGAAGAAAATATCTTGGAGCAGCCTGGTGCGCCCCCCTCCTCTCTCCTCCCTCTCCCCCTTGAAGCTGTGAAGGCTTCCCTCTGGAGGTGTGACTCCTCCCCTTATCATTCCGGTCGCCGCCGCCGCCGCCACGAGCCGCCATCGCATCACCGCCGAGATCGCCGGAGTTCTGCCTTCATCTGACCATAGCAGCTTCCACGAAATTCAGCCATCAGCCACGAGCTCAGATCGACTTGAGATTTTGAGGGGATGTTCCAGAGGTGTCAAGCACGTCACAAAAAATTTGGTTGGTCATAAAGATCCCCTTTGATATTTTTTCATTTTCATCCAACCTTAATTTCTAGATCTGTCTGCTTGCTGTTTCAATTTCCACCCACCCTATGTTTCAAATGTTCGGACCCCTTTCCCATTTTTGTTAGAGCTCCCAATTTTACTGGGAGTTCTGCCCATCAACTCCACTGTCCCCAAATTTGCTTGAATTTTTGTGAGGGCATACCATATTTTTCAAAAATCGATCTCAGAGATAGCTGCAGTGCTGTCCACCTGTTCTCAGATCCGACCACCCTCCAGTAAACAAATCATAAGAAATCACAGCCACCTCCAATCAGTCCAAAAAAAATATCCCCGTTCTCCTTGTTCAAAATCCCACACGTTTGATGAAGAGCTCAGGAGCTGAAGCGGCCATCTTCCTCACGGTCAAAGGCAGTCTTCAGACAACTCACCTGTAGATCTGAGGTTTTGGTTACTGTACAACAGGGACTTGTCAATTCAATAAAGTTCTGATCCGACTAGATCCAGTAGATCTCTCTAGGTCTAGATTGACGCATTTGAAGAGA
This sequence comes from Amorphophallus konjac, assembly GCA_022559845.1. Lineage (NCBI taxonomy): Eukaryota > Viridiplantae > Streptophyta > Magnoliopsida > Alismatales > Araceae > Amorphophallus > Amorphophallus konjac. Next base: position 205,462,008 of record CM040120.1, on the reverse strand, counting down.
GCTTTCCAACGATAGCTCATGCGTCCCGATCCGACGTCGGGATTGATCGCAGCGGTCGTTTTCGTCGGAGCGCGTGCCGAAAACAGCAATCAAAATCTGTGGGAAGTTAGTTCAAGAATTGGGAATCGGGGCCGATCGACCCCCGATCGGTGTTCCCGGCCGACCGCCGTCCGTGGAGGCGCGCCACCAAGGGTCCCCATCACAGTGGGTCCCCCCCCCGCAGATCCGGAGGACAGCGCCGTCGTGGGCCCCACGGGCCCGTAGAAGCCGCGGTTCGGAAAGCACGAAAATGCGGAGTTCGGCACCGCCGGGCGACATCAAGATGCTGCCCGTCAACCCGAGTTGCGTGATTCCCGGACCCCACATGTGAACTTTTACCTCCCTGCGTGGAGTGGGTCGACTTAGTGTATTGCTGTAATAATTGTTAACTGGGAGTCCGTGATTCGGCCGCGGTTGTCTTCGCCACGCCGGGTGCGTGGAAGTAATGGTCCGAGCCTCTTGGCGTTCATTTGCTTAGCTAGTATATGGTCTTTTGCCGCTGCCAAGAGCGATAGGTACTAGCCCATGTGTCCATGTCACCGCTGTGAGTGTGAGAGTGATCTGTCCCGTGACTCGATCTGAGTCCGGAAGTGAGTCGACTACCCGTGAACTCTGCCGGTTCTTCAACCGCGCACGATCCGCGTTTCCCTCGCTTGGGACGACGAGTGAGCTTGCGTTTCTGTTAGCGACGTATAGCCCATAGGAGCTCTCCATGTCGGGCTTAGTGTCTCTCTTATCATGTGTTGCTGGTCGTGTCCGCATCTAGAGTCCGAGGTCCATACCACGTAGAGTCGGTCCCCGTGTCCGTCCCGCATCAACGGGAGCCACCTCTTGAGCTTGTCGGGGCCACCTCTAGAGTCCTCCACAACCAAATGACTAGTTAATCTTTGTCAGTAATGCTACGTTTCTTAATTTCTTGAAATTCCATATTGGCTATAAATGAGAGTGGATGTCAAAAGTAATACATGAAATGCTATGCGTATAGGGCCCGGTCTGGTCCTGAGAGGAGCACCCGAAGGTACTTGTGCCCATGGGAGTTTATTGACCGCGGTGCTTAGCATTGCACCGGAGTATTTGTTTGACTTGAGACACTCCACCCTTACTCTCTTTACTTGCTTGACTTGACTTGCATGGCCCGGAACGGGCAATACTTGACTTGTGGCTCGAGAAAGGGCAAATTACTTGCTTGATTGAAATAGCCAATTCTATTGACACGTACTTGATATTACTTGCTTGAACATGAATTTTTACTTGTTCGTACATGAGATTTACTTGTACATGAGTTCATACTTGTACATGAGTCCATGCTTGCCCAAAAGTGGCACTACATCTATAAGTTCTTGAAATACTACTTGACAAATACTTGAAATCTTGCAATACTCTCTTTATACAGTTCTTGATCTCTTACTTATTCATCATGCATATACTTACCTGTATACCTGATTTTTTTTTACTCGTACATCATGCATAGCTATACTGGTAATACATGTAACCTATAAATCACTTAAAGACTGCTCAAGCTTGAGATGTAATTCCTACTGAGCGATTCGCTCATCCAGTTGCTTCCTAACATTTTTAGGTGATTCAGATAGCCACAAGAATGGAATTGAGACCGAGTGAAGACTGCTAGAATGCCAATTGCCTATCATTAGCTAGTATCGTCTTTGAATTTATTCGAGTCCGTACCTTGTACTTCCAGTTATGTCAGTTTAGTTGTCTAAACCATGTTAAGGCATGTAGCCTAGTGTTGGATCATTAATTTGGAATTATCATGAACTATCTTTATTTTCTTTGGTAAATCAAATGATTATCACTTTGGACTATTGGGATTATTAGATATTATTAGTTTTTGCGCACTCAATATATATGTATGTCAAATTTTACCGCTCTAATGACACGATCTATATAGACGCGTAACGCATCCAAGTATCTTCTGCGCTCGGGACGTGATAGTCTTTGTGGTATCAGAGCCTAGGCTTTTAGTTTCCTAGGTAAAACCCGAGTCCAAAGATAGGTAAAACCTGAGTCCAAGGATAGTTTGTACCCTACCTGGTGAGATGGATAGAGCCATGGGTTATGTTCTATAATGACTTTTGACCTTATAAACAAACCTGATCTTTATTATTCTTCAAATCCTTTTGTAGGATCATGGCTGCTGAAAGAGCACAATGGCACGAGATGCAACGCACCGTGCAAGGCCTTACATAGGCGCTATAGCAAGTGGCGCAAGGCGGTGCTAACCGTGGAGCTGGTGATCTCCACAGAAGTTTCCGTAACATGAACCCACCAACATTCACAGGTTTGTCTGATCCCGAGGATGCCGAGAATTGGTTAAAGGAGATGGAACGAATCTTCCGTGTGATGCAATGCATGGACGAGGAGAAGGTTCTAATGGCCGTGTTCCAATTGGAGCGGGACGGTTGATGTTGGTTGGAATCCATAGAAGCAACATTGTCAGAAGGCAATGTCACATGGGATGAATTCGCGGAGCATTTCAACAACAAGTACTTCTTCGACCATATCTAGGAGAAGAAGGCCGCAGAATTCACCGTTCTAAAACAACGGGGCTTGAAAGTAGCTGAGTATGAGGCCCAATTTTTGAGACTGTCAAAGTATGCACCCCACTTGGTGTGTACAGAAAAGATGAAGGCAAGAAGGTTCCTCAACGGGCTTCGGCCCCACTATATTACACAACTTGCACCGATGGACATCCAAGTCTACTCGGAGATGGTTCGGCGTGCTCAATTGTTAGAAGATGCCACTGAATTATCTGAAAGAATCCGAGGAAGGGATAAGAAGGAACCAGTCACAAGCCCAGGAAAATTCAAACTATCCTCCAATAAGAAGCGGTTCTTCATGGGAGGGGAACCCTCCAAGGAAAAGAAATTCCAGAAGACCGATAGGCCATTCTCCACCACCACACCCTCTAAGGAGATTTACAAGTATTGTGATAAAGCTGGTCATTAGACCGAGGAATGCTGGAGAAAGTTAGGAGCTTGTCTTCGATGTGGGAGCCGAGAGCATCGAATCCAAGACTGCCCATTGATGAAGGAGCAAGCCACTCAGGACGAGAAGCGTCCGGCGAAGAAACAAGGCCGCCTGCAAGCTCTCCGAGAGACGGAACCCACTGAAGGTGGATTTGTGGAAGGTACTCTAATTATTTGTTCTAAAACTGCTCAAGTTTTATTTGATACCGGAGCAACTCATTCATTCGTTTCCAAGGATTTTGCTACTTCATTTTCTAAGAAACATGAACTGTTAGATTTGGTTATGTCTACACCTCTTGGCAATGAGTCCGATATCACTTATCACTATCCAAATTGTGAAGTGATGATTAAAGGAAATAATTTAGCTGCTGACCTGATATGCCTAGATATGAAAGGTTATGATGTCATACTAGGTGCCGACTAGTTATCCACGTACCAAGCAACCGTAGATTGCCGGCATGGCAAGGTAACTTTCGTTGATTTCCCAGAACTGGCTTACACTAGCCCTCGGGCTAGATCACCTCTTATATCAGCCCTCTGAGCTAGTAAACTTATGAGAAAGGGATGTGTGGCTTTCATAGCATTCGTGACTGTCACAGGAGTTGAGGAGATTAAACTTGAAGACATCCGTGTAATTCGGGATTTTCCCGACATCTTTCCAGAAGAATTGCCCGGCTTACCCCCGGAAAGGGAAGTGCCGTTTACAATTGACCTTGTCCCTGGTGCTGGTCCTATTTCAAAGGCACCATACAAAATGTCCCCTACTGAACTGAAAGAGCTAAAAGAGCAGCTAATGGAGTTATTGAAAATGGGTTTCATCAGGCCAAGTACTTCCCCATGGGGAGCACCCGTGCTATTCGTCAAAAAGAAGGACGGATCGATGAGACTATGCATTGATTATCGGCAGCTAAAACACCTTAGAATCAAGAACAAGTAGCAGCTGCCGAGAATTGACGAGCTATTTGATCAATTATCTGGAGCTACATATTTCTCCAAGATTGATCTTCGTTATGGTTACCACCAATTGAAGATCAAAGAAGAAGACATTCATAAAACTACATTCCGAAGCAGGTATGGGCATTACGAATTTACTGTTATGCCTTTCGAACAAACAAATGCCCCCGCAGCTTTTATGCATTAATGAATAGCATACTCAGGCCTTACTTAGACCAATTTATTGTGGTCTTTATTGATGATAGTTTGATTTATTCAAAGTCCGAGGAAGACCATGAAGAACATCTCAAGAAGGCATTGTAGATATTGAGGGAAAACAAATTATATGCCAAATTCAGCAAGTGCGAATTCTGGCTCGAGGAAGTATCCTTCTTAGGCCATATAATTTTGAAGAATGGAATTTCTGTTGACCCATCAAAGGTTGAAGTCGTAAAGAACTGGGAACGACCCACAAATATAATGGAGATTCGAAGCTTCTTGGGTCTATCTGTTGGGTTAGATGGACGCAGTCTATCTCCACTGAGTGTGGATCTAGAGGGGGGGTGAATAGATCAACTTGCCTAATTTAAAACTACTGTAAGTTCTAAAGCGGAATTTAGGCAAACATCAGTTAAGCTAAAGGAAGAATGCTAAGCAAAGGGTCGACCCATGAAAGCCATTCACCATATCTATATATCGAAAGCTAGACATGAGCATGAGCGATGAAACCAAATAAGCTAAGCAAGAATTCCCATCGCACACAGATCAAACAAAAACACAAACACACTGCACACACAATTTTTAGGTGGTTCGGTCAACGACCTACGTCCACCCCACACTCAACCGAGTATGGCTTCCTGCTGCGCAACACAGCTTGCGTCCGCTGGGCTTTACAGCTTGGCCAAACAATCCGCTGATACACAGCTTCGCTGGGCACTATAGCTTGCCGACCAGAGGATCTGATCCTCTGCAACCGCTGGGGAAATACAGCTTAACCCGTCCAGTGGAGACTACCACTGCAAGACCGTTGACACACAGCTTGAGGAAACAATATTCAGAAATGATAGACAGAATCAAAACGAAAAAAGGAAAACCCAAAACCAATGTAGCTCTAAAGAGCAAAGCTCAGCTCTGGTTTTGAACCACGAGACTGAGATACAAACTCTCTCACACTCACTCTAAATCAGCTCTCTATCTCTTCTTCTCCCGTTTTCTTCTTCTTCTCTATTTCTTCTTCTTCACTGTATCTTTTCTCTCAATGGATCGAAGGAGCCTTGCTGCTTTGGCTGTATAGACTTTCTATCCTTCTCTTCGATCACCCTTCTTATGTGGAAGAAGGCATGTATATATAGCAGCAGCAGCAGCCGGCGTGTGCTCTCCACGTTTCCCGCCAAAGCATTTGGACCACGTGGCAGCATCCAATGGAGTGTCAGAACACGTGTCCTCATCTGGATACCTTGTTCTTCTCGGATCACGAGCCAGGTACCTCAGATCACGTGCCCTTCATTTGTCTCTGCATTCCCTGTCAGACAAACAAGAACATATTCAGTTCAACTGTAAACCCTGTACAGGCTTTGCAACCACGAGTGCAATACAAAGTATGCATAACGCAGTGTATAGACTCAATGATCGTAAATGCTTCATGAGAAGGAAAGCAGTGTGTAGACTTAGTAAATATAAAGGCTTCATAAGAAGGAAAACTAGTGTACAGACTTGCCCAAAGTATAGACTTTATATGAAGAGGCAACGGCTGTACATACTTCCTATATGAAGTAGCCACTGTACATACTCAAGGTGAAGACCGATGCCAATGTATAGACTTTACTGAAGACAACTGACTCGAGTGCAGTGTACAAACTTGACTATGCTCACCCAATATCAATGTAAATACTTGATGCTCAAAGAGTGGCTGTACAGACTTGATAAAGATGCAGAACGAACTGATGTACATACTTCATGTGAAAGCCCAATGTACAGACTTTGAAGAACAAGCAGCTACAGTCCAATGTGTGGACTTGTCATTCACTGGTGAGTGTACAGACTTCGAATGAAACACCAATGTGTAGACTTACCACCGACCATTGTGTAGACTTGACGAAGTGAGACGATGGCTAAGACACTATACAATCGGATGTATAGACTTTACTTAACACAGTCCGATGTACAGACTTGGAATTTCAACTGAAGGGTGTATAGACTTGACCAAACAGTCCAGTGAATAGACTTGAATAGCTGAGGCCAGTGTACAGACTTGCTGTAACAGTCTGATGTACAAACTTCATGAAACTCTAGACACTGAATGCTGTACAGACTTAGCCTAATGCCTGAGACGCTAACAAAGACGGACGATGTTCAGACTTGCTGAAAGATCGATGTACAGACTTTGCTCAAATGCATGAGACGCTAACTAAGACGCTGGACTCTGTACAGACTTTGAGCAATGTATGGGCTTCAAAGAAGTTGGCGATTCAATGTACAGACTTGATGAAGCGAAGCCATTGTACAGACTTGAGTGTAGCTAAAGCCTTGATCGTAGGAATAGGCTGGAGTGTATAGACTTCAGGCTTCAGAAACGAGTGTACAGACTTCACTTAAGAAACGTAGGGAAAGACTCCAATGTATAGACTTTGCCTTGAATGAAAATCAGTGAAGAATGAATAGACTTTCACGATGTGTAGACTTTGGATACGTGAAAGCTACAGTGAAGGAATGTACACACTTGACCAATTCAAAGGCGAATCGAGTGTACAGACTCTGAGTCCAAACCCAACGGCTGTACAGACTTAGAATGTGAAGGCTGATGTACAGACATCATTAATCAAAGCATGAATGAGACGCTGTACAGACTTAGCCTAAGACATGCATGAACTGACGCTGTATTGACTCAATCTAGACAAGTCTACTAAAGGAGTCGACCCATCAGAGGATGCGTCGACCCATGACAGTGAGAAATGCAAACAGCAGTGTATGAAATGCAAAGAACACATAGTCAATCTGATAGAGTAATTTCATCAAAGCAAGAGCAGTTGCCAATCAATCAAAACAATGATGTTGCCAATGAAATAAAGCAAGTGTCAACATCATCAACATAGAGGGGTCACAACAATCTCCCCCTTTTTGATGATGGCAACCCCATATGAAGTAGAATAACAACATCTTGACATATAGGTATATGTTTGATGAAAGACATGATGAGTTATGCAGATTGACATGCAGATGCTATGAATGCATGCAACTCATTGCCTCAAACTCTCCCTTATCATTATGCATATACACTCCCACTCCCCCTTTGGAATGAATTCAGAATTCAGACAGATATGTATTCTCCCCCTAGACATCCCCCTAGACAAAATTCTCCCCCTTTGCCATCAACAAAGAGGAGGGAAAAATGAAATAGAAGGGAAGGATCAAGAGAAGAACTGACTGGCATTCTGAACAGGTAGTTCATGAATAAGCATTCCAAAGCATAGAGTCTTTAGTCATATGAAATTAGAAACTGCTGTCAGAAAGAGTTCTGGTTTAAGGATGATAAAATTTGGAGTTCATACACTACAAGCAATAGATAAGTTCACTGTGCATGATAAAACAATAAACCAGAATCACATTTGCATGAAAGATTTAGTTTCATAATATCTTACTTTCAGTCTCATAAAAAATATTGAGAGAAACCAAGTCATGTATTGAAACAAAATAAATTGACACTCATGAACTTTTCTTTTGAAGGAGCAGCATTATCAATATTAGACCATTTAGAGCATTCAGGTACCATAAGTCTTTCTGCGTAAGGGTATACGTTTATCAGATGCCAATACCCCTAGATACTCAACAAGATGGACCATTCTGCCTATGATCAAATTTAACAGAACTGAGTTACACCTTTTTGTGTGAGGGTACACGTTTATCAGACGCCAGTTACCCCCAGGTACTCAGTGAAACCAGCCTGCTGTTTTGAACATTTTGTACAGAGATAGCTGATACACTTCATGACATGAGTGTTGTCCACTTCTGTGATGGATCACTCAGTTTCTCAGTGATTTACCAGTCATTGCTCTGCCAATATTAATTTTTAATGATTTTCAATATTTTTCAATATCTTTCTTAGCTGTCCTTTTTATGTTTCAGAATGACTTGTTTAAGAACAATACACATACTTAACCTCTCTAACATGATTTCAGATGAGTTTTCAGATTTTAGATATGATTAGCTTTGTTTGACATGAAATAAGAAAGAGGTTGAGAGTTTTATCAATTTCCAACTTACTTATATACTGATTGCAATCTTTAAACTCCAACCATTATAAGATTTAAACCATTATATCAGTCTTTGAACAATTCAAATTCTTATAAATGAAGAAGTCCATTTTCTACTGCTTAGAAATCAGAACTGACCAACAGATTGCCATAATGTCAGAGACAAGTATTCAGAGTTAAAGGTTGAATGACTTCAAGAAAGTTGAAACCACTCTGAATTTCTAGCAATACTCCCCCTGTCTATATGCATGCAATTTGCTAATGAAAGGTAAGAATTAATTGAGAGAGAGCTTATGCATAGGTCATGAATGAATGATTTGCAAAGACATGCAAATACTCGACAAGCTCCCCCTGAATATATGCAATGTTTTCTTTGAACTCTGAACAAAGTATTCTGAAATTCATGCTCATTTAGACTCCCCTATCAATCAATATAACCCATGGTACTAGGCGGAGAACCTAGTCTCAAGGACCATCTCACACGTAGTAAGAACCTCCAGACAGATTTCCCTGCCCTTTAGTAGCCTACTATTTAATATACCACGGTTATGTAGAGAAATGCAATGCAAGACAGTTCTACATGCATGTTCAATAGTGATTATGAGTCTGTTTCAATATTCACATCCACATGAATTATCCAAGCAATCAAATGCAAGTCCACATCAGAAATTTTATTCACAGCAGTTAAACAATCATTCATCATGCTGAAATTTACATAAGCCAAGTTCTCTTCTAAGAAACTTAAAATTTTCATTCCCAAGAGGCTTAGTAAAAATATCAGCAATTTGTTTTTCACTTTCTATGAAATTCATTTCAATCTCATTTTTATTTACAGCATCTCTAAGAAAATGATGTTTTATCTCTATATGCTTAGTCCTAGAATGGTGAACAGGATTTTTAGCAAGGCATATAGCACTAGTATTATCACATAAAAGTGGAATGCATCCCAGATTTATCTGATAATCAGCCAGTTGGTGCTTAATCCAAAGTACTTGGGCTGCACAATTACATGCTGCAACATACTCAGCTTCAGCTGTGGATAATGCTACAGTGTGTTGCTTCTTAGATGCCCAAGACACTAGACAGCCACCAAGGAATTGACAGTAGCCACTGGTGCTTTTTCTATCTACTCGACACCCAGCATAGTCTGCATCAGTGTAGGCTAGAAGCTCTAACTCACACTTAGCAGGATACCAGAGACCTAGTTCTTGGGTGCCTAGTAAATACCTAAAAATCTTTTTCACAGCTTTAAAGTGAGTTTCTTTAGGACTGGCCTGAAATCTAGAGCATAAACACACAGCAAATTGTATATCAGGCCTAGATGTTATAAGATAGAGAAGAGATCCGATCATACCTCTGTATAGCCTTTGGTCCACAGGTTTACCTTTAGAATCTTCATCCAAACTGGTTGAGGTACACATTGGAGTAGCTATTTCCTTGAGGTTGTCTATTTTGTACTTCTTCAATAAGTTCTTTACATACTTGGACTGAGAGATGAAGGTGCCATCTTCTGTTTGTGTAACCTGTAGTCCAAGAAATAGTTTGAGCTCACCCATTGAGCTCATTTCAAATTCATCAGTCATTATTTGAGAGAATTCCTCACACAATTTGGGGTTAGTTGACCCAAACACAATGTCATCCACATAAATCTGAATGATAAGAATATCTGGATGGCTTACCTTGGTAAACAATGTTTGATCAACTATACCTCTTGTGAAGTTCTTGTCGGTGAGAAATTTGCTCAACCTGTCATACCAAGCTCTAGGAGCTTGCTTTAAACCATAGAGAGCTTTATTGAGCTTGTAAACATGATTAGGGAAATCTAAACATTCAAACCCAGGAGGCTGTCTCACATATACATCCTCATTAATTTCCCCATTTAGAAAAGTAGATTTCACATCCATCTGCTGAAGATTTATTCCTAGGGAACATGCATAAGCCAATAAAATTCTTATTGCTTCTAACCTAGCTACAGGGGCAAAAGACTCTTCAAAGTCTATTCCAAATTCCTGATTGTACCCCTGAGCTACAAGTCTGGCTTTATTTTTAGTAACATTCCCTGCTTCATCAGTTTTGTTTCTAAATACCCATTAGTCCCTATGACTGTTTCATGATCAGGAGGTGGAACCAAAAACCACACCTTATTCCTGTCAAATTGATTGAGCTCCTCATGCATGGCATTAATCCAATGCACATCTTGGAGAGCACAGTCAATGGACTTGGGTTCTGTGTTTGATACAAAAGCATAAGCATTCAGTTCATGTTGAATTCTTAAGTGGCCTCTAGTCCTAGGAGGGTCATGCAGATTTTTAATAACATTATCTACAGGATGATCCTTGAGATATCTAATATTTGCAATTGGACTATCATGATCTTGATTTACCTCCCCCTGAACTGTAGGCTCCTCTTCATTAAGCTCTTTATGTCCTTCTTCATCCTCGGATTTGTCTACAGGATCTCCTTCCTTCAGAATTTCACCATTGTTTTCATTCCTGCATTGACCAACATTAGAATTTACCAAGGATTCATCAAAAACTATGTGTGGAGATTCTTCAACAGTCTTAGAGTTCAGATTGTATACTCTGTATGCTCTGGTGTTTTCAGAATAGCCAAGAAAAATTCCTGGTTATCCTTTAGGTTCAAATTTATCAAGGTCCTTCTTATCATTTATGTGAATGAAACATTTACAACCAAAGACCTTGAAGTGAGCAATAGAAGGTTTCTTACCTTTTAAGATCTCATATGGTGTTTGCTGGGTAGAAGGTCTTACCATGGCTCTGTTAATTACATAACAGGCAGTGTTCACTGCTTCAGCCCAAAATTTCCTTGGTAGACCACCTTCGATAAGGAGTGTACGACCCATTTCCACTAGGGTTCTGTTCCTTCTCTCCACAACTCCATTCTGCTCAGGTGTCCTTGGTGAGGAGTACCTGTGGTTGATTCCATTTGACTTGCAGAATTCATCAAATTGTGAGTTTTCAAACTTACCTCCATGATCAGATAAAATGTTTTCAATTTTCTGATTTGTTTTATCATAAAACTCTTGAAATTCAGAGAAAGCATCACTCTTATTAGATAAGAAATAAACCCAAGTATACCTAGAAAAGTCATCTACCATGACAAATCCATACCTCCTCCCTGATAGGCTGACAGATCTAGTTGGCCCAAAAAGTTCCATATGTATCAGCTCATAGGGTTTGGAAGACAGATTTTCAGTTCTAGACTTAAATGACTTTCTAGTTATCTTTGATTGAGTGCATGCATCACAGATTTTATTTTCTTTCTTGAATGAGACTTCAGGAAGTCCTCTAACCATGCCATGCTTATTTAATTTGTGCAAAACAGTGTAGCTAGCATGACCTAACCTACGATGCCATAAAAAAGCTATGTCTTCTCTACTGGCAGTAAGGCAAAGGTTAGTGTGTTGAATTTCATCTAAATTTATCATGTAAGTATTATTTATTCTTTTTCCAGAAAATTTGACAATATCAGAATCAGGTTCAAAAACCTTGCAGCATTGAGAATTAAATAAAACATTGTAACATTTATCACATAACTGGCTGATGCTAAGTAGATTATAGGCTAACCCTTTAACCAGCATAACATCATCAATGCAGCAGGTAGAACACTTACCTACCTTACCTGATCCGATAATCCTACCCCTTGTGTTGCTTCCAAAGGTGACAAGGCCTTCTACTTTCTCAGTCAGCATGCAAAATTTGGCCTTATCTCCTGTCATATGCCTGGAGCAGTCGCTATCCATGTACCACAAGTTGTTCTTGGCTGCCAGGCATACCTGCATACACAATTAGGTAGAGAAGTTTGGAACCCAAGACTGATTGGGCTCCAATGTAAATGAACTAGAAGCAAAGCAGGAAAGCAGATGTTTCGGAATCCACATTTGTTTAAATGAACTTTGTTCAGTGGATCCTACAGATTTTCTTCTATTGTTGTTCCTTTTCTTTTTATTGTACTTTTTCTTATTAGCAACAGCATGATTATTGACAGTATTGTTATTTATGTGCCAGTACCTTGGCCAGGGTGTGTTCACAAAATTTTGGCCATAGTAGTTCCTGGGCTGGCTATGGAAATATTGGTTTCTAGATGTCCAGTAAGCATACCCATTGACCCAATTTCTACTGTAAGGTCTTTGATATTGAGCACCCTAGTGTGCAAGACCTGTAAACCTACCCTGAGTTCTAGACCAATCTGACCTATTGAAGTAGGTTTGATGTGCATTGTAGTGGGTCTGAGCTCTGGGTTGATAAAAATAATTGGGTTGACTCCTAGCAGCACTCTGTCTCCCCTGTACTTTGGACCCTGCTGACCTATACATAGGTTTGTATTGGGTCTTCTTCAGAGGTGGAGTTGATGGTGGAGACTTGGTTACCTTGACCTGGGGTTTACTGGACTGTGTAGGTTGACCCCTAACCTGAGTCTGAGCCCTAGGATTCTGCTTGGATGTGCTGCCTCTACTAGGCTCATTAACCTTTCGTTTGACCTTCTCCTCAGCACTGGGCCTTTTTAGATTAGCAGCTTTGTTCATCAAATTTGTTGAGTTCATGCTAATTAGAGGTCCCTTTTCCTTTTGAGCAACAAATGAAATTGTTCTCATCCCAAATGTTTTTGTTGCACTAGAACTAAATCCTAGGCCCTCTTTTCTGAAATTAACCTTTGACCCTAACAAAGCATTTAAGTTATCTGTTCCTTGGGTCATTTTCTCAATGGTTTTCATTTTATCCTTATTATCTTTCTGAAGTTCATCAATAGACTTTTTCAGCTCATTGTTGACATTGAGGACAGCTTCATATTTTTCAGAGATGATTTTTACTTCACTTTCACATTTTTGAATCTTCAGCTTCCATTCATCAATTTCATTTTCAAGCCTTAGATTCTCTTCCCTAGAAACCTTTAACTCAATTTTGATGTCCTCTACTTCAGAGCATGTGAGTTTCAGTTTATCATTTTCAAATTCCAAACATGGAATTTTATCAGATAGAGTTTTATCATTTTGCATGGAATTGATTTTTCTTCTAAGATGCCTATTCTCTTTTCTAATATCATCAGCTCTATCAGCTATGTCATGATAAGCATCTACCCAATCAGCAATTGTGAAGTTTTAAAATCTAGTGATTACCTCATCTGTGTCCTCCTCTCTATCTTCGGAGCTTGTTGCCATAAGGCAAATGGGCTGTTCAGATTCGGCTTCACTATCTGAGCTACTGCTGAAAGAGCCTTCATCTTCATCACTCCATGTGCTGATCATAGCTCTTCCCTTCTTGGTTTTCTTCTTTGACCTGTCCTTATGTTTCTGATTGTCTGGACAGTCAGCTTTCAGATGCCCTGGTTTCCTGCATTGATAACAGACATTAGCTTCATTTTTCTTTGCAGATTTAGATTTATACCTTTTATCCTTTCGGCCACCACTGTATTTCTTCTGGCCGAACCGTCCTGCTCCCTTTCTGAGAAATCGCATGAACTCTCTAGTCATCATGGCTATCTCAGATCGAGTCACATCTTCTTCATCATTTAGGCTCTCCTCTGATGATGAAGAGCTGTTGGAGCTGGATTTTGTTGATTTGCTGGAACTAGCCTTCAGCGCTATCGGCTTCTTCTTCCTCTCGGCTTCATCTGTCCTTGGCATGTTTATCTCATATGCCATTAGTGAGCCAATCAGCTCATCAGCTTTAGTATTACGTAAGTCCCTTGACTCCTCCATCACTATTGCTTTGGTGTGCCAAATGGGAGTCAGGGAGCGCAGAATTTTCCTCACTACATCATACTCTGTCTGAGGTTTCCCAAAACCTCTAAGGCCATTGGTTATGACAGTCAGCCGAGCGTACATTTCGCTGATGGACTCGTTCTGCTTCATCTTGAAGGCTTCATACTCAGATACAAGAAGATTGGCCTTCTGCTCTCTTACTTGAGATGTGCCTTCATGAATTACTTCCAGTGCATCCCACATCTCCTTAGCTAATTTGCAAGCAGACACACGGGAGAATTATGTAGGATGCAGAGCGCACTAGATAGCATTTATAGCACTCCAATTCAGCGTGGACCTTCTGATCTCCTCCTTGGTCCATACATCTTCATTTAGGGACAGCTCATAAGGTCCCTTGTTGACAATCTTCCAAATCTCATAATCCTTAGCCCTGAGGAACACTTGCATACGGTTCTTCCAGTATGCGTAGTTTGATCCATCAAAGAATGGGGGCTTCGTTGTTGAGTGACCTTCGGCAATCATCCCTCGAGCATCCATCTCTGCCTATTCTCTTCGGGCGATGAGTCCCTGCAGAAGAGTTAGGCTCTGATACCAAGTGTTGGGTTAGATGGACACAGTCTATCTCCACTGAGTGTGGATCTAGAGGGGGGGTGAATAGATCAACTTGCCTAATTTAAAACTACTGTAAGTTCTAAAGTAGAATTTAGGCAAACATCAGTTAAGCTAAAGGAAGAATGCTAAGCAAAGGGTCGACCCATGAAAGCCATTCACCATATCTATATATCGAAAGCTAGACATGAGCATGAGCGATGAAACCAAATAAGCTAAGCAAGAATTCCCATCGCACACAGATCAAACAAAAACACAAACACACTGCACACATAATTTTTAGGTGGTTCGGTCAACGACCTACGTCCACCCCACACTCAACCGAGTATGGCTTCCTGCTGCGCAACATAGCTTGCGTCCGCTGGGCTTTACAGCTTGGCCAAACAATCCGCTGATACACAGCTTCGCTGGGCACTACAGCTTGCCGACCAGAGGATCTGATCCTCTGCAACCGCTGGGGAAATACAGCCTAACCCGTCCAGTGGAGACTACCACTGCAAGACTGCTGACACACAGCTTGAGGAAACAATATTCAGAAATGATAGACAGAATCAAAACGAAAAAAGGAAAACCCAAAACCAATGTAGCTCTAAAGAGCAAAGCTCAGCTCTGGTTTTGAACCACGAGACTGAGATAAAAACTCTCTCACTCTCACTCTCAATCAGCTCTCTATCTCTTCTTCTCTCATTTTCTTCTTCTTCTCTATTTCTTCTTCTTCTCTATTTCTTCTTCTTCTCTGTATCTTTTCTCTCAGTGGATCGAAGGAGCCTTACTGCTTTGGCTATATAGACTTTCTATCCTTCTCTTCGATCACCCTTCTTCTGTGGAAGAAGGCATGTATATATAGCAGCAGCAGCAGCCGGCGTGTGCTCTCCACGTTTCCCGCCAAAGCATTTGGACCACGTGGCAGCATCCAATGGAGTGTCAGAACACATGTCCTCATCTGGATACCTTATTATTCTCGAATCACGAGCCAAGTACCTCGGATCACGTGCCCTTCATTTGTCTCTGCATTCCCTGTCAAACAAACAAGAACATATTCAGTTTAACTGTAAACCCTGTACAGGCTTTGCAACCACGAGTGCAATGCAAAGTATTAACAACGCAGTGTATAGACTCAATGGTCGTAAAGGTTTCATGAGAAGGAAAGCAGTGTATAGACTTAGTAAATATAAAGGCTTCATAAGAAGGAAAACCAGTGTACAGACTTGCCCAAAGTATATACTTTATATGAAGAGGCAACGGCTGTACATACTTCCTATATAAAGCAGCCACTGTACATACTCAAGGTGAAGACCGATGCCAATGTATAGACTTTACTGAAGACAACGGACTCGAGTGCAGTGTACAAACTTGACTATGCTCACCCAATACCAATGTATATACTTGATGCTCAAAGAGTGGCTGTACAGACTTGATAACGATGCAGAACGAACGGATGTACATACTTCATGTGAAAGCCCAATGTACAGACTTTGAAGAACAAGCAGCTACAGTCCAATGTGTGGACTTGTCGTTCACTGGTGAGTGTATAGACTTCGAATGAAACACCAATGTGTAGACTTACCACCGACCATTGTGTAGACTTGATGAAGTGAGACGATGGCTAAGACACTGTACAATTGGATGTATAGACTTTACTTAACACAGTCCGATGTACAGACTTAGAATTTCAACTGAAGGGTGTATAGACTTGACCAAACAGTCCAGTGAATAGACTTGAATAGCTGAGGCCGGTGTACAGACTTGCTGTAACAGTCTGATGTATAGGCTTCAAGAAACTCTAGACACTGAATGCTGTACAGACTTAGCCCAATGCCTGAGACGCTAACAAAGATGGACGATGTTCAGACTTGCTGAAAGACCGATGTACAGACTTTGCACAAATGCATGAGACGCTAACTAAGACGCTGGACTCTGTACAGACTTTGAGCGATGTATGGGCTTCAAAGAAGTTGGCGATTTAATGTACATACTTGATGAAGCGAAGCCATTGTACAGACTTGAGTGTAGCTAAAGCCTTGATCGTAGGAATAGGCTGGAGTGTATAGACTTCAGGCTTCAGAAACGAGTGTACAGACTTCACTTAAGAAACGTAGGGAAAGACTCCAATGTATATACTTTGCCTTGAACGAAAGTCAGTGAAGAATGAATAGACTTTCACGATGTGTAGACTTTGGATACGTGAAAGCTATAGTGAAGGAATGTACACACTTGACCAATTCAAAGGTGAATCGAGTGTACAGACTCTGAGTCCAAACCCAACGGCTGTACAGACTTAGAATGTGAAGACTGATGTACAGACGTCATTAATCAAAGCATGAATGAGACGCTGTATAGACTTAGCCTAAGACATGCATGAACTGACGTTGTATTGACTCAATCTAGACAAGTCTGCCAAAGGAGTCGACCCATCAGAGGATGCGTCGACCCATGACAGTGAGAAATGCAAACAGCAGTGTATGAAATGCAAAGAACACATAGTCAATCTGATAGAGCAATTTCATCAAAGCAAGAGCAGTTGCTAATCAATCAAAACAATGGTGTTGCCAATGAAATAAAGCAAGTGTCAACATCATCAAAATAGAGGGGTCACAACACTATCTGGTTACTACCGACATTTTATCAAGGACTTCTCCAAGATTGCTATTCCTTTGACTAGG
Organism: Amorphophallus konjac; assembly: GCA_022559845.1. Classification (NCBI taxonomy): domain Eukaryota; kingdom Viridiplantae; phylum Streptophyta; class Magnoliopsida; order Alismatales; family Araceae; genus Amorphophallus; species Amorphophallus konjac. The sequence goes on along the minus strand of CM040120.1, from coordinate 205,444,805 downwards.
TTAACTCGCAAGGAAGTGCCTTATGAGTGGAATGAAGATTGTGAAAAGAGTTTCCAAGCTTTGAAGGATCTCTTGACCACTGCTCCAGTCTTATCATTACCAATTGAAGGAGAGCAATATGAGGTATATATCAATGCTTCTGGTATTGGCCTCGGATGTGTATTGATGTAAAATGGAAGAGTCATTGCATACTCCTCTCGACAATTAAAGAAACATGAAGAGAACTACCCGGTGCATGACTTAGAACTGGCCGTGGTAGTATTTACCTTAAAGATCTGGAGACACTATCTCTACGGAGAACAATTCACTGTGTACTCTGATCACAAAAGCCTCAAGTATTTATTCTCCCAAAAAGAGCTAAACATGCGGCAAAGGTGTTGGCTCGAATATGTCAAGGATTTTGACTTCACTATACAATACCATCCTTGTAAGGGTAATTCCGTAGCTGATGCCCTCAGTCGAAAGTCGAGAGCAATATTGGCCAACTATATGATACAAGAATGGAAGTTGCTAGAGAAATTCGCTGAACTTGATATCAGCATAGATGAGAAGAACAAGTGTATTATTCTATTTCATGTGAGTCTACACCCAGATTTGCTACCTGAAATCAAGAAGCTGCAAGAAGAAGATCTTGCACTAGTGGAGATAAAAGGCGAGCTGGACGAGAGACTTGATTTCAAGCTGGCACCTGATGGTAGATTACTATTTCATGAACGGACATGTGTGCCCGACTGTCCCAAATTGACGAAGAAGATTCTTGAAGAAGCTCATCGATCGAAGTACACGATCTACCCTGGAGCCACTAAGATGTACCAAGACTTGAAACGAACTTTCTGGTGCCCTAATATGAAAAGGGAGGTAGCGGACTTTGTATCTCGCTGCCTGACATGTCAACAAGTGAAGGCGGAAAGCTACACCCACTAGACATTCCCAAGTGGAAGTGTGAAGATATTGACATGGACTTTATCGTGAGTTTGCCCAAGTCTTGGGACGGACAGATGGAATTTGGGTAATCATTGATCGCCTAACTAAATTGACCCATTTCTTACCCATCAAAAGTTGATGGTCAGTCGATGTACTTGCTACCCTGTATATTAAGGAGATTGTTAGATTGCATGGAGTTCCCATGTCGATCATCATGACTAAACCATCAAGGTGCAAAAAAAAAGAGAGAAGAGAAGGTGAATACGGCCCTTACTCAGAGCCGGCTCTGCCTCAATATACTCGCCAGCCCCCACTACCCCAACATCTACTCGGGGGCACTTCCGCCTAGGTTTAAGACCCCTGTCCCTGCTTCTAGACAATGTCTCCATGTTGGGATGGTCTCCCTCCACCATAGAGCCTACCAAAGAAACACAGTAACACAACGTCTCAGTCATACACCTCAGAAAATAACATAGCTGAGACAACATATCGAAGAAAGGGTCTCACCTGAGGCCGCGAAGGGGGTCGACGGCAGGGGAACCAGCTGCTCTGACTTCAAACCCACCACACGGGAAGCCTTTGCAATCACCTCCTGGATATCCCTCAGAGTGTAAGAACACTCAATATGTGAAACAAACTCCATGGGTCCAGCTGACCCTATCGCCTGGCGGATGTGGTGCCTCTAGTCATCGACCATCGTGTCAGCAAAGCTCCCTTCGGGGAGCACCCGGTCCAGCGAACCCTTCTTACCAAAGCAAAAGTCGGCCAGGAATTGGGCCCACCAAGTCCTCGGTGCCTTCGATTGAGACGCCTCAGCTCCAGTATCTACAGAGGCCAGCCGCACCTACCTAAGGGGCTTTAGAGCCCCGCTACTGCCTCGTCCCTCGGACAACGAACCCCGGCTACCCTGGGGCACCTGCTGTGCTAGCCGCTCCACTTCCCGGTGAATCCGGGAGAAGCGAGTCCTCAGATTTTCATCATCCAGCAAAATGGGAGACAGATCCTCCCTCAAAAGATGACCCTCCTCGGCCTTCCTGATCACCGAGGCCTTTTGCCGGTACAAGTGGCTATGCTCGAACCACCACTTGGCATAATGGATGTCAAACTATCCTCTGTGTCCCAGCCCGGGTGTCGGTAGCCGCTCTGGCTCCCTGCGACAGTAGAAGTCCCACCACGCTGCAGCCAGCAAGTGGGTGTCCCGACCTTTATACTGTCGGCCCACTAACGGAAGCTCCTGGTTCGACGAGATCCCCTGGTCATACCCGAAGTTCCGGGCGAACCTGTGTGGGTAGTACGGCTCCAAAAAGCTCATCACGGACCAATGCAGCCCCAGTACCACCGGTCGGGTGCTCATAACCCACTCTGTATACAACGCTGCATTTGGCTCCCGCTGATAAGGGAGGGCACAGGCCACCCCGCCAGTCGAAGGCACCAAGATCAGATGGGAGTCCCTCGTGGCGCTATCAAAAGGAAGCCCCTCCTCACCCTTGTTGGGCAGGTTGGACAGGGCTCTCCTAGCCCCTTCCAGCGGTGCAACCGCATCTCCATCCAGCTGGTCGGTGAAGCTAAACAATAGGGGCGCCACCTAGTTCGCCATTGTCCCTCGAGTCACCAACCCAAGAAATAACAGACCAGCCCACACACTAAGGTAATGGCTCGGCAAAAGCAGGCTCCTCTCACGTGGCGCCGGATGCATCGCCAGCACTCCCAGCCCCTGATATATGTTTGCCAACGTCGCAGGAGCTAAAGCCACCCTCCATCCCTCCGCCAGCAGGCACGCAAGCCACAGCAACTCAACCCTTAGTAGACCGTCCTCTCCGTGCGGGACTACGAAGGTCGCTAGCCCCTACGCCAAGTAAGCTGCTAGGTGTGTCACGCCTGGCAACCCGTGGGGGTTCCACCCCTCTCGCGGTGCGTAGATGTACCTCGTGTATGTCTGGAACCACAGCTCCACCTCTATATAATCCTCCCATGGAGTTTGGTCTCTCGCAAACTCCTAATAAAAGCAGAAGGGCCCGTTGTAGAAGTGGAGAACCCATACATTCAGTGGCACCCTAGGAGTATGTGTAGCTCTCTCTCTCCCAGCTAGGGCTAAATCCCTCCTGGTCTTCAGCAGATACCGGTAGTTGTAAGGAACTTGGTAGTGGCCCAGCCCATCTGTATGGCTGTGGTGGAGGTCATCCAGCACAACCTCCTCATATCCCTCACCACTGATCGGCAGCCCAGAGATCCTGAACAAAGACCACAAATTGAGTGACGTCTCCCCCTCAACCGTCGCCACTATGTTCCACCGACGGTTGAAGCGCTCTACAAATGCTTGTAGCAACCCGGTGTAGTAGGGGTACCCATACAATGCTGCAATCACGGCATATCTGATGTTGGCCAGGTCCAATAGCACCTGGTAGTGATGTACGATCCCCATCAGCCACTCAGTAGCTCCTTGGCGGTACCTGTGTGAAGGGATCACTGCCCAGCGGCCGTACTAGCTGACAACTGTCTGCTGTAGAATCTCGGCCAGAAGACTGTGGTCGTCGTAGACTTCCCCAGCATATTGTAGCCCTGATGGCTCTAACACCAACATGTAGTACCCTCTATCGTTGCCCGGTGGTGGTCATGTAAGTCCCAAGAGGCGGGACCTATCACTCCGACTTGGACCCCAAACTGGTCCGCCCTGCTGAAGAAACCCAAGCACTCAGCACTGGGAAACTGGTACTGCCTCCAGTAGTTTCCAGAAAAACTCGGGAAGCCGTAGAGAGCAACCCTATTCAAGTTGTCCATGCCCACTAAAACCGCCCGCTCCAGTTGGCGGCGTGCTCCAGCAACTCGAGAGTCCCCCTCCTCCATGTCGGATAGGACGTAGCTCCTGATGAACTAAAATAGGTGGCAATCCAGTGGGAACCCCACCGAATAGACTCTGCTGCGGTCATAGATGCAGATCCCACCCACCTCTGAAATCTGAGCCAGCTCCACGGCTGTGACTCCACTCGCCCCCTCTCCAACGGGGCCCTCAGCCACTACCGTGTGCCCTGAGTCAAGCTGGTCCACGCTAGCTATAGTAATGACCGACGGGCCAAGAGGAGGCATGGGCCACTCAGTCCTCCTTACCCAGTGATCCTCCTCCAAGGCCACACGCCTCGGGACGCGCTCATCTCAGCCAAATTGTGCCATAGCTGCAAGACAAAGCACACAGAAATGGTCAGCACACCAGAAAGTCAACACATAGAATACAACACAACAAAGGCATATGAAGTGTCAAAATACAAGTACAACAACCCAGAATGAGGAGCTCATAGGCCGTACGCCCTCATCTCAGCCTCCGACATACGCCCCGTGGGGGGCATTTGTTGTACCCAGACAGTTTCCCAGCAAAATATTAAAGGATAAGGGTTCAGAAATTTCCCCGAACACCTTTAAGGCATGGACTACCCAGCCTCTCCTACAACTTACCCGGCCCAACCAAGGGTAAGAACAAGTTAGTCATGACATACGGCAACTTCAACAATTGAATGGGATTACTCCCGATCAGTCGGTATCAAGTTTTTCTCGCATTCTACACAGCCACCAGGGCCAACCCGGGGGCGCCCCCGACCACAAGCTATGCCACATCGCACCCAGCAACAAGGCGGGGGCCTACCCCAAGACACCTGCTCTCAACCCTCCAAGGTCAAAGGAAGACTCATCTAAGTCAACCACAGGCTTTGGAGGCCCGCAACACATGTATACGGGTCACACACGTGTGTCGGGCATTTCCCCGAACACTTGGTTGGCGCATATATTACAGCCCTTCTACAACAAACGCAGGCTGACCCGTAGCTCCAAGATACCATCCAGGTTCTCCAATAACCCTCCATCAAGTCGGGGCCACCCCCGACCCTCAGATACGTGGCGATGAGCCGCTTATTCTTAGCTCTCGGGCCAACCCAGGGCTACCCAGCCAATTTGCCGTGCAACACGACACGCTCCATGAGGCTTGGCCCATGTATCCAAGATGCCTCTTCCTAGCTCCCACGAGCTTATACCCTCAACCCTGGGCCAAATCCAAGGCCCGCTAGTCACCCACCTAAGCCAATCGACAACCCGAGGTGTGTCAAGAATTTAACCGAACACCTTGCGAGCGGCAGCTACGACTCGATAACAACAACCCCCACAGGCTAATCCCAACATCCCAAGACCCTATGTCCTTCAAATGACACCCCCATAAAATAAGAGAAGACCCCCGGGGGCCATCCCTCGGGGCTGCGACTCGCCACGGGGAGGGTTTGCCCCGACCGCGGCCGCACCCCGGGAGGATGAACCCCCCCGGGGAGCGCGCCCTCCTCCCAGCCCAGTGGCCCAGTGGACATCCCCCAGTCCCAGTTGCTCCCAGTTCATGTTTCCAGTTCGTGAGGTTCGTGCAAGGTTCGTCAGCATACCCGTGCGTGAAAGGAGTCGCAAAGAACGAAGCCTGAGGTCATGCGGAAGCACGCGAGGAAACCTCCTCAGCCTACATGCACAAGCGTCCAGACAGCCAGTTCAAGCCACGTATCCTTTTGTCCTCTTCTTCTTGGTCCAGCATAGGGAAAAAATAGAAAAAATCCAAATTTTATAGGGTGGGACTGCCCCCCCTCTCTCTCCCTCTAATCCGCCTAAATCCCCCCGGGGGAGGGTTTAGGCGGACCAGCCTGGACCCCCAAGCTGGTCCGCCTAAACCCCTTGGGGGGGTTTAGGCGTACCAGCTTGGCCTCCCAAGCTAGTCTACCTAAACCCTTGGTAAAATAAAAAATATATTTTTTTCACTAAAAAACTCAGCCCCCAGCCCTCTGGTCGCACCAACCCTCAAGGGTTTAGGCAGACCAGGCTGGAGGCCCAATCTGGTCCACCTAAACCCATCCCGAAACAAAAAAAAGATGTTTTGAAAATTAAAAAGCCAGCATAAACCTCTGGGAGGGGTTTAGGTTGACAAGACCAGCCCCCTGGGCTGGTCCGCCTAAACCCTCCCTCCCCCAGTCATAATGAAAAAAATTACATTTTTAAGGGTTTACATAGACCAAGTTTAACCCTCAACTTAGTCCGCCTAAACCCTCCCTGACCTTCCATCTTCCCCTATAAAAACCCCTTAGGGGCTCAAGGGGAGGGACATGCATGCAGAATATGCAAGAACCTATGACCTAACTGCTGCACCCTCGGACTTCCGTAGGCATCAAACAAGGGTCGAAGATGCCAGGAGCTAAGTGTGCCTGTGGTTGGCTTGTTGATCAGCTTGTACACGTCGAGGGTATGTCACCCGTACTCCCCTCACACGGCATCTAGCCATCACACACATGTCCACTCCCGTCGCACATAAGGCGTTATGACAACGGCAAACACACCCGTATTCCAAGTCTGCCCTCGTATGACAACCCACGGTGGCTACACATACGCCATGATGTCGTACCTACTTTCATCACAGAACCACGTGCCTACCGCTCACCCTGAGCCAACCGCTTACCGCTCAGACTGATGACTCAAGTTAGCCGGACCACTGGCCTGGGAGTAATATTCTCGGGGCCGACCTCGACTCCCCAGCATGATGACACTCGCCCTCCGGGACCCGTACCCGACTACTCATTTTTGAGCCGCGTCCGGCCTACCTCAGGCGCCCGTTACAGTCCACCCCTGCCATCCAGTCTAGCCCTTGCTCGACAACTCGGGCCTACCCCTAGCTCCCCGCGGAGAGCCTCTGTAAAAAACGCAGATATCCGCCTTGTTACGCATTGACCCGGGGACCGACCCACGCGCTGGAATTGTCTCGTGGCTTGCGCCCATTGTACTTTGCCCCCCTTGGCCCATTTGTAAATCCCATGTGGCTCGCATACAACATGGAACTAGTTGAATACAAGCACCCGTACGTGGGCCCCAGCTTTCTACTTGCACCACTCGGCACGTGTGTCCAATATCCCTGACCCCAGTGAACACCTCCCAGATGAAAGCGCACCCATAGCTGCGGAATGCTCTCGGCCCTCTACCCATGGCTTCAGACACATACAGACTTCTCATCAACACAGAACGAAGGTGTTTGGATTCAATCCGATGTAAATAAACACTGATTGCTTGCGGTCGGTGGGGAAAGATGTCCAATACACGATTTCCACAATTACCTGCGCACTCGCACCCGTGGAACCTCTTCTATCCACGTGTCACCCGATCTCTCGAGCCCACATGCCATGTCCTGGCGACGCTTCCCCAGTCAAACCTTGGTTCCATAGGTGATTGTCGAGATATCGATTGGCACGCCCGCACCTTGTCCAGCTAACCTACGCCCCGACATTTTCCTGCCATTCGACCTTTTTCGACTTTCCGTAAAAAGAAGAGTGCATGGTACCACCGTGAGGGGCATACAACTATAAGGGAGGATACCCGAGATACATCAAACTCCCATATTTTCCTTTCCCGCTGCATTCCTTCCTTCACCCCAGTCATCAGCATAAAAACCCCCGCAATAAGGATCTATTCACCCCCCCCCCTTTAGATACTCTCATACCATCCAACAGTTAGTATTAGAGAAAAATTCCCTAAAGATGTGGTCCAAGGACCCAGGGAGATCCGATGGGAACATCCCTCGCAGCTACATAGCCGAGGGTCATCCCATCAATCGACCCCCATTTTTTGATGGAACAAACTATCTGTATTGGAAGAACTAAATGGAAGTTTTTCTGCGTGCCCAGGATCATTTGTTGTGACGTGTTGTAAGTAAAGGTCCTTTTGCTTTACCCGAAGTGGATGACACCTAGACACAAGACCAGATTAAGAAATCCACAACAAATTGGAGCGCCATGAACATCATGCAGTGTGCCATCCACCCCACAGAATACTCAAGAGTATCCACTTGCAAATCTGCAAAAGAAATGTGGGATAGGCTTGAGCTAATTTATGAGGGGACATCTGAAGTTAGGGCCACCAAGGTCAACATCCTAACTACTGACTATGAAATGTTTAGAATGAAACCTAACGAAACTATCTCGGAGATGTATGCAAGGCTCACCCAGTTAACCAACTCCTTAAAATCATTGGGAAAAGAATATCTTGACAGTGAAATGATTATGAAGATTCTTAGATCTCTCACCCCAGTGTGGCACACTAAGGCCACTGTTATTGAGGACTCTAAAGACCTGTCTATTATGACAGTTGACGGTTGGATAGGTTCACTCATGACATATGAGCTTAACTTTAAGAGAAGTAAAGAAGACGTCAAGCCCAAGAAGACTGTGGCTCTCAAAGTTGTTGAGAGCACAGACGGTTCAGATGAGGACGACAGAGATGCCCTTCCGAAGGCTAGCATAGCTGACCATGCCTTGCTTACTAGGGAATTCAAGAAGTTCCTGAGTAGACGAGGAAAGTTCCAAAAGAGGAAGAAGGCTCCGCCGGTGAGTAGAAACTCCAATCTCAGACTTACTTATGTCAAAAATTCTGACAATATTATTTGCTATCAATGTAAGAAAGCATGACATATGCGAGGAGAATTCCCTGAATTGATCAAGCAAAAGTCCAAGGCCAAGGGAAAGAAGCCCAAAGCCATGGTCTCCACCTGTAGTGATGATGAAGAGGAAAATGAGAGTCTTTCTGCCGATGAAGATGAGGATGACTTCTGTCTAATGGCTGATGGGAGTGAGGATCAGGTAAGCAACCTTTTTGAAACCTTTTCAATTGAGGATTGGGAAGATGCATATGTTGATCTACTTGAGAAGTATGAAATGTATAAAAAGGAGAACAAGTATTTGAAGAAGAAGATCAACGCTCTTGCTCATGATAATCCTGCCAACAAAGAGTTAGAAACTTTAAAAACTGAAAATGAAGAACTAAAAAAACAAGCTAAAACTCTTGAAACCACCCGCTCAGATCTGATAGGATTAAAGGAAGAAAATGATGATATTAGAAAATAGCTAAGCCAGACCAACCTGAAATGTGAAGAATGGGAGAAAGAGAACAAACTAAATCTTAAAAAATATGAGGCTGTTAACGCAGTTAATATTGAGATGCACAAAAATTTGGACAGAATTGAAGAAGAGCTAAAGAACAAACAGTCCACCCTAGAGAGAATGACCCAGGGTAAATCTAACTTAGATGCTATCTTAGGTACCCGGGCTAATTTCAGAAAGGAAGGGTTGGGTTTCAATCCCACTGAGAAGAGGCCCTTTGAATTCAAGACTATATCCTTCTGCCCTGAGAAAGGGAAAGGGAAGGTGATTGTTGAAGAACCAATAGAAGAGAGTCCTAGCAAACATGCTACTCAATCAGGTCAATGCAACACCAGCCAAACAGAGGTGATTGAGCAACAAGGTCGACACCATGACCAAACAGGTTGACACTTCAGTGCTCAATAGGGCTCTTCAGGTCGATGAACCAGGGATATGCCTCGACGCAGCTCATTCTTCCACTCTCGAAAGAAAAACCATTCCAATGACACAAGAAGGTTCAATGGCCAGCCCAACTTGGGTACCTTCCACACCCAATTCAACCCTTTTGGAAACCTAAAAACCAGACCTCAACCTAACTTACACTCCGTGAAATTCATGAAATCTACTTGTCATACATGTAACCAACCAGGACACACCAACAACCAGTGCTGGTTCAATCATAGAATAAAGGCTTTTAAGCAAGTTTTGATTCCGAAGAATTTATTGCATGCTTTGAACTGTTACTATGCACCCAAATTTGTTTGGGTTCCAAAGAGCTCTACTTAATGTCTTCTATGCAGGATTGCCTAGCAGCCTATCACAACCGTTGGTACTTGGACAACGGCTGCTCACGGCACATGACGGGAGACAAGAAGAAATTCATCCATTTAATCAAGAAGAAGGAGGCCAAATAAGGTTTGGAGGCAATGATAAAGGAAAGGTAATTGGCACAGGCACCATGGGTAAGAATTCCTCCAACTCTATCGATAATGTGATGCTTGTTGAAGGCCTTGAGCACAATCTACTTAGCATAAGCCAACAGTGCGACAAAGGCCATAAGGTAATGTTGATGCTAGTGAGTGTAGAATCCTTGAGAAAAACTTTGAATCTATGCTCTTCATAGGTCATAGAGTTAATAATGTTTATATGGTAGACCTTGATGCATCTGATTCTGAAAGCCTGTGCTTGACTACCAACTAGCTCGGTGATGCAGGCCTATGGCACCGACGGTTGGGACATGTCAGCTATGGCACTCTGCATAAACTGTCCAAACATGGGATGGTTAATCGTTTACCAAAATTGGCCTACACAAAGGTTGACCAGGTTTTTGAGGCTTGCTCTCTAGATAAGCAAACTAGAAAATCCTTCAAATCTAGAAGTGAGGATTTGTCATCCATGCCTTTTAAATTTCTGCATATAGATTTGTTCGGCCCAACAAGAACAGCTAGCATTAATGGGAAAAGGTTTGGATATGTGATAGTTTATGATTTCTCACGCTTTACATGGATTTTCTTCCTCACTAATAAGAATGATACCTTTCTTGTGTTTCAGAAATTCTTTAGAAAAGTAAAGCAAGAAGGTAAATTCAAAATCTCCACCATCCTGTCTGATAATAGAGGAGAATTCAAAAATTCATCCTTTTCTGAACTATGTGATCAAAAAGGCCTAACACATAGATTTTCTTCTCCCAGGACCACAGAGCAAAATGACATTATGGAGAGGAGGAACCGGACAATTGTGGAGATCACCCGGACCATGATGATTGAGAGCCAACTCCCAAGAAAGTTCTGGGCCGAAGCAGCAAACAGAGCATGCTATATAGTCAATAGGGCCATGATAAGGCCAAAGTGTAAGAAAATCCCTTATGAGATGTTGAAAGTTAAGAAACCCAATTTGGCTTACTTCAGAGCGTTTAGATCAAAGTGCTATGTGCATAACAATGACAAATCAGATTTGGATAAATTTGAAGCCAAGAGTGATATTGGAGTATTCTTGGGTTATGCTGAAACATCAAGGGCATATAGGGTTTTTAATATTAAGAATCAAACCGTGGAGGAAACTCCACATGTTGTGTCTGTAGAAATAAATGATAAATCTGACAAGGACATCTCTGACAGGGAAAATAAGGAAAAAGATGGAAGATTTCTGGAATCTAAAGAAGATCAGGAAGATGGCAGCCCACCATAGCTCATTGAGCAAGAGATAGGTCGGTCGACCGAAATCCCTGCACACACATTGCTGCCTGGTGAGTCTTCTACCAATTTGCGCACCTTAAAGGATCATCTTGTGCATAACATCATAGGTAATTTGCATGACCCCCTAGGACTAGGTCATTTCTTAAAGATGTTCATAATGATGACCTCATTGCATTAGTCTCTCAATTTGGACCCAAAAGCATTGAAGATGCCTTGCAAGATGAAAATTAGGTTAATGCCTTGCATGATGAACTCAACCAATTTGAAAGAAATCAAGTTTGGAATCTGGTTCCCAGACCCACCGGCCAGCATGTCATTGGGACCAGATGGGTTTTTAAGAACAAGCTTAATGAAGAAGGGGCTATCATTAGAAACAAGGCTAGGTTGGTAGCTAAGGGGTGTAACCAAGAACTTGGCATTGACTTTGAACAATCTTATGCCCCTGTTGCTAGACTATAATCCATCAGAATCTTGCTAGCTTTTCCATGCTCCCTAGGCATTAAACTACATCAAATGGATGTCAAGAGTGCTTTTCTGAATGGCCTGATTAAAGAGGAAGTATTTGTAGAACAGCCCCATGGTTTTAAGTTAATTGATTTGCCTAATCATATTTACAAATTGAACAAGGCACTATATGGACAAAAGCTGGCTCCATGGGCCTTGTATGACAGACGTAGTGCACATCTGACCGGGGAAGGCTACATCAGAGGTAAGATCGACCAAACACTCTTTACCAAGGTAATGAATAGCCACATCATCATTGTACAGGTATATGTAGATGATATTATGTTTGGTTCAAGTTATTCTAACGTGTGCAAGCAATTTGCTGAACTTATGACAAAAGATTTTGAAATGAGCCTCATTGGAGAACTCCAATTGTTTCTTGGACTGCAGATCACACAGATAAATGAAGGATTCTTCATAAACCAATCCAAATATACATTGGAGGTTCTAACAAGATTTGGAATGAAGGAAGCCAAACACATATCCACACCCATAGGAATAAATGCATCTCTAGATGCAGTTGAGAATGGTAAATCTGTAGATTCTAAAACATACCGAGGTATGATCTGGTCTCTTTTATATCTCAATGCTTCTAGGCCTGATATTCAGTTTATTGTGTGCATGTGTGCTCGGTTTAAAGCTAATCCTAAAGAATCTCATTTCATTGATGTGAAAAGGATCTTAAGATACATTGCTAGCACACAAGACTTAGGGTTGTGGTATCCTGCATCATGTTGTTTTGACTTAATTTCATATACTGATGCTGATTATGATGGATGCAAACATGATAGAAAAGGTACTAGTGGCTACTGCCAATACTTGGGTGGATGCTTAGTTTCTTGGGCTTCCAAGAAGCAGCACTCTGTTGCACTTTCCACTGCAGAAGCTGAGTACATTGATGTAGGTAGCTGTAGAACCCATGTGCTATGGATAAAGCACAAACTCCAGGACTACAGAGTAGATCTTGGATGCACACCCATTGTGTGCAATAATACTAGTGCCATTAACATAACCAAGAATCCCATTTAGCATTCCCGAACAAAACACATTGAGATAAGGCATCACTTTCTCCGGGATGAGGTAAGCAAGAAAAACTTTGAATTACACTTTGTTGAATCTGAGAAGCAAATTACTGATATTTTTACAAAACCTCTGGGTAATGATAGATTCTCCACCTTGAGAAGAAAATTGGGTATATGCAGACCCCCCAATTGATTCTTTTGGCTTGGTCAAGTTCATTCTAGCATGAGAGGGCCCTTGTTTGATATTGATAGGGGGAGTCCATCCTGGTGTTTAATTAGCTACATATCCTTAGTTGCATATTAGTTCATGTGCTGCCATGGTGTTCATATCTGCATCACCCTTTGGTATATGAAATAATGATATGGGAAAAGGCAGGGTTAGTCTGCCTGGGAACACTCACCATGCGTGAGGAAAGTCCTCTGCCAGGTATCAAGGGTATTTTCATTACATTTTAATGTCCATGGTTTGAGGGGGAGTTGGCATTTCATTCTGAGACATGTTCTTTATTTAGTTTGCTGCATCTTCAGCCCTCTTTTTGCTATCTGGGTCAAGAGTGTCGACGCACCAATCCATGCGTGTCGACCTCTCTGTTCGCACTCATCACCATTCACCCTTTAATGGAACCAGCCTGCTTCGACCTTCTGACAAGCTCAGGTCGACCTCTCATTCTCTTGTGCTCATCTGAGTTGCCTCACTCTTCAGTTCCTTGTGGAATACTTCAAGGGGAGATTCGCTTCTAAGACTGTTCTTATTGACTGACCTCTCTAACATCACTCTCCTGCATGATATTTTATCATGGTTGTTTAAATATAATAAGGCTTAAGGTTAACAACTTCATGTTCTGAAAACTAGTAACTTAGAGGAGAGACTCCATAGGCTTACTTCTGATGATGCCTTTCATAATATAAGTTCTAATGCTTCATGGTCTGCTTATGCATTTTCAGTGACAATTATGGTTGATATACTTCCATTGAGTATTGTGATCAAACGACCATATCTAGTGAGACTTATTCAAAGCACTCATTGTAGAGCAATGGTCAAGATTTGCTGAGTAACTGGATGCACTTCACCTGAGACGTGAGGTGGTTCGCGTCAAAAGGTAATGTCTTGATTAACTCTGATCTGATTAGAGTTTATTTATCAAAAAAAGGGGGGGCAAGAAGGCCTTAATAGAGCAATGGCTCTTGCCCGCTGAGAAACTGTCACCCTTCACCAATGAAGTGGTAGGGGGATGGGCATGAAGTGGCAAGCTATCTCTGATCAAAATGAGGCACGATAGTTAACTGCACTAAGTAACTGGGGCATTTGCATCTAACACATGTGATTCCTGACGTAAAAAGGTGTAAGTTGGAGTTGACTGTCAGTTCGGCCACTATGAAAAATAGAGGTGCATATTCACAAAAGTTCTCACAATACCAGCTTGTTTGACCTCAATACTCATGGTAGTTAATCCTGAAAGGTCACTGGGTCTCATAAGTTAGACAAAATGAGCAACATCAGACTTCAATTCTATTATGTACATCAACTTTAGTAATTTTACTTTTAATACTCCTTCAATTGCTCCATTCCTCATAAAAGTTTTTCACTTTAATCCATATAGTCATACTCTATTATCATGACTTGCTTCTGTGCTGGGAGATATCTATTTTGAGGATTGCTCCAGTCATTTACTCGAATATGTCTTAGTCCTGAGTCTTTCTTCTGAGTTTTTCCCCACTTCTCATATTCTTCACTGCTCCTACTCACTACACCTCTTGTTTTTGCTGATGGCAAAGGGGGAGAGAAAGTTCTGATTAAGAGAGTTAGTATGTCAAAAGGAGAGAGAATTTTTGATGTTACATTCTGTGTCCATTGCATATCATGTTGTTATGTTATCATGTTGTTATGTTTAAAATTTGCATGAGTTGCCTACCCAAATCTTATGTCAAAATAGTAAGCACAATGACTCATAGTTGCCATCATCAAAAAGGGGGAGAATGTTGAATAAATGTTCTTTTGATGATGTCTCACTATAAGTCATTGGTCAATTTACTTTGAAACTCATGAAACACCTTTTTGAATGACTAGGTATGAAGAACGTCGACCTTAGTCTCTCAGAGTGTCGACCTTAGACCCTCACAGCAAATAGCTCACCTGCTGTTCTTCATGGCTGCCTCGACCTCATCATCAGGCGTGCCGACCTCTTCAAGCTTCCAAGTCAAAAGATTCGACTCCAAGGGTCGACCCCTTTTCATGAATGTTCTGCTGTGACACACCGTGTCGACCTCACCATCATGAAGTGTCGACCTCACGATCGCAACCAGCACTCTGGAAAGCGGCCAACGCAAGTAGTGTCGACCTCACGATCGCAACCAGCACTCTGGAAAGCGGCCAACGCAAGTAGTGTTGACCTCACTCTTACAGGAGGTCGACCTTAGAATCATTCCTGAAGCCATTATAATCACTCGTTTTCAAAGCAGTGTTGACCTCAGTCTCTCAGCAGGTCGACCTCACTAAAGGGTAAACTCAAAAGTCTTTTGACAGATTTGTCTTTTGGAAAATCGTACAGAGGGCAAAAAGGTCCGACGTAAACCTTTGAAAACTTGGTTTTTGAGGGCTGGAAGAGAATCCTCGGAACTCCCAAATGTCCCTATCATCTGATGTGTGAACGGATGAACAAGTGATCTAGAGGGGGGGGTGAATATATATATCCACCTAAAAATAAAATTCTACAGTAGTTAATAACCGTGCGGATTTAAAGTGAACTTATGTAAATCAAAACACTAACATCAGTTTGAATTATCAACAAGAGAATCTACTATGAAATTACTGTCAATCATAGTAAACACCAAAACAATATATCAATCAACTCAGTATAGTACTTGGCGGAGGGTTGATTAGAAAATCTCCTCATGCAAAGGTCAGTTTTCCAGATAGATGTAATCTATCCTTCTAACTGAACCAATTTTATATACCACTGAGTCGACCATAGCAGATTAGATGAAAATGGAAAGTCTATTGAGCAATTCAAAGCAATGTCAATCTTAGATAAATTAGTACAGACAAATTCAGAATATATTCAAACAGACAGGTTAAGAACTTGAGCGTTAGCAACAGATGAATAGGTTAAAGTTATTAGAGAATTGCAATGGAGGATCCTAGGCATTCATCTATTCACATAAGAAGGAATTCAATCACATAGAGAGCAGATCAATTTTTAAGGTGGCTCGATCTCGAGCTTGAGATCTACGTCCACCCCTTACTCAAGTGAGTAAGGATTCCACTGCCACACAGCTTGAACACTACTTGGAGAGGGGGATTTCCACAGCCCACCACCAAGGCGGCCCAACAAGGCCTACAAGGTCCAACCGGGCGAGCCCCACCCAAGTGATAGCCCACAGGGCCCACTTTGGGAGAAAAGCCCAATAAATAAAGACTCGAGGAACCAACTCTCCCCGGCGGCCTTCTAGGCTCGGAGGGCCCGAGACAACGGTCAGATCAGATGGAAGGTCCGGTCTAAAGCCCACTCTCCGACCGAGAGAAAGAGGCTCCAGCCGACCTATCTGACCCCACCTTCGCCGGGCCATGCCTATCGCTCGGACACGAGCTAGCATCCCCGTAGCTCGGTGAGACCGCTTGTTTACCTGCAGGTGCGGCCGTTCAGAGTCCTCCGGTAGCGGGAGAGTCATGGGAGCTGCCGAACTCAAAGGGGATAACGCCCCCACGATCCGGCCATGAAAGCCCCCGATGAAGACGTAACTCCCGCTGGGAAGCCCTCAGCTCACCGGACTCTTAAAAGGCGATGCACTATTTAAGTAAGGGAGACCCTCCGGAAGATGGTAAGATGAACTAGCCCTTCACATACCCTAAGCTCCTGGGCACGATTCGCTTCACCCTTGGTGGAGAGGATTCTCGCGCATCAGCTCTCTCCTCCCCTCATTATCGCTTCCACCATCGCTCTACTGACTTAGCCATCGGAGGGTTTTCCCCCAGCGAGATCCCCTGGGCCCTCTGATACGTTTCCCTTCTCTTGCAGATTCATCTTCTGGTGATCCACAGCCCGCTCAGGACTCAGCGCGAGATTCCGCCTCTTCATCTGGCGCCGTCTGTGGGAAACGCACGAAGAGTCAAGATGGTGAGAAAAAGCTCAGGGAGGAGATCCGCCGGCGGGGCAGGTAAGGCTGTGGTAGCGGGAGGCGTCCCCCCTAGGGTCTCGCAGAGCCCCCCCTCCAACGCCAGCGTCCCCGCCAACAGGCCACCACCCCCCCCGGCGGAGACAGGGGCACCCCTCGACGGCGGCGCCAACGCCTTCCAAGCCCTCAACGAGAAGATGGACGTCCTCGTAGAGCTCATGAGGGCCCAGGCGGCCCGAGACGCAAGGTCCCGCGCCCCGTCAGGAAGTCCCCCTCGAAGGAGTGCAACGCAGCACACCGCCGGAGGCCGCTTCACCCTCCGCGGCCGACAGCTCCTCCGCAACGACGTCGGAGGACCCTCGCAAGCTCCGCCTGCGGAGCAAGAGGCTTCCTCCACGCCGAGGAAAGGGAAGCAGGGGGCGAAGCCGCCGCACCCGGGCACCAGTGCTCCGGGAGATCGCCATGACGCCCCCCCCAGCCCCACGGCACGGCCACAGCCGGAGCTGTCTCTCCGGCTACGAGATTTTGAAAGACGGTTCGCAGAGCAAGAGCGCGCTCTTCGCGCCCTACAGAAGACCTCTTTCCCGGAGGACGAGGAGAAATCCCCTTTCTCCGAGTACATCTTGAAGGCAGAGGTCTCTCCTAGAGCCTCCATCCCAACCTTCAAGCTCTACGACGGCCAGGGCGACCCAGCCGACCAGTACGTCAGCTTCGACGCCCTGGTGACCCTGCATGGAACGCCGGATCCCATCAAATGCCGAGCCTTCGCGGCCACCCTGGTCCAGGGCGCTCAGGCATGGTTCCGAGCCCTCGCCCCGGGGTCCATCCGAGACTTCAGGCAGTTCGGGCGAATTTTCAAGGAGAGCTTCGCCGGTAGCGCCCCCCCAAGGTCGGTAGCGGGGCTCCTAGCTCTCAAACAGGCGCAAGGGGAGAGGCTCCGGACTTACGTCCACCGATTTAAATCGGAAGCCCTTAGGATCCCCCGCCTGGATGTGGCCTCAGCCACAACCGCACTGACCGGGGGCACCCGGGACGAGAATCTCCGTCGCGAGCTTGTCCTCCACCCTCCCTCGACCCTTGCCGAGCTAGTGACTCTGGCATTGCGCCACGCTGAGTGCGAAGAGGTACTCAGCGCCTGCCGAGACACAACCGGCTCGGGTCGGGAGGGGGACAAAAAGCGGACCTCCGAGCCAAACCCTGGCTCGAGCAAGAAGCGCGATCGAGAAGGAAAGCGCAAGAGAAAGTACGAGCGGTATACCCCTTTGACCGCACCAGTCTACGAGATCTATGAAGACATTAAAGACTCGGGACTTCTCCGCCAGCCCGAGTCTATGAGGTCGAAGAACCGCAAGCGGGACAGGCATTGCCTGTTCCACGGCGACCATGGGCACCACACCGGAGATTGCCATCAGCTCCAGGACGAGATCGAGCGCCTCGTCCGTCTGGGGCATCTAGCCCGGTTCACAACTGGGCACAAAGAAGATCGAGACGCCGCAGAGGAGATCGACAACGCCCCCCGAGGGGTCCACATCAACGTCATCTCCGGCAGAGTGGCATCGGGAGGCGACACCAGCCGAGGAAGGAAACGTCATGCCGAACGGGCCAGTCGAGCCCTAGAGCCCCCCAAAGGCCCGCCAATGGAGCCCCAGGTCATAGTCTTCTCCGACCAAGACCTGGAAGGGCTGAGCACCCCGCATGACGATGCCCTCGTTATCTCGGCCGTGATAAATCACTGTAATGTAGACAGGATTTTGGTTGATAATGGGAGCGCCCCTAATGTATTATCTTATGACTGTTTCCTCAAGATGGGGGAAGACCCATCCAAGCTCCGCCCGATCCGAACACCCCTGTGCAGGTTTAATGGCCTGGCCACCTACCCCGAGGGAGCCCTAAGCCTGCCGGTCACTATCGGCACCCCACCCAAAACCGTTACGGTCATAGTGGACTTCATAGTGATTAAAGGTATGATAGCGTACAACGCCATTTTCGGCCGAAAAATTCTCAGCCGAATAAAGGCCGTACCATCTACCTATCACCAAAAAATGAAGTTCCCACCAAAAACGGGTTGGGGGAAGTCCGAGGTAACCAGGCCACGGCTAGAAGGTGCTACAATATCTCGGTGGAAGCCTCAAGGCCGGACGGGAAGGATAAGGGCCCTAGGGGAGTCGAAGGAAAAACCGTAACCGCCGAGCCCGGTGGCGAATTATTAACGGTATTCCTGAACGACGACCCGGCCCTTGGAGTGAGGATCGGTTCCGACCTACCACCGAAGGAACAGCAGCAATACAAAGAGTTTCTTTCTGGGTACGTCCGGGTCTTCGCTTGGTCCGACGATCAACTCCCTGGTATACCAGAGGAAACTGTGATGCACAAGCTTAACCTCGACGCCACCGTGAGGCCCGTACAGCAGCGGATGAGGAAGCATGCGCCCGAGAAACAGGCGATCATCAAGGCGCAGGTCACCAAGGGACAAGAGACTGGTCTTTTCAGACCGGTCCTGTACCCAACGTGGCTAGCCAACGTCGTCCTGGTGCCGAAGACCACCGGCAAGTGGCGAATGTGCGTAGACTTCACCGATCTGAACAAGGCCACCCCCAAGGACTGCTATCCGCTGCCGAGCATCGACCAACTGGTTGACTCAACCTCGGGCAACGAGATACTCAGTTTCCTGGATGTCTATTCGGGTTATCATCAGATCCGAATGAGCCCTGAAGATGCCGAGAAGACCGCCTTCATCACCGACTACGGCGTGTACTGCTACACCCGGATGCCTTTCGGATTGAAGAATGCTGGAGCCACATACCAGCGACTGGTCAACCATATGTTCGAGGGACAGTTAGGTCAGAACGTCGAGGCCTACATCGATGACATGCTTGTCAAGACCCCAAGGGTCCAAGACCACCTCACCGACCTGGCCGAGACTTTCGGCACCCTCATGAAGTACAGCATGAAGCTCAACCCCGCCAAGTGTGCCTTTGGAGTAAGATCCGGGAAGTTCCTGGGTTTCCTGGTCACTCAGCGGGGGATCGAAGCAAACCCTGACAAGGTCCAGGCCATCCTAGACATGTGCCCGCCCACGTGCATCAAAGACGTCCAGCGTCTGACGGGGCATGTTGCCGCTCTCAGTCGTTTCCTGTCCCGTACGGCCGAACGATGCTTGCCCTTCTTCAAGCTAATGAGGGGGCCTAAAATAGCGTCTGCTACGTTCGTATGGGACGGGGAATGCCAGACAGCGTTCGCCGAGCTCAAAGAGCTCCTAGCTTCACCCCCGGTGCTCTCCAAGCCCGTTGCAGGCGAGGTTTTGCTGCTCTATCTCTCGGCGACGCCATCAACGGTCAGCTCGGTCCTAGTCAGGAATGACTCGGGAGTCGAGAGGCCGGTCTACTACACCAGCAAGGTGCTCGGCGAGGCCGAGCGGAGGTACCCCGCAACCGAGAAACTCGTGCTAGCGTTGGTTACCTCCGTAAAGCGCCTCCGACCCTACTTCCAGGGGCATCCCATCACCGTGCTAACCGGCGAGCCACTGAAGAAGATTCTGGCCCACCCCGAGGCCTCGGGGCGACTCGTCAAATGGGCCATCATGCTCGGGGCATACGACATCTCGTATCGGCCACGATCAGCTATCAAGGGGCAAGCGCTCGCCGACTTCATCGCCGAGAGCACCGTTCCGATCGAGGACAGGCCTCCGACAGCAACCGGGCCAACCTGGGAGCTGTTCGTCGATGGATCGTCCAACTCGATCGGTAGCGGCGCAGGGATCCTCCTAAGGTCCCTCGAAGGAATAGAGTTGCAGTACGCCCTAAAGTTCAACTTCCCGGCGTCCAACAATGCTTCCGAGTAAGAGGCCCTTATCTCGGGGGCCCGCATGGCCCGACGGTTGGGGGCTGAGTGAGTCAAGATCCACACCGACTCCCAGCTAGTCGCAAGCCAGGTCAGCGGCGAGTACGAAGCTCGGGAGGCACCTATGATCAAATACCTCCAGTTGGTCCGGAGCCTGGCCCAGCAGTTCGTGGAGTTCGAGGTAGTCCGAATAGCTCGGGAGCAAAACTCTCGGGCGGACGCCCTCTCCCGACTGGCCTCCTCCCTAGACCCGGAAGGTACACGATCGTTCCTCCTAGAAGAGCTAGAGCGCCCGAGCATAGACTTGGAGCTCCTCGCCGTTGACTCGGCCACTCCCGACGACTGGCGCTCCCCCTACCTCTCCTGGCTACAAGACTCCCAGGAACCCTCCGACTCTCGAGAAGCCCGCCGGATGAAGTACCAAGCTCGGCACTTCGTCATCCTCGACAGCGCCCTCTACCGAAGATCGTTCTCCGGGCCCCTTCTGAAGTGCCTCGGCCCCGACGAAGCGAGCCAAGCTATTGAGGAGATTCATCAAGGCCTGTGCGGAGCACATTCAGGAGGTCGGTCGCTGGCCAGAATCCTGCTAAGGCAAGGATACTGGTGGCCGACCCTCCAGCGCGACTGCACGGCTTACGTACAACATTGCGACCGTTGCCAGCGGTTCGACCATTTGGTCCACCAGCCGGCCACGGAACTTGTCACCCTTACCGAGCCCTACCCTTTCGCTCGGTGGGGGATCGACATCCTTGGGCCATTCCCAACGGCTCAATCCCAGAAGAAGTTCATCATCGTCGCCATCGACTACTTCACCAAGTGGATCGAGGCTGAAGCAACAGCGAGGATCACCGAGACAGTCGTCTGGGGTTTCGTATGGAAATCGATCATTTGTCGCTTCGGCGTCCCCCGAGTGATAGTGAGCGATAACGGGCGGCAATTCGACTCTCGATACTTCCGAGATAGATGCGCCGACCTAAATATCCGCAACCACTTCACTTCGATCGCCCACCCTCAGGCCAACGGGCTGGTTGAAAATGCCAACAAGACAATCTTGAAAGGCATGAAAACCAGACTCGGCAAGGCTAAGGGTAGCTGGCTCGAGGAACTGCCTAGCGTACTATGGTCGCACCGAACGACCCCCAGAACGGCAACCGGTGAGACCCCTTTTCAACTGGTATATGGCACCGAAGCCTTCGTTCCATTGGAAATCGCCAATCCGTCTCTCCGAGTGATCAGCTTTGTGCCCGAGGCAAACGAGCAGAAGCTGCTCGAGAACCTCGACCTGGCAGACGAACTCCGAGAGATCGCGAACGTCCGAGCTACGGAATACCAGCGCCGCCTCACTCGGTACTACAATGCCAGGGTCCGAGGCAGACAATTCCGACCAGGGGACTTCATCCTCAGGAAGGCAGAAGCCTCTCGACCACTAGAGGCGGCGGGCAAGCTATCCCCCAACTGGGAAGGCCCCTACCGAGTGATCGAGACGCTCGGGAAAGGTGCGTACAGGTTAGCCACAATGGAAGGGGAATCCATTCCCCGGACATGGAACGCAACCACACTATGCAGATTTTATTTCTGAATACTGTATCAACAAATTGGGTAAAATAAACCTCCTTATCTTTCGCATTCATTCAAGATAACTGTTGGTACATCAGAAAGGCAACTGCCAATACATTACATAACAAAAAGCGAAAATCCATCTGGCACCGCAGCAAACGGCCATCGCCCGGTCGACCCGGTCTTGACCTTCTCGCATCCAGCCACTGACTCTGCCTCGCGTAGAAACTGGCTCGGACAAGAGATGGTCGACCCAGTTGGCTCGGGTGGTCCGTGACAAAGGTGACAGAGGGACGGCAAGGAGAAGGCCACCTTTCACGCAAGGAAGGCTACCTTCCAAGTTGGCAACAACCTGGAAAAAGGGCACGCCGTGAAGGTCCCCTTTCTTCCAAACTGCCAACTCTTTGGAGGCGAACAGAAAGCAAGCAGCCCCCGAAGAGTGAAAGAAATGAAGAACAAAAGAGAGAGAAAGAGGCAGCGCACGGGGGTAAGGAAGGGACTGGAGCCGCCTCCTCCCCTCCCACGGAGGGGAGTGGCGGCCGGCATCCCTAACTCCCCCATCCGCCCTCCATCTCGGCGTCTCCCCGGAAGCCTCGCCGGAGCCAAGAGGAGGAAAACGGCGTGCCCCCGCACGTCGAAGCCCTCTCCCGATCCGCGCGGCGACCGTCGGACCCGCCTCATGCACGCGCGGCGACCGTGGGACCCGACCGATATTCCAGGACATCTGGAACCGACCGCTCCCCGTCGTCTGCAGCATCACCTTCTGAAGGCTCCTCCATGTTCGATCGCGGTGGCGCAACGCAAAGCGAAGACGAGGGAATAAGAGCAGACCATCGGTGAAAGTCCTAAGTGTTAAGAGAGAAGGAGCGCCCTTCGGTCCTTTTTATAGGCCAAGGGAGGTCACGCGCCTTAAAAGACTCCCCCCTCGAAAACACGCTACAGGACCTCCCTGGAAGGTCACCTCGAAATCCCTGCCCCCCGCCCTAGCGGGATTCGCGAAGCACCTCGCCTTTCAAAGCATGGTAATATGGAAGGACGCCCGCCAGAAGTCTCCCGAATCGACATGCGAAAACGGCGCAAAAAATATCGGCACTTTCCAACTGCCACGATACGCCAACCAAATCACAGCAAAGATAGTGATCAAATAAAGTAAGTTATTTATTGCCTTCCATAAAAGCCTCTTACAACGAGGAAGACGGACAAAAAGGGGAAGGGGCAAAATAAAGTTACATCAGGCCTCGGGCCCACTTTGAAGCTCGGGAACCGCAGTAGGGGACGCGTCACCCCCGGTACCCTCGACGACGGCTGGCCCGGACACTGACCTCGCCTGTGCGAGAACTGTCCCGGTCGCGAGCCCTTCCGAGGCCTCCCGAGCCGGTGACCCCGCTGAAGGCGATTCCCCCGGTTCTTCCCCGGCCGAAGATGAGGAGCTGGAATCTGACTCGTCCGAGTCATAACGCTGGCCGTAAGGAAAGTCACCTCCGGCCAGGTGCTCATTAGCATAGTTCATCGCTCGGCGATAGCCCTGCTTGAACCCCTTTCGAGCACCCCGGCGGAGAGCTACCTCGTAGTAGGGTAGGGCGGCTGCAATCAGGTCGGCCGAGTAAGCTTCCGAGCCTTTATAGCGCTCGATCGCCTCCGCCTCGACCTGCCCGTCCCAAGCCCGCTCCGCCTCGGCCGCACGCTCTTCCGCCCTCGCCAGACGCTCCTCCAGCTCGGTCATCCTCCGCTCGGTCTCGGTCATCCGACCCTCCGCCCGGGCTCGGTCCACCTCGGCCTCAGCACGAAGGCGCTCCGCGTCCTCCGCTCGATCCTGCAGCTCGGCACGCTCACGCTCCCAGAGGCCGTCCAGCTCGACGTGGCGTTGACGCTCGTCTTCTAGACGCTTGCTCTTCCTCTCGAGCGATTCTCGGGCCCTTGTCAGCTGCTCGGCCAGTACCTCGGCCTCCGGACGGCTCGACCGCGCCAACTCCCTGAGAGCAAGGAACTCCCGCCGGAGCCACTCGTGCTCCCCCTCGAGCCGAGCTAGTTTCCTCTCGCATCCACCGAGGGTCCAGGCGAGCGTCGACCACTCCGCCTCCGTCCGGGCGTGCGCCTCTGCCATCACGGCCGCTGTCCGAGCTATAACAAGGCCGCCCTACATCAGGATGTCAAGGACCCCGGCAGGAGTGCTGCACTTTTCTCCGCCCCTCGTCCTATCGGTGATCGACCGGCAGATCCGGTACAGATCACCCGAGACACCAAGCCTGACCAGAGCTTCCGGCAAAGGGGACCGCTCCACCCTGGGCGCCCCGTCAAAAGGCCCTGTTGTGGCAGCAGAACTAACCGCCCCGCGCACCACGGTCGGTTGGGGTTGCAACGCCTCCCCGGGCGAACCCCCACCCTCGACCAGCGCCGCGGGATCAACGGCACCAGAAACTGCCGGCACTTGGGGTTGCGACACACCCCCATCTGCACCGACCGAGCTCTCGGTCCCAGCGCCGGCTACGCCGGCATCGGCCCCCTCTGTCCCCACAGAGGGGAGAGCCGACCCATCACCTCCCTCTGCGGGGCCACTGGTCTCCTCGGCCCCCTCTCGCTCGGCAGATGGGAGAGCCAGCCCAGAAGGGTCGGCCCCATCCTGCCCCCGAGAGGGGAGCGCCGCCGAGCCAGAGTCGCCCCCGACGGCGGTAGGAAGACCGGCTTTCCTGGCCCTCTTCCTGGCCTTCGCGGCCTCCCGCAGTTTCCCCACCAGGGGATCCTTGCGCTTCAGGCCGGTCGACCGAGAAGTCCCCTCGGGGGCCGCCCCCTTGCCCTTATCTCGGGCATAAGCGCGACCCACCGAGACATCAGGCTCGTCAGCTGCCGAGTCCTCTCCCAGATCGATGACCTCGGCCGCCTCCTCCAGAGGCTCCCGCCTCACGTCTGCAATAAGAAGAAGCCCCGGTCAGGAGAGAAAAAAAAAAAAAAGGTTACCACCCCAGAAGAAGACCCCTCGTACGAGCTTGAAGACTCCAGGGGAGAAGGAAGCTGCCGAACCGCCTCCGCGGTTATCCTCGCCAACTCTTCAAACGCCGCCGCAAGGCTCCGCGTCTCCGCTGTGCTCTCACGGCGCATCAAGAAGCAAGGAAAGCTTAAAACCCCGGAAGCCTAGAACGATGAACAGCGCCCCCTATAAACCCCTGAGGGTGGCGGCGCGCCGTTCCGTGCTCCGAGAAAAGGGGGGCCCCTTCGTTTCAAATCCGTTAGGATCATCATTACGGGCCTCGGCAACCGCTATAAGCGGCTACATAACGCCAACGGAATTCCACCCACCTGAGCCACGCCGGTCCAAAGCCTCGAAAAACTACTCATCCGAGCCTCCTTTGGCTCGGGAGTAGGAGGGGGACAAGTGGAGAGGGGGATTTCCGCAGCCCACCACCAAGGCGGCCCAACAAGGCCTACAAGGTCCAACCGGGCGAGCCCCACCCAAGTGATAGCCCACAGGGCCCACTTTGGGAGAAAAGCCCAATAAATAAAGACTCGAGGAACCAACTCTCCCCGGCGGCCTTCTAGGCTCGGAGGGCCCGAGACAACGGTCAGATCGGATGGAAGGTCCGGTCTAAAGCCCACTCTCCGACCGAGAGAAAGAGGCTCCAGCCGACCTATCCGACCCCACCTTCGCCGGGCCATGCCTATCGCTCGGACACGAGCTAGCATCCCCGTAGCTCGGTGAGACCGCTTGTTTACCTGCAGGTGCGGCCGTTCAGAGTCCTCCGGTAGCGGGAGAGTCATGGGAGCTGCCGAACTCAAAGGGGATAACGCCCCCACGATCCGGCCATGAAAGCCCCCGATGAAAACGTAACTCCCGCCGGGAAGCCCTCAGCTCACCGGACTCTTAAAAGGCGATGCACTATTTAAGTAAGGGAGACCCTCCGGAAGATGGTAAGATGAACTAGCCCTTCACATACCCTAAGCTCCTGGGCACGATTCGCTTCACCCTTGGTGGAGAGGATTCTCGCGCATCAGCTCTCTCCTCCCCTCATTATCGCTTCCACCATCGCTCTACTGACTTAGCCATCGGAGGGTTTTCCCCCAGCGAGATCCCCTGGGCCCTCTGATACGTTTCCCTTCTCTTGCAGATTCATCTTCTGGTGATCCACAGCCCGCTCAGGACTCAGCGCGAGATTCCGCCTCTTCACTACTGATCCACAGCTTTGGGGATAGAATCCCTACAACCGCTGATCCATAGCTTTTGGGAACACGTCCCAGACCGCTGGGCCTCACAGCTTGCTTACCGAGGATCACACCTAGCCGCTGAGCACCACAGCTTGCTGTCTGAGGATCACACCTCACCGCTGACTCACAGCTTGGACTGCTGATACACAGCATACAAACGGTTTCAAAAGTAAAGAGAAAAGATTCAAAGAAATAATGATAACGGAAAAATAATGTAGCTCACTATGGAGAAATTTGACTCTGGATGAGGAGTTAAGACAGCAGCTCTTCCTCTCAATCTCACTTCTCACTCAGACCACTTCTCAGACTTACGGCACTCTATTTTTCTTCTCACTGTCTGCAATAGGCTCTTGCTCTCTTGAACACTTCTCAGACTTTTCTCTCTTTAACTATACCTCTTCTAGCTCTCTTCTACTCTTCTAATCTGCTTCTATCCTCTAGTTCTTCATCTGTCTCCTCTGCTCTTTTCTATCTCCCTCTTTTTATAGGCGTAAGTTGGATCAGGTGGTCCCCTGAGCTTTTTGAATTTTGGGCGCATGGAAGACACACTCCCGCTCAATAACTTTATCCAAAACTCGCACTTTGAGG
The DNA here is from genome assembly GCA_022559845.1 of Amorphophallus konjac. NCBI lineage: Eukaryota > Viridiplantae > Streptophyta > Magnoliopsida > Alismatales > Araceae > Amorphophallus > Amorphophallus konjac. The sequence goes on along the minus strand of CM040120.1, from coordinate 205,417,952 downwards.
GGCCACGTGTTAGAGGTAGAAGATGTGACGATCCACGTGGTAGGATATTAGTTCAGCTTCCCGCCATAGATCACGTGCCTTTAATCCGATTCACTTTAAGTTCCACGCGAGATTAATGCAGACTGCCTTTTTACCACCCAGGTGTTCGATCATGGATCTGGGTTGGTTCTTCCTCTCTATCAAAAATAAAATCAAAGAATTATGCGATTCATGAAGCATGTAATAATTGTTAGCAAATGAAGTTTCAGATGCTTCATGAGTTCAGGCAATTTATCTAAGTGTATGCAAAAGATTCTTCAAGAGCATCTGATGGAGGCATCACCCACGATTCCCTCTGGCTTGGTTCTTCACTTCACCCGGGCGATGTGTAAGCTCGGGTAAGACTCTAGGACGGCCCACTGCTACATTTTGAGTCTTTCATATTAGACAGTTTGATGTATTTTCCCTTTTTATTTGAGTCATTTCCCTATGTTGTGAGTCATTTTACTATGTTTTGAGTCATTTCCCCCTAGGTTTGCTTCTTGAATCATGTTTGGTCATTCTATGTAAAGCTAGGGGCAGTTCAGTCATGTAAAAGGTTGGGCCACTATAAGTAGGACCCCAACCCCCCCTTGTAGAAGCTAAAGAGAAATTGCATATTTTGAATCTCCACATAAATTGAGTGTCCTTGGGTGAGAAACTCTCTCCTCCCCTCTCCTTCTCTCTCTAGGGGACGAACCCCTCTCTCTCTCCTCTCCCCTCTCTCCCTAATTCACACCCCTCTCTCTCCTCCCCCTTGCCACCTCAGTCCTCCACATCAGCCCCAACCTTTCACCTTCCCAAGTCCCATCAATTCCCCATTACTCTCACCAAACCCAAGCACCCTTTCCCCTTCCAATGCAACCTTTACGCTCCCCCAAGCACCCTTTCCACTACCCAAGCACCCCTTCACCTCCCCAAGAAAAATTGAATTCCCCTCCCCCTTGGTGGCTGCGACCAACCCCTCCCCAACTCCCCCCCCCTTAGCCTTGGTCGACCACACCCTCTCTCCCCATATTCCCCTTTGTCAATCCAAGACCTCCACCCTCCCTCTCCCATTCTCCTTGTGCTGCTAGCCCCTCACCACCATCGCCCCTCCCATACCCCTTGCACCATACCATCTCCAGCCCCTTCCCCACCTTCCCCATATCCCCCCTCCCACCTCATAACCCTTTCCCCAACATCACCATCCCTATATCCAATAACCTCCCACCAAATAAACCTCCCCTTTCAACCATGTTCTATTAATCTGTGTGCAGCTGAAGATCTGTTGAGTTCCAGCCTGTTGCAGCGTCAGTCAGAGCTAAATCCCGAGTTCCTAGAGGCATACCATATACTTCTGGAAATCCCTTCAAGTCAGCTTTGTAGGCGAGGCAATCCCACCTCAATCCGAGTTTGGAGTTGGCCAGGAGGATCATTCTCGCCAAGCTGCGCTTCCGGCACCCAGGTGGAGACCAGAGCCCCAGTGTAGAAGCTCCTGCGGCCACACCCCTATTCCCCTTTGTGCGCCAATTGACCAGGATGAGATACTACTAGTCCTCTATCCAACGCAGCAAATGGAGCACCATTCGGAGTTCGGAGCTCCCCGTTGTAGTGGTTTTCCCTCGGGTGCGCAGGTATGTCCTGTCAGGGCCTGAACAGACCCCCCCCCTCACTCTACCGGCTCTATCTCTCTGCTTCGACCTCCTCTGGTGGCCTTTCTGATTGCTGCTCGAAGAGGACCCTCCTACGGTCGTGTTGATATAAGCTGCGTCACCTTTGAAGCTCGGAGGTGCTCGGAGCGAGGACATCTTCCAGCGCCTTTGATTCTAGATCAGGCAGAAGCTGAACCGAGGAGTCCGGCTCACAATCCTTCCTCGGCCTCCGACGACCATGATAAATTCTTCAAAAATTCTTGTGTCTTCTTGGGCCAACCCAGGACGTTTTGGTGCTGGTCTCACCCACTTCTGAAGTCGGACGGGTCCGTGGCGGCATCATCAGCGACCCCCTGTCCTGCCAAATCTGAGAGGATAGAACTGCGGGCTTTAGTCTACTTCGGCATCCCCCACCCCGCCTGGCTGACTTAAAGCCCCTCCCTGTGGGGGGTAGTGTTTGTTTGTAACCCCACATCTCCTCACCCCTTGTCCAACCCTCCTGCATGAGTAGTAGTTCATGTAATTATTTAAACAGGGAGAAGCTTCACCGACGCAGTGTGCGGGGAACCCACACTTCCCCGCTCGCCCACGTCTCCGACTGGGGTCGATTTCTTCAAATTGGCCACGTAGTCACTCAGCCCTTGCTCATATTTTATTGCTTGTTCATTTAATATCCGTCAACGCTCCGCTGGAGTGTAAGAGAGTGCCCGGTCCTAAAAGCACCCTTGCTTTCGAGTGACCACCGTGGAGCAAGAGAGTGAACCGAGCCCCTCGTGGCACTCGGTCAGCCCATCAATTCGGGCTTCCATATCTTTGGGGGGGGGAACTATCATAGCCTTGCTGGCCCTCCACCAGCAAGGGTCTAGTCCCACCAACCTCGACTCGGCATCATCGAGTCACCCTTGGGTTGAGCGTGTGCACCGGTGAGCGACCATCTTCGATAGTCTCTAATTCTTGTGAATTGTGCTTGCGTTGGATAAGTCCAAAGAATTTTTGTCTAGTTGCTGCATCCCCTAGGGTGTATCATATCAATTGGTATTATAGCAAGTTCTAGACTTGTCTCTACTAAGTCTTGTCCAAGGGCCTTTGCATTGATCTCATCCGTACATTGTCATTTTCCCCAAATCCGTGCATGTCCACCCGTAGAGAACCATATACCGGTCCAACCCATCATCCTCAGATCCCCTCATGGATCCCAATTCCAAAAATAATCAAAAAGCTCCTAGGGAGGAACCCCAAGGCCAAATGGACCAAGTAGATACCGCCCTCGCCACCTTTCTTGGCCAACTAGAGTCCCTTTCCACTCGGCTTACTCGGTTAGAGGAGAATGACCTCCCACAAAGAAACAATTGCCAAAGAGCTCGCCCCCCATGAACTGACCCTTACCTTGAGGATTCGGATGTTGATCCATACCACAACCATCAGAGGCCTCGCCACCATCGGCATAATGAAAGGCGTCCCCAGGATGACCAGGATGACCATTTCCTAAGGATGATTAAGGTAGAAGCCCCAAACTTTGACAGGTCCCATGACCCAAGTGTCTACTTAGAATGAGAGACCGCCATGGACCATTACTTTGAATGGTACCCTATGTCCGACCAAAGAAGGGTGAGATTGGCCAAAATGCACCTCACAAAATTGGCCAAGACTTATTGGATAAACCGGGAGGGATTAAGGGGGGTTAGGCGGGAAGAGCCAATTGACACTTGGGAGAGTATGAAAAATCAACTTAGGAATAAGTACTTACCCTTATCCTATCACCAAATCCTCTTAGACGAGTGGCAGAACCTTACCCAAGAAGGGAAAATAGAGGTTGAGTACATTGAGAAATTTGACTCCTATCTTCTGAAGTGCGGAGTTCATGTGGACCAAGCTGTCACCCTTTCCCGATTTAGGAATGGGCTCCAAAACCACATCAAGAGGGAACTCTTTATGAGAGATATCGATAACCTTGAACAAGCCTACCAAATAGCAAGAGATGCTGAGAGATTCTCTAGGATTCCTTGGTTCACTACTCCCCGCCTGGCCGATCCCAAGAGCATGGGACTTTGAGCCAGCCCGACCCCTTCCATGAAGGCCCCTAGCCCAAGTGGGAATGCCCCTTTTCGGCCTTACAACCCCCCTCCTGTTATCACTCCCACAAAGGCCGCCCCTAGCCATCCTCCTCCCCAAAAAGAGGAGAGTTCCAAAGGCCCAAACATGGGAGAAACGACCCCGGGCAACGGCAAACAACAATGCTTTAGGTGCCAAGGTTTTGGACACTTCGCCGGGTAATGTCCATCTAGAGGATTGCCTAGCCTTCTCGTCGAAGAAGAACCCATCCCTCCCCAAGGGGAACTTGAGAGTACGGTTGAAGTCTATGAGGCTGCTTTAGATTGGGAAGATGACTATGAGGGTCAAAATCATGAGACAGGCATAGACTACATCCCACCTTCTACCGACTACCACTTAGGTGTGATTAGATGCACCCTCACCAAACCCCAAGAAGAGGATTGGCGTCGAACCTCTATTTTTCACACCTATATCAAGATAGGAAGCCATGTGAGAAAAGTGATCCTTGACAATGGGAGTTGTGTCAATGCCGTGTCTCCTGACACCATTAAGCTCCTTGGGCATACCATCACACCCCACCCCAGCCCATACCAGGTCTCTTGGATTAACAACTCCATCCCGGTCAACACTCATTGTCTTGTACCTATCACCTTTTCATCCTATCAGGGTCAAGTGTGGTGCAATATTATCCCCATGGATGTAGGAAGCATCCTACTAGGGAGGCCTTGGATTTATGATGTTGATGCCACCATCTCGGGAAGGCCAAACACATGCACCATTGAGCATGAGGGGAAAACTATCCGTCTTAACCCATCCCCACCTCGTCCCTTGTCTAGGAAGGACCCACCCTCTCAAGGGCTTCTCCCCAACCCACACAAAAATTTGGGGAACTCCAGCCCACCAATTCCCCCAAAGTCCAACCAAGCTAAGCCCTCGGGGGTAACCAAGGGTCTTCACCTCATCACCAAAAGAGAGCTTGAAGAGGAAATAGCTCAAGGGACACCATTGTGTGCGGTAGTGATTTGCTTAGGGGAGCCCACTCCATCCAACCCCCATCCTTTAGAAATCCAAACTCTCCTAGAAGAATTTCATGATGTGTTCTCCGAAGAGCTCCCGGATAAACTTCCTCCCATGCGTGATGTTCAACATGGGATCGATCTAGTTCTAGGAGTCACCCTTCCAAACCTCCCTCACTACCGCCTCAATCCTACTGAACATGCTGAACTACGAAGGCAAGTTGAGGAGCTTATTAGGAAAGGGTTTCTCTGCCTTAGCAAAAGTCCTTGTGCCGTCCCAGCCATTCTCACACCCAAAAAGGATGGGACATGGTGGATGTGTATAGATAGACGAGCCATTAATAAGATCACAGTCAAGTATAAGTTCCCCATACCTAGACTTGATGACATGCTTGATATGCTAGCTAGAGCCACCATTTTCTCAAAAATCGACCTCAAGAGTGGCTATCACCAGGTAGAATTAGGGCAGGAGATGAGTGGAAAACGACCTTTAAAACCAAAGACGGCCTTTATGAATGGCTAGTCATGCCTTTTGGGCTTTCAAATGCCATGAGTACTTTCATGCGTCTTATGACGGACGTCCTTCGACCTTACATTGGAAACTTCCTTGTGGTCTATTTCAATGACATCCTCATCTACAGCCAATCCAAAGAAGCTCACCTGGATCACCTTAGACAAGTGTGCACCACCCTTCGGCGTGAGAGCCTATTTGCCAACCTAGGCAAGTGCCACTTCATGACTAATACCATTTCTTTTCTAGGATTTGTGGTTTCTACCAAGGCGTTTCCATGGACCCGAAGAAGGTCCAAGCTATACTTGACTGGCCTGAACCCCACACCCTCCATGAGGTCCGAAGCTTCCACGGGTTGGCCACATTCTATAGAAGGTTCATCCGGGGATTCAGCACTATCACTGCCCCCATCAACGATTGCCTCAAAAAAGGAACCATTGTTTGGACCAAATCAGCCTCCAAAGCCTTTTCAGAACTAAAAGAGAAGATGACCCAAGCCCCTGTCTTGTGCCTCCCTGACTTTTCTAAGGTTTTCGAAGTCACATGTGATGCTTCAGGGGTAGGTATTGGTGGGATCCTCAGCTAGGAAGGGCACCCAGTGGCCTTCTTTAGTGAGAAGCTATGTGACGCCAGGATGAGATATTCCACTTATGATAAGGAATTTTACACTGTGGTTCAGTCCCTTAGGCATTAGAGGCATTACCTATTGCCAAAAGAATTTGTCATCTTTTTAGATCACAAGGCCTTAAAATACCTCAACTCCCAGCAAAAGTTGAATGCCCGACATGCCCGCTGGGTAGAGTACCTCCAGTCTTACACTTTTGTGATCAAACACAAGGCTGGGAGTGAGAATCGGGCAGCAGATGCACTTAGTAGGAGGATATCATTGCTGTCCACTATCAAAGTGGAAGTCATCGGGTTTGAGAGAGTCAAGAATGACTACTCTGACTGCCCTGACTTTGGACACATCCATACCACCTTGACCACCCAATCCCAATGGGAATATGAGGACTTCATCCGAGAGGAGGGGTTTCTTTTCAAGGGACCCAAACTTTGCATACCCCGAAGCTCCCTCCGTGACTTCTTAGTATGCAAATTACATGCTGGAGGCCTAGCTGGCCATTTTGGGGTGCATAAAACCATTGCTTTGGTTGAGGGACAATTTTATTGGCCATGTCTCAAAAGGGATGTGGCCAAAATAGTGGGTCAATGCCGCATATGCGCTTCGGCCAAACAGGTGAAGCAAAACACCGGCCTTTATACCCCTATTCCCGTCCCCGACCGTCCATGGCAAGACTTAAGCATGGACTTCATCCTAGGCCTATCAAGAACTCAAAGGAAACATGATTCAATCTTTGTAGTGGTTGACAGATTTTCAAAAATGGCCCATTTCATCCCATGCTCCAAAACCTCGGATGCTTCCCACATAGCCCGACTATTCTTTGATGAGGTGGTTCGCCTCCATGGGTTACCCAAAACCATAGTCTCTGACAGGGATGTTAAGTTCACCAACTACTTCTGGAAGACTCTTTGGCACTTGATTGGTACCCTCCTCAAATTTTTCACTGCCTATCACCCTCAAACTGATGGCCAAACAGAGGTTGTCAACTGTAGTCTTGGGAATCTCATTCGATGCCTTGTTGAAGACCGTTTAGGGAATTGGGATCTCATTCTACCCTAGGCTGAGTTCGCATACAACAATTCTGTTAATAAGTCCATAGGGATGAGTCCGTTCAAAGCTGTGCATGGGTACAAACGTAGAAAGCCATCTGACCTCATTCCTCTACCCCAGCATGCTAGAATGTCTGTCTCAGTTGAGTCATTTGCCAAACATAAAAAAGAGTTGCATGAAGAAATACGCAAGCACATCAGCAAGAATAATGAGATTTACAAAAGATAGGCCGACTCTCACCGACGCCACCAAGAATTCCTCATGGGTGATTTTGTGATGGTGAGGACTGAGAGGCTCTCCACGGGAGCTATCTCAAAATTGAGGCCTCATGGGGCTGGTCCCTTTCAGGTTCTGAGGCGCATTGGCACGGATGCTAATGAGTTAGACCTTCCCAAGGATTACAGAGTAAGTCCCACATTTAATGTGGCTGACCTAGTGCCATACAGGGGCCCCACAGTGGTACCCAGTGAGGATGTTGAGCATGTTCCCTCCTTTGAGAGAGCACCCACCCTTGAGAGAAAGCCACCACCCAGGAGAGACCAGCGTGATCAGGTTGAGCGGATATTGGATGAACAGGTCACTACCACCAAGAGCAAGGCATATGAGCGCTACCTCGTTAGGTGGAAGGGTCGACCTCCTTCAGAGGATTCGTGGGTGAGTAGGGAGGATCTCTAGTAGCTAGACCCTGACCTTCTCGAGCAGTATCACAGCTATTCGCAGCCCAGGGGATTTGATGGAGGCATCACCCATGATTCCCTATGGCTTGGTTCTTCACTTCACCCGGGTAATGTGTAAGCTCGAGTAAGAATCTAGGAGGGCCCACTGTTACATTTTGAGTCTTTCATATTAGACAGTTTGATGTCTTTTTCCTTTTTATTTGAGTCATTTCCCTATGTTGTGAGTCATTTTCCTATGTTTTGAGTCATTTCCCCCTAGGCTTGCTTCTTGAATCATCTTTGGTCATTCTATGTAAAGCCAGGCGTAGTTTAGTCATGTAAAAGGTTGGGCCACTATAATTAGGACCCCAACCCCCCCCCCCCTTGTCAAAGCTAATGACAAATTACATATTTTGAGTCTCCACAAAATTTGAGTGTTCTTGGGTGAGAAGCCCTCTCTCTCCCCCCTCCTTCTCTCTCTAGGGGGCGAACCCCTCTCTCTCTCCCCTCCCCTCTCTCTCTAATCCGCACCCCTCTCTCTCCTCCCCCCTTTCCACCTCAACCCTCCACATCAGCCCCGAACCTTTCACGTTCCCAAGTCCCTTCAATTCCCCATTACTCCCACCAAACCCCAAGCACCCTTTCCCCTTCCAATGCAACCTTTCCTCTCCCCCAAGCACCCTTTCCCCTTCCAATGCAACCTTTCCTCTCCCCCAAGCACCCATTCCACTACCCCAAGCACCCCTTCACCTCCCCAAGGGAAATTTGAATTTCTCTCCCCCTTGGTGGCTGCGTCCAACCCCTCCCCAACCCCCCCCCCCCTTAGCCTTGGTCGACCACACCCCCTCTCCCCATATTCCCCTTTGTCACTCCAAGACCTCCACCCTCTCTCTCCTATTCTCCTTGTGCTGCTATCCCCTCACCACCATCGCCCCTCCCATACCCCTTGCACCAGACCATCTCCAACCCCTTCCCCACCTTCCCCATATCCCCCCTCCCCCCTCCTAACCCTTTCCCCAACATCACCATCCCCATATCCAATAACCTCCTACCAAATAAACCTCCCCTTTCAATCATGTTCTACTAATCTGTGTGCAGCTGAAGATCTACTGAGTTCCAGCCTGTTGCAGCGCCGGTCACAGCTATATCTCAGAGTTCCAAGAGTCATATCATATACTGCTGGAAAGCCCTTCAAGTCAGCTTTGTAGTAAAGGCAATCCCACCGCAATCCGAGTTCGGAGCTGGCCAGAGGATCATTCTTGCCAGGTTGCGCTTCCGGCACCTGGGTGGAGACCAGATCTCCAGTGCAGAAGATCCTGCGGCCACACCCCTGTTCCCCTTGGTGCGCCAGTTGATCGGGATGAGATACTACCAATCCTCTGTCCAACGTAGCAAATGGAGCACCATTCGGAGTTTGGAGCTCCCCGTTTCAGTGGTTTTCCCCCGGGTGCGCAGGTCTGTCCTGTCAGGGCCTGAACAGACCCCCCTTCACTCTACCGGCTATATCTCCCTACTCCAACCTCTTTTGGTGGCTTTTCTAGTTGCTGCTCGAAGAGGACCCTCCCACGGTCGTGTTGATATAAGCTGCGTCGCCTTTAGAGCTTGGAGGTGCTTGGAGCTAGGACATCTTCCAGCGCCTTCGATTCTGGATCAGGCAGAAGCTGAACCGAGGAGTCCGGCTCACGATCCTTCCTCGGCCTCCGATGACCATGATAAATTCCCCAAAAATTCTGGTGTCTTCCTAAGCCAACCCAGGAAGCTTTTGTGCTGGTCTCGCCCACTTCTGAAGTCGGACAGGTCCGTGGCGGCATTATCAGCGACCCCCTGTCCTGCCAAATCTGAGCGGACAGAACTACGGGCTTTAGTCTACTTCGGCATCCCCCACCCTGCCTGGCCAGCTTAAAGCCCCTCCCTGTGGGAGGTAGTGTTTGTTTGTAACCCCACATTTCCCCACCCCTTGTCCAACCCTCTTGCGTGAGGAGTAGTTCATGTAATTATTTAAACAGGGAGAAGCTTCACCGATGCAGTGTGTGGGGAACCCACACTTCCCCGCTTGCCCACGTCTCCGACCGGGGTCGGTTTCTTCAAACCAGCCAAGTAATCACTCAGCCCTTGCTTATATTTTAGTGCTTGTTCATTTAATATCTGTCAACGCTCCGCTGGAGTGTAAGAGAGCGCTCGGTCCTAAAAGCACCCTTGCTTTCGAGTGACCACCGTGGAGCAAGAGAGTGAACCGAGCCCCTCGTGGCACTCGGTCAGCCCATCAATTTGGGCTTCCATATCTTTGGGGGGGGAACTATCATAGCCTTGCTGGCCCTCCAGCAGTAAGGGTCTAGTCCCACCAACCTCTACTCGACATCATCGAGTAACCCTTGTGTTGAGCGTGTGCACCGGTGAGCGATCGTCTTCGATAGTCTCTAATTCTTGTGATTTATGCTTGCGTTGGATAAGTCCAAGGAATTTTGGTCCAGTTGCTGCATCCCCTAGGGTGTATCACATCAACATCAATGCATAAATGAGATGTATGAGCCTGTATAGCTAACACATGCAGCAAATCAGAATAAAGACATCGACCTTAGTATTATACAGGTAGACCTTTATTGTCAGATACACTGACCCTGTAATGAAGATGCATCGACCTATCTTTATAGTGAATGCAAAAGGTGCATCGACCTTGAGAGTGATAACTTACTAGCATCGACCCTTCTATAGCATGCATGGACCTATGCTGCAGTCGCTAGCTTACTAGCATCGACCTGTGCTGTAGTCGCTAGCTCACTAGCATTGACCTGTGCTGCAGTCGCTAGCTAACTAGCATCGACCTTACTCAAACATGCATTTACCTATGCATCAGTCGTTAGCTCATTAGCATCGACATTACTACGACATGCATTGACATGTGCTACAAACCTTCTTTATATGTACCGACCTTCTAGTGCAAAGCTTCTACATGTGCACCGACCTTCTGAACTAGACTGAATGTGTGTGCCGACCTAACAGACAATAATGTAGAAGTGTACAGGCCTTATGTTCAAAGCAGTATAAGGATGCATCGACCTATCAGTACTAGAGTAAATGTATGCACTGACCTGATAGACTATAAAGTGAATGTGCACCGACCTTAAAGACTTATATGCAAATGTGCATCGACCTTTCAATGCAACAATATGCAAGTGTGCACCGACCTTTCAATGTAACATGTGAATATGCATCGACCTTGTTATGAACAAAAACTTATTCTGACTAAAGAGAAGATTTTAAAATAACATTGTTGCCAGAGTCAAAATAAGGTCAACCACAATGTTTCCAGCATCAAAACTGAACATCAAATCTAGAGGAGACACAACATTCTCCCCCTTTTTGATGATGGCAACATGACTATATTTTGATGGCTACACAAATTACAATATGAGTCAGAATATGCAAAGATCGCCGTCAAGTGCAACAGTCAGTAGTAAATAGACATGCATAGACACAGACAATCAAACAAGATAATCTCTCCCCCTTTGCCAGCCTCATTGTAGCCATCTGTCTCCCCCTTTGACAATCTCCCCTTTTGACAGTCAGGCTAACCATCAAAAACTCTCCCCCTTTGCCATAAGCAAACAAAGAATGGATATAGACAATAGGATTTTATCAGTGATGTGACAAAATGGTATAACAATATCAAGGTTGTGAAAATGTAGGAGAGATCTAATTGACAAACTGATTTATCTTTCATTAATCAAGCATACATAGCTCAAATTCTTCAGTTATAAGATTCTATAAAATGCATTCTTGATAGAATTCTGGTTTAAGAATAATAAAGGTTAGAGTTTATCCACTGTACTCTCTGAATAAGTTTGGATTAACCCTTAATAGCAATAAACCAGAGCCATATGAAACATGAAGGATTTAGTCTTGCTTTATCCTACTCATCCAAAAAATCAGTGAGTTTCTTTAGGAGTGACCAGGATATGTATTGAGGTTAACCAATTTGACAGTTCTGATTTTTTCACCTTAGGATTACAGTAAAAAAATTCTTTTTCCTTTTTGTTTGAAGAGTTTAGAATAGTTAGGTATCATCTATACCTTTTGACATAAGGGTACACATTGATTAGACGCCAGTACCCCTAGTTATTTAGCAGAATTTACCATTCTGTTTCAAGTATCAAAACAGTAGAAGTAGTTTGCACCTTCTGCGTAAGGGTACACATTGATTAGACGCCAGTACCCCTAGTTAATTAGTGAAGCTAATCATACTGTTTTGACTTTTGAACAGAGATAACTTGAAGCACTTCATGACATGAGTTTTTCTCTATTACTTTGATGAAGTACCTAGTTTCTCGATGCATTCAATCATTGCTCTGCCTACAATTATTTTGACTCATTCTTTTGACATTGCTGCCCTTTTGTTTTAGAAAGACTTGTTTAAAAATAATACACACTCCAAGTTTCTCAACCAAGAAGTCATTAATTCAAGAACTTTCAGACTCTGAAAGACTATACCAAACATGACATAAGAGAAATGGTTGAGAGCTATTAAATGTGATCAACATCCTAGTTCATTGAGTTCAGTCTTTAGACTCTAAAAATTATTTAGCCTAAACCATCAGTTCATTCATTCAGCATTACAGATTCTTATAAGAGAAGATTTTTTATTTTAGTAGCTTAGAGTAAAGAATTGATTATCAATTTGTCATTATTTCAGAGTCAGAAAGTATAGATACTTTTTCAAGAGATTGATATCAAGAGATGGAAATCAATGAGTGTGCCAGGAGAACTTGATACCAAGCAATGAGCTACTAAGATTTTAGAAATGATGTGAACATCTGAGATTTCAAGATGAGAAAATATGTTTATCAGAAAGATAGAGTTAAGGTTGCAACAGGGTGATGACTTTGGTGTATGTAACAACCTGGACATGATCTAACATCAAATTATTTTGAACTCCCCCTGACAACATGCACAAGAAAAGAATATGAACACTTACCCCCCCTGACTATATGCATTGCTATTAGACACAACATTTTGACCTATGAAATGCAAGACTCAGATAAAATCTTGACTGAGGGTACTCGGCGGAGGACAAGCCTCTACACATAGTGTGGATTTCCAGACAGAAGATATCTGCCCTTCTCCCATCAAACCATTTGATATACCCTTAATATCAAGATAGACACAGTGCAAGACATTTTCTGCAATGACAACCACTGAAATCATGTGATAGAATGAATCATAGACATACAAATAATCATAGAGAAAATATTTTTTTCCTGACAAGAATGAAATTAAGTAATCAATCATCATGCTTAAATTTACACAAACCTAGTTCTCTCCTTAAGAATTTAAATCTTTCATTCCCAAGAGGTTTAGTAAATATATCAGCAATTTATTTTTCTGAATCTATAAAATTCAACTCAATTTCATTCTTACTTACTTCATCTCTCAAGAAGTGGTGTTTTATTTTAATGTGCTTAGTCCTAGAGTGACGAATAAGATTTTTAGTCAAGGAAATGGCACTAGTATTATCACACAGAATAGGAATGCATCCTAATTTTATGTGATAGTCAATGAGCTGGTGTTTTATCTAGAGCACTTGGGCTGCACAATTCCCTACTGCAACATACTCAGCCTCAGTAGTGGAGAGAGCAACTGTGTGTTGCTTCTTAGAAGCCCAAGACACTAGACAACCACCTAAGTATTAACAATACCCACTAGTGCTCTTTCTATCAATTCTACACCCTACATAGTCTGCATCAGTGTAAGCTACATGTTCAAACTCACACCTAGCAGGATACCACAGTCCTAAGTTAAGGGTGCCTGATAGATACCTAAAAATCCTCTTCACAGCACTCATGTGAGATTCCTTAGGAGAAGCTTGAAATCTAGCACATAAACACACTGAAAAGTGTATATCTGGGTAAGATGCAGTAAGATACAAAAGGGATCCGATCATACCTCTATATTGTTTGGTATCAACCAATTTACATTTTGGGTCAGCATCGAGACTAGTTGATGTGCCTATAGGTGCAGTGATCTCTTTGAGGTTTTCCAGTTGGTATTTCTTTAGTAAATCCTTGATATACTTGGACTGTGTGATGAAGCTTCCTTTAGAAGTTTGATTGACCTACAATCCAAGGAAAAACTTCAGTTCTCCCATTAAGCTCATTTCAAATTCATCAGTAATTAATTTAGATAATTCCTCACACATAGAAAGATTAGTTGACCCAAACACTATGTCATCTACATAGATTTGAACAACAAGGATATCTTTGTTGTTTACCTTGGTAAATAAAGTCTGATCAACCTCACCTCTTGAATATCCTTTACCTGTGAGGAAGGAGCTCAACCTGTCATACCAGGCCATGGGAGCTTGTTTCAGTCTATAGAGTGCCTTATCTAATTTATACACATGATCAGGAAAGTTAGTGCATTCAAATCCAAGAGGTTGTTTAAAAAATATATCCTCTTTTATTAACCCATTTAAGAAAGCAGATTTCACATCCATCTGCTAAAGTTTTATTCCTAGGCTGCAAGCAAAAGCTAGAAGAATCCTAATGGCTTCTAGTCTAGCTATAGGGGCAAAAGATTCTTCAAAGTCTATCCCAAATTCCAGATTATACCCCTGAGCAACAAGCCTAGCCTTATTTCTGACTACCTTTCTCTGCTCATCAGTTTTGTTTCTAAAAACCCATTTAGTGCCTATAAATGAGCCATGCGAGGGTTTAGGAACTAGGTGCCATACCTTGTTCCTTTCAACTTGATTCAATCCATCATGCATGGCATTTATCCAATGCTCATCCTTTAAGGCTCATTCAATTTTTTTGGGTTTTACTTGTGAGACTAATGCAAAAGAATTCAGTTCATTTTCTATCCTGAAATGTGATCTAGTCCTAGGGGGTTCATTCAGATTACCAATTACAATCTCTAGAGGATGATATCTAAGAACTCTAATGTTGGTAAGCTGATTATCTGAATTTTTAATTACCTCCCCCCGAACTCCAGATCCTTTAGTCTCACCTTCTTTAACTGGTTCTGCATCCTGCTCTTCTTTATTCTCAAGGATTTCTCCATCTGTTTTGTCCCTGCAGAAGCCAGTTTCAGGTTTATTAGAGGATTCATCAAAGACAATGTGTGGTGATTCCTCATCAGTTTGAGAATTGATGTTGTAGATTCTATAAGCTCTAAAATTTTCAGAATACCCCGGAAAATTTCTAGGTTCACTTTTAGGTTCAAATTTACCAAAGTCTCTTTTAGAGTTAACATGGATAAAGCATTTACAACTAAAAACCTTGAAATGTGCTAGTGAAGGTTTCTTACCTTTAAGTATCTCATAGGGAGTCTTTTGAGTAAAAGATCTTACCAGGGCTTTGTTGATAATGTAACAGGAGACATTCACTGCTTCAGCCCAAAACCTTCTAAGCAAATTACCTTCAACTAGCATAGTTCTAGCCATCTCCACCAAGGTTCTATTCCTCATTTCAACCACTCCATTCTGCTCTAGAGTCCTTGGTGAAGAGAATCTATGGTTAATTCCATTTTCCCTGCAAAATTCATCAAACTGTGAGTTTTCAAACTCACCACCATGGTCAGACAAACTAGTAGAAATAGACTGCTCACCAGTCTGTTTTATTATGTGGTAAAATTCCTAAAAATTTTCAAAGGCATTATTTTTGTGAGTTAAAAAGAATACCCAAGTAAATCTAGAAAAGTCATCTACCAAGACATATCCATATCCTCTACCAGATAAGTTAGCTGATCTAGTAGCACCAAATAGGTCCATATGAATCAACTTAAAATGTTTGGAAGATAAGTTCTCAGTTCTGGATTTAAATGTCTTTCTAGTCTGCTTTCACTTGGTACAAGCCTCACAGATTTTATTGTTTCTCTTAAAAGACATTTCAGGAAGACCTTTTACCATGTTATATTTATTCAACTTATGCAACACATTATAACTTGCATGACCTAGCCTACGATGCCAAATGCAAGCTAAGTCATCCTTATTAACAGCGCTACATAAATTAGTGTGTGTTGTGTCATTTAAATCTACCATATAGATGTTATTGACTCTTCTACCAGTGAATTTCACAGTTTCAAAATTGGGATAAAAAATATTACATGCAAGTGAGTCAAAAACAACCTTATGACCTTTATCACATAGTTGACTAACTAATACTAAGCAGATTGTAGGCAAGACCTTCAAATAATAAAACCTCATCAATACAGCATGAAGAGCACTTACCAACTTTACCTGATCCAATTATTTTTCTTTTAGTATTACCTCCGAAGGTAACATGACTAGCATGCTTTTCTACCAGCATGCAAAACTTTCCTTTGTCTCCGGTCATGTGCCTGGAATAGCCACTGTCAAGGTACCATCTGTTGTGATTGGCTGTCAGGCATACCTACATACGGAATCAAGTAGAAAATTTTGGAACCCAAGACTGTTCGGGCCCCATAACAGTAGTTAAATCATGTGGACAAGATAACAACTATTTTAGTATCCACATTTGTTTGACTTGAATTGTGGATTTATTAGCTTTCAGATCTTCCTATCTTTTCTTGCCACTATGAGTTTTTGTTTTCATTTTCTTTGGTGTGGCATTCTTGTTCTTAACATAGTGAGAATTTTTGTACCAGTTATTGGTTCATCTAGCATTGGAAGAAGTGTGTGCACTGTAGACCCTAGGCTGACCAGACATAGGATGGAAAAAGTCATATGAGTTCTAGTTCATGTAGGTTCTAAACCTAGGTTGCATAGATGCAGTCCAGTGTTATGGTCGATGCACCTGACTAGTGTATGAATTATGATCATTCTGCTGCACCGACCTCATATAGTGGATGCCTTGACCTTTCCTACCAAAAGTGTAACAATATGAATTCTGGAATGATGGATAGGTCGGTGCACTATAGTAGTAGCATCGACCTGAGGTGCTCCTACTCTGACTTTGGTTTTTAAAGGACTTGAACCCAGAAGGAATGTGCGTCAGTGCAGGTTGGTTGTTGCATAGACCTTTATGTTGAGGCTGGGTTACCTTTGTTTTGGACGTTCCTTGGACGTTGAATTTAGGTAGCTGACCGCTAACCTATCCCTTAGCCAGAGGTGCAGTAGTGTGTGTACAGGATCCACTAGACACCTCTACCTTCTCTTTGCCCTTGTTCTTGGCATTGGACTTGTTATAATCATTAGAATTTTTGTTGTTGTTTTCTTCAGAGTTCATTTTTATTAAAGGTTTGGATTTAGATGTTCCTTTTTCAGAGACAAAAGAAATAGTCTTCACATCAAACCTTTCTTATTTGTTGGATTAAAACCCAATCCTTCCCTTCTGAAGTTCACCTTTGTTCCCAAAATGGCATTCATATTTTCAGTTCCCTATGCCATACCTTCAAGGGAATGTTGTTTATCCTCATTTTCTTTTTCTAAGTTCTCAATTGTCTTTTTTAACTCTTTATTCACAGCAATAATGGCATCATATTTTCCATTTGTAATTTTGGTTTCTTCCTTAAATTTTTGCATTCTGATTTTTAATTCATCAATGGTATTTTTCAAGTGATCATTTTCATACGTTAGTTCTTTCAACACAGTCTTGTATTCATCTGTTTCAGCAAGAGAATTTTTTAAATCAGAATTTTCTTTCTCTAAACATGAAATCCTATCAGTTAACAAAGTATTATGAACAAGTGAGTTAATTTTCTTTTTAAGATGTTTGTTCTCCTTACGTACATCATCATATTTATTTAAGATTTCAGCATATGCATCTTCCCAATCACTATGAGTGTAATTTTCAAAAGGAGAACTTACATCATCATCTATTTTCTCTTCCTCCTCTCTTCTAGCCATCAGACAGAGCTTGTCTTCCACCTCGCTATTAGATGTACTGCTCTGACTTCCTTCATGATGTGACACGAACTGGGACCTAAATTGCAAGCATCCCAATGATTTGGTCATGTCACATAAGCGGACTCACTCCCGTTGGCACACTCGGGTCCGTAGGTGGACCCGCGATGGGGTGAGGGTCCGAGGTTGGACCGGAGGTTTCCAAGGGTACGGCTGGATTGGGGAGGACCCCTATGGGTCAGGGGTTGCCCAAATTCTCGGGCGGTCAGCACGCCGAAGGCTTGGGTTGAATGATCACTCTCACAACTCACCCGCGGTAGCCACACAATTAAACGCTAATTCGGGTTCGGGCACTCTCTTAACGCCGGCGGCAGTAAGACGCAATACTAATTAAACAAATGAATCCAGCAAAGAGGAGTGTTTAGTTGCTCACCTGGTCGGTGTGAAGACACCGATCCCGGCCGGAGACTAGGGCGAGCGAGGAAGCGTGGGCTTACCCGCACGCCGCGCCGGAGAAGCTTCAACCTGAAATTTCAGATTACATGCACTACACCCCATGCAAGGGGGGGACCTTGGGGAAGGGAAGCCAGTGAGTACACTCAAACACTACCTCCACGTAGGGAGGGGCCTTCAGCCGGCCAAGCGGGGAGTGGAATTCGAGCTAGAAGTGAAGAGAGGGAAGTCGAAGCCGAATCTGCCCGCTGACTGTGTCTTAGGATAGACCGTCAGGTATTTAGACGCTGTGGTCAGCCCCGAATTTTGTTGCAGACGAAACCACTTGGAGATTCTTCATAGCTGGATCTGGATGATGCTTGAATTTTATAAATTTCTTCGGGCACCGCTGCTGGTCGGGGTAGGGGCTTGAACAGGGTGGCAGACCCTCGGATCTGACAGCTTCAGGTTCCCAACAGTAGGAAGCAGAGGTTGCCACGGTCGCTCCCGAGCTCAGAATCAGGTGCCGCCGGAGTCGTTGGAACTGTTGACAAGTCCTCTTAGAAGAAAGACTGACGGGGATGCCAGATGATGTCAGGGTCGACCGGTAGGCTCTGAACATTGAGGAGGGATTGTTGCAGACTAAGTGGAAGCAGAACCGAGCACCCGAGGGAGAAAATTGATAACATTCAGGTCCGGTCGCTAAATGGGGCTCTGCTTCTTGGAGATGTTATAGGACTCTTAGTAGAAGATGTTTGAAGAAGAACTCTTGATCCGATTCCCAACACGATCATCGCAGTCGAGCTTTCAATCTGGCTCTGGTCTCCTGCCAGGGGGGATCTGCGCAGTTGTGTGAGAATGGCTCTCCTGGTCGATCTCAAACTCGAAATGGGACGGGACTACCACCATTGCGAAGAAGATAGGCAGACACTTCCGTCGGTATATGGTATGCCACCTGAAGCTCCCATGGTACGACGGGGTGGCCTCTGCAACCTGTAGCCAATCTGTTGCCTGCAACCAGAACTTGAGAGGGTGGAGATAGGTAATGGGTAATGGGGTAGATGGGAGGGGAAATGAGGTGGTTGTGTGTAGGGGCAACCCCCAACTGTGAGGGGGTCTAGGAGGAGGGTTTCAAGGTGTGGGAAGGGGAGAATGGGGGCTGGAAGGGGGTGTTTGCTATGGGTGAGAGAGGAGCTGTGAATTTGGGCTTGGAGGGAGAGGGGAAGGTGAGGGGGGGCACAAGTGGGTACGTAGAGGGAAGGTGAGTTTGAATTTTTCTTAATGGAGGGTATTCAATGGTGGCCTTGGGGATGGGAGGGGTTGTGTTGGGGAAGGGAAGGGGTGCTTGGGGTAGTGGGAAGGGTGCTTGGGGAAGTGGGTGTGGTAGTTGGGGGATGGGAGGTGGAGCTAGGATTGGTGGAAGCTCTCTTGGGACTAGGGGGTGGAGTAATGGGATGTGTGGGGAAGGGGAGTGGCCTTTAATGGGGGTAGGTAGGAGAGTGGTGGTTGGGAAGGGAGGAGAGAGAAAATTTTCAAAATTGGGTGTGGAGGAGAGAGAAATGGGAGTGAAAGAGAGAGATTAAGAGAGGGATGGGTGGGGAATCTCTTACTTAGGGTCTCTCACCCAAATAATAGAATCTCTCCACTAGATAAGAAGTTTGAACTCTCAAAATGGCAAGTTTTTCATTCATTGATTCATTACTTCAAAATGAGGGGAATGGGGTCCTATATATAGGCAACCCACGTTTTACAAAAAGTCCCTGACATTTGACTCAATGACGAATAACCGAGGAAGGTGGGGGGCGCCCATGGGCCAGCCCAATGAATTGGGGCCGATAACAACCTAATCAATCCTAATGACACTCAAACTTAGGTAGATGACTCAATGACCTAGGTACTTGACTCAAATAAAAGGAAAATTACAATGACATGACTCAAATAAAATATGAAAATTACATGACTCGACTCAGAAAAATATGACGGACACAATGGAGCTATGCCGACGAGCAATCAAAGCTGTGGAAAAATGTGAAGGGCGAGAGATGCCCCCATCATGCCCCCGGGGTGCGAAGAACTCGACTCCGTCGAGTATAGGTCCGCCGGGGAAGAGGTCCTCCAATGCAGCTCTGGGTGAGCCACAACCTCCAAACTCAACCTCGCGTCCTTAGCCGGGGACTGCTCTTCATCCTCTCAAGGTGGCACAGGCACACCCTCTTGCTGGAGATGGTACTCTGCTTGCTTAGTATTGCTTCCGTGTGCACACGTTGGACTCTCAAGCTGATATAAGGAGGCTCTCCGAGGATGTCACTCATAAAGGTTGGGGGTAGGCTCTAGCTGCTCACTGGGATCCACCATGGTGCCCTTAGAGGGTGCTAGATCCGCCACGTGATAAGTGGGGTATATCCCAAAATCCCATCGGTAAATCCAACCCGTAAGCCAGGTTGCCAAAGCCACTCGGAACATGGAAGGTCCAAGTCCTCGTGCCCTCGATTGGGAGGTGACCCTAAGATTGAGCCATTCGAAAGCCACCATCGTAGGGTTGCCTACTTGGAATGCCAAGTGGCACTCGTGAGTTTTTGCCCGCTCATTATGAACCTCACTGCTCGTTGCGGCTTGCTTGCTTGGATGCACATGTATTACGGGGTGGTGGGTGTGTGAAAATGTGTGTGGATAAAGGTGGACCAGGACATCCATAGATGGACCTATCATGCCATGATGCCATATGGACCTTGATGAGCCTTGGTGGGCCGGGGCAACCAAATGTGGCCCTATCATGCATGGACTTTCTAACAAAGGTTGGAGGGCCAGGGCATCCGTAGGTGATCCGGTCATCTATGGGGGTGACAAATGCCGGGGGACCCGGACATCCAAGAATGCTCCTATCATGCTTAAGACTCATGATGAGTGAAGGTGGACCATTACATCTGAATTTGGACCACTCATGCTCTCTACTTGACATGTGGGTGATATGAATGAATGGACCCAACATAATGTTCATGTCAATTGGTGTAGTAAGCCTAGACACATGCATATTTTTCCCAAAGGTGACTTCCATGTGTATAGGTGTGGGACAACCTTTGAACTCCCATTAGAAAGGATCGAATGTATCTAAGAAGGTGGTCATCATGGGGTGGGTCACAACCTTATTACCTAGGGATATGTGGCCCAAGGTCATGGCTCCCAAGGTGTAACCCGGGTCATGGATGAGGTGGGTTTGGCCCAATATGGTGGGTGAGGGTAGGAAAGGGTGGGTGGTGGGTAAGATGGTTGGGCCACATGGGTAGAGGAAGGGGTCAAAGGGATCGTGAAAATGGTTACCTAGAGAGAGGAACTCCACATCCTCAAAGCCCCAAAAATATGGGTCATCCTCCTCCAAGATAATTGGGCCATGGTCGTTAGTGGATTGGCCGACCAAAGCACTTGGGATCTCAATGGTAGGGGAGTGGACCGAGATGGGTTCTTCCACCATAGGGAGAAGGAAAAGAAGGTCGCTAGTGTAGCAACCAATGGTGCAGACCGAGGTGATAGACCCATCACAAGGGTGGATGAGACTAAGGTTTGTTGGGTGGGCCGTCCCAAAGGTCCACAAGCAAGTCAACTCTAGCTGCCATTCTAGACCTTTAAGGGGATCATCAAAACCCTCTACTTCGTAGTAGGATTGGATTGTTGTGTGAGGAGTGTGGATGGGCACTAGATGGTGGTCTTGCTTCATGGGTAGGTAGGTATGGGTCATGATTTCTCTAATCAAGCTCTCCCTTAGCCACCTAACAAGGGACTCTTCTAAGATGAATTTGGCCATATCTAGAGGGGGTGGTGTAGGGTGAAGATCCTCGTGCGAGGCTTCCTCTTCAATTGGGACATGGGTGCTCTCCATGGAGGGAATAGGTCCCGAGGGGTATTTATCTTCATGTGGCAAAGCGGGTGGACTACTTCTTCCAAAGATAATGGAGTGGGAAGGTTCTTTGATGGTGGGGTGATGATGGCCGGAGTATGGTGCACCCAGGGTGGTGAACAAGGGCGGGATTCCCGCGGGTGGGAGAATACAAGGTTGTTGAATTTAAAGGTTCTCGAAAGGTGTGGCGGATGCACTAGGCAAGTCCGACGTGTTGGGTCGATGTCGGCATTCCTTTCATCTAACCATTTCTTACCTAGGATTATACATGGACCCGCCAATGTTCCCTCTTGACACCAAGCTCCATCCAAATACCTAGTCTTCCCGAACCATTTACGGAATTCAATAAAGACTTGGTCTCCATTGTGCACAATTTGTCCGGTCCTACAAAGAGAGGTAATGATATAGGGGGACACCCAATTTTCAGATTCTAGGTCAATGAAATCAATTTCTACGGGCTCTCCATTAGGTAAGCATGCATGGGATATGATTGTTAGAGGGGCCATGTGACCCAAGACTCAATGTTAACAATGATGGGTTGTAAATGCACGGTTCGGACAAGAATGCAAGCATGCCCTAGGACTTGACTTGATAGAGACAAGTCAATGACTTGCTCTGATACCAATTTGATGTGACATGAACTGGGACCTAAATTGCAAGCATCCCAACGATTTGGTCATGTCACATAAGCGGACTCACTCGCGTTGACACACTGGGGTCCGTAGGTGGACCGGCGATGGGGTGAGGGTCCGAGGTTGGACCGGAGGTTTCCAAGGGTACGGCTGGCTTGGGGAGGACCCCTATGGGTCATGGGTTGCCCAAATTCATGGGCGGTCAGCACGCCGAAGGCTTGGATTGAATGATCACTCTCACAACTCACCCGCGGTAGCCACACAATTAAACGCTAATTCGGGTTCGAGCACTCTCTTAACGCCAACGGCACTAAGATGCAATACTAATTAAACAAAGGAATCCAGCAAAGAGGAGTGTTTAGTGACTCACCTGGTCGGTGTGAAGACGCCGATCCCGGCCGGAGACGAGGGCGAGCGAGGAAGCGTGGGCTTACCCGCACGCCGCGCCGGAGAAGCTTCAACCTAAAATTTCAGATTACATGCACTACACCCCATGCAAGGGGGGGACCTTGGGGAAGGGAAGCCAGTGACTACACTCAAACACTACCTCCACGCAGGGAGGGGCCTTCAGCCGGCCAAGCAGGGATGGGAATTCGAGCTAGAAGTGAAGAGAGGGAAGTCGAAGCCGAATCTGCCCGCTGACTGTGTCTCAGGACAGACAGTCAGGTATTTGGACGCTGTGGTCAGCCTCGAATTTTGTTGCAGACGAAACCACTTGGAGATTCTTCGTAGCTGGATCTGGATGATGCTTGAATTTTGTAAGTTTCTTTGGGCACCTCTGCTGGTCGGGGTAGGGGCTTGAACAGGGTGGCAGACCCTCGGATCTGATAGCTTCAGCTTCCCAACAGCAGGAAGCAGAGGTTGCCACGGTCGCTCCCGAGCTCAGAATCAGGTGCCGCCAGAGTCGTTGGAACCGTTGATGAGTCCTCTTAGAAGAAAGACTGACGGGGATGCCAGCTGATATCGGGGTCGACCGGTAGGCTCTGAACACTGAGGAGGGGTCGGTGCAGACTAAGTGGAAGCAGAACCGAGCACCCGAGGGAAAAATTGATAACTTTCAGGTCCGATCGCCAAATGGGGCTCTGCTTCTTGGAGATGTTAGAGGACTCATAGTAGAAGATGTTTTAAGAAGAATTCTCGATCCGAATCCCAACACGATCGTCACAGTCGAGCTTCCAATCCGGCTCTAGTCTCCTGCCAGGGGGGGTCTGCACAGTTGTGGGAGAATGGCTCTCCTGGTCGATCTCGAACTCGGAATGGGACGGGACCACCACCGTTGCGAAGAAAATAGGTAGACGCTTCCGTCGGTATATGGTATGCCACCTGAAGCTCCCAGGGGACGACGGGGTGGCCTCTGCAACCTGCAGCCAATCTGCTGCCTGCAACCGGAACTTGAGAGGGTGGAGATAGGTAATGGGTAATGGGGTAGATGGGAGGAGAAATGAGGTGGTTGTGTGTAGGGGCAACCCCCAGCTGTGAGGGGGTCTAGGAGGGGGGGTTTAAAGGTGTGGGAAGGGGAGAATGGGGGCTGTAAGGCGGTGTTTGCTATGGGTGAGAGAGGAGCTGCGAATTTGGGCTTGGAGAGAGAGGGGAAGGTGAGGGGGGGCACAAGTGGGTGGAGGGAAGGTGAGTTTGAATTTTCCTTAATGGAGGGTATTCAATGGTGGCCTTGGGGATGGGAGGGGTTGTGTTGGGGAAGGGAAGGGGTGCTTGGGGTAGTGGGAAGGGTGCTTGGGGAAGTGGGTGGGGTAGTTGGGGGTTGGGAGGTGGAGCTAGGATTGGTGGAAGCTCTCTTGGGACTAGGGGGTGGAGTAATGGGATGTGTGGGGAAGGGGAGTGGCCTTTAATGGGGGTAGGTGGGAGAGTGGTGGTTGGGAAGGGAGGAGAGAGAAAATTTTTGAAATTGGGTGTGGAGGAGAGAGAAAGGGGAGTGAAAGAGAGAGATTAAGAGAGGGATGGGTGGGGAATCTCTCCCCTAGGGTCTCTCACCCAAACAATAGAATCTCTCCACTAGATAAGAAGTTTGAACTCTCAAAATGGTAAGTTTTTCATTCATTGATTCATTACTTCAAAATGAGGGGAATGGGGTCCTATATATAGGCAACCCACATTTTACAAAAAGTTCCTGACATTTGACTTAATGACGAATAACCGAGGAAGGTGGGGGGCGCCCATGGGCCAGCCCAATGAATTGGGCCCAATAACAACCTAATCAGTCCTAATGACACTCAAACTTAGGTAGATGACTCAATGACCTAGGTACTTGACTCAAATAAAAGGAAAATTACAATGACATGACTCAAATAAAATATGAAAATTACATGACTCGACTCAGAAAAATATGACGGACACAATGGAGCTATGCCGACGAGCAATCAAAGCTGCGGAAAAATGTGAAGGGTGAGAGATGCCCCCATCACTTCATCTTCATCACTCTAAGTACTTATCATAGCTTTTCCTTGCTTGTTCTTCCACCTGGGTTGTTTCTCTTTCTGCAGCTCAAGACAATCAGCCTTTAGGTGCCCGACTTTCCTTCAATTATAGCAAACAATGCCATCAGATTTCTTAGCAGTATCAGACTTGTATTTTGACTGCTTCTTACTTGGGAAATACTTTCTTCGGAACTCTTTTCCTTCCTTTCTCAGGAACTTCTTAAATTTTCTTGTAAACATAGCAAATTCATCTGGGTCTTCGTCTGAACTAGAGGAACTGTGCTTACTTGATGACCCTTTGCTACTAGAAGTCACTTTAAGTGGTAGGGGTTTTTTCTTATTATCAGACTCATCGACCCTCTTGAGATTCAACTCATATGTCATGAGAGAACCAATGAGTTCGTCAATAGTGGTAGTAGCTAGATTCCTAGACTCTTCCATAATCGTGGCCTTGGTGTGTCAAATAGGTGTCAGGTACCTAAGAATTTTTCTAACACTTTCATACTCACTGTAAACCTTGCCTAAACTTCTCAAGCCATTAGTGAGAACCATCAGTCTGGCATACATCTCAGATATAGACTCGTCAGGTTTCATCTTAAAAGCTTTATACTCTGAGACTAACATATTAGCCTTGGTCTCTCTAACCTGAGATGTTCTATCATAGATTACCTCTAGCTTGTCCCACATTTCCTTCGCTGTGGAACAGGAGGAAACTCTCAAACATTTAGTAGGGTGAAGAGCACACTGTATAGCATTTACAGCGCTCTAGTTAAAAGTAGACCTACGGATCTGCTCCCTAGTCTAGACTTCCTCATCCTCAGGGAGCTCAAACGGGCCTTTATTAACAACCTTCCAAATCTCATAATCCTTCGCTCGAAGGAAGACCTGCATACAATTCTTCCAGTAAGCATAGTTGCTACCGTCAAAGAATGGCGGCTTACTGGTGGAATGACCCTCAGCAGTTAGACCTCCAGCATCCATTTCAACTAATCTCTCCGGGATGGCAAGCCCTTAGGGAGAGTTAGGCTCTGATACCACGTGATGTGTGAACGGATGAACAAGTGATCTAGAAGGGGGGGTGAATAGATCTACCCCAAAATAAAATTCTATAATAGTTAATAACAATGCGGAATTAAAGTGAACTACTGTGAATCGAAACACTAACAGTAGTTTGAATTATCAACAAGAGAATCTACTTTGAAATTACTGTCAATCATAGTAAACACCAAAAAAATATATCAATCAACTCAGTATAGTACTTGGCGGAGGGTTGATTAGAAAATCTCCTCATGCAAAGGTCAGTTTTCCAGATAGATGTAATCTATCCTTCTAACTGAACCAATTTTATATACCACTGAGTCGACCATAGCAGATTAGATGAAAATGGAAAGTCTACTGAGCAATTCAAAGCAATGTCAATCTTAGATGAATCAATACAGACAAATTCAGAATATATTCAAACAGACAGGTTAAGAACTTGAGCGTTAGCAACAGATGAATAGGTTGAAGTTATTAGAGAATTGCAATGGATGATCCTAGGCATTCATCTATTCACAGAAGAAGGAATTCAATTACATAGAGAGTAGATCAATTTTTAAGGTGGTTCGATCTCGAGCTTTAGATCTATGTCCACCCCTTACTCAACTGAGTAAGGATTCCGCTACCACATAGCTTGAACACTCCTGATCGACAGTTTTGGGGATAGAATCCTTACAACCGCTGATCCACAGCTTTGGGAAACACGTCCCAGACCGCTGAGCCTCACATCTTGCTTACCGAGGATCACACCTCGCCGCTAAGCACCACAGCTTGCTGTCTGAGGATCACACCTCACTACTGACTCACAGCTTGGACTGCTGATACATAGCTTACAAACGGTTTCAAAAGTAAAGAGAAAAGATTCAAAGAAATAACGATAACGAAAAAATAATGTAGCTCACCATAGAGCAATTTGACTCTGGATCTGATCCAGGAGTCAAGACAGCAACTCTTCCTCTCAATCTCACTTCTCACTCACACCACTTCTCAGACTTACAACACTCTATTTTTCTTCTCACTGTCTGCAATAGGCTCTTGCTCTCTCGAACACTTCTCAGACTTTTCTCTCATTAACTATATCTCTTCCTGCTCTCTTCTACTCTTCTGATCTGCTTCTATCCTCTGGTTCTTCGTCTGTCTCCTCTGCTCTTTACTATCTCCCACTTTTTATTGGCGTAAGCTGGATCAGGAGGTCCCTTGAGCTTTTTGAATTTTGGGCGCGTGGAAGACACACTCCCGCTCAATAACTTTATCTAGAACTCGCACTTCGAGGGGTCACATGCCAGAGGTAGAAGATGTGATGATCCACGTGACAAGATATTAGTTTAGCTTCTCGCCTTGGATCACGTGCCTTTAATCCATTTCACTTTAAGTTCCATGTGAGATTAATGCAGACTACCTTTTTGCCACCAGGTGTTCGATCATGGATCTAGGTTGGTTCTTCCTCTCTATCAAAAACAAAATCAAAGAATTATGCGATTCATTAAGCATGTAATAATTGTTAGCAAATGCAGTTTCAGATGCTTTATGAGTTCAGGCAATTTATCTAAGTGTATGCAGAAGATTATTCAAGCGCATCAATGCGTAAACGAGATGTATGATCCTATATAGCTAACACATGCAGCAAATCAGAATAAAGACATCGACCTTTGTATTTTACAGGTAGACCTTTATTGTCAGATACACTGACCCTGTAATGAAGATGCATCGACCTGTCTTTATAGTGAATGCACAAGGTGCATCAACCTTGAGAGTGATAACATACTAGCATCGACCCTTCTATAGCATGCATTGACCAGTGCTACAGTCGCTAGCTTACTAGCATCGACCTGTGCTATAGTCGCTAGGTCACTAGCATCGACCTATGCTGCAGTCGCTAGCTCACTAGCATCGACCTGTGTTGCAGTCGCTATCTCACTAGCATCGACCTTACTCAAACATGCATTAACCTATGCATCAATCGTTAGCTCGCTAGCATCGACCTTACTAAGACATGCATTGACCTGTGCTGCAAACCTTCTTTATATGTACCGACCTTCTAGTGCAAAGCTTCTACATGTGCACCGACCTTCTGAACTAGACTGAATGTGTGTACTGACCTGACAGACAATAATGTAGAAGTGCACCGACCTTATGTTCAAAGCGATAAAAGGATGCATCAACCTATCAATACTGGAGTAAATGTATGCACTGACCTGATAGACTATAAAGTGAATGTGCACCGACCTTAAAGACTTATATGCAAATGTGCATCGACCTTTCAATGCAATAATATGCAAGTGTGCACCGACCATTCAATGCAACATGTGAATATGCATCAACCTTGTTATGAACAAAAACTTATTCTGACTAAAGAGAAGACTTTAAAATAACAATGTTGTCAGAGTCAAAATAAGGTCAACCACATTGTTGCCAGCATCAAAACTAAACATCAAATCCAGAGGAGACACAACATCATTATAAATGTCCAGAGGAACATTTTAATCTAGATATCTGTCAGTACAATATCTTGGAAAGGTCTCTTACACTGCCAGTTCTGTCCACAGCGCCAGCAAGTCAGTATTGTGTATGAAGGAAGAACATCTCTGGAAAAAGGACATCATCTTTGCTAACAGAAATTAAGGTTCTACAGTTTTCCTTGGTCAAATTCCTTTGTTTATTTCAGCTATTCAAAACTACAAGAGAAATGGAGGGAAAATCTTCTGCATCTTAAGGCCTATAAATTGGACGGCCTTCCCTTACTTGTAGCTACTGCTGGAGTTCTAAGTTGGCTTACATGAAGAGTAGAATGTGGAAAAGAGAGAAAATAGAAGATAAAGGAGTGCATGCTTAGACTTCCATCAGAGAGAAAGGTGAAGGAAAGGAGAAGGATCCAAAGCCATCCAGCCAGCCCTGGTTCCCTTGCTTCATTGTTTGAGCACCGCCGTTCGTAGTGCTTCTTCGCTCGAGACCGCTACAGTTGCAGCTTCTTATTTTTGGTTTCTTGTGTGCCTTTGTCTTTCAACAACAAATCACCTTGTGTGTAGGGTAGTGTCACCGTGTAGCTGCAGTTGCAGCGTGTGCGTGTCTGGTTTCTTGCTCTGTTTTATTTCCTTCTTGTGGGATCTCTTTCCCATGTGCTTTGAGGACTTGTCCTCGTGTGTGTGTGTGTGTGTGTTTAGGGTAGTCCCCGTGTTCAGCTGGTCTTCAGCGTGTGTGTGTGTATGTTTCTTTTGGCCAAAGAGTGGAAGCCTCACCGTGTTAGTGAGGGGTGGACGTTGGTGTGCCAGGGTGCAGCCGAACCACCTTAAAAAGCATTGTGTTGTGGTTTGCTCTCCATATCTTCTATCCCCTCTTTTCAGGTGGCTTGTTGTATCTTAAAGTTTCTCTTATCTTTTAGCTCCGTTAATCAGCCGTTTGACTTCGCTTGTGGTTACTGCAGTGCTATCTTCCATAGCTTATTTGTAGAAGTGAAAAATTTGGTATAGGATCTATTCACTCCCCCTCTAGATCCTCTCATACCGTCCAACAGATGAGTGACGAGGTGACCTGTGCCCTACCACACCAGTGAGAGTCGGACGCGCCTGTGTACACAGAGTGGGTAATCTGCACCTGACCAACAATTTTAGCGCTACACCGGTCTAACGCCAGCATCCTGGAGCCCTACTACCCGCACCGGTTTGCAAGGAACTTCGGGTATGACCAGGCGATCCTGCCGAACCAGAGTTTCCTTTAGCAGGGCCAAGTGCATAGGGGCAAGGATAGTCACTTGATGGCGGCAGCTTGGTGGGACTTCAGTTGCCGAGGGGAGCCAAAAAAGTTACTGACACCAGGGCTAGATCACCGAGGGAGGTTCGACGTCTACTACGCCCGGTGGTAGTTTGAGCACAACCATTTGTATCGCCAGAAGGCTTCGGGGATCCAAAATGCTGAGGATGGGCGGCCTCTGCGGGAGGATCAGCCTCCCATTTCACTGGACGCGGAGTACCTGAGGACCAGCTTTTCTCGGATCTATCGGGACGTAGAGCGACTTGAGCAGTAGTGGGCCCGAGATAGTCGGGCTTCCTCGTCGTCAAGACGAGCTTACAGTGGGGCCATCAAGCCCCGGAGGTTGGCACCGGCAGGGCCTGCGACTTCTGCAGGAGCTGGGACATCGAGGTCAAGGCCGCAAATGACTTGGTGGACCCAATTCCGGGGTGATTGTCGCTTCGAGAGGAGTACCACCATGGATGTAGTGCTCCTAGAGGGGAGTTTCACCGATACTGGCGTCAGCGACTGGAGGCGCCATATCGCCCATGCGATTGGGTCAGCTGGGCCGATGGAGTTTGTCTACCACATTGAGCGTGCCTATACACTAAGGGACATTAAAGAGGCTATTGCAAAGGCTGCCCGAGTATTGGGGTTGAAGTCTGAGCAATTGGTTCCTCTGCCATTGACTCCATTCCGGGCTTCAGGTAAGACACATTCTTTATTGCATTATCTTAGCCTTACTTCCTTGTCTATTTGACTGAGACATCGTTCATTGGTGTATTTCTTTAATAGGTTCCCTGGCAGCGGAAGATCATTCCTCAGTGGGGGTGTCTACTGGGAGTGGTGACGGGGATATTCAGCCCATGCGGAAGCGTCCCCGTGACGGAGCGCATCAGGGCTGCGTGGCGAGAGGCTAGGAGCATGGTCGAGGCCAGTACTCAACTCTTGTCCACACTTGAGGCGGAGCTCTCGGCTACTCAGTCTTGCCTGTCGGTGTTGGAGGGGAGCGAGCCGTGACTTGATTGTATCTCCCTTTTTTTGTTATGCTATGTGCCCTGTGTAGATGCCTAATTTTGGACATCCCACAGATCCCCAATTAGACCGTCATATCAGTGACGCAGTCGCTTTACCCGATTTATCAACGTTTTACGCTTTTAAGTCCAGCCCGACCCAAAGATTATTGGTCCTAGCTCGCACACAGGGGACTAGGGCCCATGGGCTGGGCGGCCACACCGATGGCTGCCTAGGTTGGCTAGGTAGCCAGGTCGATGGCCGCCCAGGTCTGGTGGAAGGCCAAGTCTTTGGCCACCTTCATTATGTAGAAGGCCATTGATCTGGCCGCCCTCCTGCAATCGCTAGTCAAAGATCGTGGCCCGTTCTTCTGCCACACCTCGCACGAGCTCCCCCTCGTTGCCCACATCCGGTCGCATGGCGTTGGAGGCTTCTAGATGGAGGCCCTATTGAAAAGACTCTAGAGGTGAGGAGTCCGAAAGGGGGGATCAAAGAGGAGTTGGTAGGGGAGAGGTTTTTCAAAAGGAAGGAAGGAGTTCTAGGAGGATAAGGGCCCGGAGGTTGGGAATCGTTCGAGGGACTTTTGACGTCTTGGAACTGGAATAGCATTGAGGACTGAAGGAGGTCGACCTTCCCTACTCTGGCTTCCGACGTTCTTCCATCTTCTGCTTCCGGGCAGCCACAGGCTTGGCCACCCCATGGTTTGCTTCCCGCATTCCCCTTATGTTCACTGATTTACGATTGCATTCCCCATTCGTTTGCATTCAAAGCATTTTAGATAACCCGTAGATCCTGTTATAAGATGTTTCCATTTTAAACAAACGGGAAGGTGGGTGGTCAAAAGTCTCGACCATCCCTCATTCCCACACACCCCCCAAGTAATCATGCCCCCATTTCTTCCATTCTTCTGTGTTGTTAGAACTTCTACTGCACTTCTTAGAGCTAATCGGCATCGGTTTCTTTGTGTTTGTGGGCTTTGTTATTGTTTGCAGAATTTTTAGCATCTCGGAACGTTGTAGGGCTCTCCATCCTTGGCCGACCGACCATGGAGAAGTCGGGTTCCCACAAACTCCCTTTTTGAAGGCATCCCACGCGATCATCACCATGTGAGGCTCAGGTAGTAGTCTCTGGTGATCACCCATTCCTATGTTTCTAACTCATGCACTGTAGGCCGTAGTAGCAACAACTCGGGAGTAGGGAGGCGCACAACCCACTGCTATGGGAGACCCCCCCCCCCCCCGTCGCGCCAACCCGCCACTTTCCAATGCCTACAAACTTCTAGCGATCACGGTGGGACCTGATACCGCCTACTGTAAGTCCAAGATGCCAAAAATCCAAGGATTTTTAGAGCACATGTCCATTTATTCTGCACATTAGTTTAGCTCTGTTCGCAGGTAGAAGAAGCCCAAACTTCTAGATGCCTAAACATCTGGGTGACCTGATCAGTGGCCGCCCAGGCCTTGCTGTGAACGGCCAAAGCTTTGGCCGCCCATAGCCTTGCACGGCCCACCAGTTGGCCGCCCATCTAGACCATCACCCACCTTCTGGCCGCTTAGTCCCCCTGAGTGGCCATCGACTAGGCTGCCCAGGTCCTTCAATGGCAAATTATCTGGCCGCCTCCTATTTAGGTTCATTTAAATCCCTTTTCCATTTTGTTATTTAGTCTACTTTGCACATATTGTCTATTTGGCGTTCTCTGCAGGTTAATGCATGGGTGGGGTTAGGAAGAGTCGGCAACACACTCATAAGAACACTCTCCCGTTAGATTGAGTTCTTCACCCGGGGATTCCCACTTTGGTGTAACTAGCTCCTTCCAATCGGGAACCTCCATAAGTCCTCACAACCGTTGATTCCCACATGGTCGCCAGGCTGGTTGTACCCTTGTTGTCCCATGTAGTCATCCCGAGGGTTTGAGTGTGTTCTCACTAGGATTCCTGGAGAAGCAAGCCTCACCCTTAGATTTTCCTTCTTCTCCCAAGAGAACCAAAAAAGAAAAAAAAGAAAACAAGAAAAGAAAAGAAAATTTTGGGACGCTACTGTGAAAACTTTGTTTGATATATATATATATATATATATATCATCCTCTCGGTACCATATCTTTTAAAGTTAAACCTTTTAAGTCGAGGAAGGTTTGGTTAAATGGAGCGAGTTTTCACCAACCCGGGCTATGAGGAGGAGTTCTCTCCCCAATACGAGTCCGAGCTTAGGGCCAATCCTTTATTCGAAATAGAGGATAGCCATCTGTTCACCTTTATAGGCATGTTCTCGACTTCGCCGAATGAGGCCGTCCACGCCGATTCGGCGTCATCCCATAGTGAGCATGATCAAGTTAGCCCTAGGACTCCCACATTATCTGGCATTGTTTGATCTGGTCTTGTAAAAGATGAAGCCCGGTGAGGACTTCATCCAATTCGCTAATCGTTGGACGATCATGGTTTCCAGAACAGAGGTCCCTATCCCCAAATCTCAGGTTGTCACTATGCTAGTAAACAATGCCATGCCACAGCTTAGGGCTATCTTAATGGTTAGTGAGCTTCACAAGTTTTCGCAATTATACTATCGAGCTCGAATCGTTCAAGCCCAAATGAAGGATTCCACTCTGCCGCCCTTCTTTGAAACTCACACTAGAGGTCGGAAGGTCCCAGCTGTCCCCACCACCGAAGGAGTCACTGTCAATGACTAGGTCAATGCCTTAGGCCCATCCTTTTGGACCAACAATCGCCAAGCTCCGCAATCCAACCAAGCTGGCCCTAACCAAAGTCAAGGAAATCCGAGGCCATACTCCAGTGTCTCGCCATCTTAAAGTTACACCCGCTCCGGTCCTAAGCGGGCCTCTTGTCCTCCGTTGCTCGAAACTTTGGGTGACATTTTCTTTGCCCTCATGTCATCTCTGGCCATTCAATTACCCCCTCAAAGAGATTGGGTCCACCCCAATGCCGACACATCCAAATATTGTCCGGTGACTCGTATCACTGCGCTCTCGGGCACAATATTTATAATTGTTTCCAATTCCGAGACTGGGTATACGATATGAATGACGAGGGGAGGATTAATTGGTCCGATGTTAATCTCGCCATTGCTAACTTCAAGAAGCCTAATCGAGATCTAGGCATTGTCCAAAATCCCTTACCTGCTCATCAACCAAACAAAGATCCCTCAAGCTCGAGGCAGAATGAAAGAGTGAACACCGTGATTGGGTTGGAACCGCGCGTCCTTAAGATAACCCAAATGTGGGGCATAGAAGGTTTTCCCGATTGTCATGAAAAGTTCGAAGTGGAAGTCGAAGAGCCGTGGGCCGATGACAATATGTTCGCGTAGGAGCCTCAACCCTTGACATTAATCTCACCTCCTGGCCAATCCCCAGCATCCCATCAAAATCCTTTTACCTTGATCACACCCCCACAATCCCCATTTCAGGAATCAACAATCCCCAAGGATGCTCGGGTGGGGCAAGAGCACCCCTTGGTCCTCTTCAAACCTCCCCAACCTAAGCCGGCCTCTGCGCCTGCTCCAAGTGCTCCAGTTGAAGAACCGGCTTCCCTCTCATTCATCTTTGGATCCCCTACTCCCCAGCAGATGATTTGTCACGTCCTGAGATATGTAGCGGAATTAAGTCGGGAATGTGAACTGTCGGTAATACGCCTCAAGCTAGCAATATAATCAGAGCGTTAAACATTCGTACATAAGAAGAGGAATGAACAAGTTCATATACTCAAAATCCAACTTTTATTGAATAATAATCAAGTTACACTTATATTCGACTCTTGGACATTTCAATTCACTAGACTCGATAATAAGAAAATTACATAGTTGACTCATGACACTCTAGCATTCTAGGGCTTCTCTCATTCTTCAATCGTTCTCACCCTTGGATCTATCATTCGAGAAATCTGAATCCGATCCACTAGAATTTCCTGAAAAAGATTGGAAAGTAGGGAATGAGCACACTTGCCCAGTAGGTATCTTCGTATCAACATGAAGGCAAGTTTAAGGAATTAACATCTTAGCGCTAGAAGGTAAGATAAAGAAAATGCGAAAAACATACGACTAAATCCAAAGTAGCAACAAGATATGGACTATAGAGTCATGAAGATTGTGAGCATGATTAAGCAAGAATAACATGGCATTTCATTAACGAGAATGTACTCTCATAACCTTGATAAGGCTATGGACTAGAAAGTCATGTAGCAAGCAAGCATGTATAATTTCATCATGAGCATCGTGGAATGAGCCACTTTGAGAAGCTGAAGCGCCATCCCCAGCCATGGATGCAGGTCAAGTTAGGAGATCATGGTTCGCCCGGAGCTACCTTGGTGTACCACTTCCACGGTGGGCCCATACTCGACGGGGTCGAGTTCTCCCTACCCCGGGGGTATGATGGGGGCATCCCTTGCCCCTCCACATTTTTCGAGGCTCGGGTTGTTCGTCGACATGCGCCATTGTGTTCATCATGTGTTTCTGAGTCTAGTCTGTTAGCGCAGCGAGAGTGATATAGAAGGGGGGGATGAATAGATCACTCCCAGTTTGCAAAGTTTAGGCGAGAAAATAAATCTACCGCTTATGCCCCTTCTAAACTAGCACACAAAGAATTGCAAATGTGGGTACCAATCAAGATCGAATAAGAAAATGATGATAAGAGCTGAACACACAACTAGTCGAAGAGACAAGCAGATAGAGAGCGCTGATAAAGATCGCAAACCACAGAGAAGACAACCGGTTTTTAGGTGGTTCGACTGCAGTCCGCAATCTACATCCACCCCTCACTCCAACTAGAGTGAGGATTCCACTAGCCACTGCTAGAGCACAGCAGACTCAGTCTGCGAACAACTTGTTGCCAAACAGCTTGAAAACCCAAGGGAGACAAATCCCTCAACCAAGCTTTGCTACCCACAGAGCTTGTAACCTATTCTAGCACCCAGCATGAACAGAACCGGAGAGTGCCTCTCCCTTCCTCCACACACCGGAGGGAACCTGCTAATGACAACCCGTCACTAGGAAACACCAGAGATCAGCGATCTCTCTTCCTCTGCAACCCAGAGGGAAACCGGAGATAGACTCCCTTCCTCCACACACCGGAGGGGAATAGATCAGAAATAGACGAAGAACACATAAAGAAAATCAGAAAAGGAACTAAAGACTGATCGAGAAAACATTCGATACTTAGAGTTAATACAAATGTAGCTTCCTGGGAAGCAATTTCAGAAACCCGATACTGCAAACTCTCTTTCTCTCTTCACTGCTATCTCTCTCTTTTCCTTTCTCTCTTTTTCTTTCTCTTTACTGGTGAATCGAGCTCTCTGCAATACTGCCTTTTCTTTCTTTGCTCTGATCGCCTTCATCGGTGGACGAAGGTTTCTATTTATAGCGGCAGCAGGTGGATAGGGCACAAAACGCGTGTGCCTCCCACGCTCGATCCAGAACCTTCCTGCCACGTGACCTTATTGAATTGGTTCCTTTTGTCTTGGATCACGTGCACCCCCTTTATTAGGGAATAATCTTCCTCGTACCTGTAAGAAGATAAGATCCATTAACACGCAGTATAGCCACTAAAACTAAAGCTGCATGAGGTATATGATAACAGCACGATGTGACCAGTACACGAGATAGGAAAAGAACGACACGAGGTACACTGTAACAGAACAGACACAACGAGGAGAATGACACGAAGTGAAACAAGAACGACACGAAGTACATACGATGACTACAGCACGAAGTAAGAACATCATGATATAATAACCAGTAATGAGAACGGCACGAGAACAACATGGAGACAAAATAGTAACCAACACGAGTTGAAAACAACACGAGGTAAAAAGGAAGAACGACACGAAGTGGTTGCAACAACAAGCAAGACATAAAAGATGACACGAGATGCAACTAGAGGACAGAGAGAAGCGACACGAGGTTCACACAAAAACGACACGAGGTGGCACAGAAAGCAACACGAGGTGCTGCAATGTTCTGCACTCAGTGGAACAAAAACGACACGAAGACACAGAAACAACAGTGACCGACACGAAGTGTGGTTACTAAACAGGAACGACACGAAGACATGATACGGAATGACACGGAGTGTGGTCAAGGTGAGAAGGACACGAAGTCTAAAGAGTAAAACAACACGAAGACCAAAACTGAAACCTACACGAGGTGAAAACAACACGAAGATGAAAACACAACACGAAGACATAGACACTAAAACAACACGAAGATGAAACACAAGAATTGACACGAGGTGAAGTCACAAAGCGACAAAGAGAAATGACACGAAGACAGAGACCACAAGGATAAAACAACACGAAGTATTACCTCATACGAGTTTTCCTGTCAAGCATGAAAATCAACACGGAGTGTTGTACGCTCAGACGACACGAAATCATTTCGTGTTGGTGAGGGAAAGCAACACGAAGACAATGATGCTACAGTGCAATGTCTAGACATGAAGTTCAGTTGAGTGTACAGACTTCACCAATGAATCACTCACTGTACAGACTTACTATAGCAGTCTGATGTACAAACTTTGATGAACAGTCCAATGTATGGATATTGAAATCGTAGACCAATGTGCAGACTTGACAGTGAAGACTAGTGTGCAGACTTCAAGTTTAACTGAGGATGTACAGACTTGAAGAATAAGCCAGTGTATAGACTTGAAGATTGAAAGCGATGAACAGACTTTGATGACCAACACCAATGTATAGACTTAGGAGCATAAAACACGGCTGTACACACTTAGCCTAAGACATTGCATAGGCTTGCACGAGAGTCCAATGTATAGACTTTGCTACCCAGGCATGATATATGCAGAGACATGTTATCTGACAGAATGCAACACACATATATAAAGAGCAAATTCCATCAATGCTAGACATCATCATTCATGTTGCTATCAATATGCAGAATGCTCAAGAATAATAATGCATAGAAATGTACTTATAGTGTGAGACATCATCAAAATCATAGGGACACAACATAGTCATGTAATTTTTACATTTTATTTGAGTCATAAACTGTGTAATTTTTCCTTTATTTGAGTCTGGTACCTAAGTTAGTTGTCATATGGTTGGTTTGATAGGTTATTGGGCCCAATTCAGTGGGCTAGGCCCAGGGGTGCCGCTCCTTGATCTGTTTGGTCATTGTGTCAATTGTCTAGGGTCAATATGGTCATGTGAAAAGTTGGGTGCCTATAAATATACCCCAACCCCTCCATAGTAGAACTAATACTTTGAGAATTAGAAAAAAATTCACATTTGAGTGAAATCTTCCCCCTCTCCAAGTGGAGTGTGACTCTCCCCCCTCTCTCTCTCTCTCCAAGAGGGGTGCACCCCTTTCTCTCTCCTCCCCCTCCCACCTACTTTCTCTCTCTCCTCCCCTCATTCAATAGTCACCACAACTTCCCATAACACCTCTTTACTCCACCCCTAGCCCCAAGGGAGAACCCACCAATCTCCAAGCCACCCTCCAACCCCCAACCACCCACTACCCTTTCCCAAGCACCCTTCCATCTTCCCAAGGCTGAAGGGGTTCAAACCCTCGGATAAATTTGAATCTCCCTCCCTTGCAAGCTGCCCCTCACCCCTCCCCAACACCCCCTTCCTACCCTGGTCGCCCTCCACAATTCCCATTGCTTCCCTTGGCCATCCCACCCTCATACACACAACCCTACACCATCAGCTTATTCCTAGCTCGCAAGCAGCAGAGTACCAGCGACTTTCTGAGGCTTCCAAGTCATCACCAAGAAGCTTCAGAGGGTGTACCATATACCGGTGGAATTGTTGTCCAGTCTACTTTGCAATGGTGGTGGTCCCGCCTCCGTCTGAGTTTCTGGCTGCCCGGAGGAGTCTTCACCGCCGGACTATGTAATTCCTCCCTGACAGATGCCAAACTGCGTCTTGCAGAGGCTACCACGACCAACACCTTGAAGATATTGGAGAAGCGTTTGGCTGAAGAATTCTGCTACGAGTCCCCTTTTCATCTCCAAGAAGCGGACCATCGTTTGAAGGCCGAAGCACAAAGTTCCAAATTTCCTACCCAGAGTGCGCAGGTCAATCCAAGTGGAGACAGATTCGACCTTCTTCCACTCTTCTGGCCCTCGCGGTTTGCTCCGACTTCTGCCTGCAGCCCCGTGGGTCTCCGTTCGAAGATAACTTGACCACAAACGCAACGGTTCTAGGCTCGCCATCAACTGAGTATGGGAGTGGTCGTGACAGCCTTCCCTTCCAACAACAACGGTCTAGACACTGCCAGGAGCAGAGTGCAACAGTTCTGATCCCGACCCTGCCCCAGCCGTCATCGTCATCAAGATATTCTCCAATAATTCTGACGTCCTCCTGGGCCAACTCAGGAGGTTTTGGCGCTGGTTTCGTCAACAACAGAGTTGTGGAGGGCCCGTACTGGAGCCGACAGTGGCTGTCTATCTTGCTATCCAAACAGCTAGCAGAACCGGCTTAGCTCGCCATTTCAGTTTTATCTTATGTTCCCCACCCCGCCTGGCCGGCTGACTGCCCCTCCCTGCGAGGAGGTAGTTTTTGGATGTAATTTCAATTAGTCCCCTCCTGCGAGAGGTGTAGTGGTGTAACATTTTAATTTTTAGGTCAAAGCTACACCGACACGGCGTGCGGGTGCGTACCCATGTCTCCCCGCTCGCCCTCATCTCCAGTCGGGATCGGTGTATTCATTCTGACTAGGTGAGCTACTGAACACTTCTCTTTGCTGGTTTTCTTTGCTTAATTAGTATTGCATCTTAGTGCCGTCGGCGGCAAGAGAGTGCCCGATCCTGAATTTACTTATAATTGAGTGACTACCGCGGGCGAGTTACGAGAGAGCCATTATATCCCATGCCCTCGGCGTGCTGGGCGCCTGCGAGAGTGGGCATCCCGGGAGCCTTGGGGGTTCAATCCCAAGCTAGCCAATCTCCGGAGCTGCGGGGTCCCACCTCGAACCCTCACCACCATCATCGGGTTTCCTACGGGCATGAGTGTGCGCTTAGCGGGTGAGTCCGCTAGAGCTAGTCCATTGCCTCGTTGGATTGCTTACGAGTCTTAGGTCCAAGGAGCATTGGCCTAGTGGCTATCACCCCCAAGGGGTCGTGTCACATCAGACCGCCTCTTGGAACCTACAGTCTCTGATAGCTTTCTGTCTTTCAAACAGAAGGTAAAAATAATGCGTGCAAGGCCTATTATAGGGCAACTAATGCATGAAAAACATGGTAACTGAAAGATGAAGCATGCTAGAACATGATTAGGACATAGGGACGAATGCATTTACTTGACTTAAGGCAAAGTTCCTATGTTTGAATTAAGGGTGCAGGGTTATGCATGTGGTAAGAATCTAGATGCGTAGTCATGACAAAACATGAAATTCTCTACATACTGTGCATGAAACTTCAAGGAAAGAGAGGGCTTTTACTACTAACACGTCGTTTAAGCCATCATGAGATAACCTACCTCTGGGACGGGCTCTAAAGTGTGAATTTGCCTCTAGAAGAATGCTCATGTTCCTGCGCGGCCTGCATAGAAATAGTAACTTCCTGACCTTCTAATTCCCTAACCTCTTGGTTTCCTAGAATGAGATTTGGAGGGTAGTGAGAAGACATAAAGAGGAACAGTTAATTCTAAAGACCAAACTTGAAATTACCTTGGTTAGGGTTCCTAAATCTCTGATCTTTCTTGGAGAAACTCACTCGTTCCTTTGCGGCCTGCAGAGAACCAGTGACTTCTCAGGCTTCTAACTTCTCAAGGTCTTGATCTCCTGGCATGGGGTTTAGAGGAGATTTAGACAAAACTAAAAGGAATAACATATTCTAAAGGACAAACCTGGGAAGATGATTCCTTACCG
This sequence comes from Amorphophallus konjac, assembly GCA_022559845.1. NCBI lineage: Eukaryota > Viridiplantae > Streptophyta > Magnoliopsida > Alismatales > Araceae > Amorphophallus > Amorphophallus konjac. The sequence continues at coordinate 205,377,573 of CM040120.1, read as the reverse complement.
TCAAAATACGCACTCCAAAACTAGGGTTTACGCAGGTCGAAGTTTATAACTATTTATAGGGTTTGGCCTAGGGCGGCTAGATTAGATTGAATTAGAGTCCTAGTTTGGTGTAAAATCGATCTCCAAGAGTCCTAGACTATGTTGCCATGCGAGATAACATCGAAATCTAGCAATTGAATGGGATAAAAATTCAAATTTTCTGGGGTTTATCAAACCCCGTCACGGAAGTCAGAACGCGGTCATGTCCCGACCGCCTTATGCAGAACGCGGTCGCTCGATAGACCGCATCTTGGCCTTTTATCCAAAATTTTTAGATTTTTTGATTTATCCCTTATTTGCCCTATTTATCCAATTTAAATCCAAAGTTAGCCCTAATTACGTCTCTTTAGGTGGGCTTGGGCCTAAAAGGTTTAGAATTTGGTCTTTTGGGCCTATTTAGGTGGCCTTAGACATTAATTATTATTTGGTCTTTTAAATAATTATTAATTAGCCAAAATAGCCCATTAAATCTAATAATAGGCTTAATAACTCTATTTAATTTCAGAAAATCCCCAAAAAATTTCATGATAATTTTCATGGGTGCTACACCCTCCCCCACTTAAAAGAATTTGATCCCCAAATTCATTATATGGGATTTATGGAGAGTGTAATTATAATTAAATAGTTCCGGGAACTACTTACGCGTAGCTTCTTTCATTTCCCACGTCACCTCTTGTTCGGTACTTTTATTCCACTGAAATTTTATCATGTGAATGATTTTATTGCAAAGCTGACGTACTTCCCTATCAATTATCTTGAGCGGCCTTTGTTTGTATGTCAAATCCTTTTGAACTGTCAGGTCGTCATGACTTATAACATGGAAAGGGTCATGGACGTATCTCTTGAGCATTGATATACGAAATGCATCGTGAACTCTAGATAGTTGTGGAGGCAAAGCTAGCTGATAAGCAACATCACCAACCCTTTCAAGAATTTCAAAAGGGCCAATGAATCTTGACGTGAGCTTGTCTTTAATGCCAAATCTTCGAATTTCATGACTCGGGGAAACCTTGAGAAACACGTGGTCTCCCATTTGGAATTTCAGGTCTCTTCTTCTAATATCAGCATAAGACTTTTGCCTATCTTGAGCCATCTGGAGTCTTTCTCGAATAAGCTTCACTTTTTCGATTGTATCTCGAACAAGATCCGGGCCTAGATGTTGTTTCTCTCCAACTTCATTCCAACAGATAGGTGAACGGTAACATCTTCCATACAATGTCTCAAACGGTGCCATTTGTATGCTAGCTTGATAGCTATTGTTGTAAGCAAACTCAACGAGAGGCAAGTGGTCATGCCACCTTCCACCAAAGTCAATAGCACATTCCCTAAGCATATCCTCAACCACCTGATTTGTTCTTTCCATTTGACTATCAATTTGTGGGTGGAAAGTAGCGCTAAAGTTCAACCGGGTCCCTAATGAATATTGCAGACCCTTCTAGAATTGTGATGTGAAATGAGGGTCTCGATCAGAAATAATTGTAACAGGGATCCCGTGTAGCCTGACAATCTCCTTAATGTATAATGCTGCTAAAATGTTCACAGATCATCAACTTTTAATAGGAAGAAAATGTGCCGATTTAGTCAAACGGTCAATGATTATCCAAATACCATCATGTCCTCCTCTTGTCTTTGGTAAGCCCATGATGAAGTCCATTCCTATATTTTCCCACTTCCACTCAGGAATTTTCAAGGGATGATGCTTTCCTGCCGACTTTTAGTGTTCCGCCTTAACTTGCTGACAAGTGAGACAACAACATACAAAGTCCACCACTTCTCACTTCATGTTGGGCCACCAAAAATTCTGCTTTAAATCTTGGTACATCTTAGTAGAACCAGGGTGAATAGCATATTTTGACTTATGAGCTTCTTCCATAATCAACTTCTTAGTATCATCATGATCCGGCGCACAAATCTGACCTCGGAATAGCAATCTTCCATCGCTCGTGACGGAAAAATCTGGTCGTTGATCAATATTAGCTTTGATCTCAACTAGTGTAGGGTCATTCTCTTGCAATTTCACCAGGTCTTCTATTAATGTTGGTTGTGACCGCATATTGGCAATAATACACCCTTCATTATCTGAGTCAATGTACAGATTCAATTTAGCAAACTCCTCAAGGAGATTTGTCATACCTTTCCATAGGCTTGATAGAATTCCCACTGGTTTCCTACTGAGTGCATCGGCTATAGCATTTGCTTTACCTGGATGGTATTGAATAGAGAAATCAAAATCCTTGAGGTATTCTAGCCACCTTCTTTGCCGCATATTCAACTCCTTCTGCGAGAAAAGGTACTTCAGACTTTTGTGATCTGAGAATACCATGAATTTTTCTCCATAGAGATAATGACGCTATATCTTTAAGGCAAAAATAACTGCAGCTAGCTCCAGATCATGCATCGGATAATTATCTTCGTGACGCTTCAGTTGCCTTGAAGCATAACAAATCACCCTCCCGTGTTGCATAAGGACACACCCAAGGCCAATGCCAGATGCATCCGTATAGACTTCAAAATCACCACCTTCAATAGGCAGTGCCAATATAGGTGCAGTGGTAAGATATTCCTTGAGGGTCAAGAAACTCTCCTCACAATCCTTTGACCATACAAATGGATTTTCCTTTCTTGTTAGCCTGGTCAGAGGAACGGTGATCTTAGAGAAATCTTTGATGAATCGTCTATAATAACCAGCCATACCAATGAAACTCCAAACCTCGGACACCGTGGTTGGTCGGCTCCAATTTTTGACAGCTTGTACTTTTGAAGGATCCACAGCGATACCTTCCTTTGAAATGATGTGGCCAAGGAATGAGACCTCTTTTAGCTAGAGCTCACACTTATTGAGCTTCGCATAGAGTTGATGTTCTCTTAATGTTTACAAAGCTATCCTTAAGTGCTCTTCATGTTCCGCCTTGGTCTTAGAATAAATAAGGATATCGTCAATAAAGATGACGATGAACCGATCTAGGTACGGCCTGAAGACATTATTCATAAGTTGCATGAATGCTGCAGGTGTGAACGTGTCACATACACATTTTTAAAAGAGAGAGAATTGAATAAAAAAAGATGATTAATTATTATTAGGGATAAAAAGAAACTATGCTAAAACATGTGGATATGAAAAAGAAAGGGGTTGAGCATGGGATGCTCTAAGGAAGGTGATCGCCAGAGGGGTTACCTCAAAATAAGAAGGATGATCGCACGTACCTTGTGTTGAGCGGGTGAGATTGGTGATTCTTCCTTCCTCCTTCTATCGGCCGGCCGACGAAGGGGGTTTATAGTTTGATTACCCTTGCAAGAAACACACAAAATGAACAAAGATATGGAATAGCCAAAGTGTGTAGTATCAATGCTCTAAAAATATGAAATCAATCAAATTAAGCATGAACACACCTTGTGTGTTTTAGTTTAAAACCCCTTAAGAGGAGTAACCAGGTTAGGAATAATGGATGCAGTGATATGATTGTGCAAAGCAATTATACTAAAGAGTATTTCTAGCAAAGAACTAGAGAGAAAGGGTGCGTGTGTGATGAAATGAATATAACTAACAAACTAAAAGGCTAAAAGAAGAGACGCCCTTCTGCTATGTGTGTAGCAGTAAAGGGAGAAAATAAAAGCTTCAGCTGCGGCAGTGGATGAAGATTATGCTGGAGGAAGCTCTGTCGCCCGTGGGAGAAGAACGCCACTAGGAGGAAGAACCTGCAAGGAAATTAAAAGAACTCTCTTCTCTCTCTGTTCTCTATTCGGCGAAAAAGCTTTCTGCCTGTTAAACTCTCTTGTTGTTCTTCTTCCTTTTTTTTCTCTCTTCTCTTCTTCTGCGTTTTTTTCGCGCGTGAGGGATTCAAGGGGTATTTATAGGGCAAAACATCCTTGTATTAATAGGATTAAAATAAGGCAATGAATTCTCACTAAGGAACCCTCTTCCCAATCGAACACAAGGTGTAAAATGGGGAAAGGATTACCACTAGAAAGAAGCAGGCGAAAGGGAGACGGAAGTGAAAATGATGACCCACCTAGCGGCATCAATGGAAATGACGACATTCACACAATCGTCAATTCCTGAATTTAATTATAGAAATAAAGGACTTTCCTTATTTAAAATTGTCAAATGACGCATGTTTGAATGGGCGTTAAATAATCAACGCCCGTCAATTACCTTGAGTTTTATTTTCGTTAGAATTTGTAAAATCCAGGAATCGACGACCGTTTGGACAGTCATTTATTTAAGAAAAACACCCCTAATTAGGTCGTCAATTAAATGACGCCCTCCCCACAGGCGTTAATTTTAATTATTAAAGCAAAAGGCCAAGAAATCACAATTAAATATGGAGAAATTGGAAAAACTTCATATTAAGCCGATATTGAAGTCCACTTTGGGGCGTCATATGGCGACATGAGATTTACTCAATATAGCATCGATTTTGGCGTGTCTACAGCTGCCCCGCCTTAGTGTCTGCTTTGCAAGGGAGTGAAATGAAATGAAGCGAAAGTGTAACGAGCGGAATGAAGTGAGAACGAACTGATAAGTAGATGACAAGGTGTGATGGGACACGCCTCCGACACTAAGCATTGGAAATCTTTCCAGGATTCTAAATGAAACAACTTTGGATGATTACAAGGAAGCAATGATTCGCTGGATGAAGGGACTAATCTTAAGGAACAAAATGTGCACGAGGGCACGGAAGGAAAGACACCATTGGAGAGCAGTTACCAGCCAATGTGGACGTGCTACAACCAAGTTGGATTTGCAGAAAATAAAATGAATTGAGATAAAGACCCAGCAAATGAATGCTTTTCAAGGAACCAGCCTGAGCGACTTCAAAGAGAATAAAGTACTTGATTTCGAATGGAATATCTCATGTCAACTCCATTAAGAGCGGGTGGCCCTCATTATTGGCGTAATATGAGGATTTTCATCATTAGAGCTCAAAGTCCTACATGATGCATGCTGGGCTAAAAGAAAAATTAAAACAAACTAAAATAGAAGATAATCAAGGATAATATTGCTAAACCATCGAGATTTGATCAGGAATCTAGATCTCTAAGTTGACACTAAGCCGAAGCACATTTATCCACGTATCAACTCAGAAAGTGGAACCGTTATCCCAAACCTTAGATGATTCAACGGCCTATCCGTGTGATGAAGACTCGCCTGGAATTATCACTATTTTTGATGGAGGGGAACTCAAATTTCAGGTTCATCAGAACCACAAGGTCCTTGATATGCTATAATAGCGTAGATATCATATAGTAAAAATGCATACAGGAGAGATACAAGGATGGAATGGTGTTACCAGCGGAAGAAATCCAATCGTTTCAAGACATGCATAACCTACGCTTTTCTATGCTAAAAAATTATTAGCCCAGTAAAGAATCATCAGCTTAATAAAGACCATAAGCTCAATAAGCTCAAAGTATGATCATAAGTGCATGACATAATAAACTTCATCAAGATATAATAGCACTTAAGTTCATCAACAATCATCATGCTGTAAAGCAATTCAAAAGTGTAAGCTCAGGAAAAGACGACCCTATGCAGTGGCGTCGAAACAATAAATGACGACAGTCATTGGGGGGTTAATTAAAAATACCATTACACTTGGAATCGGACTGAAACTGACGCCCTCAAGAGAGGCACTGGATAAATGACGACACTGAGAATGACGCCAATCAAATAAATGACGCCAAGCTATATGTCGTCAATTAACTATCTTACTGGCGCTCCGTTCCCTGCTCGGAATCAAACCTCCATCGACTGATTCGAACTCGAACTCAAACTGTGATGTTCTAAACGGCTAGCCAAAGCTCCGAATCATTATAAAAGGTGATGAGTCCTCTACTACACTAATCGACTGACTGATCATTGCATCAGCCACACACTCAATTAGAACTCAAAAGTAGTAAACAAGGAACCGCATGTATTCTTCAAACCGAAAGAGAGGATGGACAATATGATGTTGATGCAGAGGCCTTCTAAGAAGCCTAGGATGGGATTTCCTAGGATCTCTGAAGTTTCAAGCCACATAAGCGGGAGGATAGCCAAAGGCCAAGTAAGTTATTTTTAATTTAAAGCTTCTATTTCATTCTTCCTCTTCTCTTTTCAAAAACTCTGATTGCATTCTCTTCTCTTCTTCTCTTCCTTTTATGTTTTTTCAGGACTACCCAAATGTACCAGGACCAAGGAGGTTCTTAAGAATTAAGTGGCTCCCCTTACTCCTCTCTAAACTCTCTTTGGACATGAGATCTTTTCTTAGCAGATGGCACCTACTTGGCCTTATAACCCATGCTACCCACTATGATGATATCCACCTAGATTGGGCCTCCATAGGAGCACTAATAGAATTATGGCATCCAAATACTCATACCTTCCTCTTTCCCACTTTTGAAGCCACCATTCTCTTAGAGGAAGTAGAGATGCTCTTTGGATTAAGAAAGATGAAGCAAGGAGAAGAATCAAGGATGGCTAGCATGATCAAACCAATAAATGAACATGACATGCTTACTAGCCTCATACCAAACCCAAATCTAGTGAATCAAATCAAAGCCCACAAAGGAATCAATCTTTTGAAATTAGCTTCATGGGTATACAAGAACATGGACAAAGCCCAAGAGGAGGAAGACTTGTTGGAGAGAGTAATGAAAGGCTTTACATTATGCATGGTTGGAGCTCTCCTCTTCCCTTCAATAGAAGACCACTTAGAAGAATGCCACTTAAGCACCATAGCTAGCATATGGGAAGGCAAAAGAATAGGACCGGCGGTACTAGCCAACCTATATAATGGACTCACATCGGCTTCCTTGGGGCGACCTCTCTATGGGTCGATGCTACTCCTTTCTTGTTGGGTGGACTTCCACCTAAAATTTGACCCATGCCAAGAAACTCAATTTGCCTCAAAAATCTTCTCAAAAAGCCCTCTTCGATATATGACGGATTCTCTAGGCCTATGTGAGAGAGTGACTAATCGGGTGCCAAAGCTCAAGAAAAGAAATGAATGGAGGGACTACTTCAAAACCATGCCCAAGAGCGACTTTACTTGCACACCGGGGTTTCTAAAGACCCAAGAACTTCGCTCAAGACTCTTATCTGGCATAGAGCTTCGATTGATCGGCGGGAACGACTTCGTCCTCTACAATGCTCATCGGTGCCTCCCACAGCTTGGATTACCTCGGCACACTTTTGAAGAACCTTCTCATCTTCCACCACTTAAGAGGAGGGAACTAGGCTCAAGTGGAGATCAAGAAGAAGTCAAAACAATCATGGCTCAATGGAAGGTTGGACTTCTCCATAGGTCCAAAACATATGTTGAAGAAGAAGAGAACAAATGCAAATCTTATGTAATAGCACTTACGAAAATAAGGCCCACGGTGGCTCAGTGAATGTAACAATGATTCTTTATCAAATGAAATAAAAGGATTTTTCCATTAATTGAGCCAAAATAATATGTCATATATGATCTTGTCTTCCAATTCAATGATTCTATCTGATAAAACGAAGTCTCGGGCTCTCCGTTCTGAGACGCGCCCCCAATAATGGCGTCAATTCCTCAAACCGCGCCTTAGCACATGTCGTCCATTTCATTTAATCAATTTTTTAAAAATAGATAAAACCATAATTGACGCTTATCCAAACAGGCGTTTATTAATTCGCGCCTCAAGGAAAGACGCTAATCGCTTTAAATTCCTTAAAATATTTTCAAAATAATTCCTCAATTTCATAGAAATAACGCCTTCACACATGTCGTTCCTTAACGAATGGACGCCTGCTCACTAAGTCGTCAATTATAAACAGTGATCATGACGATCAATCACATCAATAAATTTCCCATTAATGCACCTGCCGACGGTTACAAGTTCCCATGCAAACATAAATGATGCCTAGCATCGGGTCGTCAAATCATGAAACCACACCTCACCTCAGACCGTCAATTAATATAACGGCGACCTCCCTCAGGGCGTCAATTCTTTTCGACCGTTAAACCCCTTTTCCCTCCTTCTTCTCCTTCCTTCGTCTCCTTTCTTTCCTTTCCCCCATTCTCAAACCCTAACCGAGCCTCCCTTTCTAACCCATCTCTCTCTCTATCTCTACTCTCCCCCCACTCTGAACCAATGGCTGGAGGCGCTCACAAGCGGCAGAGGATCACCACCCCGGAGGTGGTGGACCTGGGCGATGAGCACGCCGTGGAGGAAGCTCCTCTCGCGGCTGCCGAGGGTGCTCCGGCGGCGGAGCATGGCGAAGAAGAAGAAGCGGCCAACGAGGAAGAAAGAGGAGATGATGGAGAAGAAGAAGATGAAGACGATGGCGAGGATGAAGAAGACAACGAGGAAGATGACGACGGTGAAGAAGAAGAAGAAGAAGGAGAAGGAGGAGATGAAGAAGGTGAGCCATCGGCGGCGGCGGTGGTCCCTCGACCCGGCCAACCATGGCGGCCACGGCAACCCCGGGAGCCACTCCGCGGAGGTCTTCTAACACCCGAACGAAGCAAGGTAGGTTCCCTACCCAAAGCCTTTATTTCAATTAAATTTTGATTTTATTTTCACTTTCCATCAATTTCCATAGCCCTCGGTGAAGGGAAAACCAGTGACACACAGTTAAATGACGCCCCAATGTGTGCCGTTAATTAAAACAATGACCCTCCCTGGGTCATTAATTAAAATTTTTTTCATTTTCTGAAAATGATTAATTGCTGAAACCACGCCCTACAGCATGTCGTCAATTAAAAATATCATGTTTATTCATTATTTGTTGTTAATTTCCATGCCATTTCTTTTATTTTTGATATATATTTCTGTTTTATTTTTATTTCGTGTACTGGTAGATTAAAACCCACAGAAAACAACGCCTCCCCACCGGGGCGTCAATTCATTAAACGACGACCAAGGGGTGGTCGTCAATTAAAAAAAACTTTCACGATCATGTTTTAGGACAGAAACTTACTTGCAAAATAGCGCCCCCCACAGGGGCGTAACTTAAGCAAATAACGACCCAGGGTTGGTCGTCAATTTACAATTATCATTTTTAAAATTGAAAATTAACTTCAATATAGCGTCCCCCCACAGGGGCGTTACTTAAACAAACAACGACCCAGGGGTAGTCATCAATTCAAATTAAGCATAAAATCACCAAAAACACATTCTGAAACAACGCCTCCCTCAGGGGCGTCAATTGAATAAGTCACGACCTATGATGGGTCGTCAATTCAAACAGAAGGTAAATTGAAATAGCCGAAGAATACCCACATGATAAACTTATAAAACTTAACTGAAAAATGTTCTTTTGTTGTTTGTAGGGGTTGATGAGGACTCGGATATCCTGGGTCCAAGTTCGAGCAGCTTACTACGGGCTTCCAGACTTTCAGAGGGACAGGGTAGATGCCATGGGGTTCGGACCATTTCTTAGCATAGAGCCTATGAGACCTGACCTACCCCTGATCCAGGTGCTTAGGGAGGGATGGGATAGGACTAGCCGGGCAATCCTGATGCCATGGGGTCACATGGTTCCTAGCCTAGAGGATGTTGCTAGGATCACCGGGCTGAGGGTGGATGGCGAGGCTATGAGCGGGATCACCCTACCTGACTATAGCGAGCTGACTCAAAGGCTACTTGGGTTAGAGACAGTCTACGAGATGCCGAGTGAGTGTAGGACCATCTACCACACCGATCTTACCATTGCTATGGGGTTGGGTGATTCTAGGCAGAGGTCAAGGGAGTCTCTAGAGTAGTTCTCACAGAGGCTGATTGATGGGGCTAGGGCCGCCTATTGCCAGGACCCAGCAGAGAGAGAGAGAGCAGATCGAGATTTGAGGAGGTTTCTATTCCTGATGCTCGGGAGGTTATTACTCAGCACGAAGGGCGACATTATCAACTGCCGCTTCTTAGGGATTCTTGAGGACTTAGAGGGCATCGGTAGATACGCTTGGGGAGCAGCGTTGCTGGCGCACCTGATAGCTGACTTGTCCACAGGGGCAGGTCGAGAGACGACTGTCAGCGACTTTTCATCTTTTCTTCAGGTATGCATTTTTATCTTTATCTTTTTTCTTTTTCTTAAATGTATGTGAATGCTTTACTAATGCAATGCATGGATGTAGATATGGAGCCACCTATACATGCCGATGGGGCGTGTCGACCCTCGACTAGGAGATGAGGGATCCTTCCCTCTAGCACGGTGTTGGCTGACCGTCGTGACAGGAGCGCCACTCGCCTACGAGTTGCGAGTTCTACGGAGGGAGTTCCATGACTACCCTACCTCACTGGTATGCATGCTAAACACGATGCAATTTTTTGTTTTATGAAATATGTATGAAATGATAATGATGGGATATGATGATGCATGTTTGTGAATGCAGGTGGTGTGGAGACCCTATGAGGGGATGATCGATGAGGGCCACCCCTGGGTCGTAGCGGGCCGACCTCGCTTTGGGCATGAGCTTTGGGTTCATTGCCTGAACGAGATTGAGCCGTTATGGCTTAGGCTGGTGATGAGGACCCTCGGCCTACACCAGGAGTGGGTCGAGGTAGGAGAGCCCCGGGGGATAGGCAAGAAGACACACGGTCGCACGAAGGTGATCGACTGGAGAGTCAGGTATCCTGACCAGTATGCCGACTGGCAGCGTGGCGGGAGCCGAGTTACCTCACAGGTGACAGACAGCTCCGAGTACCTCCGACGCTACTAGGAGGTTTACGCCGGCCGACCCCAGATGAGGGTCTTAGGGGTACATATGAATGCATTTTCTTTCTAATTAATTGCAAATGTTATATATCTATTGTGTGACTGATGTGCATGATGAATGCACGATGCACGGGACATAGCGGCGATGGACATGCAAGCCCATCTCCACAACCTAGAGGCCCAGCTGGCTACCACACTGGCAGACCTACAGACCCTGGTGAGTGTTTAAATTACCTATATGCAAATGATTTCCTGAATTATTGATGATTAGCCACTGATAATCTTAATGAATGCAGCGTGCCCAGTAGGGAGCAGCGATGAGAGAGACCAGAGGAGCCTCCAGCTCGACGCGGCCTAGTGCAGAGACGACTGCACTAGCAGAGCAGCTGGCTGGAGCGGTGGCACAGGCCGAGGCAGCAGAGCACGACCTCGCCACACGGGTAAACTTAAACTCAAACTCAGATTTGCATTTGATTACATGTTTATTATGTGTTGATGAAAGTTTGTGTTTTTACAGATGGAGGAGCTCCGAGCCTTGCTTACCTGTATCGAGGCAGGACAGCAAGCGATGACTTCCCAAGTAAGTTAACAAAGATCTTATTTCAGTTGCTTATTTCATGAATTATTGAATTAAATGTGTAACTAATGATTCGTTTAATTGGTTGCAGACCTTCGAGTTACAAGCGGCACTTACCCAGGCTGCACTAGCTGGGACATTTAAGCAAGTCTGTAAGGATGGCTATGGTGGCATTTGAGTGGTAGGAGGGGTTGAAGGAGACCGCCTTACAAAGTCTTGCAACATATCGGCAACATCCAAAACTGAGAGCAAAGGCCTATTGGAAGGCCACATAGAAGGCACCGATGTTGCGGAATGTATATCTTCTGTTGGCAGAATGGGCATACTAGTGACTTTAATAATGCGCCCTTTGTGCGAAAATTTTATGCATTGATGATTTGTTGAAGGCACAACATCAAGCTCTTGAATGTAAGGGTGACCCAAAATGCCATTGAATGTCGGGTCCATGTCCAGAATATGAAAATCCGCTGTGACCGAGACTGCACCCAAACCAACTTTTAAAGTGATCATTCCTAAAGGCGGCTTCTTGGTGTTGTCATAGGCTGTGACAGTGATTGTAGATGGTCAGATTTGACTCTCCGGAATGCCACACATTTTCAAGGTACTTGGTGGCAAAACATTAATGGATGCCCCAGTATCCACCAAACATTGTTTCACTGTCACCTTGTTAATGTCAATAGTAATGCACAGTGCATATTTTCTGGCTGGCTGCGGAGCCAATTCATGTTCATAAAAAGTGATGGCTGGTTGATTGCTGGCTGGACTTAAGACTGTAGTGACCTGTTCAACTGGGATATCTTCGTTTACCATTACTTTCTGCAGATATTGCTTCAAAGCCTGCTGATGTGTAGCAGATCTTTTGATCAATTCCAGAATAGAAATTTGGGACGGTGTTCTGTCCAAATGCTTTAGTAAGTCATACTCCGTGCCTGGTGCAGACTCTTGTTCCTGTTCTCCTTGTTCTTATATCGGCTCCTGCTCCCACTGGGGAAACACTCAATGGAACATCCGTCCACTACGAAGCACCATTGTTTTCGGAGCCTCTATCGGGCTTAGAGTGTATGAAGGGGTAGAGGAGGTAGAGGGAATGGTGTAGGGCGTGTTGGGTGATGGTGCAGGATTGGCTGGAGAAGGGGTTTTTATAAGAGGCCTCGCCGGCTGAGGATTATCGAAAGGTGGCGACGGGGATCGAGTGACAAGAAGGGGCCTTTGAAGCATGACGGTGGTGGATGGTATAGATTGTGGCGAAACAGGAGGGTTGACGGTTGCCGGCGAGGAGCGGATAAGGGGAGGTCTATTTGGTGGAGGATTTTGGGGGTGAAGGAGAATTCGTGGGTTGGCGTAAAAGAAGAGGCCGTGAAGGAGTGGGGTTAGGGTCGAATGGCCCTAGAGTGCTGGAACGTATAAGGGGGCGTGGCATTTGGGAAGGGGGTACAGGCTGAAGCCTCCTTAGCAATTGTGGTGGTTGCGGTTGACTGGAGTTTTGATTAATGGCCCCGACAGAGGCGTTATCCTTATGCCAAACCTGCCCTTTCTCCACTTCATGGATTCAGGTGACAAGGTTTACTTGTTGATTTTTAACCGGGTGCTCCGGTAGCGGATTATTGACAATCCCCATATTTGGCTGGGGTGCAGGAGCCTGCTGTTGTTGGGAAACTTGTTGTTGCTGACCTTGTAGCGGGTGCTGTTGAGCCGGTGGTGGCCGAGGAGGCCTTCGAGCCTTTAGAGTAGCAATAACCCTCCTCATCTCATCCCAATCAATATCACCTTGATCATTCATATCATGTATGTAATCCTTGAAGTGAAAACAGTGATTGATGTTGTGCCCCGGCTGCCAATGGAAGACGCAATACTGGGAGGTGTCTACATGTTGCGACCATATCGTTCTTTCTTTAGGCAAGGTGAGCAGGTTGGCGGGCATGAGGGCATTGAAAATATCTAATAGGCTTTCGGGTAAGGGAGGGTATTGTGCTCTTCGGGGACCCAATGGTCTTCTTGGTTGTTGCAGTTGTTGCTGTGCATAATTGGCTGGCGGGGGCATTTGGTGGTACTGTGCAGGTTGATGCTGTTGAGGAGGTGGAAGAGGCCGTAGGGTTTGAGGAAGGTTATTATTTGGCTGGTGGACTTGGTTTTGGAAGGCGGGTTGTTGTGGTGGTGGCCCTTGGTTTGGAGGGTGGCGGAAAGGTGTGGAATTACCGAACGCGCTCACCTGCTCATTAATAACAGTGCCTTCAGTCGTCGCACCAGTATTGCCGACATTAACGTTCCTCTTTATTACCTTTGGTCTTGGCTCAAATATGCCCATAATAGGCGAATCTTTCATCTGTGTTTGTATGTATCTATCTCTTTCATAGAGCTCTTCCATAGTGCTCAACTTGTTCATGGCTAAAATATGACGGAACTGCGGAGTGGAGTTTGATATAATCATCTTCACTTGCTCCGTTTCCGATAGTGTGTCCTTTAACTTCTCGGCCATAGCTCTCCACCTATCAGCAAACAAAACGAAGTCCTCCTCGGGCTTCATCTTTTCGGCAACCAGATCAGTAACAGACAAAGAGGGACCCACACGGTCCTTGTACTTCTGTAGAAACTTTCGTTGAACTACATCAAAATCACCGGCATCCGCCGGCTCCAGGGAGTAAAACCATTCTAGTGCCGGGCCATCTAAAGACCGCCTAAAGAGATAAGCTAGAGAAGTCTTGTTATCTTGCCAGAATGATGCCTCATATAAGAAGTCTTTCAAGTGGATGTGCGGATTACCCGTTCCATTGTACCGTCGGAAATTCGGCATTTCAGACGAGGGTAGGTGAAAAACTGGCAGAGTGGGAAGCATAATTTCGGGAGCGACCTTGGATGCAGTGACCTTCTTGAGCTGCTTCTCCATACTAGCCATCCTTTGGAAGAGTATAGTGTGGTTATCGAACTCGGCTGGGGCCGGACGAAAAGAGTATTGGTTCGTCATAGGCCTTCTCAAAATTTGAGGAACAGGAGGTTGTTGAGGCCTAGCAATGGAGTGACTTGCCGGTTGGGTCGGCGTAGTCATAACAAGAGTTGGTGGGCACGAGGGCACCCTAGGTGCGACTGCCTGGTCGTTGGGAGAACTATAAGAGTGGCAACCCATGGCCTGGGGAGGGTTAGAAGATGACGGGACATACTTTCCCTTTAAAGCAGCTTGGGCCGCTTGGCGCTGGGAATCATCCAGGTGAGCAAGAACTTTAAGAACTTCATTGAAGTTGAAAGAAGGGGAAACGTCCCCTGAAGTATTTTGAGTGGTCGGTTGAGCTTGGGAAGAAGGCTCAACCTCCAGAGAAGTGGTGTCCACCATGAGGACTTGAGTGGGAGAAGAAATATAGTTTCCCTCGTGGTAGACAGGATCCTGAGAGGGAACCTCATAAAACGGGTCAGAGTGACCCTCCTCATAACCATCATACGTATATCCGTAGTTGGCCATTGTGATGATTTTACCTAAACGGAGTTTCATGCTTAAGGAAGAAGAAATAGGTTTCCAACAAACAAGTATACCGAAGAGATATCACTTTATCAAACAAAATAAACATTCAAGTTGTAATGAGCCCAAAGTTTTAAGTTTTTTTTAAAGATTAAGGTGAATTTTATAATAAGCTCTCTCCTTTGAATGTGGGTCCTAGTTGAAAATTTGGGTATAATCTCCGGGTATCTAGTTTCTTCCTCTCTCCTCACCGACGTATGGGTCAACTATACTCCGGGTGCTTCAATGGTACAACCTGCCCAGCGTTCGTGTGGGAATCCATGGGTGCGGGGACTTACGGAGGCTTGGTTTAGGAATTTCCGGTCCAATGAGACGGAATGCTCAAAGGAGGGTCCTTCTTTCACCAAGAGGGGGGTGTGACTCCTAAAAGTGTGGGGAGAGGAGGTCTCCCAAACCGAATGCCCTAAATACAGCCTAATGCAGGCAATATCAAGCAGATGATATCAAAATCAATCAAATGAATGAACAACAGTAAGCGGGGGTTCTGTGGGCACAGAACAAAAAAAGACGACCTGGATAAGGTCGCTATATCGACAAGAAGTGACTGAGTGTCAGTCGCTAATCACTGTGAACAGTGCGAACAGAGAGCAACCAAAATAAAATAGCACCTTAAAGTGAGGCGTTGTCTATAGAAATGACGCCTGTGCACAGGGGCGTCAGATAGTAGTAATCAAACTTAACATGATGAGTAAAAGCAATGACAATCCAAAAATGCCTTTTAGTAAGGCGCTGTACCGGTGAAAGATGCCTCTGAAAGGGGCATCAAAATGCAGTGATCAGAAAATGACGCCTTGGTGTGAGGCGTTATATTGGGAAATGACGCCTCTGTGAGGGGCATTAATTATAAAATGATGATAATGCTCGTAAAAAAAATGAAAACAGCGCCTGTTTGAGCGGTTGCTGTATGTGAAAATGACGGCAGTATGAAGGGCGTTATTCAGTTCCAGAGAACCGTTAACCCTGATGACAGACAGAAATCAATTTCTTCTTTGATAAAGATGATATGGATACTACACAAATTGGCTAATCAAGTGGGAGGTGTGCACGTGGTGCACAATGGGAGTGTGCTACGTGGAGCACGAAGGAGGGGCACGCGAGGGCGCCAAAGGGGAGGGGCACGCGAGGGCGCCAAAGGGAGGGGTAACCAAACTAAAAACAAAAAATGGTCCCACCGTGATCGCCAATTTGTGAACGTGTCACATACACATTTTTAAAAGAGAGAGAATTGAATGATAAAAAGATGATTAATTATTATTAGGGATAAAAAAAAACTATGCTAAAACATGTGGATATGAAAAAGAAAGGGGTTGAGCATGGGATGCTCTAAGGAAGGTGATCGCCAGAGGGGTTACCTCAAAATAAGAAGGATGATCGCATGTACCTTGTGTTGAGCGGGTGAGATTGGTGATTCTTCCTTCCTCCTTCTATCGGCCGGCCGACAAAGGGGGTTTATAGTTTGATTACCCTTGCAAGAAACACAGAAAATGAACAAAGATATGGATTAGCCAAAGTGTGTAGTATCAATGCTCTAAAAATATGAAATCAATCAAATTAGACATGAACACACCTTGTGTGTTTTGGTTTAAAACCCCTTAAGAGGAGTAACCAGGTTAGGAATAATGGATGCAGTGATATGATTGTGCAAAGCAATTATACTAAAGAGTATCTCTAGCAAAGAACTAGAGAGAAAGGGTGCGTGTGTGATGAAATGAATATAACTAACAAACTAAAAGGCTAAAAGAAGAGACACCCTTCTGCTGTGTGTGCAGCATTAAAGGGAGGAAAACAAAAGCTTCGGTTGTAGCAGTGGATGAAGATTATGCTGGAGGACGCTCTGTCGCTCGTGGGAGAAGAATGCCACTAGGAGGAAGAATGTAGCAACCCTGATAAAAACAAGATTTTTAAATAAATTAAATTAAAATAAAAGATAAGTAAATAGATGACAAAGAGTCTAAATGGGTAAATCATTAATCAAGAAGAAATAACGCCTTTTATCAAGGCGCTGATTCAAAAGGAAACGCCTCTGGATAAGGCGTTAATTTAAAAGGGACGCCTAGACAATAGGGCGTCAAATTTCAAACGACGGGAAAAATAAAAATTAAGGAAAAGAAATGAAACGCCCTCTACATGGGCGCGTTTACATAAGTAACGACGCTAGACAAGGCGTCAATTTAAATTCGACGCCCTCACTTAAGACGTTAATTCAGTTCGAGTTTCGTTCGACCCAGGAGTTTATCCAGGGCAAGTTCTGGATAACTACGTCGAAGGTGGAATACGGTAAGGACTCTATCATGGAAGTATTACTTCCAATACAACTCTAACCCTATTAGGATCCCCAAAATCCTATAAATATACTCCCTAATCAAGCCCTGATCGCTATTTTGGCGTTCGTCTGCTGCTGCCGTACACGAAGAACAGGTAGTGTTCTTCTTTTCCTTAAGTCACGGTTTAAGGAAGATAATGATTGTTCGTCTTTCCTTCTTGCTCTGCAGGTTGCCTGCAACGTGAAGAAACTCTCATATAGTTGAAGGACGAGAAGTTCTTCATCTTGTTTTCTTCTTCCGGCGATCAGGAAACTCTGTTGCAAACAGAGTATCATCTCTTCACATCCTTTACGTATCTTCCTCTAAACCAGGTAGGTTTTCTCAAGAACGTAGCCCAAACTAGTATAAATTATGAAATAAACTCATCCATGATCTCATGCATATAGTTTTACTGCGTTTCCAAATGTTTTCTAAGTGATTTTAAAGAAGCGACCCAGACAAGGGCGCTAATTCTTATTTTGACGCCCTACCTAGGAGTCGTCAATTTCATATAGATGATAATTATCCATGTTTAAAATTCTATAACTATGAGACCATGAATCTAAATTAATGCATGATCATACCTATCGAATCCTGCTATTTTTCTTGTCCTGACCAGGAAATTGTTTCCTAAAATTTTATTATCTGAAAATTGATAAATTGTTGAATTAACGACCTACACAAGGTCGTCTCTTATTGAACTGACGCCCCAGACCAGGGTGCTAATTGAAAAGTAACGCCCCTGTCCAGGGCGCGTTTTTGTTAAAATTCTAGAATATTGAGTTTCTGCATAATGGAAATATTGAAGGAACGACTATTGTATAAGTCGTCAAATCGTAAATAAACGCCCCTGTAAAAGGCGTTAATTTGATAAGTAATGACTTAGATCAGGTCGCTGTTTTCCTGTGACACTATTTTACAATGTTACTGTTAACCGAGGGTTTCGTATATATATAAATATATATATATCTATATATATATATCGGCACTATATTCCAGTCCGTGAATATAGTCCCATGTTCATGATGTTTTATCGCACTACCCTCAACTCTCATTGACATACAAGCTCTCCATTGGACATTCCGTTCCTTTGGACTAGCGAGTTAGTCATAGAGACCTCCGTAAGTCTCCTCGCAGCCTTGGATTCCCTCAAGGCCGACTGAGCTGGTTGTACCATAAAAAACCCATTACATTATTTGATTGCCATGTCACTCTAAGGAAACATGGTATATCGGCCCTCATGTTATGCAAAGTGTGTATCATGAGAATTCTCTTAAATGGGATGAGGTTATCATGCCATTTGATGCTGTTCTTGTAAACCCCAATTCTATATCAACATTGTCATGATGTTCTTGTAAACCCCAACTCTATATCAACATTGTTATGATGTTCTTGTAAACCCCAATTCTATATTAAACTTGATGTTCTTGTGGACCTCAATTCTATATAAAGAATGTCCATACTTGTTTGTCATGGTACCCAAGTTAGGGAACCAATTCCACCTAGTTTTATCGATAATCGTGATTGTACTGTTATTATCGCCTATCTATGTCAAGTGTCATATTTTGGACTCTATTCTATCCAAGTTTATCTTACATGTCTACACGCTTTATTCTTGAAATTCCATATTGGCTATACACAAAAGTGGATGTTAAAATACATGATTAATGCCTGCGCATATAGGGCCCGATCTGGTCCTGGGAGGAGCACCCGAAAGTACTTGTGCTCATGGGAGTTGATTTATCACGGTATTGGCATTATACCGAAGTGCATGACTAGCTTGATTGAACATTCCACAAATCTTGTACTTGTACTTGACTTGATATTACATGACTTGCGTGGCCCGAGAAAAGGGTAATTGCATACTTGCTTGACTTGAAACAAAATAGCCAAATTCCAACATAACATGATAAGTTTACTTGCTTGAATATCTTGATATCTTTTGATATAAGTTCTTGAAAGTTCATGACTAGTTCTTCTTGCCACCTTATTGTTATACACTCTCTCTATCTTGTCGTTTTATGCGAGCATGCATAGCTATAGTGCATTCATGAAAGATGTAATTACTTAAACCCATTGCTAGTTCTTGAGATATAATTTCCTACTGAGCGTTCGCTCACTCAGTGTTTCCCTACGTTTCAGGTAAGTCCGACGATGAGGGAACTCAATCTGAAGGGGATAGTCAAGAGTGAAAGAGTTAGAGCTACTCAAGCATCAATTTAGTCCTGTCTTTTCTCTATTTTTGTTGAGTCAAGCATTGTATTTTATTTTATTGAGTCTAGTATTTGCAAGGGTTTGTAATAGATATTGAAGAGGCGGAATCTCGCGCTGGGTCCTGAGCGGGCTGTGGATCACCAGAAGATGAATCTGCAAGAGAGGGAAACGTGTCAGAGGGTCCAGGGGATCTCCCTGGGGCAAACCCTCCTATGGCTAAGTCAGTAGAGCGATGGTGGAAGAGATAATGGGGGGAGGAGAGAGCTGATGCGCGAGAATCCTCTCCACCAAAGGGTGAAGCGAATCATGCTCAGGAGCTTAGGGTATGTGAATGCCTAGTTCATCTTACCATCTTCCGGAGGATATCCCTTGCTTAAATAGTGCGTCGCCTTTTAAGAGTCCGGTGAGCTGAGGGCTTCCTGGCGGGAGTTACGTCTTCAGCGGGGGCTTTCATGGCCTGATCGTGGGGACGTTATCCCCTTGGAGTCTGGCAGCTCCCATGACTTTCCCGCTGGCGGAGGACTCTGAACGACCGCACCTGCAGATAATCAACCGGTCTTACCGAGCCTCGGGGATGCTAGCTCATGTCCGAGCGATAGGCATGGCCCGGCGAGGGTGGGGTCGGATAGGTCGGCTGGAGCCTGTCTCTCTCGGGTGAGGAGAGGGGTTTTAGACCGGACCTTCCTTGGGACCTGACCGCTGTCTCGGGCCCTCCGAGCCTTGAAGGCCGCCGGGGAGAGTTGGTTCCTCGAGTCTTTATTTATTGGGCTTTTCTTCCCTGAGTGGGCCCAGCGGGCTATCACTCGGGCGGGCTTGCCTAGTTGGACCGCGTGGGTCTTGTTGGGCTGCCTTTGTGGTGGGCTACGGAAATCCCCCTCTCCACTTGTCCCCCTCCTACTCCCGAGCCAAGGAGGCTCGGATGAGTAGTTTTTCGAGGCTTTGGACCGGCGTGGCTCAGGTGGGTGGAATCCCGTTGGCGTGGTGGAGCCGCTTATAGCGGTCGCCGAGGCCCATAATGATGATCCTGACGGATTGGGAGCGAAGGGGCCCCCTTTTTCTCGGAGCACAGAACGACGCGCCGCCACCCTCAGGGGTTTTTTAAGGGGCGCTGTTCATCGTTCTAGGCTTCCAGGGTTTTAGGCTTTCCTTGCTTCTTGATGCGCCGTGAGAGCACAGCGGAGACGCGGAGCCTTGCGGCGGCGTTCGAAGAGTTGGCGAGGATAACCGCGGAGGCGATCCGGCAGCTTCCTTCTCCCCCGGAGTCTTCAAGCTCGTGCGAGGGATCGTCTCCCGACTCAATGGCGGACCGGAGCCCGGAGCCTGTGCCGGTGAGGCGGGAACCCGTCCCCAACTGTAGCGAGTTGGGGGAGACGGAGGTGAGGAGGTTAGAGCACCGTTTCCGTCTGCCTCTCCGCTATAGCTTTGTTGCCGCCACTCCGTACGAGACGAGTTTGGATGATCGTGCTGGGTGTATTTGCACCTTCCTTCTGGCTTGGAAGAGCGGATTCTGGCTTCCTTTCGATCCTTACGTGCTGCAGCTTCTCAATTTTTTCCGATTGGCACCTATTCAGTTGGTGGCCAATTCCTATCTTCTTCTTTCGGCCTTCGGGATTCTGTGTCGCCAGCGCGACATCTACCCTTCTCTGGACCTCTTCCACTTTTTCTTCGAGTTGAAAGCGCACCCGCAGGCGGGGAAAGGCTTCTACTTCATCCAGGCACGGAGGAACAGGAGCTGCATCTCGCTTGCGGCGAAGGACTCCTCGCACAAGGGGTGGAAGACCCAATTCTTCTGGGTGAAGGCGATGGCGATGGACGAGATCTGGAGATGCCGGACCTTGCCCAACTTTCACCCAAATCTACCCCCTCGCCAGGAGGAGTTCCCTCCCCACGTGGAGCAGCAGGCTGCCCGTCTGCTGGAGAATCGCCAATCGACCGAGGAGCTGGTGACGTCGGAGAACATCGAACGGAGTCTTCTCTCACGGTTGACGTCGTCAGGTACGGCTCTTGAGGCTCTTTTCTGGGGTGGTAGCTCTCTTTTCTCCTCCTGACCGGGGCTTCTTTTTGCTGCAGACGTGAGGCGGGAGCCTCTGGAGGAGGCGGCCGAGGTCATCGATCTGGGAGATGACTCGGCAGCCGATGAGCCTGATGCCCCGGTGGGTCGCGTCAATGCCCGAGATAAGGGCAAGGGGGCGGCCTCCGAGGGGTCTTCTCGATCGACTGGTCTGAAGCGCAAGGATCCCCTGGTGGGGAAACTGCGGGAGGCCGCGAAGGCCAGGAAGAGGGCTAGGAAAGCCGGTCTTCCTACCGCCGTCGGGGGCGACTCTGGCTCGGCGGTGCTCCCCCCTTGGGGGCAGGATGGGGCTGACCCTTCCGGGCTGGCTCTCCCATCCGCCGAGCGAGAGGGGGCCGAGGAGACCAGGGGCCCCGCAGAGGGAGGTGATGGGTCGGCTCTCTCCTCCGTTAGGACAGAAGGGGCCGATGCCGGCGTGGCCGGCGCTGGGACCGAGGGTTTGGTCGGCACGGATGGGGGTTTGCCCGCGGGGGCGTCGCAACCCCAAGTGCCGGCAGCTTCTGGTGCGGTTGATCCCGCGGTGCCGGTCGAGGGTGGGGGTTCGCCCGGGGAGGCGTTGCAACCACAACCGACCTTGGCGCGCGGGGCGGTTGGTCTCGCCGCCACAACAGGGCCTTCTGGCGGGGTGCCCAGGGTGGAGCAGTCCCCTTTGCCGGAATCTCTGGTCACGCTCGGTGTCATATACCAGTTGAAAAGGGGTCTCACCAGTTGCCGTTCTGGGGGTCGTTCGGTGCGACCATAGTACGCTAGGCAGTTCCTCGAGCCAGCTACCCTTAGCCTTGCCGAGTCTGGTCTTTATGCCCTTCAAGATGGTCTTGTTGGCATTTTCAACCAGCCCGTTGGCCTGAGGGTGGGCGACCGAGGTGAAGTGGTTGCGGATATTTAGGTCGGCACATCTGTCTCGGAAGTATCGAGAGTCGAATTGCCGCCCGTTATCGCTCACTATCACTCGGGGGACGCCGAAGCGACAAATGATCGATTTCCATACGAAACCCCAGACGACTGTCTCAGTGATCCTCGCTGTTGCTTTAGCCTTGATCCACTTGGTGAAGTAGTCGATGGCGACGATGATGAACTTTTTCTGGGATTGAGCCGTTGGGAATGGCCCAAGGATGTCGATCCCCCACCGAGTGAAAGGGTAGGGCTCGGTAAGGGTGACAAGTTCCGTGGCCGGCTGGTGGACCAAATGGTCAAACCGCTGGCAACGGTCGCAATGTTGTACGTAAGCCGTGCAGTCGCACTATAGGGTCGGCCACCAGTATCCTTGCCTTAGCAGGATTCTGGCCAGCGATCGACCTCCCGAATGTGCTCCGCACAGGCCTCGATGAATCTCTTCAATAGCTTGGCTCGCTTCGTCGGGGCCGAGACACTTCAGAAGGGGCCCGGAGAACGATCTTCGGTAGAGAGCGTTGTCGAGGATGACGAAGCGCCGAGCCTGGTACTTCATCCGGCGGGCTTCTCGAGGGTCGGAGGGTTCCTGGGAGTCTCATAGCCAGGATAGGTAGGGGGAGCGCCAGTCGTCGGGAATGGCCGAGTCAATTGCGAGGAGCTCCGAGTCTATGCTCGGGCGCTCTAGCTCTTCTAGGAGGACCGATCGTGTACCTTCCGGGTCTAGGGAGGAGGCCAGACTGGAGAGGGTGTCCGCCCGAGAGTTTTGCTCCCGAGCTATTCGGACTACCTCGAATTCCTCGAACTGCTGGGCCAGGCTCCGGACCAACTGGAGGTATTTGATCATAGGTGCTTCCCGAGCTTCGTACTCGCCACTAACCTGGCTTGCAACTAGCTGGGAGTCGGTGTGGATCCTGACTCGCTCAGCCCCCAACCGTCGGGCCATGCGGGCCCCCGAGATAAGGGCCTCGTACTTGGAAGCATTGTTGGATGCCAAGAAGTTGAACTTTAGGGCGTATTGCAGCTCTATTCCTTCGGGGGACCTTAGGAGGATCCCTGCGCCGCTGCTGACCGAGTTGGACGATCCATCGACGAACAGCTCCCAGGTTGGCCCGGTTGCTGTCGGAGGCCTGTCCTCGACCGGAACGGTGCTCTCGACGATGAAGTCGGCGAGCGCCTGCCCTTTGATAGCTGATCGTGGCCGATACAAGATGTCGTATGCCCCGAGCATGATGGCCCATTTGACAAGTCACCCCGAGGCTTCGGGGTGGGCCAGAATCTTCTTCAGTGGCTCGCCGGTTAGCACTGTGATGGGATGCCCCTGGAAGTAGGGTCGGAGGCGCCTCGCGGAGGTAACCAACGCTAGCACGAGTTTCTCGGTTACGGGGTACCTCCGCTCGGCCTCGTTGAGCACCTTGCTGGTGTAGTAGACCGGCCTCTCGACTCCCGAGTCATTTCTGACTAGGACCGAGCTGACCGTTGATGGCGTCGCCGAGAGATAGAGCAATAAGACCTCGCCCGGGACGGGGTTGGAAAGCACCGGGGGCGAAGCCAGGAACTCTTTGAGCTCGGCGAACGCTGTCTGGCATTCCCCATCCCATGCGAACGTGGCAGATGCTACCTTGGGCCCCCTCATCAGCTTGAAGAAGGGCAGGCATCGTTCGGCCGCACGGGACAGGAAACGACTGAGAGCAGCGACACGCCCCGTTAGACGCTGGACGTCTTTGATGCACGTGGGCGGGCGCATGTCCAGGATGGCCTGGACCTTATCGGGGTTGGCTTCGATCCCTCGCTGAGTGACCAGGAAACCCAGGAACTTCCCGGATCTTACTCCAAAGGCGCACTTGGCGGGGTTGAGCTTCATGCAGTACTTCAAGAGGGTGCCGAAAGTCTCGGCGAGGTCGGTGAAGTGGTCTTGGGCCCTCGGGGTCTTGATGAGCATGTCGTCGATGTAGGCCTCGACGTTCCGACCTAACTGTCCCTCGAACATATGGTTGACCAGTCGCTGGTATATGGCTCCAGCATTCTTCAATCTGAAGGGCATCTGGGTGTAGCAGTACACGCCGTAGTCGGTGATGAATGCGGTCCTCTCAACATCGTCAGGGCTCATTCGGATCTGATGATAACCCGAATAGGCATCCATGAAACTGAGTATCTCGTTGCCCGAGGTTGAGTCAACCAGTTGGTCGATGCTCGGTAGCGGATAGCAGTCCTTGGGGGTGGCCTTGTTCAGATCGGTGAAGTCTACGCACATTCGCCACTTGCCAGTGGTCTTCGGCACCAGGACGACGTTGGCTAGCCACGTTGGGTATAGGACCGGTCTGAAAAGACCAGTCTCTTGTCCCTTGGTGACCTGCGCCTTGATGATCGCCTGTTTCTCGGGCGCATGCTTCCTCCTTCGCTGCTGTACGGGTCTCACGGTGGTATCGAGGTTAAGCTTGTGCATCACAGTTTCCTCTGGTATACCAGGGAGTTGATCATCGGACCAAGCGAAGACCCGGATGTACCCAGAAAGAAACTCCTTGTATTGCTGTTGTTCCTTCGGTGGTAGGTCGGCACCGATCCTTACTCCAAGGGCCGGGTCGTCGTTCAGGAATACCGTTAATAATTCGCCACCAGGCTCGGTGGTCACGGCTTTTCCTTCGACTCCCCTGGGGCCCTTATCCTTCCCGTCCGGCCTTGAGGCTTCCACCGAGATATTGTAGCACCTTCTAGCCGTGGCCTGGTTACCTCGGACTTCCCCCAACCCGTTTTTGGTGGGAAACTTCATTTTTTGGTGATAGGTAGATGGTACGGCCTTTATTCGGCTGAGAAATTTTCGGCCGAAAATGGCGTTGTACGCTATCATACCTTTAATCACTATGAAGTCCACTAAGACCGTAACGGTTTTGGGTGGGGTGCCGATAGTGACCGGCAGGCTTAGGGCTCCCTCGGGGTAGGTGGCCAGGCCATTAAACCCGCTAAGGGGTGTTCGGATCGGGCAGAGCTTGGATGGGTCTTCCCCCATCTTGAGAAAACAGTCATAAGATAATACATCGGGGGCGCTCCCATTATCAATCAAAATCCTGTCTACATTACAGTGATTTATTGTGGCCGAGATAACGAGGGCATCGTCATGCGGGGTGCTCAGCCCTTCCAGGTCTTGGTCGGAGAAGACTATGACCTGGGGCTCCATCGGCGGACCTCTGGGAGGCTCTAAGGCTTGGCTGGCCCGCTCGGCATGACGTTTCCTTCCTCGGCTGGTGTCGCCACCCGATGCCGCCCCTCCGGAGATGACGTTGATGTGGACCCCTCGGGGGGCGTTGTCGATCTCCTCTGCGGCGTCTCGGTCTTCTTTGTGCCCGGTCGTGAACCGGGCCAGATGCCCCAGACGGATGAGGCGCTCGATCTCGTCCTGGAGCTGATGGCAGTCTCCGGTGTGGTGCCCGTGGTCGCCGTGGAACAGGCAATGCCTGTCCCGCTTGCGGTTCTTCGACCTCATTGGCTCGGGCTGGCAGAGAAGTCCCGAGTCTTTGATGTCTTCATAGATCTCGTAGACTGGTGCGGTCAAGGGGGTATACCGCTCGTACTTTCTCTTGCGCTCTCCTTCTCGATCGCGCTTCTTACTCGAGCCAGGGTTTGGCTTGGAGGTCCGCTTTTTGTCCCCCTCCCGACCTGAGCCGGTTGCGTCTCGGCAGGCGCTGAGTACTTCTTCGCACTCGGCGTGGCGCAGTGCCAGAGTCACTAGCTCGGCGAGGGTCGAGGGAGGGTGGAGGACAAGCTCGCGGCGGAGATTCTCGTCCCGGGTGCCCCCGGTCAGTGCGGTTGTGGCTGAGGCCACATCCAGGCGGGGGATCCTAAGGGCTTCCGATTTAAATCGGTGGACGTAAGTCCGGAGCCTCTCCCCTTGCACCTATTTGAGAGCTAGGAGCCCCGCTACCGACCTTGGGGGGGCGCTACCGGCGAAGCTCTCCTTGAAAATTCGCCCGAACTGCCTGAAGTCTCGGATGGACCCCGGGGCGAGGGCTCGGAACCATGCCTGAGCGCCCTGGACCAGGGTGGCCGTGAAGGCTCGGCATTTGATGGGATCCGGCGTTCCATGCAGGGTCACCAGGGCGTCGAAGCTGTCGTACTGGTCGGCTGGGTCGCCCTGGCCGTCGTAGAGCTTGAAGGTTGGGATGGAGGCTCTAGGAGAGACCTCTGCCTTCAAGATGTACTCGGAGAAAGGGGATTTCTCCTCGTCCTCCGGGAAAGAGGTCTTCTGCAGGGCGCAGAGAGCGCGCTCTTGCTCTGCGAACCGTCTTTCAAAATCTCGTAGCTGGAGAGACAGTTCCGGCTGTGGCCGCGCCGTGGGGCTGGGGGGGGGCGTCGTGGTGATCTCCCGGAGCACTGGTGCCCGGGCGCGGCGGCCTCGCCCCCTGCTTCCCTCTCCTCGGCGTGGAGGAAGCCTCTTGCTCCGCAGGCGGAGCTTGCGAGGGTCCTCCGACGTCGTTGCGGAGGAGCTGTCGGCCGCGGAGGGTGAAGCGGCCTCCGGCGGTGTGCTGCGTTGCACTCCTTCGAGGGGGACTTCCTGACGGGGTGCGGGACCTCGCGTCCCGGGCCGCCTGGGCCCTCATGAGCTCCACGAGGACATCCATCTTTTCGTTGAGGGCCTGGAAGGCGTTGGCGCCGCCGTTGAGGGGTGCCCCTGTCTCCGCCGGGGGGGGTGGTGGCCCGTTGGTGGGGACGCTGGCGTTGGAGGGGGGGCTCTGTGAGACCCGAGAGGGGGCGCCTCCCGCCGCCGCCACAGCCTTACCTGCCCCGCCGGCGGATCTCCTCCCTGAGCTTTTTCTTACCATCTTGACTCTTCGTGCGTTTCCCACAGACGGCGCCAGATGAAGAGGCAGAATCTCGCGCTGGGTCCTGAGCGGGCTGTGGATCACCAGAAGATGAATCTGCAAGAGAGGGAAACGTGTCAGAGGGCCCAGGGGATCTCCCTGGGGCAAACCCTCCGATGGCTAAGTCAGTAGAGCGATGGTGGAAGCGATAATGGGGCGAGGAGAGAGCTGATGCGCGAGAATCCTCTCCACCAAAGGGTGAAGCGAATCGTGCTCAGGAGCTTAGGGTATGTGAATGCCTAGTTCATCTTACCATCTTCCGGAGGATATCCCTTGCTTAAATAGTGCGTCACCTTTTAAGAGTCCGGTGAGCTGAGGGCTTCCCGGCGGGAGTTACGTCTTCAGCGGGGGCTTTCATGGCCTGATCGTGGGGACGTTATCCCCTTGGAGTCCGGTAGCTCCCATGACTCTCCTGCTGGCGGAGGACTCTGAACAGCCGCACCTGCAGATAATCAACCGGTCTTACCGAGCCTCGGGGATGCTAGCTCATGTCCGAGCGATAGGCATGGCCCGGCGAGGGTGGGGTCGGATAGGTCGGCTGGAGCCTGTCTCTCTCGGGTGAGGAGAGGGCTTTTAGACCGGACCTTCCTTGGGACCTGACCGCTGTCTCGGGCCCTCCGAGCCTTGAAGGCCGCCGGGGAGAGTTGGTTCCTCGAGTCTTTATTTATTGGGCTTTTCTTCCCTGAGTGGGCCCAGCGGGCTATCACTCGGGCGGGCTTGCCTAGTTGGACCGCGTGGGTCTTGTTGGGCTGCCTTTGTGGTGGGCTACGGAAATCCCCCTCTCCAGATATATTCTTATTAAAGGAATTAATGGATTGGGTTATCTTTATATTTGCGCACTCTGTTTTTGTGTCGAATACACTACTACTCTGATTGACATGATTGATATAAACTCGTCACGCGTTTTCGGGTATCTTCCGCTCTCGGGGCGTGACAAAGAACCTGCAAGGAAATTAAAAGAACTCTCTTCTCTCTATGTTCTCTATTCAGCGAAAAAGCTTTCTGCCTGCTAAACTCTCTTATTGTTCTTCTTCCTTTTTTTTCTCTCTTCTCTACTTCTGCATTTTTTTCGCGCGTGAGGGATTCAAGGAGTATTTATAGGGCCAAACATCCTTGTATTAATAGGATTAAAACAAGGTAATGAATCCTCAATAAGGAACCCTCTTCCCAATCGAACACAAGGTGTAAAATGGGGAAAGGATTACCACTGAAAAGAAGCATGCGAAAGGGAGACGGAAGTGAAAATGACGACCCACCTAGCGGCGTCAATTGAAATGATGACATTCACACAGTCATCAATTTCTGAATTTAATTATAGAAATAAAGGACTTTCCTTATTTAAAATTGTCAAATGATGCCTGTTTGAACGGGCGTTAAATAATCAACGCCAGTCAATTACCTTGAGTTTTATTTTCGTTAGAATTTGTAAAATCCAGAATCGACGACCGTTTGGACAGTCGTTTATTTAAGAAAAACGCCCCTAATTAGGTCGTCAATTAAATGACACCCTCTCCATAGGCGTTAATTTTAATTATTAAAGTAAAAAGCCAAGAAATCACAATTAAATATGGAGAAATTAGAAAAACTTCATATTAAGCCAATATTGAAGTCCACTTTGGGACGTCATATGGCGACATGAGATTTACTCAATATAGCATCAATTTTGGCATGTCTACAACAAGGGCATTGGTTAACCCAAATGGCATAACCACGAACTCAAAGTGCCCATATCTGCTACGGAAAGCCGTCTTGTGAATATCTTCATCTTTCATCCTCAGTTGATGGTAGTCAGACCTAAGGTCAATCTTGGAGAAGAATTCCACACCAGAAAACTGGTCGAACAACTCGTCGATACGCAGTAGTGGATATTTATTCTTGATGGTGAGTTGATTTAACTACTGATAATTGATACATAGCCTTAGAGATCCATCCTTCTTCCTGACGAACAGAACTGGCGATGTAGAAACCCGATACTTTAAAATGAGTAATAAATGTTTTCAAATATATTATACAATTAAAATTTTTATGAAATGATTAAATTATATTTTTCTAAACTAGATTAGTGAAGATTAGTGAATTTACTTGAAATTACTTGAAGTAGATTGAAATTAAATGCTTTAACCTTTAGATAAATCATTGCAAGCCCAATAAAAGTCCATATGATGGATTAGGATTACAATTGGCCCATTGGATAATCCATAATGGGCTGAATTAATAGATTAAAGGATTTATTAAAGGATATTTAACCTTAAATTCGTAACACATGTTAAATGCCTTTTGAAAAGGATTATAATAATCTAATTTCTAGAAGATTGACTCCAAAATCGACCCTTACCTCACAGCCCACCTTGGACCAGCCATTTTTACATTGGTTTCACACCAAATGGAGGCTAGATTAAGAGGAGAAGTTGGAATTTTCTTCTAATTCGGAGTTAAAAAGTTTGACATTGTTAGGCAAGGAATCTTGACAAAATTGGCCAAGTTTTGGCTATAAATAGAACCCCATTCGATCCTCAAATCATATTTGGAGACCAAGGCTATGCTGCTGCGGTGATTGAAGGAGGATTTGGGAGAAATCAAAGGGTTTCATATTATTTGGGCATTTTCTTACCTCTCATTAGATCTACTCAAAGGTAGGTGTCTCTCAGGCTAAACTCTAATTAAAGCATGCCATCTTGTTCATTTTTCTGTCTTCTTTCCATTGATACCTCATTTATTAAATTCCATAATGAAATGAGTAAGTTATGGTCCCCATTTTTCAGAAACTGGGTTCTGTTCAAGGTCACGCTGCCCCGACATGGCGCGTTCTTCAGATCGCGCTAGCCAGAGCCAGCGCCTTCTTAAAATTTCCATATTTCAAAAAAAAATGTTCAGATCGTGCTACCTAAGGCTAGCGCGTTCAAGAGAGTTACCCGGAATACTACCGGGGATCAAAATAAAATATATATCTGTAGCACCAGCCACGCCACGCCACGCCATGCCACGACACGGCACAAATAAATAAATAAATAAATAAATATATTACTAGTTCTGTACTGTATCCACACACACAACTCGAGCCCACATCCTATGCCCTTTGGGTCCTGACCCAAGGGTGAGCTTTCTAACATATAAAGCCATAGAAGTTTATTGTAACTTCCAATATGGGACTAAACTTTAGCCACAATATATTGGGATTATAGTACTTCGAATCCACCTTAATTGTAAAGCATTAGCATGTTAAAATTACTTTCGGCATCTTAAATATTAAATTCAGCATGTTAAATTTTTTTTTACAGAATAAAAGTATTTTTAGTGTGTTAATTGAAGTCCCGAGGTTAAATGACACCCAAGAGGGGGGGTGAATTGGGTGATAACAAGTTTTTGTAAAATAAAACCAAGATAACGATTTCGAGAGGACACAAGAGGGTCGCAAGCAAAACAGACTATATCTCTCAAAAACAACCACTGCATAAACCCTTGGTACTCGGCAGAGTTAATAGATCCGTAGATTTACTCACGCAAACTATTATCTTTTCGGCAAGAATGACCTTGTCGGTCTGAATCCAGCTTTTGATATACCGAAGGATTTAAGAGAAGATGATTAACACAAAAGATCTAAAAGAAGTAGAAAGACTAGATCCACAAGTAATCACAGAAGGGGGAAAGAAGATAAGGCACAAACCACGAGGAGACAGCAAATTTAAGGTGGTTCGGATGCCACAATGGCAACCTACGTCCACCCCTCACCGACAGTGAGGAACCACACACTATCTTGTAGAGTGTTACAAGATCAACCACACACACACAAAAGCAATCAACCTTGACTGCACACACACGCACACGGATCTGTGAAGATCCTCACACACACACAGAAGATTCAAGATTACAATCAAAATACACTTGAAGCTGAGAAGGATGTGAAATTGAAAGAACACAAGAACAAGAGATTGATTACAGCTCCCCCTTAGTTGATGAAGGATTATTTGGATGCAGCTTGAGGTCGACTTGATCCAGGCTTGATCTTCTTCAGATATAGCTTGATATTCACTCTTGAAAGGAGGAAGAAGGATGAAGAAATCTTCTCGGAACACTATTTACGTCTACAGTGCAAGCTTCCTCCTTCTCACCTTTGGTAGCCTCCTTGATCCACTCTTAGCATTGGGGTTTTCCAAACCCACTTGTATAAGTTTTATAGGTTCTTGAATGGTCCAAGGACTCCCCCAGACCAGATCCACAATTTCTGGAAAGTTTGGTTGCTTAGGGATTAAACAATACCAAGAGGAGAGCCATTTCTCGAAGTGACAAAAAAGTCAACATTTGTTGGCAGCTCGAGGCTGGCGGTCGACCTACAGATCCCAGCGGTCGACCGCCATTAGCCGTCCTGTAGCCATTTGGCTACTGGGAAAATAGGTCGACCGCTAGCTCCTAGCAGTCGACCGCCAGGTTCACAGATTCCCATATTTCAGTTCTGTTATTTTAGGTCAACCGCCAAGGGTCCACAGGTCGACCGCCAATCTCCAATCCTGCAAAAGTCAAGTGTTAGCTCACTTGAAGCTATCCATTTGTTCGATGATTGAAATGGGCTTGTGTTACAGTTAAGTACAAGTTGGTTTATACTCGAATAAACACATGGAAGGATTCATTAACACACATTTGAAATGGGGTGAAATTTGATGGTTTAAAGCATGAAGCTTCTCTTGAAAACAAGATACATGGGAGAGAAATGTCTTAGGTTTTGTTATCATCAAAATCACTCGGATATGTTCAACAATCTCCCCCTTTTTGATGATGACAAAAACTAGGCATTAGATTTGCATTTTCACCAAAGTGCCTTTGAAAGTGTTTTAGAAGCGTCGACAATCACATTTTAAATTTAGTTGAAATCCATCAAGTTGAAACATTTGAACTCACGATGTGAAGGCATTCAACACGTCCATATCAACGCAACATTTCACTTCCAACACAAGCACGTCAACAAATCCATACCAGCCATTCAATACTTATTTTCCATATTGACAGGAAGTGAGATAGGAGAGAGCCAATTTTGTGAATTCAAGGAGTGCATTCTTCCATTCATTCTCATTAGATCCATACAGGGTACACGGAATGCAAAAGGGAGAAATGGACTCGACACGCTAAGGAATGCAACCACTAATGCAATACAATATGCTCAAACTACAATGCAAGAGACAGACATGCATGCAAGTAGGCAAACACCAAACACATATAGCATATACATATAAGCCTAATAGCCTACTTCTCCCTCTTTGACATCATCAAAAAGGAGAGAGAAGGGGTGCAAAAAGTGGACAAAAGTGACACTAGAGACCCAAAGAGCAGCTACACAGCAGGGTGATCCTCAGCTTCCTCGCCATCAACACCATCCGGTGGACCATCACCATGGGGGGAACCAGTAGGAGCAGGAGCAGGAGGAGGAGGAGGAAGACGATCCTCAAGGCCGTGGAGAAGATCATCATAATGACGGAGCTAGTTACGGATGGAAAGAAGGGTATGGTTGGTGAGGTGAAAGGCCTCACGGTTATCTTCATGGCTGGCAAAGAGAGTGGCCATGTGGATAGAGATATCATCCAGATCATGAGTGAAGGTGTCCATTCGTCTAGTCATGGGATCCATAAAAGTATCCAAGCGCCCAAGGGAGGAGTCAAGCCGAGTTTCCATGCCTAAAAGACGCCTGTCAAGAGCCTCATAGTTCCCCCAAGTGGAATGCCCAGCACCCTGAGTGGAAGACTCCCCATGAAAGTACTGCGATGGAGGAGGAAGAGCCGCGGGAGGAGGCACATCTTCAGGCTGGACTAGTGCAGGTGCATTGTGGTTATCTTGCTGTGGGTCCGGTTCTTGTTCATCTTCACTAACATTCTCTTCCCCATAAACTGGGACATCACGACGAATTGTGCCATCTGCTGCACGGTAATATCCCATATCTGAGAAAAGCTTATGCTCATTATAAATGTCATCATGGCGGACCAGAACAAACTGCTCATCCTCCAGTGGGACCCCAATAGAAGTGAACACTCTAGTGACTTGAGAAGCATAAGGCAGGGACCGCCGTAAATGTGTCCGGCATCGACTTATCAGTTGAGTCATGAGCCAACCCATATTAATTAAGTCACCATTCATAGCATGATAGAACAGGAATCAGTGCACTTCCGTCACTTCATCTCGGCTGCCATTCTTGGGATAAATAATTGTAGTAAACATATGATGCAGAACCCGTTGCAAGGCGGGAAAGTGGTTGGCATTGAGCTCAATGAGGTCACTCACACCACGCACAAAATCACAGCTCGTCATGGCAATGAAACTTGCCTCAACCTCACCATGCCCAAAATTCATGTCTGCACCATGTGAAGAGACTCCTAGGGCACGATTGAATAATTCTGAATTAATTCGGATCTCAATGCCTTTAACCATGGTGTATAATCTTCCATCTCTATCAACCAAATTTCCATAGAACTGTTGTACCAGATAGGGATAAAACCGGTTGTATCTAGTGACAAAGTCAATCCACCCCGGTTGCATTGAAAAAACTGTATAAATGTCGGGCAGGATTTCATTCAACTCTTGAAAGTCAACAAGACGAGGGTCGATGATAGACCTTGGAGGTAACCTGCGTGCGGGAGCTTGTGGTGGAGGTGCGGCCGGAGCTTCATGTCTCCGAGCACTAGGTTCCCCTTGGAGAAGACGACGAGCACTCCGTCTAGGTGACATTTTAGACTAAGAAACCCGCTGAAGAGAAGATCCTCTTGAGAGGTAGGACCTCTACCTTGGGATGGAGAGAGAGACACCGGGGAGGACTGTGAACACCTTCTTCACGCTATGGAACTCAGGGAAGGGCGACACAAGAGCACGAATGCCGGCGACGAGTTGTTCCGAAATGGAGATAAATTGGCCGGATCGTGGTGGAAGAAAGGAGATGAGGGGTTTTGAGGGCTTAGATGGTGGGAGAGAGGTGTGCTAGGTTTGGGTTGGAGTAAGGGAGAGAGAGTGGAAGACAATAGAATGGGAAATGGGAAGGAAAACCCCTTTTTAATGGGGTTCGGACGCGGTTGAACTGGGCCGGTTCGCCACTGGTGGTCGACCGACACGAAGCCAGTGGTCGACCGCTGGGGTATAGAAGCCCCAATGT
The DNA here is from genome assembly GCA_022559845.1 of Amorphophallus konjac. Taxonomy (NCBI): domain Eukaryota; kingdom Viridiplantae; phylum Streptophyta; class Magnoliopsida; order Alismatales; family Araceae; genus Amorphophallus; species Amorphophallus konjac. The sequence continues at coordinate 205,343,328 of CM040120.1, read as the reverse complement.
GGACCCCGAGAGGAAAAGGGTTGATCCAGCGATCACCAGAGATAGAAACGGGCTCCATGACCCTGAGGACTCCCCCATTTTCACAGAACACATTTTTTTTCTTTTTTATTTTTTTACTTTTTTTTAAATCTTTTCTTCTCTTGTGCTAAGCCACGAAAGATGTCAAGCAGGGGTCGACTATGGAAACCATTGAATGGAGACTGCTAAGAGCACTATATCACTAGTCCACATTTATTTATCAAAGAATATTCAGTTTTAGGAAAATGTCAAGGAGAAAGTGTATATAAATATAAGTACAGGCACACATGCTAGGTATAGTCATGCACAATAGAAATGAACCACACACAATGCATGCATCTCACATAATCTACCCAACGAAAAAGAAACAACCTAGTGCAGACTTAAGTACGTATGCCCTCGCTGTAACGACCCGGAGTTCAGGATACCGATATACCGATAACATCGATACACCGATACCAAGAATTGGGGAGGCCACCCAAGAGGCTGATGAGGCCCGTGAAGGGTTAGGAGGGCATGTGTAGAGTACATTGAAGCCACAGAGATATAACAGTAAGCAATTAAATTTCATTAGATTGGATTGCTAAAGTAGCAGAAATAAAATTACCCTTTTCATTAATAATTCAAATTTACAATTATACACAAGAGTCCAGCCCAAAGAAAAGACAACAAGTCTAGCACAGTACAGTCAGACAGAAAGAAACGTACGCAGAAGTCGGGAGAAGCCCGACGCAGGTACGGCTGGCAGCTACAACAGCAAACGCGCACTCCACCAGGAACAGTAGAGGCAGACGGCGAAACCCACCTGAAAAGCAGCAGGGGTGAGTCTCAACAGAAACTCAGTAGGGGCCACGCGGATCCCCACTGGAAAATGCGCAAAGCGAAGGCAACGGAAGCAACAACAAAAACAGCAGGTGCAGCAAAGCAGGAAAAGCTACACTACAAAGCTGTGAACAGAACAGGTATAGCAGGAGTAGGGAACAGGCAGGAGAGGGGTGAGAACCCGCACCAACAAGCGGCTACCGAACTAACATCGGCACCCCAAACTAGTCCAAATAAAAAGGCAACAGATGGTTGAACCCTAAACTCACACAGAAGGGTACGCCAGTCTGTCAACCAGCCCCAAACAATCAAGGTCTAGACGAGACCTAGACAGACGCCAAACAAACATGTACACGAGCGGAAACGCCGTGCACAACGCCCCACGCACGATCGGAACATCGTGCGGGCGACAAAACACTGACCCCGAGTGCAGCCACGAACGGGTGACTCGCAAAGGTCACAACGCGTAAGAAAACGCGAAGAGTCACGCATCACATGACGGAAGTACCCCCTTTCAAAGCCAGCCGCGTCCACTGACGTCTTACGCCGCACCTCAAGTGTCTCGCCTACAGCACTGCCGCAACAGCAGCAGAGACGCAGACACGAGCTGAACCAAACAGGAACAACCGAACAAGTAACTAGTCAGGGTCACGCCCGTCGACGTAAGTCCTCAGTCCCTGACCACGTGTGCACACACTGGCTATAGCCCAAGCCAGGTCCTCTAGCTAGTATTCTCCCTCGGTAGGACGCTACCGTTGGCTAGGAGCCCGGGGAACTAACTACAAACCGCTCATCGGGAACACCCCTCTGCCATCCGCTAGCGGGTCGGCACTCAACAGACCTTAGGGCAACAACAATTGGAGGCTTCACGCGACACAGAAGCTCAGAACACAAGTGCCGAAGTACAAACAGGCAACCACGCCCCACAACACGTACTTCGAGGCACCAACTGGCAGCATCGCCACTGCCGACAACTCAGGACAAGCAACTAGACCTCCTACGTAACGATCCTGAGTCGAACGACTCAAAGGCAAGATCGTCACAACAGCGGAACAAGCCTCCAATAGGTCTAATCCTAAGCCAGAGAAACCACGCACCGCAGAAAACAACACACGGAGACCTGAGGGAAACACCACGAACCCTCAGCACACCGGGACACGCAAACCGAGGTAGAACAACACCTCGAAGCATCCAGAAGCAGTGTCTCGGACAGGACAGAACCGCCAAGACACGCACAAACAAGGTCACACGTCAACCACTAGGTCAGACCGGGTTGACCTGAACCAAACAACAAAAGCATACAAGAGTAGGATCAAGAGTCCTACCACAAGTAAGAAGACTCCTGGCTATCTTACAACGTAGTCTTAACCCTCATAGGACGTCGAGAGACATCCACGGGACAACGGGCAGACCACAAGGCCAAGCCAAGGCACACAAGAAATCAACGGATAGAAAACCAAGCAATAAGGAAAGTAACGCACGAGCCCTAGACCGCTACTATCCAGTGACGGTCTAGGCCATAGCCGTTATTTCCCAAACGACGGTCGAACACAGGCCGCCACTCACCACCCTGACAACCTACAAAACCACACAAAAGCCAAGTAACGACCAGGACCAGGCGCGTCACAAGCAAACGATGCACGGAGGCTCCACCGTTACTTCCAACGGCATAGCCACAAGACCAAAGCCAAGTAACGCACAACGCCAGGCGCGTTACTCGCAAACGATGCGGCAGGAGAGGGCCGTCAGAGACAAACGACGTGTAGGGGCCTATCCGTTACTTCCAATGGCATAGCCACCCTCAAACCCAACACGACAGAAAATGACGGACAGAGGCACGCGCGTTACTCACAAACGAAGCACGGGGTCCCCACCGTCACATCCAACGGTGCAGCCACCCTACCTCGTCCACACAGAGTGTAACGGCCAGGGGCAGGCACGTTACACTCAAACAACGCACAGGGGCATGACCGCTAGAGGCACCGCCTCAACGAGTCAACGTCAGTCAACAGCAAGTAACGGCCAGGACCAGGCGCGTCACTTTCATCTAACGCGCTGGGTCGAGCGCGTTAGACCAACCGACTCAACCCCAAAGCAAAACGACAAAACGAAAGTAACGGCCAAGCACTGGCGCGTTACACGGGAATGACGCACCACCCTTGGGCCGTCACTTACCCAGAAGCTAAAGAGCTAAAATGACTCAGACCAAACGACGGTCAGTCGTAGGGCCGCTAAAGACAAGTAACGGTCGCTGGCTTGACCGTTACTTTGGTTACGGAGGGAAAACATAGGAATGGCCGGATCGGCCCGTTCCACGCCCCATTCACGCCAAAACGCAGGGGAAACACACCACAACGACAAAAGACAATATCCAAGGGCCAAAACGCCCACATGCAAACTCAAAAACACTAAATCCGGGCGATTTCATCAAATCCACCGAACGTGGGTCACTGAGGTTCCCAGGCTTCTACCGGCCTCGAATGAACACCAAATCGCACGAAACCAACGTGGATGGGATTCTAACATCCCAGCGGTCAGTTAGAAACTAACTACGCCGCAAATGTTCACCGTTTACCGGCAGACCCTAAAAACCACGAAAATCACGGTTTAGGCAAAACAAGCCCAAACACGCTCGTTTCCTAGCCGAACGCCGTGCAATGGCAGAGAAAACGAAGATAGAGAAGCAAGGATCAGTCACCCTACCTCCACCGAAGAAACTGTACCCCGAAGGGACTAAACCATGCCGAAATCCACTCGCGAACCGATTTCACCGGCTTTGAATCCATCGTTCGGGATCGCGCCAGAATCGATCCGATCCTCGCCCCATCGCGCACCTCGACAGCTCCACGGCCTCGCCACCTCGCCCACGCACGCCTCCGTCTGCAGTAGGAGCCGAAAAGGGGAGAGAACGAGAGAGAATGGGAGAGAGACGGCGGCGGTGAGAAATGAGGAGAGAGAGAGAGGGAAAAGGAAAATAAAAAGAAAAGAGATTAGGAACTTTTCCTAATTTCTAAAAATTCTGAAAATGCGCCAAAAATGCACAAATTCAGAAAAATACGTAAAAATAGTCGAAACGACCGGCTCGAAGAGTACAACGTCGCAGTAGCATCCACGAGTTCTAGAATTGCCAAATAAACTCACCGTAGGGTTCCGTAACTAGTACGTGAGAAAAACCCACACGGCTCGTCAAACTCAACTCGGAAGCCACAAAAGCGAACCGAAACTCAACGAAACCAATCTGAAACAGATCCAAAAGATCCATCAAGATCCAGGGCGTTACATCCTCCCCTCCTTTAAGAAATTTCGCCCTCGAAATTAAGGACTAGCAAAGGAGAAGCAGGGAAGAACAACCCAACAGCATAAATCTCAAAAAACACAGCTCAGAGGAACACCGTCAGACCACAATTACAGGTACACACTCTAGCTTCCAAGACAGCAAGTCCACAGCACGAGTATGGCACCAAAGTGAACACATCTGACACCTCCGAAGCAAGGGCAACGTCGTTTACGTCTCACCAGAAATAGAGACACGACAGCCACGACAACAGACAACCGAGAAACACAATGACAACACGGCAAGCGGTAGCTTACACAAGGAGACGCAGTCCTCTCAGCTGACAGCTCGCAACATCATCGGCTCCAGTGCCAAAGGTAACAGGGAACACCTGGCACACAGGACACCAACGACAACAACAACGCTGCTGGACCAGAAACACAATCAAGTCAGCACTCACTCAGATATCACATCTGATCGAGTCGCAAGCTAACTCCACCAGAGAAAAGGGAGCACGGCAAAGCCAACTGACAAGAGAATGGTCCAAGGCAGAGACACAACATCATAAAGAAACAGCGCCAAAACAACAACACAGTGGCAACACCTGCAGGATCCCGAGTCCGCAAAACATACAGAACCACCGAACACCACTGCAAGCAAGGTCACAACACGGCACAAGAACAGCTGAACACACAACCACAAGAGACAGGTCATGTCACGCCCCGGGCCGATAGCAGCGGAACGTGTTGTTTGCTCAGAACGTGGCAGTAAAACAGTCGTGAATGATCAAGAGCAATCGCATAAGACCAAGATAATTTTGAACAACAATAGAAATTTTATTTCTAATATGAATCTCTTACAAGAACTTGTTGTCCATCTTGGAGACTTCAACATAATGGAAAAGAAGATAACGACATACTAACAGACTTAGACAAGATAACTGAATAAGAGACGATAAGCTAACTTAGCTAGACAATACTATCTAGACTCAAGAAAAATAAAAGACTCGGGTTCACTAGTTTCCACAGCTCGCTTGCACACTTGTCCCGCCCGTGTGGGTCTCGGTCTTGCTAGCCACCTGATTACCTGAAAATGTTGGAATAAAACGGAGTGAGCGAACGCTCAGTAGGAAATTATATCTCAAGCACTAGCAATGGGTTTAAGTAATTACATTTTTCACATGTGAATGCAATAAGGCTATGCATGTAGAAATAACTGAACAAGTAACTAATCAAGAGAATAACACATCGGGCAAAACCTTCAAGCGAATAATAAACAAGAACTTTCATGAGAGACTTTATAGATTATTGGCTATTTCACGCAAGTACATTGCCCGTGTCGGGCCACGCTAGTAAAGTCACGCAAGTCAAGTCACGCACGCAAGAAAAGAGAGATCGTGGAATGCCAAAGATCAAGATAAAGAGTACTCCGGTGCAATGCTAGACACCGTTATCATTAAAACTCCCATGGGCACTAGTACTTTCGGGCGCTCCTCCCAAGACCAGATCGGGCCCTATATACACAGCATTCATGATAGATCTAGACATCCACGATAGTTTATAGCCAATAAGGAGTTCCAAGAACAAGCTTTAATTAGGATGATAAGATAAGATTTTCATGGAATTCAAGGGCAAGACCCTTGAGTAAGGACATACTGGCGATAAAATCCACGCAAAGCATATAAATCATGACATGTCGATAAACTGGGTGGAATTAGGTTCCCTTAACTTAGGTACCATGACAAATCGATATGGACATTCTATATATAGAATTGAGGTCCACATGAACAGTATATCAAAGGTAAGATACCCTCATTCTTATCATAGAATTGAGGTTTACAAGAATGACATGATATGGCATGATATCATCATCCCATTAAGAATTTCTTATGATATACTCTTTGTATAATCATAAGGGCCGGTATACCATGTTTCTTTAGAGTGACATGGCATCAATGGTGTAATGGGTTTTTATGGTACAACCAGCTCAGTCGGCTTTGAGGGAATCCAAGGCTACGAGGAGTCTTACGGAGGTCTCTATGACTAACTCGCTAGTCCAAAGGAACGGAATGTCCAATGGAGAGCTTGTATGTCAATGAGAATTGAGTGTGATCGATAAAACAATCGTGAAACGTGGGACTATACTCACGGAGTGGAGAATAGTGCCGATATATATATTATATAACATATGAAACCATCGGTTAACAGAAACAGTGGAAAATCAGGTTTACAGTAAAGTAACGACTTAAGCAGAGTCGTTTATCAAGTAATTAACGCCTAACAGAAGGGCGTTTACACATGTTTCTATTTTTTTCAGAATTTCAATATTTCATTAATTTATCTAAAACGCGCCCTGGACAGGGGCGTTTCTTTGCAATGAGACGACTACAATAGCAGGCGTCTTTTTATTTACAATATTTTACAGAACATATTTATTTTCAGAAATTATCAAAAATGCGCCCTTGGCAGGGGCGTTAATCATTAAATTCTTATTTTTACAAGATATGTTGTTCGGGATTTTAACAGAAACGCGCCCTATGAAGGGGCGTTACTTTTCAATTCACGCCCTGTGATGGGGCGTTAACACATGGAAAACGACCTAGGCTAGGTCGTGAATTCAAGAAATACCAGGAAAGCAAGATTTGCACGATAATCAAGGATAACAATCATATAGTCATAACAGGAAAATTGTCAGGAATTCAGATGCAGTATATTAGATTTGATGTTTCATGTTTATTGACTTTTAACCGTTAACAATTATCGATTTCATGTAATTGCATGGATAATCAGTTCTTAAGATAGGTGATTAACATTTACATGAAATTAACGCCTGGGTACAGGGCGTCAAATATTAAATTGACGACCTGGGAAGGGTCGTTTCATGTGAATTAGCGCCCTGGACAGGGGCGTCTCTTTCAAAATATTGCAGAAACGTATTAAAACTATAATAAACCAAATGCATGTCATGCTTATATATATGTATACCTTGCATTAATTTTGTTTGGGCTACCATAACTTGAGAAAACCTACCTTAAGAAGATCTGGGAAGATGGAACGTGAAGGATTAGATAGAATATGAGCTCTGTTGCTTCAACAGCAGCAGCAGCAGCAGCAGGAGGTAGAACAAATGTTCTTCAGAGATCTTCACGCTACAGAACCTGTAGAGGAAGAGAAAAAGAAGGAAGATGAAGATGTTAATAATCTTCATAGTTATAATCGACGTTTAAGGAAAAAGATAGAAGAATATTACCTATTCTTCGACGGCAGCAGCAGAGTTTCCTGAACAAGAAGAAGAATAATTATTCTTCACGAACTCTAAAGAATCATAGGAAAGGCTACAGGAAAACATACCGTAACAGACGATCGACCAAATAGTTTTTAGGGCTTGGGTGATCAAAGGTATTTATAGGATTTTGGGGGTCCTATTAGGGTTAGAGCTTGAGTGAGGGTAATATATCCCTATTAGAGTCCTTGCCCTATTAACCACTTACTAGATTAACATGATCCTTCCCTGGATAAGCTCTGGGTTCGAACGGTTCACGAATGGAATTAACGACTTTGGTCAGGGCGTCGATTCCTGAATTGACGACCTGGTTCAAGTCGTTTCTTAAGAAGCGCCTGGTACGAGGGCGTTCTTTGTTTAAAAACACGCCCATGAAAGGGGCATTTCTTTTACTTGCCCAATTTGGTCGCGTGAGAGTTGACGACCGCTCGTGTGGGCGTCCTTTCTTTTAGGCACGCCTTCCCTGAGGGCGTGTATTCTTTAAGTAGCGCCTGTACTAGAGGCGTTATTTCCATTTCACTCTTTTATTTGTTCATTCGTATATAATATATACTTTCCTTCTATTTCTAGGTATATATATATTGCCTATATGGGAGAAGATAATAAAACGTGTTAAAAGCCCATTAAGCGTAAAATGCTTGGGTTGAGTTTGGGCCAATGGAGCTTAGCATTAAAAATGTTAATCCTTTATCAAGGCCTAATAATTATATTGGTAACTAGTTATTTCTATTTGTTCCTTTACACAAGTTTACTTTGTTTGGAAGTCTTACTTGTTTATTTGTCAAGACCTTACACATACGACTTATATCTTTTAATAACTTGCATGTATTTCCGTCTATGCATAAATAAGGCTCTTAAGACTATCTCTAAGGTTCTATACCTCATTGATTTGGTGTGGCTAGTTCTCACATACATTGAGATCTTAGTAATCTTCTATTTAGAGATTTTATTGCTCATAAGTTCTTTAACTTTTATTAGTCCTTGTCCTAGGTATCAGAGGCAGGTTCGATCTGAGCAACCCTTTAGGAACATCACTTGACCAAGTATTTATTTGAATAAACTTTAATCATTAAACATTATATACTTATGTATATATTTTATTCCTATTCCAAAATTACCGGGCGTTACACCCTCCCCCACTTAAGAGAATTTGGTCCCCAAATTCACATCAACTTCCATTCCTAATAGAGAACTAGCTATAACTTATTACGAGCAGAAGAAATCTTCAGAATGAAAAAGGGCTAGTTTAGGATTACGGTTGAGGGATACCTTCCGCATCTTTCCCTTTGGCAAGTTTGGTTAAATCTTGAACTCCTTTTGGAAGCTTCTTGGGGCATTCCGCTATCTTGTGATCTAACTTCCCGCAACGCAGACATGCACCCGAGCTCCACCAACACTCCTTCGATTTGTGACCACATCTTCCACAAGATTTACACTTATCTTGCGAGTGATCCGTCAAAGTTTCCTTCTTATTACACTTCTTACATTTCTGACATTTCTTACACCTTTGTGAAATATCACCCTCGCTTACCCTTTTCTTGGTAACGGTGAACTCTTCGGAGTTGTCTGTTTGATGGTTCCCTTTAACTCTTTCCTTTTCTTCCACCACTTTCTCTAGTTCTTGAACTCTCCTGACAAGGCTTGCGTAAGCTTGGACGTCCACTAAGATCATTTCATGAACAAAGCTTGGCTTAGAAGCTTCCATTTTATCTAAGTTCCTGCGAAGATGAGTGGGGAGATAATCGATTAACTCGAGAATTTATGCAAATATTTTATCTTTCTTTTATAACTTTAACCCCAAGTTCTACCCATCTCTCACGGAATTCCTATAGGACGACTGACAAGGATACTCAACCTATAACCTGGTTTCAACAACCTAAGGATTTAGGAAAGTTGAATCCAAATATGACCGACCGGGATACCGGACCTATCACGGAAACTTAACGATTGCGACAACCAAAGCTATGATATGACTAACAAGGATATCTGACCTATCACTGGAACCTAATAACTTGAGGATGTAAAAGCTGAAGCTCTAATATGGTTGATAAGGATGACCTATCCTTGGGACTTAATAACCAGAGGATATAACAACTGGAGGATAGGAAAGCCAAAGCTCTGATATGGCTTAATAACTGGAGGATATGAAAGCCGAAGTTCTGATATGACAGACAAGGATTCTTAATCTGGAGGATATGAAAGCCGAAGCTCTGATATGACAGACAAGGATTCTTAATCTGGAGGATATGAAAGCCGAAGCTCTGATATGACAGACAAGGATTCTTAATCTGGAGGATATGAAAGCCGAAGCTCTGATATGACAGACAAGGATTCTTAATCTGGAGGATATGAAAGCCGAAGCTCTGATATGACAGACAAGGATTCTTAATCTGGAGGATATGAAAGCCGAAGCTCTGATACCACCTCTGTCACGCCCCGGGCCGATAGCAGAGGAACGTGTCGTTTGCTCGGAACGTGGCAGTAAAACAGTCGTGAATGATCAAGAGCAATCACATAAGACCAAGATAATTTTGAACAACAATAGAAATTTTATTTCTAATATGAATCTCTTACAAGAACTTGTTGTCCATCTTGGAGACTTCAACATAATGGAAAAGAAGATAACGACATACTAACAGACTTAGACAAGATAACTGAATAAGAGACGATAAGCTAACTTAGCTAGACAATACTATCTAGACTCAAGAAAAATAAAAGACTCGGGTTCACTAGTTTCCACAGCTCGCTTGCACACTTGTCCCGCCCGTGTGGGTCTCGGTCTTGCTAGCCACCTGATTACCTGAAAATGTTGGAATAAAACGGAGTGAGCGAACGCTCAGTAGGAAATTATATCTCAAGCACTAGCAATGGGTTTAAGTAATTATATTTTTCACATGTGAATGCAATAAGGCTATGCATGTAGAAATAACTGAACAAGTAACTAATCAAGAGAATAACACATCGGGCAAAACCTTCAAGCGAATAATAAACAAGAACTTTCATGAGAGACTTTATAGATTATTGGCTATTTCACGCAAGTACATTGCCCGTGTCGGGCCATGCTAGTAAAGTCACGCAAGTCAAGTCACGCACGCAAGAAAAGAGAGATCGTGGAATGCCAAAGATCAAGATAAAGAGTACTCCGGTGCAATGCTAGACACCGTTATCATTAAAACTCCCATGGGCACTAGTACTTTCGGGCGCTCCTCCCAGGACCAGATCGGACCCTATATGCACAGCATTCATGATAGATCTAGACATCCACGATAGTTTATAGCCAATAAGGAGTTCCAAGAACAAGCTTTAATTAGGATGATAAGATAAGATTTTCATGGAATTCAAGGGCAAGACCCTTGAGTAAGGACATACTGGCGATAAAATCCACGCAAAGCATATAAATCATGACATGTCGATAAACTGGGTGGAATTAGGTTCCCTTAACTTAGGTACCATGACAAATCGATATGGACATTCTGTATATAGAATTGAGGTCCACATGAACAGTATATCAAAGGTAAGATACCCTCATTCTTATCATAGAATTGAGGTTTACAAGAATGACATGATATGGCATGATATCATCATCCCATTAAGAATTTCTTATGATATACTCTTTGTATAATCATAAGGGCCGGTATACCATGTTTCTTTAGAGTGACATGGCATCAATGGTGTAATGGGTTTTTATGGTACAACCAGCTCAGTCGGCCTTGAGGGAATCCAAGGCTACGAGGAGTCTTACGGAGGTCTCTATGACTAACTCGCTAGTCCAAAGGAACGAAATGTCCAATGGGGAGCTTGTATGTCAATGAGAATTGAGTGTGATCGATAAAATAGTCGTGAAACGTGGGACTATACTCACGGAGTGGAGAATAGTGCCGATGTATATATTATATAACATATGAAACCATCGGTTAACAGAAACAGTGGAAAATCAGGTTTACAGTAAAGTAACGACTTAAGCAGAGTCGTTTATCAAGTAATTAACGCCTAACAGAAGGGCGTTTACACATGTTTCCATTTTTTTCAGAATTTCAATATTTCATTAATTTATCTAAAACGCGCCCTGGACAGGGGCGTTTCTTTGCAATGAGACGACTACAGTAGCAGGCGTCTTTTTATTTACAATATTTTACATAACATATTTATTTTCAGAAATTATCAAAAACGCGCCCTTGGCAGGGGCGTTAATCATTAAATTCTTATTTTTACAGGATATGTTGTTCGGGATTTTAACAGAAACGCGCCCTATGAAGGGGCATTACTTTTCAATTCACGCCCTGTGATGGGGCGTTAACACATGGAAAACGACCTAGGCTAGGTCGTGAATTCAAGAAATACCAGGAAAGCAAGATTTGCACGATAATCAAGGATAACAATCATATAGTCATGACAGGAAAATTGGCCGGAATTGAGATGCAGTATATTAGATTTGATGTTTCATGTTTATTGACTTTTAACCGTTAACAATTATTGATTTCATATAATTGCATGGATAATCAGTTCTTAAGATAGGTGATTAACATTTACAAGAAATTAACGCCTGGGTACAGGGCGTCAAATATTAAATTGACGACCTGGGAAGGGTCGTTTCATGTGAATTAGCGCCCTGGACAGGGGCGTCTCTTTCAAAATATTACAGAAACGTATTAAAACTATAATAAACCAAATGCATGTCATGCTTATATATATGTATATCTTGCATTAATTTTGTTTGGGCTACCATAACTTGAGAAAACTTACCTTAAGAAGATTTGGGAAGATGGAACGTGAAGGATTAGATAGAATATGAGCTCTGTTGCTTCAACAGCAGCAGCAGCAGGAGGTAGAACAAATGTTCTTCAGAGATCTTCACACTACAGAACCTGTAGAGGAAGAGAAAAAGAAGGAAGATGAAGATGTTAATAATCTTCATAGTTATAATCGACGTTTAAGGAAAAAGATAGAAGAATATTACCTATTCTTCGACGGCAGCAGCAGAGTTTCCTGAACAAGAAGAAGAATAATTATTCTTCACGAACTCTAAAGAATCAAAGGAAAGGCTACAGGAAAACATACCGTAACAGACGATCGACCAAATAGTTTTTAGGGCTTGGGTGATCAAAGGTATTTATAGGATTTTGGGGGTCCTATTAGGGTTAGAGCTTGAGTGAGGGTAATATATCCCTATTAGAGTCCTTGCCCTATTAACCACTTACTAGATTAACATGATCCTTCCCTGGATAAGCTCTGGGTTCGAACGGTTCACGAATGGAATTAACGACTTTGGTCAGGGCGTCGATTCCTGAATTGACGACCTGGTTCAAGTCGTTTCTTAAGAAGCGCCTGCTACGAGGGCGTTCTTTGTTTAAAAACACGCCCATGAAAGGGGCGTTTCTTTTACTTGCCCAATTTGGTCGCGTGAGAGTTGACGACTGCTCGTGTGGGCGTCCTTTCTTTTAGGCACGCCTTCCCTGAGGGCGTGTATTCTTTAAGTAGCGCCTGTACTAGAGGCGTTATTTCCATTTCACTCTTTTATTTGTTCATTCGTATATAATATATACTTTCCTTCTATTTCTAGGTATATATATATTGCCTATATGGGAGAAGATAATAAAACGTGTTAAAAGCCCATTAAGCGTAAAATGCTTGGGTTGAGTTTGGGCCAATGGAGCTTAGCATTAAAAATGTTAATCCTTTATCAAGGCCTAATAATTATATTGGTAACTAGTTATTTCTATTTGTGCCTTTACACAAGTTTACTTTATTTGGAAGTCTTACTTGTTTATTTGTCAAGACCTTACACATACGACTTATATCTTTTAATAACTTGCATGTATTTCCGTCTATGCATAAATAAGGCTCTTAAGACTATCTCTAAGGTTCTATACCTCATTGATTTGGTGTGGCTAGTTCTCACATACATTGAGATCTTAGTAATCTTCTATTTAGAGATTTTATTGCTCATAAGTTCTTCAACTTTTATTAGTCCTTGTCCTAGGTATCAGAGGCAGGTTCGATCTGAGCAACCCTTTAGGAACATCACTTGACCAAGTATTTATTTGAATAAACTTTAATCATTAAACATTATATACTTATGTATATATTTTATTCCTATTCCAAAATTACCGGGCGTTACAGGTCACGCATCAGACTGCTCACCAAAAGAAGACCCACAACAACGAAAAAAAATGACAACAATCTCGGGGAAAGCAACTCAAGGACTAGCAACACGCCTCAAGAGCACAACACCCCAGAAAGAAATGCAGAGCAAAGGGTACTTAATCAGCAAGGAATGCTGACAAATTCCCCAACACTCACACAATGCCGATGCCAACACAAGAAAATCACGAACAAAGGCACGGTAACGACCAAAGTCAAGGCATAGGAAGCCAAGACGAAGCCACATCGAGAAGGAACAAAAACCTCTCGACAAATGGGTAGCCAACCCACACACTTCCACTACACTCTCAGCAACTTGCACAGGCAACAGAACAACATCAGTAATCACATCTCAGCACACACCAGGCATCATCGCAATCAACAAAGATCACAAGTAACACGCCATGAGTACCGATCTCGCGAACAACCGATTACAAGAGCCTAAGTGCAACAGAAGAAGAGCACCAGCTTCAGCACAAAGCACAAGGAAAGCATCAATCTCAGTTTACCATCACGTCCTGACACAATAAATGAGCCCTCACAACACATCGGCCGTCAGACACAGCACGACAAATATGGTACACAACAGCTCTTAACACCATTACGGAGTCCAAAGCTAAGCAACCGTACAACGAGAAGTAGATCAGGCTCAAAACAAAGCTGTCCACGCTTAAGCAGACACAGGACAAAGGTAACACTAAGACAGCAATTCCAAGGCTAACAACGAAAAAGCTGCACCAAGAAGAGCGAGAAGCAACAAGCTCGACAACAACAGCTCACCAGGAAAAAAAAATCCTAGGCTCGCTCGAGCAACTTCTCAATCAAGGCAACACGACAATCGAAACAACGATGCATCAGGAGCTACACAAACTCAAGCTGGGACAACCAAAGCAACGTAAAAACGTGCATGGCCATCTCACCAACGCTAAAAGTCATAAGCCACCTGAACAAAATACAGAAACACCTCGAACAATGCACTGCAGGTTCATGCCAACCGACAAACACTGTAAAGTGCAACACGATCGAGACCAATATTAAAACCGAACAAAGCACCACGCCACATCCAGACGGAAGCAAAAACCATCTCGTACAGTGCCAACCAAGCACGTACAAGACCACATACGAAAAGTACTGTGATAAACCATCGCAACACCTACGCCAGCAAGAGACTGTACTGGGCCTAAGGATTCTGGAAACTGTATATCTCGGATTCCCATGTACTTCACACAACAACGCTCTGATATCTCAGAAAAGAACTCCGAACATCTCAGAACACTGCTCTGATACCAGCTGTAACGACCCGGAGTTCAGGATACCGATATACCGATAACATCGATACACCGATACCAAGAACTGGGGAGGCCACCCAAGAGGCTGATGAGGCCCCTGAAGGGTTAGGAGGGCATGTGTAGAGTACATTGAAGCCACAGAGATATAACAGTAAGCAATTAAATTTCATTAGATTGGATTGCTAAAGTAGCAGAAATAAAATTACCCTTTTCATTAATAATTCAAATTTACAATTATACACAAGAGTCCAGCCCAAAGAAAAGACAACAAGTCTAGCACAGTACAGTCAGATAGAAAGAAACGTACGCAGAAGTCGGGAGAAGCCCGACGCAGGTACGGCTGGCAGCTACAACAGCAAACGCGCACTCCACCAGGAACAGTAGAGGCAAACGGCGAAACCCACCTGAAAAGCAGCAGGGGTGAGTCTTAACAGAAACTCAGTAGGGGTCACGCAGATCCCCACTGGAAAATGCGCAAAGCGAAGGCAACGGAAGCAACAACAAAAACAGCAGGTGCAGCAAAGCAGGAAAAGCTACACCACAAAGCTGTGAACAGAACAGGTACATCAGGAGTAGGGAACAGGCAGGAGAGGGGTGAGAACCCGCACCAACAAGCGGCTACAGAACTAACATCGGCACCCCAAACTACTCCAAATAAAAAGGCAACAGATGGTTGAACCCTAAACTCACACAGAAGGGTACGCCAGTCTGTCAACCAGCCCCAAACAATCAAGGTCTAGACGAGACCTAGACAGACGCCAAACAAACATGTACACGAGCGGAAACGCCGTGCACAACGCCCCACGCACGATCGGAACATCGTGCGGACGACAAAACACTGACCCCGAGTGCAGCCACGAACGGGCGACTCGCAAAGGTCACAACGCGTAAGAAAACGCAAAGAGTCACGCGTCACGTGACGGAAGTACCCCCTTTCAAAGCCAGCCGCGTCCACTGACGTGTTACGCCGCACCTCAAGTGTCTCGCCTACAGCACTGCCGCAATAGCAGCAGAGACGCAGACACGAGCTGAACCAAACAGGAACAACCGAACAAGTAACTAGTCAGGGTCACGCCCGTCGACGTAAGTCCTCAGTCCCTGACCACGTGTGCACACACTGGCTATAGCCCAAGCCAGGTCCTCTAGCTAGTATTCTCCCTCGGTAGGACGCTACCGTTGGCTATGAGCCCGCGGAACTAACTACAAACCGCTCATCGGGAACACCCCTCTGCCATCCGCTAGCGGGTCGGCACTCAACAGACCTTAGGGCAACAACAAGTGGAGGCTTCACGCGACACAGAAGCTCAGAACACAAGTGCCGAAGTACAAACAGGCAACCACGCCCCTCAACATGTACTTCGAGGCACCAACTGGCAGCATCGCCACTGCCGACAACTCAGGACAAGCAACTAGACCTCCTACGTAACGATCCTGAGTCGAACGACTCAAAGGCAAGATCGTCACAACAGCGGAACAAGCCGCCAATAGGTCTAATCCTAAGCCAGAGAAACCACGCTCCGCAGAAAACAACACACGGAGACTTGAGGGAAACACCACGAACCCTCAGCACACCGGGACACGCAAACCGAGGTAGAACAACACCTCGAAGCATCCAGAAGCAGTGTCTCGGACAGGACAGAACCGCCAAGACACGCACAAACAAGGTCACACGTCAACCACTAGGTCAGACCGGGTTGACCTGAACCAAACAACAAAAGCATACAAGAGTAGGATCAAGAGTCCTACCACAAGTAAGAAGACTCCTGGCTACCTTACAACGTAGTCTTAACCCTCATAGGACGTCGAGAGACATCCACGGGACAACGGGCAGACCACAAGGCCAAGCCAAGGCACACAGGAAATCAACGGATAGAAAACCAAGCAACAAGGAAAGTAACGCACGAGCCCTAGACCGCTACTATCCAGTGACGGTCTAGGCCATAGCCGTTATTTCCCAAACGACGGTCGAACACAGGCCGCCACTCACCACCCTGACAACCTATAAAACCACACAAAAGCCAAGTAACGACCAGGACCAGGCGCGTCACAAGCAAACGACGCACGGAGGCTCCACCGTTACTTCCAACGGCATAGCCACCAAGACCAAAGCCAAGTAACGCACAACGCCAGGCGCGTTACTCGCAAACGATGCGGCAGGAGAGGGCCGTCAGAGACAAACGACGTGCAGGGGCCTATCCGTTACTTCCAACGGCATAGCCACCCTCAAACCCAACACGACAGAAAACGACGGACAGAGGCACGCGCGTTACTCACAAACGACGCACGGGGTCCCCACCGTCACATCCAACGGTGCAGCCACCCTACCTCGTCCACACAGAGTGTAACGGCCAGGGGCAGGCACGTTACACTCAAACAACGCACAGGGGCATGACCGCTAGAGGCACCGCCTCAACGAGTCAACGTCAGTCAACAGCAAGTAACGGCCAGGACCAGGCGCGTCACTTTCATCTAACGCGCTGGGTCGAGCGCGTTAGACCAACCGACTCAACCCCAAAGCAAAACGACAAAACGAAAGTAACGGCCAAGCACTGGCGCGTTACACGGGAATGACGCACCACCCTTGGGCCGTCACTTACCCAGAAGCTAAAGAGCTAAAACGACTCAGACCAAACGACGGTCAGTCGTAGGGCCGCTAAAGACAAGTAACGGTCGTTGGCTTGACCGCTACTTCGGTTACGGAGGGAAAACATAGGAATGGCCGGATCGGCCCGTTCCACGCCCCATTCACGCCGAAACGCAGAGGAAACACACCACAACGACAAAAGACAATATCCAAGGGCCAAAATGCCCACATGCAAACTCAAAAACACTAAATCCGGGTGATTTCATCAAATCCACCCAACGTGGGTCACTGAGGTTCCCGGGCTTCTACCGGCCTCGAATGAACACCAAATCGCACGAAACCAACGTGGATGGGATTCTAACATCCCAGCGGTCAGTTAGAAACTAACTACGCCGCAAATGGTCACCGTTTGCCGGCCGACCCTAAAAACCACGAAAATCACGGTTTAGGCAAAACAAGCCCAAACACGCTCGTTTTCTAGCCGAACGCCGTGCAATGGCAGAGAAAACGAAGATAGAGAAGCAAGGATCAGTCACCCTACCTCCACTGAAGAAACCGTACCCCGAAGGGACTAAACCATGCCGAAATCCACTCGCAAACCGATTTCACCGGCTTTGAATGCACCGTTCGGGATCGCGCCAGAATCGATCCGATCCTCGCCCCATCGCGCACCTTGACAGCTCCACGGCCTCGCCACCTCGCCCACGCACGCCTCCGTCTGCAGCAGGAGCCGAAAAGGGGAGAGAACGAGAGAGAACGGGAGAGAGACGGCGACGGTGAGAAATGAGGAGAGAGAGAGGGAAAAGGAAAATAAAAAGAAAAGAGATTAGGAAATTTTCCTAATTTCTGAAAATTCCGAAAATGCGCCAAAAATGCACAAATTCAGAAAAATACGCAAAAATAGTCGAAACGACCGGCTCGAAGAGTACAACGTCGCAGTAGCATCCACGAGTTCTAGAATTGCCAAATAAACTCACCGTAGGGTTCCATAACTAGTACGTGAGAAAAACCCACACGGCTCATCAAACTCAACTCGGAAGCCACAAAAGTGAACCGAAACTCAACGAAACCAATCCGAAACAGATCCAAAAGATCCATCAAGATCCAGGGCGTTACACTCACCCTTGCACATGCCAAGTTCTCTCCTAATCTTATTGAATTGATCCTGATTTAGGAGTTTTGTGAAGATGTCAGGCAGTTGATTAAGTGTGTGAATGAACTTGAACTCAAAAACCCCTTTACCTACATGATCTCTCAGAAAATGATGCCGAATGTCAATGTGTTTGGTTCTGGAGTGTTGAACAGGGTTTTTAGATAGACTAATTGCACTCGTATTATCACATAAGATGGGCACACAATCCACTTCAACATTCAAATCAAGCAATTGATTTTTGATCCAAAGTACTTGGGCTCCACAACTTTCGGCGGCTACATATTCAGCCTCGGCCGTTGAGAGAGCTACTGAATGTTGTTTCTTAGAGGCCCATGAAACAAGACACCCGCCAAGAAACGGACAGTACCCACTTGTACTTTTACGATCTACAATGCATCCGGCGTAATCCGCATCGGTATAAGCAATTAACTCAATAGAACTACCCATGGGAAACCACAAACCAAAGTCAATTGTGCCAATTAGATATCTAAAAATCCGTTTAACAGCTGATAAGTGAGATTCTTTAGGGCATGACTGGAAACAGGCATAGAGACATACACTGAATTGAATGTCAGGGCGGCACGCTGTAAGGTACAGTAGTGATCTGATCATACCTCAAAACAGTGTGGAATCTACTGTTTTACCATTTTCATCGTTATCCAGCTTTGTGGTGGTGACCATGGGAGTTGATATGGGTTTTGCTTCCGCCATCCCGTATTTCTTCAGCAATTCCATAGTATACTTGGCTTGATTGATGAAAATTCCTTCTGAAGTTTGTTTCACCTGCAATCCAAGAAAGAAATTCAGCTCCCCCATTAAGCTCATCTCGAATTCTCCTTGCATAGTCTTTGCAAATTCCTCGCATAAGGCATTATCAGAAGCTCCAAAAATAATGTCATCAACATACACTTGAACCACTAAAATGTCCTTACCTGATTTCCTTGTGAAAAGTGTTTGATCAACCTTACCTCTCTTGAACCCATTGTCAGCCAAAAAAGAAGTAAGCTGTTCATACCATGCCCTTGGTGGTTGTTTTTGTCTGTACAAGGCCTTTTGGAGCTTGTACACGTGTCGTGGATGTTTGGAATCTTCAAAGCCTGGCGGCTGCTCTACAAAGACATCCTCCTTGATATAGCCATTAAGAAATGTAGATTTAACATCCATTTGAAATAGTTTAAAGTTCAATGAGCACGCGTAGGACAGTAAGATCCGGACTGCTTCAAGTCTAGCAACCGGTGCAAAGGACTCATCAAAATCAATTCCCATCTCCTGGCTGTACCCCTTGGCCACAAGCCGAGCCTTATTCCTCACAATCAATCCCGCATCATTTAGCTTGTTTCTGAAAACCCAACGAGTTCCAATGGTAGGATGGTTCTTAAGACGCGACACGAGAGTCCACACCTCGTTTCTTTCAAACTGATGTAGCTCTTCATGCATCGCCTGAATCCAGGATTCATCTTGACGAGCTTCATGAATGTCCTTGGGCTCTACTTGTAAAAGTAAGGCCATCAGGTCCTCCTGTTCAACCTGCCTTAGAGAGGACCTAGTTTTCACCCCATCCTTCAAATTACCTATGATCCTCGCAGTTGGATGATCCTTTTTTTTTAAACTAAAGTCGATACTTGCAAGGGGGAGACGGGAGAGGGGGTTCATCTCTTCATTGCGGAAGACGATGAAACCACTATCCCGGCCACCAGGCAAGCGATTTTCATATATGAAGGCAGAAAAGAGAAAGGGGTACAGAAGGGGGGGGGGGAACGCCCGAAGAGGGCCAAGAAGCGTACAAGGCCAAAGGCCCAAGAAAACAAAAGAACTGCCAAGAGAACCCTAGAGCGGGCAAAGACAAAAAGCCCAAGAACCCACAGAAGGAACAAAGCCCCTACAAATAAGAATCTTCGTCGAAGACCCCTTCAGAATCGGAGGAGAACACAGAGCGGACACCGCACTGACGACCCGGAGAGAAAGGCCAATCAAGAGGGTCGACCTCCGAACCGTCTGTCTCGGGCACGTTCGTGAAGGAAGAGTCGGCCAGCTGCGGGGGCGCCATCGAAGAAGACTGTAGCCGAAGAGAGCGACGGGGAGGAAGAGCAGCGTCCTCAAACATGCACTGACGATCACGCGAGGAGGAGGTGGAGTTGGACCGCCGGAAGGAATGCCGAGGTGCTCCTCCAACCACCCTCGAGGGCGGCCTAGAGCGGTCCAGGCCAGAGGTGCCCACAAACACCGTATGAGCCGCCGTAAGGTCACGGAGCCCCGAAGCAGGCTCAAGCCCGGGGACATGAAGCGCCTGGACGAGCTAAGGAAACCTGAGAGGCATGCCAAGATCCGGGGGGGGCACAAAACCCACGGGAAGCACCGGAGCAGGAGGTGGGGCGGAGTCGACGATCGGCCCGGGCGGGGCCCGGTTGATTTTCTTCTTCAAAGCTTGGGCGAAGGAGAGGCGAGGGGCAGCCGACGGAGAGGAGGAGGAAGCCAAGGACCCTACAACGGCGGCCGCCTGGGAGGAAGGGTGCGCTCCAGGGGACCAAGCTGCCGCATCGGCATTAAGCCCAGCAAGCGGCAAGGCGGGGCCGCCAGGGGGGTGAGCATCCGGTGCCGGGTGGCCGACGACCAAAGAGGAGGACGCCCGGGTCTCAGGAGGGACGCCTGCGGGCACAACTGAGCACGGAGGAGGGACGCCCTTCCCAGAAGGGTGAGCAGCCCGGGGGGTGGACGCGAAGGCCACTGTCGATGGAGACGGAGGGCAAACACCACAAACACCTGTGACTGAAGGAGGGGCGAGGCCAACAAATCTCGCATGTGCAGCCGGTAAGTCCGGAAAGTGAGACAAGGGCTCCAACCCTGGCATAGAGAGCACTTGAATAGGGAGACGCAGACATATAGGGCGCTCCACGGCAGGGGCGGGAGGCCCTTCATCTCCACGGGCCTCGGATGAAGTTGGGCATGGGTGAGGAGCACCCTCCACAAGGACCCGAACGGCCTGGGGAGAACCGAGAGAACCCTCCGCAGGCACAGCTAGGAGAGGCGCAGCTACAGGCTCAGAAGGAGCGGCAGTTGCAGAAGCGGTGGAGGATGCCTGCACGCAAGCAGTGAACGGAGCCAAATGCGCAGCGTGCTCAACAGCCGATGGAGCCGCAGCAACAAGCGAGAGCACGCCCGTCCCCGGAGGATGGCCCACAGCAGGGAGACGGACGGGCTTGGCAATGCCCGCAGGGTAGGCTGTTCCGAAGGGAGCCGGCTCCAGACCTGGAGGCGGCACAACCGAAGCGGAGCAACCGGGGTCTTCCGCCAGAACAAACGCAACAGAGGGGATGTCGACACCCATGGGGTGGGTGTCGACACCCATGGTGGGATGCACCAGGATCGGAGCAGAGCATGGCGCGGATCCTCCAATAGAGGGAGCAGGCGCCACGGGGCCCGAGCAGGAAGCGTCGCGAACAGGTGAAGTGCATGAGGCCACAGCCTTGGTGGGACCACCAGCGATGGCAGCCTCGACGCAAGCAGCATGAGGCACCAACAGGTGCTCCACAGCAACGCAAGGAGCAGACAATGCCTGGGGAGCCACTGCAGAGACGGGGGCCGTGGAGAGGGGGTGGACGACACTATCCAAAGGAGTGAGCCCGTGAGCCTGGAGGATGGGCACTGTAGGGGGAAGCTCCAAGGAAGCCGTGCGCAGATGGGGAGCAGCAGTAGAGGAGTCAACTCGATGGGGATGGGAGTTAGCCTCCACAGATGCACCATACAATTCAGGAGCCGCAGCGTCAACATGCAGGGGGAGGACCCTTGAAGTGGCAACCAAGGTGGACGGTGCAGTCAATGCCGCCGCAGGCATGGAGGTGATCGCGCCTTGCAAGCAAACTCCCCCCTCCCTCTGTACAAAAGGGGCATGTAGGGGAGCTGAAGCGCAGGCCAGAGAAGATGGGCCAACAGGCAAGGGAGCCACTGCAGCAGCACCAGAGCCAGTGGCCAATAAAGGAGACTCCTGGGCAAGAAAGGCCTGGTGGGGAGTGGCAGCCGGCCCTAGTTCAGGGGAGGAACCAGGGGCGGTGGGCAAAGCCTCACCCGTGATGACGCTGGCAGCAGCTCGAGCGGGACGCCAGGCGGGACCACGAGGAAGAACGGCTGCCTTAGGAGCGGAGGGGGGAGGTGGCTGGGCCCGGCCACCAGCAATGGCGCTCCCAGCCCCACCCGACGGCGGGGGGGACTTCTTCTTATAGCCGTCCGCCAGATGGCCCAAGTGAGAGCAATGGCTACAAAACTGAGGTGGGTCGGGGTAGATGATAGCCTGCCACGATCCTCCACCTTCGATGCCAACCCATACCCTTGGTGGAAGGGGTTGGAAATGTCGAGCAGGACACACACCCTGGCGGCATGTCCACGAAGCAGGCATGAGGTGTTACGGTCCACCTGCAAAACCGGTCCAAGGCTCCCGACAATGGAGCGGAGCATTGCGTCGTTGTAGAAGTTGACAGGGATGGCAGGAAGCTCAAGCCACACGGGGACTACTGGGGAGTCGGCGTCTGGCGAGAAGTCAATGGACCACGCGAAGAAGCGGAATGGCCTCCCGTGGATGAGCAGGGATTCCTTGAGGAGTACCTGCAAGAGGTCCTCCCGATTGTGGAACTGTACGAGGAGGTGGCGGTTGTCCAAGGCGCAGATGAGGAAGTCTTGCCTGAAAGAGAAGCGTTGGATGAGGTGGCTCCAGATGTCCTCAAAAGGGGGACGACCTCGCGGTGTTTTGGCAATGATGGCGTGCTGGAGAGGCTTGCAGGAGAGGTGAACTTCTTCGAGCGTGAAGAAGGCCGCGGGTTCTCCACTGTCAGTGAAGGCTGGGGGGTGAACCTCTAAACCAAGAGAAGGTGGGGAGAAAGGCTGGGCAAGGATTTGAGCGAAAGAGGGGGTAGGGGCAACGGAGGGGGAGACGAGAGAGCTCGCTGGCAGACGGGCAACAGCCCAGGGAGACTTCGGCGGAGGTGGAGCAGGAGGGCGAACACCGGGAAGGCCAGGGCGAACAGCACTGGAGCTAGGAGGAGGGGGCAGCACATAGGCCACGGAGGGTAAAGGAGGGGAGGGAGGCAGGGTGGCCACGGCTGACGCAGGAGGGGTAATGAGAGAGGCAGCGGGGGGGCAAGCAACAGCCAAAGGTCCCGGGTGACCAGCAAGAACAAGGGGGGGAGAGGTGGGAGAGACGCCATCGGCAGGGGCAGCAGAGGGGGAGGCTGACGACGGCCGGACAGAAGCACGAAGGAGGGGGCCGACGGGAGAGACGCGTGAAACAGGGGGGCCTTGGAGCGAAAATAGAGTACCGTTTTCGCCCAAGGTCCCATCAAGGGGGAGGGTGGTGGGGCCCAGGGCAGGAGCAAAGGATGCCTTGACTGGTGGAGAAGTCAACCCGGAGGGGCCATCAGCGCCTGACGATGCAGCAGGAGCGCCTAGCGTGCTCAGGTAACCAAAGACGTGTCGGCCGACAGTTGGGAGAGGAGCGGTGATGCCGATAGGTGACGACGATGCGTACGCAGGGCAGACCTCCAACGGCGGAACTGAAGGTGCAGACATCGCCGGAGAACCAC
The DNA here is from genome assembly GCA_022559845.1 of Amorphophallus konjac. Lineage (NCBI taxonomy): Eukaryota > Viridiplantae > Streptophyta > Magnoliopsida > Alismatales > Araceae > Amorphophallus > Amorphophallus konjac. Next base: position 205,319,195 of record CM040120.1, on the reverse strand, counting down.
CGGCGGTTGATGAAGCAGAGGCACCAGAGGGCATGACGAGGGGTGAAGAAGTTGCGGGCAGGAGCGCCAACGAGGAGGCACCGGATGGGAGGGGCTTAACTGGGGGACGGTGAGCGCCCGCAGGAGGTGACGAAGCAAAGGATGGAGGGGGTTGCGCATGGCCGATGGTCAAGCCAACAGGGGGAAGCGGCCCTCCATCCAGGCAGCCAGGGTCGAGAGCAGCGGCTGCCGTTGCAAGGGCAGAAGGGTAGCCTCCTGGGGGGGCACCACCGCCGGCAGGAGAAACGCCAGAGCCACCCGTGGCGAACTCGACCAGGGCCGAGTGATGAGGACCAGCTAGGAGAACCGCCGCAGCAGGGCCACCTACAGGGAGGACCACCGGCGGGACAGAACCTGGGGGGAAGGGGGGGGAACTGCCCCCCCCCCCCCCCCCCACCGCCGGCCATCGTCGGAGAGTAGCAGCCATGGGAGAGAACAACCACGGGGGAGAAGTCACGCGAGAGAGGGGAACGGGAGTAGAGGTGCCAGGAAGAGAGAGAAGCGCATGAGGGAATTCCACGTCATGATGCAGTTGGATGATCCTTTAGAAATGTGGAGGAGCTGGGCAGATCAGGATGCTGCACTTGTGGTTCTTGCAGTGTCTCAATTGTAGGATCCTCATCTTCCTCATTTTTGCTTGAGGTTGCCTTCAATGGCTCATCCTTGGCTCTAACATTTGATGAGTTCTTAGGGTCTTCATCTGCATCCAAGATGGAAGAAATTTGATTTGTGAGTTTTGACTTGGATTCATCAAAAATAATATGAGGACTTTCTTCAACAACTAAAGTCCTTTTATTGAATAATCGGTAAGCTCTAGAATTGAGTGCATAACCTAGAAAGATTCCTTTATCACTCTTCTCATCAAACTTACCCAGATTGGACTTACCATTGTTCAAGATATAGCAAGGGCATCCAAAGGGTTTAAGATAAGAGATGTTTGGCTTCTTACCCTTCTAGAGCTCATATGGAGTTTTCTTCAGAATGGGCCTTACCATTGCCCTGTTGATGATGTAGCATGCTGTACTTACCGCTTCAGGCCAAAAATACTTGGGTAGGGAACTCTCACTGAGCATGGTCCGGGCCATGTCTATCAATGTTATATTCTTTCTTTCTACTACTCCATTCTGCTGGGGCATCCTCGGTGATGAAAAATTGTGTGTGTACCCCCTGCTCTTCACAGAACATGCTGAATTCATGATTTTCAAATTCACCACCATGATCACTCTGGATTGTGGTGATGAGGTAACCCTTTTCATTCTGAATTTTTCTACAAAACACTTGAAACTCCGTCACGGCATCACTTTTATTAGCTAAAAATAGCACCCATGTGAATCTGGAGAAATCATCAACAATCACAAAGCCATAGGATTTTCCTCCTAGGCTAGATGTTCTAGTAGGTCCAAAAAGATCAAGATGCAACAGTTCCAATGGCCTAGCGGATGAAACACTATTTTTGTTTTTGAATGAGATTCGTGTTTGCTTGCCTTTCGTGCAAGCTTCACAGATATTATCGCTTTCAAATTTCAATTTGGGCAGACCTATCACAAAGTCATGTCTAGACAACTTAGAGATCACTCCAAAACTAGCATGACCTAGTCTGTGGTGCCATAGCCATGCATTCTCATGGTCGTTAGCAACCAAACACACATTATCAACTGAAACATCATCAAGATCAATGGTGTACACATTGTTGCTCCTTTTACCAATGAATTTGATTTCATTTGAATTTTTGGACATGACAAAACAGTGAGTCACATCAAAAACAATCTTAAAACCCTTATCACATAATTGACTTATGCTCAACAAATTATGATTCAAACCTTTCACTAGAAGGACATTTTCAATCAGAGTCTCAGAATTCTTACCTATGTCTCCAACTCCGATTATTTTACCTTTGTCCTTCCCGCCAAAAGCAACTAAGCCTCCTTCCTTTTCTTGCAGCTTGGAGAACACCTTCTTGTCCCCTGTCATATGCCTTGAGCAACCGCTGTCTAGATACCATTTGCTCCCCCTGGCTTCAAGACATATCTGCAAGAAGAAAAATTCTCATGCAATTGTTTTTGGTACCCAAGCTAGTTTGGGTCAGTTGGAGTTAGTCCAGTTCATGGTATATCTCCTCTTGGTCCAGAAAGCACGATCTCTTGGTGGGTTTTGTTTGAACCAACAACTTACAATAGCATGCCCAAATCTACCACAATGATAGCAATTGACAGGTGCAAAGTTTCCTTGAAACTGTCATGATTTGGGTTGAAAATGCTTGAGTTCAGGCTTGGAAGATGACGCATGGTTTTGACTTTTCTCAGGGACAAGGGATGTGGTGATCTTATGCTCAAAAGGTTTTTTGTTTTGGGGAGTGTATCTGAGGCCTTCTCTTTGAAAATTGACTTTCACTCCCAACAAATTATTTAGGTTTTGCTTGCCCTTAACAAACTTAGATAACGTGGATTGAAGATCAACCACTTCTTTTTCCAAGCTCACAGTTTTCTTTTCAAGTTCTGAGTTTGTGAATTTTAGAATTTGTTCTTCAATTTTCATTTTCTCACATGCTTTCTCCACTTCAATTACTTTGCAAGATAGTTCTTCTTTGGCTTTATTACAGTCTAAAATTGTTTGTAATAAGCTTTCTCTTTCTTTTGTGGCCTCAAACCATTCATGTTCCAGTTTTTCAAATTTGACAAAGATATCTTCATGTGATAAGTCATCAAATTTCTGTTTGAGATTTTTGTTTTTAGATCTGATCTTCATGTATATGGTGTATAATTTTTCATATTCAGATTCCCATTGTTCATTAGAAATGAAATCAGGGTCAGAGTTTACCTCCGTAGATTCATCCTCATGTGCCATGAGGCACAAGCTTTCCACAAGTTCTTGAATCTCTTCATCAGATGGTTCATCTTCATCGTCGCTCCATGTGGCGACCATGGCTTTGGTTTTCTGAAATTATCCTTCTTGATTTTTTTTTTCAGATCCGGACATTCACCTCTCATGTGCCCGGGCTTCTTGCATTCGTAGCATATGATGCTACTTGGCTTGCTTGACTCACCTTTGGTCTGTGTGGGCTTTCTTGGCCATTTCCTAAAGTTTCCCTGAAAGTTTCTCTTCTTCCTTAGAAATCTTCTCACTTGGTGAGTTATCATTGCCAATTCTTCATCTTCATTACTTCCGTCACTTGATTCACTTTCTTGAAATTCATCATCGGAGTGATGAGCTTTCAGTCCAATGACCTTCTTCTTTTTGATGTCTTCATCAACTGTCCTCTTAATATTTATCTCATAGGTCATGAGTGACCCTATGAGTTCATCCAAGGTGAGAGTAGACAGGTTCTTTGAGTCTTCAATTACCGTGGCCTTTGTGTGCCAAGCTGACGATAGGGACCTTAACACTTTTCTTACAAGGTCAGAATTTGAGTACTCTTTCCCGAGACTCTTGAGACCATTTGTGGTCTCTGTTAGCCTTGCAAACATTTCGGAGATGGTTTCTTCAGGTTTCATCTTAAAAAGCTCATAGTCAGTGACTAGGAGATTTGACTTGGTCTCCTTGACTTGTGAAGTTCCCTCATATATGAGTCGCAGCTTGTCCCACATTTCCTTGGCCGAGCTGCATGTAGAGACACGAGAGAATTCATTAGGGTGTATAGCACATTGCATGATATTCATGGCATTATAATTAGCGGTGCATTTCTTGATTTCCTCAGGTGTCCATTTATCTTCATCATCCCCTAGTTTATGAGGACCCTTGTCCACAACTCTCCAAACTTCGTACTCTTGAGCTCTTAGAAAGACATGCATTCTGTTTTTCCAGTACGAGTAGTTTGAACCGTCAAAGTAGGGAGGACGGTTGATGGAGTGGCCCTCGGGCATCATACCCTTGTTTGCCATTTAACCGGATCTTACTCTAGATCGTTAGATCTGAAGGAGAAGAGCCTTAGCTCTGATACCAATTGAAGTCCCGAGGTTAAATGACACCCAAGAGGGGGGGTGAATTGGGTGATAACAAATTTTTGTAAAATAAAACCAAGATAACGATTTCGAGAGGACACAAGAGGGCCGCAAGGAAAACAGACTATATCTCTCAAAAACAACCACTGCATAAACCCTTGGTACTCGGCGGAGTTAATATTTCCGTAGATTTACTCACGCAAACTGTTATCTTTTCGGCAAGAATGACCTTGTCAGTCCGAATCCAGCTTTTGATATACCGAAGGATTTAAGAGAAGATGATTAACACACAAGATCTAAAAGAAGTAGAAAGACTAGATCCACAAGTAATCACAGAAGGGGGAAAGAAAATAAGGCACAAACCACGAGGAGACAGCAAATTTAAGGTGGTTCGGATGTCACAATGGCAACCTACGTCCGCCCCTCACCGATAGTGAGGAACCACACACTATCTTGTAGAGTGTTACAAGATCAACCACACACACACAAAAGCAATCAACCTTGACTGCACACACACACACATGGATTTGTGAAGATCCTCACACACACACAGAAGATTCAAGATTACAATCAAAACACACTTGAAGCTGAGAAGGATGTGAAATTGAAAGAACACAAGAACAAGAGATTGATTAAAGCTCCCCCTTAGTTGATGAAGGATTCTTTGAATGCAGCTTGAGGTCGACTTGATCCAGGCTTGATCTTCTTCAGATATAGCTTGATCTTCACTCTAGAAAGGAGGAAGAAGGATGAAGAAATCTTCTCGGAACACTGTTCACGTCTACAGTGCAAGCTTCCTCCTTCTCACATTTGGTAGCCTCCTTGATCCACTCTTAGCATTGGGGTTTTTCAAACCCTCTTGTATAAGTTTTATAGGTTCTTGATTGGTCCAAGGACTCCCCCAGACCAGATCCATAATTTCTGGAAAGTTTGGTTGCTTAGGGATTAAACAATACCAAGAGGAGAGCCATTTCTCGAAGTGACAAAAAAGTCAACATTTGTTGGCAGCTCGAGGCTGGCGATCGACCTACAGATCCCAGCGGTCGACCGCCATTGGCCGTCCTGTAGCCATTTGGCTGCTAGGAAAATAGGTCGACCGCTAGCTCCTGGCGGTCGACCGCCAGGTTCACAGATTCCCAGATTTCAGTTCTGTTATTTTAGGTCAACCGCCAAGGGTCCACAGGTCGACCGCCAATCTCCAATCCTGCGAAAGTCAAGTGTTAGCTCACTTGAAGCTATCCATTTGTTCGATGATTGAAATAAGCTTGTGTTACAGTTAAGTACAAGTTGGTTTATACTCGAATAAACACATGGAAGGATTCATTAACACACATTTGACATGGGGTGAAATTTGATGGTTTAAAGCATGAAGCTTCTCTTGAAAATAAGATACATGGGAGAGAAATGTCCTGGGTTTTTTTATCATCAAAATCACTCGGATATGTTCAACAAAATACTATTTACAACATGATAAGTCTATATTACTAGAAAATTTAAGTATAAAACTCATTTGAAGCATGTAAAAGTATGCTTATAAGTAAATTGATGTTTCAAAAAGTATTATCAGCATGATAACATTTAGTTCTGTCATATTATCAGAAATTGAGTTATGAAAATTACTTTTAGCATGATTAAACCATTTTTTCTTATCGAATAAGTAGGAAATTAATGCATGAAAAATATTTACAGTATGTTAAAAATGCTGCCAGCATGCTAAAATTAATTCCAACATGTTAGAATTATTTTTAGCTTGTTAGGACTATTTTTCAGCATATTAAAGTTATTAAAAACTATTTTTCAGCATGTAAAAATCTATTTTTATCATGTTATTAGTAAAGTAATGTATAAAAATTAGTTTCAGCATGCTAAAAATTAATTTCAGTAAGATAAAATTATTTACAGTATTTCAGGATTAGCTTAACATGTTAGAATTAATTTCAGCATGCTAAAGCTATTTAAAAACTATTTTCAGCATGATAAACCTATTTTCTCAACAAATAATTAGTAAATAAATGTAGAAAAGTTATTTTTCAGCATGAAAAATTTATTTTGTTATCAGAAAATTTAGGAAAACAGCATGGTAAACTTATGTTTATCACCTCATCAGTAAGTTAGTGTACGAGGATTAAATTAGCATGTTAAGTATTCATATTAATATGTTAAATAAAAATTTTCAGCATGATAAAAAGTTAATTCCAACATGAAAAGTCTACCTTATCATCTCAGCAGTAAAGTGACAAATGAAAATTATTTCTAGCAAGTAAAACTTATTTTTAGTACATAAGCTCTATTTTCTTATCAAATAACTAGTACATTTATGAATAAATAGTAAATACCAAAAATCAGGATTTTAAAATTTAGAAATTATACTTCCTACCTAAAATACTTAATTATGAAAAATACACATCAGATTAGACTATGAAATTTAAAATAATTCTATTTACTTGACTTCCTTCCGAGTTTACCGTCATCCTTGAATTCTACGACTTAATGTCGTTAAACATTATGCCTAAAATGAGTTTTCCACTCTCCTTTGTAATTATCACAATTTTTGCCAAATATGTACTTGTTTACAAATGAGCTTGTTCTTGAAATTCTTTGGCCATATTGTGGAATTTTATAGAAAAATGTCAGGGGCTATGGGTCCCAATAAAATGACATTTAAATGCTAGTGTATAAAGGGGTTCTGATCTGATCCCACGGGGGAGGCAAAGTCCAAATATAAACCAGTATTATAATGATCAGGTGCTGGCATTCACCAATACAAGGTCTATTAAAGTTAGGGGCAATCATACTGTCGTGAGAACCCCTAAGTGTGTAGCCAAATAGTGATATTCCATGAGGGGCTGTCATATCGTCGTGATCTCCCCTTAGTACTTTGGCCAATCCTACTGAGTGTTGGTAGAAGTGATTACTCTACTTCTATATTGTTATTGCTTAAAGATTCATCATAAATATCCTTGTAGAAGTGATTGTTCTACTTCTATATTGTTTAAAGTTCAAGTGATTGCTCTACTTCGATATTGCTTAAAAGTTCATCATGAAAGTTCTTGAATTGTCTTAATGATAGTACCCATCGTCTTATCATGAAAGTTCTTGATATATCTCTGGAAATGACAATCGTCTTGTCTACCATCATGATCTTGAAATTATTGATATCTTATTATCTTGAAATTACTTGAAAATTCCTTATACAAATTTCCTACTTGAAATTCATGATCAACTACTTCCCGACACAAATTGTTTAAATTGTTAAATATTTAAAGATTACCTAGCTTTAGAGATATAAAATCCTACTGAGATTTTTGCTCACCCTACGTTTTGGTTAATTGTTGCAGGAAATGAAAATGAACAAGGGATTGGACAAGAGTGAATGCGTGTTTTTCTTTTCCCAAGGATTTATGTAGATCAATAGTTACTCTTACAAGAATTATGAAATTTGGAAAAATTGTATCATACCTTTTTAAGGCTTATGAATGATTATGTAAAACCTTATTTGATGGAATAAAAGAGTTATTTACCTCTATCTCTTTGTCTTAGAATTAAATTGTACATGCTCTGATCGACACGAGTGTCTCGTAACTGCTCGCGCCCTCGATTTTTTGCGTCGGGGCGTGATAGGCGCACCCCAAGGGGATGTGCTGGGTCTAATGAAGCCTTTCTCTAATAACTCCTGAAGTTGCTTCTTCAACTCCTTGAGTTCCACGGGGGACTGTAGGCACCGGCGGATGTGTGTGTTGTGTGGGAGAGAATATGGATTGAAGGTGGTGGGATGTTGAGCGAAACCTTCCTCCTACACTCCTCTCCCTCCTGTCGTGATTCACGTCCACTTCCTACAACACAACGGGTTAGAATATGCCAAATAACGTGATCGCTAGAGGTGTTTACCTGAACCTCACAGGAACAAAGTGATCGCATGGGGAGTGCCTCAAGTGGGGAGAAGTTTAGGTCCCGACTTCTCCATCCTCATCCAGTCAAGGGCGGAAAGCCCTGCTACCTCCCGAAATGCCAAAATCCTGCAAACAGTCACGAAGGCTCACAGAAACAAAGAAAATAATGCCATTAGTCTTGTGGAGGGTAGTAACGATTCTAATAACCAATGAAAGAGAGAATATGGTGGCATGATTACCTGGGGGTGGTAGGGAGGGGGGATGGTCGAGGCTTTCGACCACCCTCCTTCCCATTTGTTTAAAGATGAACCTCTTGACAAGATTCTAGTAAATGCTAATATGATATGAATGTGAATGGGGAAGGGGACTGCAAGATGAAACAGGAAATAGCAAGACGGAAGGATCAAACCCGGAGTGGTGGCCTGAACTCTTGGCCGGCCAGCAGCGGTTTGGAGAAGGTGAGGAGTAGCCTTCGTGCCTTAGAGATCTCCTCTAAGCTTCGACTGCTCCCTTGCTGGAGAAACTTTCCATCACCCTCGTCTAACCTGCAAAGCAACGAGAGCAGACAAGGAAAACTCTCCCTCTCCAACTCTCCGAAAATCTCACCTCTTAGACCTCCGGAAGCCCCCACCAACCTCCAAAGATCGAACCCCCTCCTCTGTCATCCACAACGGAGTTTTGTACTTCAAGGCTCCGTCTAGAAGTCTTGAATGGGTCGTGGGATCGATCGTGGGCGACGATGGAGGATGGTGCCGTGCGTAGCGGGACAACAACTCACGTTCTTTGACCAGCAGTTGCCAGAAGGCATCCAAGGTACTTGCCTTCTACCAGGGGATAGGCGGCTAGCAGAGTGGCTTTCCAAAGTCCTGGGCGGCCAAGGTAATGGCCTTCTTGATATGGTGAGGGCAACCAACACTTGGGCCTTCTAGCAACTTGGGTGGCCAACGTAGTGGCCTTCTTGGTTTGGAGGGCGGCCAGCATGGTGGTCTCTTAGGGGCAAAGGATGGCCATCGGTTTTGCCTCCTAGGGGGATGGGCGGCCAGTGGTTTGTCCGCCTAGCCCATGGGCCCTTGGCATCTTCAAGTGGGGGTGGCCCAATAACATAAGGTGTTTAGGCTGGACTTTAAAAGCATAAGCGCTGATAAACCAGGTAAAACGACCACATCGCCTTTATGATGGTCTAATTGGGGATCCGTGGGATGTCCAAAATTAGGCGTCTACAAATGCCCCTCTAGAATGCCTATTTTGTAAGGGAGCTTGGCAGATTGATAAATGGGTGTTCCGGTAAAGAAACAAGCCTAATAAGGACAGCCCGCTCAAGGAAATTCTTGAGTAGAAATCGAGCTTTATGCAGGTTCGCATGAGCATTAAGCGATTGGATAAGTCATTGGAAAAGGGAGAAAGGACAATTAATATAAGAGGACTTGCATCTGCAGTCGCATGGGACCACCTAGCATAGCGCTGCGGGACTTGAGGGGACGATCGCAATTCACCTCAAGGAGATACAAGACCTAAAATAAGAGAAAATAAAAATTAGGATAAGAGAATCAATGACCTGTCGAATCTCAAAATATGGAAGACGGTCATACACAAAACACATTTTCAGCTGGTTGAATCGAAGTGAAATCACGTAGACTCATTCACATAAGTTTGGCAAAATCAAAAAACACAAGAAATCGTCGCGAGGCCAAAGGATCATGGGGAGGTCAAAGCAACGTGACGTCTCCGGCTTCGCTTGCAAATTCTCCGAATGATATGGATGCATGCATTTTTTTGTCTTTTCTTATTTTTCTTCTTTTTGTTTTGTTTTGTTTTGTTTGATGGTGGGACTAAAAAACCTATATGACGCATGCCGTGTTTAAAGGGAAAAAAATCTATTCTAATGCAAAAGCTAGAAGATTTATTTGTCTGCCTCTGAACGATCGGTCAGGAGTTCGAGAAGTCTGTCGTCCCATGCTAGGTGACGGGCGTAGTTCGGACCTTGATGGGGGATCCGTCATTTCACTGTTGTCATTGAGCATGGTCAAGAATTCGGGAGGTCCGTCATCCCGTGTTGGGTGCAGGCGGCCGTCGAAAAGCTTAAGGAGTATAAACCCTTCACAGTTTTGGTGTCTACAGAAAAGATGAAGGCCAAGAGGTTTCTCAATGGATTGAAGCTCTAGTATATCAACCAATTGGCGCCGATGGAAATTCATAATTATGCCGAGATCGTGCGGAAAGGTCAAGTCATTGAGGACACCATGGAGATGATTGAGCGAATCCAAGGAATGAACACCAAGAAAGAACATACCACTAGTTCTGTGAGTTTTAAACCCAATAATGGCAAGAAGAGGCCCACTGGCGGGTCTAGTTCATGGAAGGATAAGAAGCCAAGAAGTGATGACACGAAGTCAGGTCCGGTTGCATCATCCAAAGCTCTTTTCAAGTATTGTGATCGTCCGGGTCACAAGATGGAGGAGTGTTGGCGCAAGCTAGGTGCCTATTTACGTTGTGAGAGCAGGGACCATCGTATCCCCGAGTGTCCCCTCCTGTCAGATCAAGCTACACCGAGTAAGCCGCAAGGAGGCCAGAAGCGGCAGGGCAAGCTCCAAGCCCTACAGGAAACCAAAACGGAAGCCACCGAGGAGGGTGGATTGGTTGAAGGTACACTTGTTGTTTTTGATAAGCTGCCATTTATTCTCTTTGATACAGGAGCAACACATTCTTTTATTTCTCAAAGTTTTGCTAAGTCTTTATCTGCGAAACCTATATTGATGAACTCTCAACTGGAAATATCTACCCCTATTGGTTCAGGTTCAGCAATTAAGTACTATTATCCTTCTAGTAAGATTTTGGTTAATGGATTGAATATGCCAGCGGATTTGGTTTGTATGAAAATGAAGGATTATGATGTAATCCTAGGAGCAGATTGGTTAGCGTTCATTGTGAATCTGGCACCGTGTCTTTCTCTGGGCACCCCGAGCTTTCTTTTGTCGGGGTTAGGTATTCTAAGTCTATGCCACTTATATCGGCACTTTGAGCCGAGAAGCTATTGAGGAAAGGATGTCAGGCATTTTTGGCCTTGGTCTCTCTGACCGATAAGAAGGAGTTGGAAATTAAGGACATCCCTAATGTCCGAGATTTTTCAGATGTGTTTCCTGGAGGTTTGCCAGGACTTCCGCTAGAGAGAGAGATAGTTTTTTCTATTGATTTAGTTCTTGCATGTATCCAGTTTCTAAAGCTCCGTATCGTATGTCTCCTGCGGAGTTAAGAGAGTTGAAAGAGTAATTAATGCAGTTGCTCGAGAATGATTCGTCCAAGTACATCCCCGTGGGGAGCCTCAGTGTTGTTTGTAAGGAAGAAGGATGGCTCTCTGAGGCTGTGTATTGATTACCGCCAGCTTAACCAGCTTACTATCAAGAACAAGTACCCGTTGCCAAGAATAGATGAGTTGTTCGATCAGATAGAAGGAGCTCAATATTTTTCCAAGATTGACCTGTGATCGGGGTATCATCAATTGCAGATCAAGGATGAAGATATCTTTAAAATAGCATTTTGAAGCAGGTATGGGCATTTTGAGTTTGTTGTAATGCCTTTTGGTCTAACGAATGCTCCTACAGCTTTTATGCAGTTGATGAATAGTGTTTTCTGGCCCTACTTAGATCAGTGGGTCGTGGTTTTTATTGATGATATTTTGATATACTCTAAGAGCAAGGAGGAACATGCAGAGCACTTGAGGATGGCATTGCAGATATTGAGGGACCAGTAGTTGTATGCCAAGTTTAGTAAGTGTGAATTCTGGCTGCAAGAAGTGTCTTTTCTAGGGAACATTATTTCTAAAGATGAATCTTTGTAGATCCCTCTAAGGTTGAGGCAGTGAAAAACTGGGATAGGCCTGCGAATGTAACCGAAGTGAGAAGTTTTCTAGGCCTAGCAAGTTACTATCGAAGATTTATTAAGGATTTCTCTGAGATTGCGGTACTTCTGACTAGATTAACCCCCAAGGAGAATCGATTTGAGTGGTCAGAGGAGTGTGAGGGAAGTTTCCAGACCTTGAAAGAATGTTTGACCACTGTCCCTATTTTGGCCTTGCCTTCTGGAGAAGGAGGATTTGAAGTCTATATGGATGCCTCAGGTATTGGCCTAGGTTGTGTACTTATGCAACATGGGAAAGTGATAGCCTATTCTTCTAGATAGCTGAGGAAGCATGAACAGAATTATAATGTCCATTACTTGGAACTCACTGCAGTGGTGTTTGCCTTGAATTTTTGGAGGCACTACTTGTATGGAGAGACTTTCACTGTGTTCTCTGATCATAAGAGCTTTAAGTATCTATTTTCTTAGAAAGAGCTTAATATGAGGCAGAGAAGATGGCTCGAGTATTTGAAGATTTCAATTTCTCCATTGAATATCACCCTAGTAAAGGTAATGTAGTGGCTGATGCATTGAGTCGCAAGCCGATATCAAAGTTGTCTAATCTCATGTTACAAGAATGGAGACTGTTGGAGCAGTTGGCTAGTCTAGACCTTAATATTAGTAAGGATCGGGTCATGATCGCTCAGTTTCAGCTTCGACCCGAGCTGCTGATGGAAATTATGACCCTGCAAGATAACGATCCAGTGTTAGTAGAGATCAAGGGAAGTCTAAGTAATCGACCAGATTTTCTAATTGCTGATGATGAAAGATTGTTATTCCGAGCAAGGACTTGCGTCCCAGATTTAGTCGGTGTGAAGAGCAAGATCCTTGAAGAAGCTCACAGATCTAGGTATACCATTCATCATGGAGCCACTAAGATGTATCAAGATTTAAAGAGGACATTTTGGTGGCCAAATATGAAACGGGAAATGGCAGAATTCGTGAGTAGATGTCTGGTATGTCAACAAGTGAAGGCCAAGCATTTCAGACCTGCAGGGAAGTTGAAATCACTCGATATACCACAGTGGAAGTGGGAGAGCATTGGCATGGATTTTATAATGGGCTTACCAAGAACTCATGGAGGCTTCGATGCAATATGGGTAATTTTGGATAGGTTGACCAAATCTGCGCATTTCTTGTCCTTTAAGTCGAAGTGGACGGTAGACATTTTGGCTGCTTTGTATATGAAGGAAGTGGTAAGACTGCATGGTGTGCCTGTGAATATTGTATCGGACTGAGATCCCAGATTCACTTCACATTTTTGGAAAGGATTACAGGAGTCCTTGGGAACTTGTCTAAGCTTCAGTACTAGTTTTCATCCTCAGACGGACGGGCAAACTAAGAGAACTAATCACATTGTCGAAGATATGCTAAGGGCTTGCATGATCGACTTTGGTGGTAGTTGGCACGAACATTTGGCCCTAATATAATTTGTCTACAATAACAGTTATAAGTCTAGTATCCAAATGGCACCGTTTGAGGCTCTCTATGGTAGAAGTTGCAGATCGGCCTTATGTTGGAACGAGGTAGGCGAGAAGCAATGGCTAAGATCGAATCTCATTTCAGAATCATTCAAGAATATCTGGGTCATCCGAGATTGTCTACAAGTTGCGCAGTCAAGACAGAAAAGCTACGTAGATAATAGGAGAGACTTGGAGTTTCTAGTAGGCGAGCATGTATTCTTGGAGGTTTCGCCTATGAGAGGAGTCCGAAGGTTTGGTATTCATGGCAAGCTAAGTCCGAGATACATTGGCCCATTTAAGATTCTAGAGTTGGAGAAGTTGCGTACATATTGGCTTTACCACCTCAGTTACCTGGAGTGCATAATATTTTCCATGTGTCTATGCTGCGAAAGTATGTTTACGACCCCGCACACATCATTCAGCATGCGGACCTAGAGTTGAAGTGAGATTTGACTTATGAGGAGAGACCTATAAAGATTTTGGACAGGAAGCTACAACAACTCAGAAATCGGTCCATACCGATGATCAAGATTCAGTGGAGTAGGCGTGGAATCGAGGAAGCTACATGGGAATCGGAAGAAGCTATCCGGAAGTAGTACCCTGATCTATTTCAAGGTTAGTAATCTTAATTATCCCCATTTTCATAAGTGCAGTGAATTTGGAGGACCAAATTCTTTAAAGTGGGGGAGGGTGTAATACCCCGAGAATTTAATAAATAAATAAGGGATAATAATTTAGAAAATCACTTACTATTAAATAGGAAATTCCTCTAGGTGAAGTTTTAACTAATTTATAAAAATCTAAAAAATTCATAATCGTGTAGATGACAAAAAGTTTAGACAATTTGTCTTCTTGGTCAAACCCTAAATAAAATTTTATCAAGTCGAATTAATGGAATTAAGGCTAAAATCATGTTTAACCTAACCAGACCTTAAATCACCGAATTCGAGCCCAAATCTCGACCATTTGAACCCAAATCGGGCGGATTTGAGTGGCCTTGCTAGGTAACCCATTTGCCCTCTTATTCCCCGCACTAACCTTAACCCTAGACTTTGAATTTTGAGCGAGAAGGTGACGCGACCCGATCAAGCGCAAGTTTCATGCACGATCGACTTTGAGGACTCTATCCAGCCTTATCTCGCGCTCTAGATCGTCTAGCCTCCTATAAAACTAACCCTAGCTTGACATAGAACTCCCATTTGCTGAGGCGGCCGACGAGGAGCACGTTCGCGGGAGGAATCACCGAGGTTGTGGAGCGCGGAGTTCGTGCGGTCCCGAGTTTTCGACGTCCTATGTTCTTTGATTAAGGTAGGTTCTAGTAGACCAAACCCTAATCAAATTATACCGGCTTGTTCATCTTCAAGTCCTATTTATTTTGATACTAAAAGCCCTAAATTTGATTGAGTATAGCGATCGAATTCTAGTCTTTAGTCAGAGTATGTCAATCTAGGGCACCGTTCTTGTTTGTTCATTTTATCTTGATCAAACGTTAGGTTTTGGTAAGAAAAATCTTAATTAATCCATGCTATCTCATGCGCATTTTTGTCTTCTTCGTGTTGATACTATTTTGCCCAGTTTTCATTTACTATACCGTATGAATCCCCTGTTACAAACGAGGCCTATCGAAGTTCGCCGGAGACCAAAGCAGCGAACCTGATGCGGTCTCACAGGAATCGCTCCTGATTCCGGTGGCCCCGAGATAGACCGCTTTAGTTTTTTTTAAATTTGAAACCTATTCATATGGTAGCGGCCCCGCAATAGACCGCAAGGCCCTGACTTGTGGCCAGTTCCTGGCCGCTACAAAACCCTAGCGACTGCGTGATAGACCATCTTTTTCCTTACGATTTATATTAAATTGGTGTGTTATTAATTATGTTTTCCTTGTTCACACAGCATGTGTAAGGCAGAAATACACTTAATAATGGGAATTTATGTAACATGTTTGATCTAACTATGTTCATGATCAAAAATCTGTTGTGCCCCTAGTTTTGATGATGACAACCATGAGATGTGTATGTGTTGAGTTCAATAGAACTGATGAATTAACCCTTGATTCATTAACGCATGTATCTACTTTACTCTTGAATGCAAGGAAGAAACAAGGTCTACGCAGGATGCTCAAGGCGTCCACGCAGTGGTTTGCATAAAAGGAAAGCGTCTACGCAGGATGCTAATTGCGTCTACGCATCAGTTCAAGAGGCAGAAGCATCAGTCACTGGCATAGCTCAGTGCGTCAACGCCATAACATGTAAGCGTCGACGCATCTGCTCTTGGTGGAGATAATAGATTGTTCGGGGTCAGTCCATTGAGTTGAGGTAGGCACTGTTAGGATCGGTGCGGAGGATTCAGAGGGGGGGTGAATGAATCCCACCCTTAAAAACTTTTCGGCTCAATAATAAAACTAGAACTCTAACAAAGCAAGACAACCAATCTGAAGAACAGGTAGAATATCCTTTTAAACCAAAGATCAAATACGTAACCTGCGCCCAAATAAACAACTAGCGGAAGCAGCACAGATATAAACGAGAATGCAATGTAACCTGTGTAGATAGGAGATGTGGAGCAACCAACCATTGCATAGAGTTTTTAGGTGGTTCGGTCCACGGACCTACATCCACCCCACACTCAAACCGAGTGTGGCTTCACTAACAGCTGGGCAACACAGCTTGCCAACAGACGCTGATACACAGCTTACCCAGGGGAACAATCTCCCCTCTTCCTCCTACACGGAGGGAACCTCTAGCAACCCACGGTCACTAGAAACCAGAGACTCACGTCTCTCTTCCTCTATACCAAGAGGGAACCCCACTAGTAGCAGCCCCGCTACCAGTGAACCAGCCAGTAGCACTCTGCTACCAGCAAAACACCAGAGGCCTAGCCTCTCTTCCTCCTAGCCCGGAGGGAACCCACAAGCAGCCCCCCTGCTGCTTGCAGACCGGAGATCAGATCTCCCTTCTCCTAACCCACCAGGAGGAACCCGACCTCAGTCCAGAGGATCGGAAGAACAATAGCAATAGGAGTATAAAAAAATAAGAAACAAGAAAAGCACAGCAACGAAAGCTGGAATGAATCATAATAGTCGTTCTGGATTTGATCCACGAACAGACTGAATAGGTCTTCAATAGACTTCTCTCCTCTTCTTCTTTTCTTCTCTTCTTTCTTCTTATCAGCTTACGCACTCTTTCTGTTCTGCTCCTTTTCTCTTTCTTTCTCTTCTGCTCTCCTTTTCTCTCACGATGTTCTCTCCTTCTTCTCTTCAACTCTTTTTCTTCTTGCCGGCACACTCTTCTTCTATTTCTTCTTCTTCTCTTTTTGTGGATCGAAGGGCTTTCTGCTTTCCATGCTTCTTTCCTTCGATCAGCCTCCATCAGAAGACGAAGGCTCCTATATATACCAGCAGCGGCTAGGGCGTGTGTCTTCCACATTTCCTGCCCAATACTTGGCCCACGTGTCAGCAACTAGAGTCAGGTGGCGTCAACTCACTTGCTCCAAAGGGTTGATGCAGCCTTCAAGGACATTCTACAACAAATCTCAAGTCTGCTGTGTTGACTCCATCAGCCTGCTGCGTTGACGCATCGGTGATCCAGTGATCAAGTCTTCAACAAATAGACATGCTGCGTCGACGCTCTCAGCATGCTACGTTGACGCATTGGTGTTCCAGCATCTAAACTTAGATGGCTTCAGCCCTCTCACGTTTCGTGTGGAGTACGTTGACGCATTATGCAACTGCGTCCACCCACTGGTCACCTTGTCGATCCATCAACTTGCTGCGTCGACGCCACTTGATGACTGCGTTGACGCACCAGAGTAATCCAGTAAGTCATTGGCTCTTCCTTTGTAACTGCTGCGTCGACGCCACTTGATGAATGCGTTGACGCAGTGAAATAACTTGTGAAGGTCTCTGCTTCGTGGAGTTAACATTGTGGATATCAGTGAAGGCTTCTTCAACTGATGCGTGGACGCTTTAAGCTCCCAGCGTCGACCCTGTTCCTTTCTAGCAACAAGAATGAAAATTAAGTGAAAGTATTATTGAATGAAAATTTAAGTCATCACTGAATCGAACACATCATTCATATCTCATGGTTGTCATCATCAAAACCAGGGGCACAACAATCTCCCCCTTTTTGATGATGGCAACTATGAGGTGAATGCCATTAATGCCATTGCATCTAAACAACCATGGTTATTCATATCAAGCAAGGAGCTTTAGATTAACAGGAAACCTATTCATTGACTGAATCGAGCATTAATTTTGTCGTCCATTCAAGTTCAAGACTTTACAGACTTTACATCATTGAACCAGACAAACAGAAGAAAACATATAGTTAGTCAGCAGGATTAATGCAGATGCAATGAACTCTAGTTTAGATTCCAGCTTGACTCCAGCTTGACTTCATAATTCTCCTCCCCCTTTGACATCATCAGGAAGGGGAGTAGATGTGGGAGAGCTATGGAAAGTAACGATTGAATTTTCTGGCAGAAGAAGGCATTTGTTGCTGACGAGAGGATTGCCCTTGAGGTGGCTGATGAAACTACGGTCCTGAGGCAGGTTGATCTCTGGCCTGTATATTCCTGATATCCTGAGAGATTTCGCCCAGCTGGTGACTTAGAGTGGTGCGCACACTGTCAATGGCAGAAGAGAGATCAGCTGTGGCAGATTCCTTATTGTGAAACTTGTCTCCAAGTGACTGAATTGCTGCAGTCACTTTGTCAATCTTTTCTAACACAACTTTAAGGCATTGGGGAATTGCATTGACAAGACTCTTGATGGTTTCAACTGATATCCTCACATCATAGCACAGATCAGTAATCTTGGCAAAGGATGAAAAAGTTGTAGCTTGTTGGCTGTGCATTTCTGTCATCAAAGTGGCTAGTTTGTCAAGAAGAGATGATATGTGCTGAAGGACTGTCCTTGTAGCTTGGTCAGAAAGCATCTTGGAGAGTAAGAATTTTTGCCACTCAGATAAAACAGAAACTTCGAATTGTATAATCCTAGTAGTCAGTTTGTTGAGATGGTAATTTGTGAATTCCATTAATTTGTCCATCTTGGTATCCTGACGCTGCATCATCATAGTCATGTTCACTAACATTTCTTCAATAGTTGCTGGGGGTGGAGCTGCATCAGAAGTTGGACAAGGTCTCCTATAAACATCAATGGTTCCAGTTATAAGGGGTTCCATTGTAGGTGCAGAACCACTGGGTTCCCCAGTTTCCAACTGAGGGCTAGATGATCTAGCAAATGTGTCCTCAACCTCTGGTCTTTCTTCTCTCACATCTGATGGAATATGTATCTCTGTCCTGTTCACTTGACTTTCATCCATAGTGGCTGTTCTTGATGCCTGACCTGTTTCTGATGGAGCTGTTTTCTGACTGGGAAGAATTCTAACTGGCTTACCATCAATGACTTTAAATACCATAAACTTTTGAATGTATGTAAGGGTGTAAACATTCCCTTGAGGAATGATTATTTTCTTCTCAGAACCAAAGTCGACACCCACTTTTCTAAAAATGGCAGTTAATGGAGCAGCAAAAGGAAGTGTTCTGGACTGTGTGAGACAAGACCCCATAGTTTGAATCACTACATCAGACAGGGAAATCTGTATTCTCTTCAGCATACAGTAAAGTAGAAACATTTGCATCTCAGTCACCCTTTCTCTACCACTGCTCTGTGGTGTGATCATTGAAGTGCAAATGTGGTGGAGCAGTCTATTCAATGGAGGGAATTGATTGGCTTTGAGACTGGCTAGATAGGTTTCCCTGACATCGGAATGGTCACTGGGTTTGTCAGTCAGGAGCGCAAAAGCACCGTGCTCATCGTACTCAAAATCATGCAGCTGAACTCCATTTTTGGGGATTTTCCAAGCTCGGGCAAACAGCTTATTTGTTAGTTTGAAACAGACATTCTTGACAGATGATGTAAGTTTTGGAACTTGTGGTTCATATTTCAAATTTTTGTAGAACTCTCTGACCAGGGTAGGATAATAGACCTTATGGTTTGTGACAAACGACCACCAGCCCTGATAGTCTAAGGTCGGAAACAGTTCCGGAAAAACTGCAAGCATCTCATGGTCGGTAGCATCAACATACCGGAAGATGAGAACTTTCAGAGGTTCGTCTGCTGTGACTGGAAGAGATCTGTCTGCACCTTTCTGACCTGTTGCAGCGCCTGAAGATGAACCCTTCTTTTCTTTCCTGACATCAGATGCCTGCCGCTTTTTGGTTGGCGGACTAGGATTACGGGGACGCGTCTCCTTCCTCTTCCCTTTATCGTGATCAGCTATGGAGCTGGGCTCCATTATGCCTTCGGCTGATGCTGAACGTCTGGGAGTTTCCTCTGCCCTCTTCTTCCCCTTTGTAGCAGATGTCGGAGGAGCCATGGCAGCGAGGTGAATGGAACAGGGAAAAAGCTGTGAGGGTTTTGGAGAACATGGAAGGTGGAACGACCAAGGGTTTTTGAAAGGAGTGGAGACGAGCAGTGGTCAAGCTACGCTTTTAAAGAAGCTACGAAGACCCTTTTAGTGAACGGTTCAGCCGGTTCAAGTCGGTGAATCGGATTGTGAGGAAAGTTGTATTAGAAGTAATGTGTGGACGCCAGGGGACATTGCGTCTACGCAGTGAGGCAGATATGAACAGAAGAAA
Organism: Amorphophallus konjac; assembly: GCA_022559845.1. NCBI lineage: Eukaryota > Viridiplantae > Streptophyta > Magnoliopsida > Alismatales > Araceae > Amorphophallus > Amorphophallus konjac. Next base: position 205,299,332 of record CM040120.1, on the reverse strand, counting down.
CAAGATAAGTAGCCAGAAGGACATCCGTTCAAGGAATTTCATTAAGATACTAAGATAATGAGTTGACATGCTTATATTCAAGAATTTAACAGTTGCAGATCAAGTTCCCATGAAAGAGATGTATGTAAATAGTCTCCAATGCATTTAACGATAAAGAGAGGAAATAATCTTAAAACATCGAATTAAAAACCATGAACCACTAAAGCCACCTGTCTGGAGAAAAAGTGGAACTCTTTTCACACTAGAACCATTTTCATATCTGTCCCTTATATCTGTCAATTTTAAGAAGCCTTTCAGAGAGAGAGAAATTTAACTGGCATTGATGATAGACTCAGTTGAATAAGGAGCTTCAGATCAAACATACTCACAAGTTTTGATTATTTTCACATTTTCAGCATTTTCAACTTATTTTTACTTTTCATTTGCAGTCAAGTATAGCTAGCCTTTTGACACGAGTACACATGTTTATCAGACACCCGAGTCCCCGGTTACTCAGCATAGCAAACTATTCTGCATATACGAACCAGAGTTGGCAACTGACGTCATGACATGCCTATCACCACTTCATAGGTGCATGAAGGTAGTTTCTCAGTTAATAGTTACCATTGCTCTGGAATAATTTATTTTTCACTTGAAGACAGATATAGTAGTGCACCTCATGACATGCTCTTCAGCACTTCTTTGGTGGATAGGGCTAGTTTCTCAGTGAATAACTACCATTGCTCTTCATTTTATTACATGTGTAATATATTGCATCTTCAGCGTTTATAAACAATTTCTGAGTTCATTATCAATACAAATATTAAATTCCTCTGCACACATTGGTTTCTTTACTTTTGAGCAATAAGGTTCGAGAGATGATAAGGTCCTGGTTTTATTAAAAGGTTCAGCTTTTGTTCCATACATAGTGCATTATTGGGTTCAAAAGTTCTTAAATTCAAATATCATATAAATTATAGATCTCCTATCATTAGCATATCATAGAGCTATTCAGAACATATCTCATACTCAACAAGAATTATCACTTTAACTCCCCCTGAATTTAAGACATCATCTACATATCTCAGTGCTCTAGAGTTCTTCCCTCATACTAAGATGTCAAGGAGGCTTTATTGTGGGATAAGAACTGAAGGGACGGAATTGATGGACAAAACAAGTTGATGTGTGATAGGGAAGTTTCCAAAAGAAAGATATAACAGAGAGATTTTACCATGGCATAGCTGTTTTGACTCAGTTCTAGCTCACAAACCAATCCAGTTTCCAAATTATATTCCTCAGTGCGTTAACTCAACCTCAGTACTACATCAACTCATCCAACTAGACAGCACAAACATTTGCTCAAATTCAGAAACCAATTGCCCACAGCGTTAACTCAGTTTCATCATTGCGTCAACTCACTCATCCAACCAGCAGTAACAACTCTGTACTTTATTCAGCATTTTGTCACCGAGAATTTAATCTTAAGCTAACTCCCCCTCAGACCATGTATGAATGAAATTATAACAGCCAATAAAATGAGTATCAAGCTGAAATTGTATTCATGATGAGATGATTGAAGGAAAGATAGACGCAACAAGCAAGGATGACTAAGCTCCCCCTGAGAACATGCAATCCTATATGTAATTCAGAGGTTCAGTGAGCTATGCATGCAAGTCACATATATGTACTTCAGATGAGGAAAATTCAGAAACATCAATTTAGACAATGCAGATGAAGAGTGAATAAAAAAAACATTTAACATGCTATGCAGTAACACTAAAACCAGGAAGTGCAAGAAATTTACCTGAAAAATTCGGGAAGGGGTTTTTGTTCTTGAGTGCCTTGGTTTATTACCCCTCTTAATTCTTCAGCTTCCAAGGCACACCTGCTGGTTAGCAAGCTATCTTGCACAAATAGGCACCCAAGAAATCTTGGGCCTTGAATTAGTAGTGACATTCCTAGCAGATTTTCTAAACAATCTCCTAGCAGCATGGTCATCGAATTTCATTAGGTAGCAATTATTCATTGAATGACCAATTGTACCACAATAATGGCAAGATGCAGCAGGTTTCAGATTGGATTTATGCACATTCTTATTAACATGATTTTTATGTGCATATGTATGAAAATTTCTGTTTACAGAATTAAAGTTCTGTTTACCAAAACCAGCATTGCTTTGGTATCCTGCCAGCCAACAGGTTGCAGCCCTGTGACCCGGCTTTCCACAGTTAAAACAATGAGAGGAATTTATTCTCTTAAAATTCTCATGAACAGCATGTCTATTTGCAGGGATTTTAGCATGTTTAAAATTCTCTTTTCTACCCTGAGCATGCCAACAGTCCTTGACTGTGTGGCCATGCTTTCCACAGTGAGAGCATTTGAGAGAATTTCTTTCAAAAGTACCTGACCAGCATTAAGAGGTCTTGTGACCAATTTTGTTGCAGTTAAAACAGATGATGTGCTGGTTCATTAAAATAGACTTGTTTCTATTAAAAATATGTTGGTTTGCAGAGAATTTAGCATGATATGAATAGAAGGTTTTCTTACCATTAGCAAACCAGCACTGAGCAATTGAGTGTCCTAATTTACCACAATTAGAACATGTGACACTCCTTTTCTGAGATGAAGGATTTTTAACATGATATTTCCTAGCACTCAAATCATCCTTTTCCATCAATCTACATTCATGCATCAAATAACCAGGTTTATGACAGTAATGGCATGAGGTTTTCTTTTTAGATACATGTGAGTTTCTGTGAAGACTGTGATCAACATGCACTGATGGACCCTTTTTATTCACTTTCTATTTTCCAATCATTTTCTGATTTTTATTCAGTTTTTCTATTTTCTTAGCCTTATACTGAGGTGGAGATGATGAAGTAGAAGGTTTCTCCTGTTCAGAAGATTTAACAAAAATGGTTTTCAAATTGGATCCATCTTCCTTCCTCATGACTGGACTGTAGCCCAATCCCTCTTTCTTAAAATTAGAGCTATAACCAGAAGATGTCTGAATTTTGTTTTCAATGTTCTTTTTATTTATAGGGTTATAGCCTAACCCCTCCTTCTGGAAGTTGACCTTTGTTCCCAGCAATTTGTTCAGATTATACTGCCCATTAACAAATTTAGACAGGGAACTCTTCAAATCTATAATTTCATTTTCTAAAGAGGTGATTTGTAACTCATAGCTGGCAATTTCTTGCTCACTGCAATTCACACATTCAGTTAACACCTTGTTAGCAGTTTTGTAATTTTTAATTTCTTGTTCCATATTGCTCAATTTTTCAGGAACTTCAACACTAACTATTTTTCCTTTTTCTAAGGTTAGAAATCTCTCTGACATAGTGGAGTTCAACATTTTTAACTTCTCATTTTCTTCCTTAAGTTTGTCATTCTGAACCAATTCATTTATTAGAGGTTGATCTTTTGAATTGACTTCTTGCTTTCCTCTGTTTTCAAATTCCTTAAAGTCTTTTTGTTGTTTTTCAAGATCTTTCTGTAATTCTACGTTTACAGATTTTATGGCATTACATTTCTCAGTCAGCACCATGTTCTCCTTTTTGAGTTTCTCTAACCTTCCTTCATTTTCTTTAACAGATTGTTTTAGAGAGTCATTTTCAGATTTTAGCTTGCTTAGTTCTGAGCTAACACATTCAAATTCCTTCATCAATTTTTCATACTGATTTTTATGTGTGTGAATATCAGATATGCAAGCATTATGAAATTGCTTCATCTTAGAACAATTTTTACATGGAGAACTTGAACTAACTAACCCCGTACCCTTCTTCATTTTTTTATACTTTTTCTTTAACAGTTCATGAGATTCAAGCAGCTCAGAATATGCATTTTCCCAATCATCTAAATCATAGTTTTCAAAGGGATTTACCTGATCATCATTGTCCTCTTCATCACTTTGATTGTTGCTGTGATCAGTCCCATTGGCCATCATGCAGGCGTCCTCCTTTGACTGGAAAGCTATCTTCAGTTTGTCCAGGATTTCGGTGGCTGACCTGCAATGATAAAAACACGAGTGTAAGGCCTTGTCAGTGGCAGCCTTCATAATTTCCATAGCCTTCATATTTTGATCACACATGTATCTATCACTGTCAGTCCATTTGGACGTTTTCTTTGGCAGTATGTGTGGACCATGCGAAATCAACTTCCACAGATCCGGATCAAGTTGTTTAACATAGATACGCAGACCTCTAAGCCACAACTTAAATCCAGAACCACTAAAGATCGGTGGATGCTTCATTGAATCAGTTTAGGAGTAAAACCAAGCAATAAGACCCGATCAGAAATGCACCTATTAGACCAGCAGGATCCCCTACAGATCGTTGAATCTGGAGAAATAGGGAACCGCTCTGATACCAATTGTTAGGATTGGTGCGGAGGATTCAGAGGGGGGGTGAATGAATCCCACCCTTAAAAACTTTTCGGCTCAATAATAAAACTAGAACTCTAACAAAGCAAGACAACCAATCTGAAGAACAGGTAGAATATCCTTTTAAACCAAAGATCAAATACGTAACCTGCGCCCAAATAAACAACTAGCGGAAGCAGCACAGATATAAACGAGAATGCAATGTAACATGTGAAGTAGATAGGAGATGTGGAGCAACCAACCACTGCACAGAGATTTTTAGGTGGTTCGGTCCACGGACCTACATCCACCCCACACTCAAACCGAGTGTGGCTTCACTAACAGCTGGGCAACACAGCTTGCCAACAGACGCTGATACACAGCTTACCCAGGGGAACAATCTCCCCTCTTCCTCCTACACGGAGGGAACCTCTAGCAACCCACGGTCACTAGAAACCAGAGACTCACGTCTCTCTTCCTCTATACCAAGAGGGAACCCCACTAGTAGCAGCCCCGCTACCAGTGAACCAGCCAGTAGCACTCTACTACCAGCAATACACCAGAGGCGTAGCCTCTCTTCCTCCTAGCCCGGAGGGAACCCACAAGCAGCCCCCCTGCTGCTTGCAGACCGGAGATCAGATCTCCCTTCTCCTGACCCACCAGGAGGAACCCGACCTCAGTCTAGAGGATCGGAAGAACAATAGCAATAGGAGTATAAAAAAATAAGAAACAAGAAAAGCACAGCAACGAAAGCTGGAATGAATCACAATAGTCGTTCTGGATTTGATCCACGAACAGACTGAACAGGTCTTCAATAGACTTCTCTCCTCTTCTTCTTTTCTTTCTTCTTATCAGCTCACGCACTCTTTCTGTTCTGCTCCTTTTCTCTTTCTTTCTCTTCTGCTCTCCTTTTCTCTCACGCTGTTCTCTCCTTCTTCTCTTCAACTCTTTTTCTTCTTGCCGGCACACTCTTCTTCTATTTCTTCTTCTTCTCTTTTTGTGGATCGAAGGGCTTTCTACTTTCCAGGCTTCTTTCCGTCGATCAGCCACCATCAGAAGACGAAGGCTCCTATATATACCAGCAGCGGCTAGGGCGTGTGTCTTCCACATTTCCTACCCAATACTTGGCCCACGTGTCAGCAACTAGAGTCAGGTGGCGTCAACTCACTTGCTCCAAAGGGTTGACGCAGCCTTCAAGGATATTCTACAGCAAATCTCAAGTCTGCTGCGTTGACTCCATCAGCCTGCTGCGTTGACGCATCGGTGATCCAGTGATCAAGTCTTCAACAAATAGACATGCTGCGTCGACGCTCTCAGCATGCTGCATTGACGCATTGGTGTTCCAGCATCTGAACTTAGATGGCTTCAGCCCTCTCACGTTTCGTATGGAGTACGTTGACGCATTGTGCAACTGCGTCCACCCACTGGTCACCTTGTCGATCCATCAACTTGCTGCGTCGACGCCACTTGATGACTGCGTTGACGCACCATAGTAATCCAGTAAGTCATTGGCTCTTCCTTTGTAACTGCTGCATCGAGGCCACTTGATGAATACGTTGACGCAGTGAAATAACTTGTGAAGGTCTCTGCTTCGTGGAGTTAACATTGTGGATATCAGTGAAGGCTTCTTCAACTGATGCGTGGACGCTTTAAGCTCCCAGCGTCGACCCTGTTCCTTTCTAGCAACAAGAATGAAAATTAAGTGAAAGTATTATTGAATGAAAATTTAAGTCATCACTGAATTGAACACATCATTCATATCTCATGGTTGTCATCATCAAAACCAGGGGCACAACAGGCACCCTATGCGTCAACGCATCTGGCTTATGTACAAAAATGGTTTGTGGGCAGTTCAAGGCTGCGTCAACCTCTTAGTCACAATGAGTTGACGCCATCTGATTTTCATCAAGAGATGATTGGGTGGACCCCAGCCGTAAGTGGCGTTAGATGCCACATCATCTAACAGAGCATGCGCTCTCTTTCCCTCGCGATTCCAGAAGCCTCTAGGAGAACAATCATTGGGCTAACCAGAAAATCTGGTTGGGGCCCACAAGAGGAATATTCACGTGAATCAAAAGAGCACGGGAGATTGAAGTCGAAGAAGTGGTAGAAAAATTGGCAGCAGAGAAGTAGCTCTGAAGCAGAGGGACCGAATCAATCATCTTCCTCCTGGCGTGTTGTTGCATCCACTCAAGATCAGAGAAAGCCCAGTGGCAGTTGATCATCGCAAGACTATCTACCATCCAGAAGGAGAAAGCCAGCTAATCAACGAAGCCTTTTCTCTCCGATCTCTATGTTTGAGATTCGAGAATCAGCACCATCATACATCTGAAGATCTTTCTTTCAATTTGTTTTGGTGACTTCGTTTCTTGTTGTTCATTTCAGTTTGAATTCTATTACTGTTATTCTCCCTCGTACTGGTGATTGTAGGGGGAGGTTTCTTGATCAAGCGGGGTGTGCTTGGATCAAGGGGTTTGGGTGTGTATGCCCTCAAGCTGTTTGTCAGCGGGTAATTGTTGAGAGGATGTGTTCCTCTTGTTAACCAAGCTGTAGTGGTCAGCATTGTCGAGGGGATTGTTCCTCGGTTTAGAGAAGCTGTAAGGCTCAGCAGGGATCCTCACTGATCTAGTGAGGGGTGGACGTAGGTCTCCACAGGGAGATCGAACCACCATAAAAATCTGTGTTCTCTTGTGGTTTGCTGTCTCTTGCAATATCTGTGTGTCGCTAGATGATTGATTAGGTTCGATCTCCACACGTTCTGTTTACTGAATTTTGAACTAGTATTCTGCTACTTAAAAGTTGATTGTGATTTTTCACAAAAGATTTCAAAGGGTCAACCTATTCACCCCCTCCCCCTCTAGTTTGACCATCCACTTAATCAAACACGTGGTATCAGAGCTTGGCTCTCTTGTCAAGGGTCTCACAACCCAGAGAGATTCAGTGGAATAGAAAACATGGGGCTCATGCCAGAAGGGTATGCAGTGAATAGGCCACCCTTCTTTGATGGCACTAACTATGCTTACTGGAAAAATTGGATGTAGGTATTTCTGAGATCTCAGGACCATGAGATTTGGAGAGTCGTGAGCAAAGGACCCTATCAGTTAGAAGGAGATGAAGAACTGTGGGCAAAAGAGTAGATTCAGAAGTCCAACATCAATTGGCAAGCTATGAATATCATGCAATGCTCACTGCATCCTAAGGAGTTTTCACGAGTGTCCTCATGTGCCAGTGCCAAGGAAATGTGGGATAGACTTGAAGTCATCTATGAAGGTACGTCAGAGGTAAGAGAGACAAAAGCTAATATGTTAATTTTAGAGTATGAAGCTTTTAGAATGAAGCCAGAGGAAAATATATCTAAAATGTATGCTAGGCTAACTCTATTAGTGAATGGTCTTAAAGGTCTGGGAATGGTTTACAGTGATTATGAACTGGTCAGGAAAATTCTTAGATCCCTAACTCCAATTTGGCACACCAAGGCCATGGTTGTTGAGGAATCTAGGAACCTTCCTACCACTACCCCTGATGAGCTTATTGGATCACTGATGGCTTACGAGCTGAATTTCAAAAGAACTGATGAGGATGTGAAAAAGAAGAAGCCACTTGCATTGAAGGCTGGTCCTAGTAGCAAGGAGAGTTCAGATGACAGTCAGTCATCTACCTTAGATGATGACTCAGGTGAGATAGCAATGCTCACCAGGAAATTCAGGAAGTTTCTAAGGAAGGAAGGTAAATTTATAAGGAACAGTAGACCACACATAAGAAAGAGTTCAAAATTCAAATCAGAGAATTCTAAGAAATCTGGTAAGGTTGTTTGTTACAAATGCAGGAAACAAGGTCATATCAAATCTGAATGTCCAGAGAATGTGAAGAAAGTCCAACCAAAATGGAAGAACAAGAAGTCAAAGGCTATGATGAGTACTTGGAGTGACGAGGAGAAAGATGAAGATGAAGAAGAGAGTACCTCTGAAGAAGAAAGTGATGTTAAGCTATGCTTTATGGCTAAGGGAGATGATTAGGATGAGGTAACCTCCTCTTTTGAAAACTTTTCTTGCAGTGATTGGGAAGAAGCATTTAATGAATTGCTATATAAGTATGATTATGTGAAGAAAGAAAATAAATCACTGAAGAAGAAGAAAATTTTGACTAGTCAAGATAATTCCTTGAATGAGAAAATCATGTGCTTAGAAGCTGAAATTACTCATCTAAGAGAGTCTCTTGCTGAAAGTGATCTGTGTAAAGATCAATTGATAAAGATGAAAAGAGAAAATGAACTTTTACTGAAAGTGCATGATGACCTGAAACTCAGAATGCAAAAATTGGAGAGTGATGTAAAAATTGCTGAAGAAAAATATGAAGCCATTCAAGGAGTAAATCTAGAACTCCAAGAAAATTTGAAGAGACTGGAAGATGAAAACTTAAATAAACAAGCCTCCCTTGAGAAATTTACACAAGGCAAAAACAACCTAGAAGCTGTTATGGGAATGAAAAGTAATTTTGGAAAAGAAGGACTTGGATATAATCCAACTAAAAAGAAGATTCTAGGGATAAGACTGATAACCTTTGTTCCAGAATAGGGCACATCTGAGCAAAACCCAATGGCTGCAGCGAAGCCACATGGGAAAAATCAAGAAGAAGTAAAATAGACAGATGAAACCAGAAAAGAAAAGCGCAAAGAGAAAATGAATGCTACCTTGAATACTAATCACCACACAAATATGCCTAAGTCTGGAAGTAAAACCTCAAATCAACCCAAGGACCCTAGTACATCAACCCAGCATCAAGCTTATGGAAATTCAAGGAGTCATTGGATTGGCACAAGACAGCCGCGTCAACGCACTGGCCATCCTGCGTCTACTCAACCTATGTATAAGGGCTTCTACAGAAATAAAGCTAAAACAAACCACTGGCCGCGTCAACGCAATGTCTATACTACGTCAACGCACCATGCGTACTAGAACCCATATGACATGGGGTTTGGGTGGATGGGTCAACGCGGCCGTGCAAGAGGGTCTACGCAGCAAAGCTTCATTCCATCCGGAATTAAATATTCAACTAGAGCTTCTCGTCCTAGGTTCCCCAGTGCTTCTTGGATTCAGAATAATCATTGGAGTGGAAACAAGAATAAAAATTCACACTTCTTTAACAACAGAACAGGTTCAAAGAATTCATTCCGAAGGGTACCTCAACCTAATAAGAAAATTCTCAAACCTATGAACTCCACATCTCAAAAACCTCCAAAACAACAGATATGGATTCCCAAAAGTATGTTATCTTACTTGACAGGATCATATGGTCTGATGGGACCCAAGTGTATTTGGGTTCCAAAATCCCTCGTTTGATGTGAATTGTAGGAGTGCCTTGCAGCTGTACACAACAGATGGTATCTTGACAGCGGCTGCTCAAGGCATATGACGGGTGATAAGGCAAAATTTTGTTTCTTGGTTGAGAAAGAAGGAGGGAATGTCAGGTTTGGGGGCAACAGTAAAGGCAAAATTATTGGAAAAGGTAAAGTGGGCAATGATAGGATGCGATATACGATCTAGAGGGGGGTGAATAGATCGGCCACCCAATTAAAATAAACAACAGCAGCTCCAAGTGTGGAATTAAATCAAGCTGCTATCAGACGATAGACAGAAGAACAATACTATCGATGAACGTTGAACCAACAGATCTAACTCAAGACGGTCCTAAACATTCATCTACTACAGATCGAAGAAAAGACCTGAATACACACAGTCTGCAAAGCAATCGCACAGAAGTTAGAGATTTTTAAGGTGGTTCGATCTCAAACCTGAGATCTACGTCCACCCCACACTCCAAACCGGAATGTGGCTTCCACTGCTGATACACAGCTTCGCTGATCTACAGCTTTGGGGTCACAACACTACAGACAGCTGGGCATTATAGCTTATGCCGTCCAGAGGAATCCTCCTCTGCAAACCGCTGGAGACTTACAGCTTTACCTAACCAGAGGAATCCACCTCTGCAAACAGCTGAGCTTCACAGCTTGCTCCACTGACACACAGCGTGGAAACGAGTTTCTAAAACGAAGATGGAAAAAAAAAGTAAAGAAATGAAAGAACCAAAATGGGAATGTAGCTCAACACTAAGCAATTTCAGCTCCGGTTCTAAACCAGGAGACTGAAGAACAAACACTCTAAGTATTCCTCTAAACACTTCTCTCTTGACTCTTTCCTTTTTCTCTCTTTTCTTTTGATCGTGCAAGCTCTCTCTGCTTCTGCTCTTTCAAAGTAAGTTCGCAATTTCGATCACTCTGCTCCTAAGCAAGAAGCTTCTTATTTATAGAGCAGTAAGAGGATAGGGCGTGTGGTCACCACGATTGCCGCCCAAATATCTAGGTCACGTGTCAGCATCACAGCATCGTTGCTTTCCACGTGTCACGATCCTAGCACTTTCTTTCATTCTTGAATCACGTGCCCTTCTTAAATTCCTCGAACAGCAGTCCTGTCAGGTCAGACTTATTATCAGTTTGAATTAATCTGAAGGAAAAGAAAGAAAGATGCACCGAGTTAGTTCGAGATTTGAACTAAGCATGTACAGACTTGATGCATATAATGCAGTATGCATATAGGAAAGTATGCACAATGAAGATGAATGCACGGACATGCCACCGAGATGTGTACAGACTTTTGGTATGCGTGGGACAGGAGGATGCACCGACTTGCTATCCCTAGAGTTTAAGCCTGAATGCATAAAGCACAGACCTAATGAAATGATGCACGAACTTAAATGCTCGTATCAACAAAAGTTGTACAGACTTGTGTCCTTGCATCAACAAGAGTTGCACGGACTTGGTAACGAAGTATGCACTGACTTTGTGTATACATGAAGCAAAAAAGATGCACTGACTATGTATATGCATGACTCAAAAAGATGCACTGACTATGGATGCAGAATGAGCACAGACTATATTGACTTAGCTGCGATCTGAGCGAATGGATGAATATTGCTTGCACTGACTTGGTCGAGTGTAGCAACATGGGTTGTACAGACTTGATAGCATGCAGTGAAATATTGCACCGGCTTTCAAAGTATAGACATCATATGCAATGAACACACATCGATTTTTAATGCGTAAAAAAGTATGCACATACTTTGTATACTGAAGGATGAAACTATGCATTGAACCATGTATGTAGAGATTACATGCAGAGCATTTATTTATTCTAATCTCACATGATTCATAGTGGTTGCTATCATCGAAACTATACAACATCATCAAGGCACAAGGGGCACAACAATCTCCCCCTTTTTGATGATGGCAACATAATGAATAAATGCCATGAGGTCAGGTCATGCATGCAACTACACAGGTTATGTATGCACAGACTTATGCACTGATTGAGACTCCTACCCCTTGAGCATAGATTCTCCTCCTGAGGAATCTTAGTGCAGACACACATTCTCCCCCTTTGCCATCAGCAAATAAGGAGGACAGAGAGGAACAACATTCTTTGTAACGGTTCAGAATGTGAGCAAATTATGACGCAACCCTTAAATTATATGAATCGAGCAATGGGCTTGCTTGATTTCACTCAGGTTTAACAGTTATAGATGTTGTGACCCCTCTGTGTTGATGATGTTGACAATAAGTTTTAATTCATTGGCAACAGCTTGTTTTGATTGATTGGCAACTGTTATTATTTTGATGAAACTATTTTTATCAGGTTGTCTATGTATATATATTGTTATGCACATACTCACAGGTCTACACAGTGCATTGCAGCATGAACATAGAATCTATACCTTTCCTTGTTTAGTTTAGACAGCAGTGGGTCGACCCTCCTCTCTAATGGGTCGACGCCCCCAGAGTGAAGTCTATACACTGTCTGTCTATCGTGTGTCTCATGCAGCGTCTTAGGGGTTTTGGTAAAATCTATACAGTGCAGCTCACACGAACACTCAAGTCCTTACATCGTGAAGTCTGCACAGTGTGGCACCCAATGTCTATACATTGCTCATTCGTTCATTCAGCATTGTCAAGTCTACACATTGATCGGTGCCAAGTCTGTACAGCGAGCGTCTCATTGGTGAAGTCTGTACACTCACCAGTTGAACTTCAAAGTCCATATATTGGACTGTAGCTTGCACGAAGCTAAGCCCATACATCGCTCAAGTCCATACAGAGTCCAGCTTCTTAGTTAGTGTCTCATGCATTCGAGCAAAGTCTGTACATCAGGGTGAAGTCCGTACATCCTTCATTGAACTTCAAAGTCTGTACATACATCAGTGTTCTTCCAAGTCTGTACATTGGAAGTTTCACCTACGTTTCCCTTCAAGTCTATACATCAGTAGTTTTACCATCGTTTCCCTTGAAGTCTATACACTGATGGCTTTACCGTCGTTTCACTTGAAGTCTAGACACTCGACTGCCTTGTCTTGATCAAGTCTATACAGAGCTTCCGTGCTCAAGTCTATACAGCCTTTCACTTGGAAAGTCTATACATCGTGAAGTCTTCACACTGGCCTTTGAATGATGTCTGTACATCGTGCATCTCTTTGTTGAAGTCTGTACATCCTTCGCTGAGCCTTCCAAGTCTGTACAGTCACTAAGTCTGTACATCCTCTAGGTGCTCACGAAGTCTATACATTGGTTCAAGCTTCCAAGTCTGCACATTGAGCCTTCAAGCCTTTGAAGTCCATACATTGGACTGTGCTTCGCAAAGTCCATACATTGGACTGTGCTCGTAAAGTCTATACATCCTCCCCCAGACTTCCAAGTCTGTACAACGAGGTGAAGTCTGTACATCCTTCACTGATTCTTCCAAGTCTACATTGGAAGTCTGTACATCATTCATGAAGACTGAACATTGAGGCAAGTGTATACATTGGTAGAGTCTGTACATCGTACATCTGTTAGTTGAAGTCTGTACACCCTCTTGCTTCGCCATAGTCTGTACATTGGTCTGCTTTGCATTGCATGCATCATGATTGAAGTATATAAACTGGTTTTGAGTTGAAGTCTGTACATTGCTTCAGGCTGAGCAAGTCCATACATTGGCTGCTGTTCTTCAAAGTCTGTACAGCCGTTGGCTTCTTATATGAAGTCTACACAGTGGGGCAAAGTCTGTACATTGCATTCGCCTTCACAAGTCTATACAGACTGAAGTCTATACAGACTGGAGTCTATATAATGCACTTCATCTTACAGTCTGTACAGAGTTCTTCACTTAACCTGATAATCTGATACTCTGTCTGACAGGGATTTGCTACTGAGATTGCTGACATGGCTCGTGATCCCAGGAGGACGAGGTGACCAGATGCTGCCACGTTGATGAAAGCACCTCGGATCTGGCAAATTCCTTGGGCGAGAAAATGTGGAAGCCACGCGGCCTTATCCAATCTGCTGCTGTATATATAGAAGTCTTCATCTTCTGTTGAAGGCTGATCGAAGAGTGGCAAGTCTATACAGTGAGACAAACCTTAGACAGCAGAGAGCCATCGAGATCCAAAGTGAAGAAAAGGAGAGAAGAAGAAAGTGAGAATACATGAGTTGAGATAGTGATATGAGAGCTTGTGAATCAGCGTCTTGGTCCAGATACCAGAGCTGATATTGCTCACTTTGAGCTACAGTCGTTTTGATTTTCTTCCATTCGATTGTGTTTTTCTTACTTTTCAGTCTTGTTATTTTTCCTTTGAAAACTCTTGTTCGATCAAGCTGTTAGTCAGCGGTGTCAAGCTGTGAGGCAGCGGTGTGCAGAGGTGTTACCTCTGGTCGGCTAAGCTGTAGTGCCCAGTAGAGCAAGCTGTGAAGCTCAGCTGTTGTAGAGGGTGTTCCTCTGGTCGGGATAAGCTGTAAGCCCCGGCCGTTGTTTGCAAGCTGTAGTGCCCAGCAGATTGAAGCTGTGTATCAACAGTAATCCACATTTGAGTTGAATGTGGGGTGGACGTAGGTCAGATTGACCGAACCACCTAAAAGTCTTTGTGCCTCTCGTGTGTTTACTTGTCTGTTTAGCAGGTCTTGTTTCCATCATTCGGTGCTTTGACTATGGTTGTCCGGTGTTCTTTTAATTCCGCATTTGAATCTAGACATAATTTTTAATTAGCCTGTTGATCTATTCACCCCCCCTCTAGATCCACATTCTGTGGTGAAAGAGCCTTCCATCTATCTCCAACAATTGGTATCAGAGCTAGACTCTTCTACAGGGACTTACCGCCCGAAGAGGATAAGCATAGATGGATGGAAGAGGGATGATAGCTGAAGGACACTCCACATCCAAGCCCCCGTGCTTCGATGGAACCAACTACGCATACTGGAAGCACCGTATGCAGGTATTCTTGAGGGCTAAAGACTATGAAATCTGGAAGGTGATTAGCAAGGGACCTTTCGAGCTGTCCCCTAATGAAGATGTATGGACCAAGGAGGAAATTAGAAGGTCCACGCTCAACTGGAGTGCAATCAATGCAATCTAGTGTTCTCTGCATCCCACCGAGTTCTCACGAATATCTGCCTGCTCCTCAGCGAAAGAAATGTGGGATGCACTTGAAGTCATCTACGAGGGGACTTCACAAGTTAGAGAGACCAAGACTAATCTACTGGTTTCAGAATACGAGGCTTTCAATATGAAGCCTAATGAGACAATCAAAGAAATGCATGCTCGGTTGACTATTATCACAAATGGTCTCAGAGGTTTCGGGAAGAAGTATTCTGAGTATGATATAGTCAGGAAGATCTTGCGATCCTTGACTCCAATTTGGCACACAAAGGCCACCATTATGGAAGAGTCAAGAGATCTGCACAATACAAGGGCAGATGAGCTTATCGGATCTTTAATGGCATATGAGATGAATCTGTCGAAGATAGAGGAGGCTGATAGAAAGAGAAGCCAATAGCTCTGAAGGCTGGTGCTAGCAAATCCAGTCGATCCAGCCCCAACGGATCATCAACTGAAGAGAGCTTGTCTGAAGAAGAAATGGCAAATGATGATATGGCTATGATTACTAGGGAATTCTGGCGTTTTCTCAAGAAAGAAGGAAGAAGATTCAGCCGAAGAAATCCCAGTGGTGGCCGTCGAGACACAAGGTACAAATCAAACCATGTAAAGAAAGCTGAGACTAATGTTTGCTATCAATGCAGGAAGGCTGGTCACTTTAAAGCTGAATGTTCGACAAATCAGAACCTCAAGGATAAGCCCAAGAAAAAGAACACAAGAGGGAAAGCTATGGTGAGTACCTGGAGTGATGAGGACGAGGGATCCTTGAGCAACACTTTGGATAGTGAAGTTGAAGCTGAGAAGCCAATCTGTCTCATGACAACCAGCTCAGAAGATAGAGAGGAAGAATCTGATGAGGTATCCTCTCGTTTTGAAAATTTTACTATTACTGATTGGATGGATGCTTATAATGAACTTGCTGATAGAGTAGATGATGTCAGAAAAGAAAATAGGCATCTACGAAGAAAAAATAACATCATGCAAAATGATACTTCATTGTCTGATAAAATTGCATGCTTAGAGAATGAGAACAGTAAGTTGAAACTCACATGTTCTAAATTTGAAGAAATCAAGAAAGAACTGAAAATCTCTAAGGAAGAAAATGTGAGATTAGACAATGAAATTGATGCATGGAAATTGAAAATTCAGAATTATGAAAGTGAGATAAAAATTACCTCTGAAAAATATGAAGCTGTCCTCAATGTAAACAATGAATTGAAAAAGTCTATTGATGAAATTCAGAAAGATAATGAGGATAAGCTGAAAACCATTGAGAAAATGACCAAGGATCTAAAAATTTAAATGCTCTATTGGGGTCGAAGGTTAATTTCAGGAGAGAGGGCCTAGGATTTAACTCTAGTGCAACTAAGAGCTTTGGAATGAAAACTATTTCCTTCGTTGCACAAAAGGAGAGAAGACCTCTGATTAACATGAATTCTAATAATGTTGTGAACACTAATGTGAATCTGAAAAAGCCCAATGCAGAGGAGAAGGGCAAACAGAAAGTTGGTGAGCCTAGTAGAATTGGCACTTCCAAACCTAGCTCTAGTGCTCAACCCAAGCCTAGGGGTCAGCCTGCTCAGGTAAATAAACCCCATGTCAATGCCAAAAAGTCTTCACCACCACCATCACAGAAAAAGATCCAACAAAAACCTATGAACAGGTCAGCAGGGTCAAGAGTGCAGGGAAGATAAAATGCTTTCAGGAGTCATCCCAACAAATTCAATCCACCTAGAGTCCAGTCCTACTACCCCACATAGTCAATCTATCCTAATGGGTTTGGGTGGACTAGAACTCAAGGGATGCATACAGGGTATGTTCAACAACCTACACAATTTTACAGACCCTATGTCAGAAGTTGGGGTAATGGGTATGGTAGTCGAACAACCAGGAACTTCCAATCTTATAGCTAACCCAAATATTACCCTGATCAAAACTTTATGAATGCTACTTGGCCGAAGCATTGGCACAATAACAATAATTCCGTGAATAACTCTGTTGGTGCAAATAAAAGGAAGAACAACAAAAATAAGAGAAGAAATGACAAAAGGAAATCTGCAAAATCCACTGAACAAAGTTCTTTTAAACAAATGTGGATTCCCAAAGCCATGCTTTCTTTCTTTACTTGCACTTCATCTGCATTGGAGCCCAATCAGTCTTGGGTTCCAAACTCTTTGCCCTAATTGGGTGTGCAGGTATGCCTGGCAGCCAAAAGCAACTTGTGGAACTTGGACAGTGGCTGCTCCAGGCATATGATAGGAGATAAGGTCAAGTTCTGCATGCTGACTGAAAAGCTAGGAGGCCTTGTCACCTTTGGAAGCAACACAAATGGTAGGATCATTGGATCAGGTAAGGTAGGTAAGTGTTCTACCTGCTGCATTGATGATGTTATGCTGGTTGAAGGGTTAGCTTATAATTTACTCAGTATTAGCCAGTTGTGTGATAAGGAACATAAAGTTTTATTTGATTCTCAATGCTGTAAGGTTTTTGAACCTGATTATGATATTGTCAAATTTTCTGGAAAAAGAATAAATAACACATACATGATAGATTTAGATGATATTCAGCATTCTAACCTATGTCTTACTGCCAATAGAGAAGATTTAGCATTTTTATGGCATCGTAGGTTAGGCCATGCGAGTTATACTATTTTACATAAACTAAACAAGTATCGCATGGTTAGAGGACTCCCTGAAATCTCTTTTAAAAAGGAAAATAAATTTTGTAATGCATGTATTCAGTCCAAGTTGACTATAAAATCATTCAAATCTAGGACAGAAAACCTATCCACTAAACCTTATGAACTGATACACATGGACCTATTTGGGCCAACCAGGTCTGTCAGTTTATCAGAGAAGAGGTATGGGTTTGTCTTAGTAGATGATTTTTCTAGGTATACTTGGGTATTTTTTCTGTCACATAAGAATGATGCATTCTCAGAATTTCAGGAGTTCTGTATAAGAATAAATCAGAAAATTGAAAATATTTTGACTGATCATGGAGGTGAGTTTGAAAACTTACACTTTGAAGAATTTTGCAGGTCAAGTAGGATTCATCATAAGTTCTCCTCACCCAAGACACCTGAGCAGAATGGTGTTGTTGAGAGGAGGAACAGAACTCTAGTGGAGATGGGCCGAACTCTCTTAGTTGAAGGTCAACTGCCAAGAAAATTATGGGCTGAAGTAGTCAACACAGCATGTTATGTAATTAATAGGGCAATGGTAAGACCTTCCACCCAGAAAACCCCTTGTGAGATTTTGAGAGGTAAGAAACCTTCAATCGCCCACTTCAAGGTCTTTGGTTGTAAATATTTTATACATATAAATGACAAGAGGGACCTCGATAAATTTGAGCCAAAATGTGAACCAGGAATCTTCCTCGGTTACTCTGAAAACACCCGGGCTTATAGAGTGTTCAATTTAAACTCAAAAATTGTTGAAGAATCTCCACACATTATCTTTGATGAAACCTTGATGGAAACTAACCATGGTCATTACAGGAATGAAGATGGGAACATTTTAAAAGATGATAACTCTGCAAACCAGTCTGATGGTGAGGAAGAAAAAAAAGAGAAGAATGAAGAAGAATCTGAAGTTCAGGGGGAGGTAAGTGAAATTCCTGAAACTCAGATTGTTAATATCAGATATCTTAAAGATCACCCTGTGAATAATGTCATTGGCAATCTGAATGATCCCCCTAGGACTAGAGGTCACTTTAGAATTCAGGATGACTTAAATACATATGCTCTTGTCTCTCAAATTGAACCCAAGTCCATTGACTGTGCCCTCAAGGATGTGCATTGGACTAATGCCATGCATGAGGAGCTTAATCAGTTCGACAGGAACAAGGTGTGGCACTTGGTCCCACCTCCTGATCATGGAACAGTCATAGGGACTAAGTGGGTATTCAGGAATAAATCTGATGAATTAGGGAATATTATTAAAAATAAAGTCAGACTTGTTGCTCAGGGGTATAACCAGGAGTTTGGTATTGACTTTGAAGAGTCATTTGCCCCTGTAGCCAGATTAGAAGCTGTTAGGATTTTATTGGCTTATGCATGCTCCCTAGGAATAATCCTCCAGTAGATGGATGTAAAATATGCATTCTTGAATGGGGAAATTAGTGAGGAGGTCTATGTAAGACAGCCCCCTGGGTTTGAATGTCTAGATTTCCCTAATCATGTTTACAAATTAAATAAAGCTCTCTATGGTCTTAAGCAATCTCCCAGAGCTTGGTATGACCGGTTGAGCAAGTTCCTTACTGATCAAAATTTCACTAGAGGAGTAGTTGATCAGACCTTGTTTACAAAGGTGAGTCATTCTGACATTCTTATTGTACAAATTTATGTGGATGACATTATTTTTGGGTCAACTAACCCTAAATTGTGTGTGGAATTTTTTAAAACAATGACTAATGAGTTTGAAATGAGCTCAATGGGTGAGCTCAAATTGTTTCTTGGACTACAGGTTACACAAACAAAGAATGGAATGTTTATCACTCAGTCCAAGTACATTAGGGATCTACTCAAGAAATACAAGATGGACAACCTCAATGAGATAGCTGCTCCAATGGGTACCTCTACAAGCTTGGATGGAGACACTAAAGGTAAACCTGTTGATCAAAAGATATACAGAGGTATGATCGGATCCCTTCTCTACTTAACAGCATCTAGGCCTGATATTCAATTTGCTGTAGGATTACGTGCTAGGTTTCAGGCCAGTCCTAAAGAAACTCATCTTAAAGCAGTAAAAAAGATTTTTAGATATCTGCTAGGCACCCAAGAGCTAGGATTATGGTATCATGTTAGGTGTGAGTTAGAGCTTCTAGTTTACACTGATGCTGATTATGCTGGGTGTCGAGTAGATAGAAAAAGCATTAGTGGCTATTGTCAATTCCTTGGTGGCTGTCTAGTATCTTGGGCATCTAAGAAGCAACACACTGTAGCCTTATCTACAGTTGAGGCTGAATATGTTGCAGCTGGTAATTGTGCTGCCCAAGTACTATGGATCAAGCACCAACTAGATGATTATCAGATAAAACTGGAATGTATTCCAATTTTATGTTATAATACTAATGCCATATGCCTTGCTAAAAATCATGTTCATCATTCTAGGACTAAACACATAGAGATAAAACATCATTTTCTTAGAGATGCTGTGAATAAAAAGGAAATCGAACTAAATTTCATTGAAACAGACAAACAAATTGCTGATATCTTTACTAAGCCACTTGGAAATGAAAAGTTTAAATTTCTTAGAAGAGAACTTGGCTTGTGTAATTTTCAGCATGATGAATAAAATTTTCAGCTATTTTGAATAAAATTTCTAATTTGGACTTGCATCTAATAGCTTGTATAAAACTCTGTGAAGGTTGAATGGTGCAACAAACTCATGATCATGCATGACACTCATATTGTTTTCTCATGATCATCACTGCATATCATTTAGTCATGAATGTGTCTAAATCACATGCATATAGAACTGTTTTGCACTACATTTCTCTGCATAACCCTGGTGGTCATATTGCATGATAATACAGTCTAAATAAGCATTAACTTCAAAATCATTTGTTCAGTAATCATTATTTGCAAAACTGCATGCATATAGACAGGGGGAGTCTTGTCAGAAATTCAGGGTGAACTGCTGCGTCGACGCTGCTATACTGTGGTGTTGACGCAGTGAACTAGATCTGTTAATGTCTCTGCTTCTTATTCTGATGAGTTGACGCTGCAATAGCGTGGAGTCGACGCACTGACATTATCTCAGTATTTTATATTGTTGCCTCTTCAACTGATGCGTGGACGCCTTGAACTCCCAGCGTCGACTCTGTTTATTCATCCTTTGACTCTGAATGATTGAGTCTGACAGTATGGCAATCTTTTAGTCAGTTCTAATATTAAGCAATAGAAAATAGACTTCTTCCCTTATAAGAACTTTAATTGCTTAAAGACTGACTTAATGGTTTAAATTTTATAATCTTTAGAGTTGAAAGACTACAATCAGTAAATAAGGATGCTGAAAATTGATAAAGCACTCAACCCTCATCTTATTTCATGTCAGATAAAGTTAATTATATCTGAAATCTGAAAACTCATCTGAAATCATGTTAGAGAAACTAAGTATGTGTATTGTCCTTAAACAAGTCATTCTGAAACAAATAAAGGACAGCTAAGAAAGATATTGAAAAACATTGAAAATAAATTTAAAAATAGCATTGGCAGAGCAATGACTGATAAATCACTGAGAAACTGAGTGATCCATCAAAGAAGTGGACAACACTCATGTCATGAGGTGTATCAGCTATCTCTGTATAAAATGATCAAAATAGTAGGGTGGTTTCATTGAGTACCTGGGGGTAACTGGCGTATGATAAACGTGTACCCTCACACAAAAAGATGTAAATCACTTATATTGAGTTTGATCATAGCAGAATGGTCCATCATGTTAAGTATCTAGGGGTATTGGCGTCTGATAAACGTATACCCTTAAGCAAAAAGACAAATGGTACCTGACTGCCCAAAATGAACTCATATTGATAAATGTTGTTCCTTCAAAAATAATTTTATGAATGTCAATTTGTTTAGTTTCAATACATGACTAGGTATCTCTCAATTATTTTTGTTGAGTATATGACAGTAAGATATTTTTGAAACTGACTCTCTCATGCAAATATGATTCTGGTTTATTGTTTTATCATGCACAGCTACCTTATCCAATGAATGTAGTACATGAACTCTCATTTATATAACCTTTAAACTAGAACTTCACTTTCTAAGCAGTTTCTCAATTCATATGACTGAAGGTTCTGTGCTTTACCTGCTTAATTTCTGAACTACCTCCTAAGAATGCCAGTCAGCTGATTCTTCTTGTTCCTTCCCTTGCATCTTATTTCCCTTCTCTTTGTTGATGGCAAAGGGGGAGAATATATTGTCTATTTGATGAATTCATTCCAGGGAAGTGTATGCATCACGTCTATGGCAAAGGGGGAGATCTGGCGAGCAGAGAGTTGTGTTCATGTCTGATCATGTCATACATAGCATCTGCATGACAAATCTGAAAAACAAAACATGTCCTTCATCAAAAATGCATCTTCACAACAGGATGTTGCTATTCTATATTATAGGGTGTTGCCATCATCAAAAAGGGGGAGATTGTTGTGACCCCTCTGTGTTGATGATGTTGACAAAAAGTTTTAATTCATTGGCAACATCTTGTTTTGATTGATTGGCAACTGTTATTATTTTGATGAAACTATTTTTATCAGGTTGTCTGTGTATATATATTGTTATGCACATACTCACAGGTCTACACAGTGCATTGCAGCATGAACATAGAGTCTATACCTTTCCTTGTTTAGTCTGGACAGCAGTGGGTCGACCCTCCTCTCTGATGGGTCGACGCCCCTAGAGTGAAGTCTATATACTGTCTATCTGTCGTGTGTCTTATGCAGCATCTTAGGCGTTTTGGTAAAGTCTATACGGTGCAGCTCACACGAACACTCAAGTCCATACATCATGAAGTCTGCACAGTGTGGCACCCAATGTCTATACATTACTCATTCGTTCATTCAGCATTGTCAAGTCTACACATTGATCGGTGCCAAGTCTGTACAGCGAGCGTCTCATTGGTGAAGTCTGTACACTCACCAGTTGAACTTCAAAGTCCATATATTGGACTATAGCTTGCACGAAGCTAAGCCCATACATCGCTCAAGTCTGTACAGAGTCCAACTTCTTAGTTAGCGTCTCATGCATTCGAGCAAAGTCTGTACATCAGGGTGAAGTCCGTACATCCTTCATTGAACTTCGAAGTCTGTACATTCATCAGTGTTCTTCCAAGTCTGTACATTGGAAGTTTCACCTACGTTTCCCTTCAAGTCTATACATCAGTAGTTTTACCATCGTTTCCCTTGAAGTCTATACACTGATGGCTTTGCCGTCGTTTCACTTGAAGTTTATACACTCGACTGCCTTGTCTTGATCAAGTCTATACAGAGCTTCTGTGCTCAAGTCTGTACAGCCTTTCACTTGGAAAGTCTATACATCGTGAAGTCTTCACACTGGCCTTTGAATGATGTCTGTACATCGTGCATCTCTTTGTTGAAGTCTGTACATCCTTCGCTGAGCCTTCCAAGTCTATACAGTCACTAAGTCTGTACATCCTCTAGGCGCTCACGAAGTCTATACATTGGTTCAAGCTTCCAAGTCTGCACATTGGGCCTTCAAGCCTTTGAAGTCCATACATTGGACTGTGCTTCGCAAAGTCCATACATTGGACTGTGCTCGTAAAGTCTATACATCCTCCCCCAGACTTCCAAGTCTGTACATCCTTCACTGATTCTTCCAAGTCTACATTGGAAGTCTGTACATCATTCATGAAGACTGAACATTGAGACAAGTGTATACATTGGTAGAGTCTGTACATCATACATCTATTAGTTGAAGTCTGTACACCCTCTTGCTTCGCCATAGTCTGTACATTGGTCTGCTTTGCATTGCATGCATCATGATTGAAGTATATAAACTGGTTTTGAGTTGAAGTATATACATTGCTTCAGGCTGAGCAAGTCCATACATTAGCTGATGTTCTTGAAAGTCTGTACAGCCGTTGGCTTCTTATATGAAGTCTACACAGTGGGGAAAAGTCTGTACATTGCATTCGCCTTCACAAGTCTACACAGACTGAAGTCTATATAATGCACTTCATCTTACAGTCTGTACAGAGTTCTTCACTTAACCTGATAATCCGATACTTTGTCTGACAGGGATTTGCTACTGAGATTGCTGACATGGCTCGTGATCCCAGGAGGACGAGGTGACCAGATGCTGCCACGTGGAGGAAAGCACCTCGGATCTGCCGAATTCCTTGGGCGGGAAAACGTGGAAGCCACGCGCCCTTATCCAATCTGCTGTTGTATATATAGAAGTCTTCATCTTCTGTTGAAGGCTGATCGAAGAGTGGCAAGTCTATACAGTGAGACAAACCTGAGACAGCAGAGAGCCATCGAGATCCAAAGTGAAGAAAAGGAGAGAAGAAGAAAGTGAGAAGAAATGAGTTAAGATAGTGATATGAGAGCTTGTGAATCAGCGTCTTGGTCCAGATACCAGAGCTGATATTACTCACTTTGAGCTATAGTCATTTTGATTTTCTTCCATTCGATTGTGTTTTTCTTGCTTTTTAGTCTTGTTATTTTTCCTTTGAAAACTCTTGTTTGATCAAGCTGTTAGTCAGCGGTGTCAAGCTGTGAGGCAACGGTGTGCAGAGGTGTTACCTCTGGTCGGCTAAGCTGTAGTGCCTAGCAGAGCAAGCTGTGAAGCTCAGCTGTTGCAGAGGGTGTTCCTCTGGTCGGGATAAGCTGTAATCCCCAGCCGTTGTTGGCAAGCTATAGTGCCCGGCATATTGAAGCTGTGTATCAGTAGTAATCCACATTCGAGTTGAATGTGGGGTGGACGTAGGTCGGATTGACCGAACCACATAAAAGTCTTTGTGCCTCTCATGTGTTTGCTTGTCTGTTTAGCAGATCTTGTTTCCATCATTCGGTGCTTTGACTGTGGTTGTCCAGTGTTCTTTTAATTCCGCATTTGAATCTAGGCATAATTTTTAATTAGCCTGTTGATCTATTCACCCCCCCCTCTAGATCCATATTCTGTGGTGAAAGAGCCTTCCATCCAACTCCAACAATAGAAGGGAAAGAGAATTCACTGACTTTCTGAAATATGGTTATATACTCCATTTATAGCAATGAACTGAGTCACGTAACCATAAAAGTCTAGGTCGAGACAATACCCTAGTTACTTCAGACAAAGTGAAGGGCAAGGAAAGTTACCTGAATTTGTATTGAGGTTAAACAATTGACACTCAATTGACATTTGATTTCTAAGGGTTAAACAAGTATCATTTATGCTGTTGACATTAGGTGTATACCTTGATTAGAGGCTAATACCCCCAGTTACTAAGCATAAACTACTATATCTATTTCTGATCAAAAGCTACAGGGATAGTTTGCACCTTTTGACGTTAAGAGTACACCTTGATCAGAGGCCAATACCCCTAGTTACTCAGTGAGACCTCCCTTGTAGATTCGACCAAATGAACAGAGTTAACTTGAGTCACTTCATGACTTAAGGTACTCTCCATTTCTTTGATGGAGACCTCAGTTTCTCAGTGAAACTCATTCATTGCTCTACCACTTTGTTCATTTCTTTTTCTTTGAGGATCTTAGTTTTTGCCGCCCTTATAATTTTTGGAGTGACTTGTTTAAGAACAATACATACTTTTTAGTTTTCAAACCTTAACCATCATTAAATCTGTCATGTTCAGGTACTGTGAAGACCTGTTATATTATACTCATGAGATAGAGGTTAAGAGCTATAATTATTTTCTATCACCTTATTTTCAGAAGACAGTCTTTTGAACTTTACAGCCTATTAAAGTTAAACCTTCGGTTCATTCAATGAGCACATGTGATTCTTATAGCGGAAGGGTTGTAATAATTGCAGCTCACGACAATGAACCAATTACTAGACTGTTATCCATTCTGAGAAAAGGAGTAGACATTAAGGATCAGAGAGAGAGAGGGGGGGTTGAACTTAGTTCTGATGATGCAATCCTCCCCCTGACAACAATAAGCATTATCTAAGATATGCAACATGCAAATTTTGCATCGACCTTATCATGTAGTTTGGATAACAGATGCACCGACTTACAAGTGGCTGGAATGCAATATGCACCGACCTACATGTTGCTATGTGTGACTTATGCTTCATGCGTAGTATGCAATGACCAGAGAGATCATACATAGCATAGACTAGGTGTAATACTTGTATCAAGACACTGTGCAATTTATACACAACCATCAAACAAACTGTGGAAGACATCAACTAATCTATTACACAAGGATCTTCTTTATTCAACTGCTTAAGGAATAGACTGACACAATTACCTCATGCAGCTCATGAGTGAGTATATTCATCAATCTCATGCTGAAATTTACACAGCCCCAATTCTCATCTTAAATATTTAAATCTTTCATTTCCAAGGGGTTTTGTAAAGATATCAGCGATTTGTTTTTCAGTTTCAACAAATATCAATTCAATTTCATTCTTGCTCACTACATCTCTAAGAAAATGGTGTTTAATTTCAATATGCTTAGTCCTAGAGTGGTGAACAGGATTTTTAGTGAGACAGATTGCACTAGTGTTGTCACATAGAAGTGGAATGCATCTCAGATTTATCTGATAATCTGAGAGCTGGTGTTTAATCCATAGTACCTGGGCAGCATAGTTCCCTGCAGCAACATATTCTGCTTCAGCAGTGGAAAGTGCCACAGTGTGTTGCTTTTTAGAAGCCCAAGATACTAGACAACCACCTACGAATTGACAATAACCACTAGTGCTTTTCCTATTTACCCGACACACAGCATAGTCAGCATCAGTGTAGGCTAGAAGATCTAGCTCACATCTAGCAGGATATCATAAGCCTAGTTCTTGGGTGCCTGTTAAATACCTAAAGATCCTTTTCACTGCACTAAAGTGTGATTTCTTAGGACTAGCCTGAAATCTAGCACATAAACACACTGTAAATTGAATGTCAGGCCTAGATGTAGTGAGATACAAGAGAGATCCGATCATACCTCTATATAGCTTTTGATCTACAGAGTTACCTTTGGTATCTTCATCGAGACTTGTTGAAGTACTCATTGGAGCTGCAATGTCCTTGAGGTTGTCGAATTTGTATTTCTTCAGAAGGTTCATTATATATTTGGGCTAATTGATAAAGGTTCCTTCTTTAGTTTGAGTCACCTGCAGTCCAAGAAATAATTTCAGTTCACCCATTGAGCTCATCTCAAATTCTTGTGTCATAAGTTTAGAAAATTCCTTACATAATTCAGGGTTGGTTGAACCAAACACAATGTCATCCACATATATTTGGACAATGATGATATCAAGATGACGTACCTTGGTAAACAGTGTTTGATCAACTTCACCTCTTGTGAACTTCTTTTCAATGAGGAATCTGCTTAGTCTGTCATACCAAGCTCTAGGAGCTTGCTTCAAACCATAGAGAGCTTTATTCAACTTATATACATAAGAAGGGAAGTCTGAGCATTCAAAACCAGGAGGTTGATGGACATAGACATCCTCCTTAATTTCCCCATTGAGAAAGGTAGATTTTACGTCCATCTGCTGGAGAGTTATTCCAAGGGAGCATGCATAAGCTAACAAAATTCTGATAGCTTCTATCCTGGTTACAGGGGCAAATGACTCTTCAAAGTCAATTCCGAATTCCTGGTTTTACCCTTGAGCAACAAGTCTGTCTTTATTTTTGACAACATTACCTAGCTCATCAGTTTTATTTCAAAAGACCCATTTTGTCCCAATGACATTTTCATGAACAAGAGGTGGAACTAGGTGCCACACCTTGTTCCTGTCAAACTAATTAAGCTCTTCGTGCATGGCATTGATCCAATGTGCATCTTTGAGAGCACTGTCAATGGTTTTGGGTTCAACATTAGAAACCAATGCATATGCATTTAATTCATTTTGAGCTCTAAGGAAGCCTCTAGTCCTAGGAGGTTCATGCAAGTCACCAATGATGTTTTCAATAGGATGGTCTCTTAGGAATTTGACATTGATAACTTGGTTACCTTGACCTTCATTTACCTCCCCCTGAACATCAGGCTCCTCCGCATTGACTTCTTCAGCTTCTTCTTCTTGGTCTGATTGGTCTTCAAGTTTTTCTTTCTTAAGAATTTCTCCGTCATCTTCTTTTCTGCATTGACCAACTTCAAAGTTACTTAGGGACTCATCAAAGACAACATGTGGAGATTCCTCAACAGTTTTTGAATTAAGATTATACACTCTATATGCTCTAGTGTATTCAGAATACCCAAGAAAGATTCCTGGATCACTTTTAGGTTCAAATTTATCAAGATCTCTTTTACCATTAACATGAATGAAACATTTACAGCCAAAGACCTTGAAATAAGCAATTGAAGGCTTCTTACCTTTCAGAATCTCATAAGGAGTTTTCTGAGTGAAAGACATTACCATGGCTCTGTTGATTACATGACATGCAGTATTAACTGCCTCTGCCCAAAATTTTCTTGGTAAGCCACCTTCAACAAGCAGTGTACGAGCCATCTCCACAAGTGTCCGGTTCCTCCTCTCTACTATTCCATTTTGCTCAGGTGTTCTTGGGGAAGAGAACCGATGGGTAATTCCATTTTCCCTGTAGAAGTTTTCAAATTGTGAGTTTTCAAACTCACCTCCATGATCAGATAGAATATTTTTGATCAAATGTTCATTTTTCTGCTTGATATTTAAATAGAACTCCTGAAATTCAGTAAAAGCATCATTCTTGTGAGTGATGAAGAAGACCCAAGTATACCTAGAGAAGTCATCAACTAGGACATATCCATATCTCCTCCCTGACAAGCTGACTGATTGTGTGGGTCCAAATAAATCCATATGTATCATCAGCTCATAAGGTTTAAGGGACATGTTTTCAGTTCTTGATCTGAATGACTTTCTAGTCTGCTTGGACTGTGTACAAGCACCGCACACCTTATTTTCCTTCTTGAAAAAAACTTCAGGGAGTCCTCTAACCATGCTGTGTTTATTCAATTTGTGCAGAACAGTTTAACTAGCATGGCCTAACCTACGATGCCACAGAAAGGCTAAGTCTTCTTTATTAGAAGTGAGACATAGGTTAGAGTGTGCAATATCATCTAGATTTACCATGTAAATATTATTCATTCTTTTTCCAGAGAATTTAACCACATCAGAGTCAGGTTCGAAAATTATACAGCTAAGTGCAGCAAATACTACCTTGTGCCCTTTATCACATAGTTGGCTGATACTTAGAAGATTATATGCTAATCCATCCACCAGCAAGACTTCATCAATGCAACAGGTAGTGCACTTACCTACTTTACCTGATCCGATGATTTTACCCTTATTATTTCCTCCGAAGGTGACAAGGCCTTCATTCTTCTCTGTCAGCAAGCAAAATTTATCCTTGTCCCCCGTCATATGCCTGGAGCAGCCACTATCCAGATACCACATATTGTGCTTGGCTGCCAGGCATACCTGCAATCATAGTCACGGAGAAAGTTTTGGAACCCAACACTGTTTGGGCTTCGAAGTAGAAATAGAACAATTCATACATGACAGCAAAATTTTTGGAATCCATGCTTGTTTGAGAGCTGGTTGATTTGTAGGTTTTTTGACATTTTTTCTATTGTTTCTCTCCTTTTCAGCATTAGCAAGCTGAATTTTTCTTGACTTGTTATTTATCCTGCCACCATTTTTCTTTGCATTCTGATTATTTTTGTGCCAGTGCGCAGGCCAATGAGAATTCAAGAAATAGTGGCCAACGTTGGTCCTTGGCTCACTGTAAACAGTTTGTTTCCTAGAAGCCCATATTCTAGACGGCCCATCCCAGTTTTTAGCATGAGGTCTGTATGTCTGTGTGGTACATGACTGATATCTAGACCTCCCTTGAGCTCTACTCCATTCAAACCTATAGAATTGTCGAGGCTCCACATGATGGTGTGTCTGGACTCTGGGCTGGCAGAAGTGGCTCGATTGACTTCTGGCATAAGTGTTTCTACCTTGCACCCTAGACTCACTTGACTTCTTCATGGGTGTGGGTTGAGTCTTCCTCTGAACAGTTGGTGGTGACTTGTTAACCCTGGCCTGGGGTTTTGGTGTGCTCGAGGGTTGACCCTTCATCTGTACTCTACCCTGGGAGGAAGGGCAGTGCGTACTATCATGGCTAGACTCACCCATTTTTTGCTTGCCTTGTCCTTTGCACTGGGCAATTTGGACTTAACAACTTTAACAGCAGATTTCACATTGTTCATTTTGATGAGTGACCCCTTTTCCTTCTCAGCAACGAATGAACTAGTTTTCAACGCAAAGCTCCCTTTAGCTGCGGAGTTATACCCGAGGCCTTCTCTTCTGAAATTTACTTTTGACCCTAAGAGTGCATTCAATTGTCAGATCCTTGGGTCATGTTTTTGATAATTTTCTTTTTATCTTCATTCTCTCTTTCTAGGTGATCAATTGAATTTTTTAGTTCATGGTTAACACCTAGAACAGCTTCATATTTCTCATTCACAATCCTCATTTCATTTTCATAATTCTGCAATTTCAATTTTAATTCGCCAATCACATTTTTCAGATCATCATTTTCTCTTCTAGAGTCTATTAATGCATGCTTAACGTTATCAACTTCAGCACATGAATTTTTTAACATGTCATTTTCAGATTGCAAGCAGGCAAGTTTATCAGTCATAGTTTTGACATTTATAAGAGAATTTACTTTCTTATTCAATTGTCTGTTCCCTTTTCTGATATCATCTACCTTATCTAGCAATTCTTCGTAAGCATCTTCCCAATCTGAAATAGTATAATGCTCAAAAGGAGATGATACCTCGTCCGATTCTTCCACCTCTTTTTCATCATTTCTGGCCATCAGACAGATGGGCTTTTCTTCGTCTTCACTTTCTGATGTGCTGCTCAAATTGCCCTCGTCCTCGTCGCTCCACGTGCTCACCATTGCTTTTCCTTTGGGAGCCCTTTTCTTGGCCTTTTCTTTCGGCTTCTTGAGCTCTGGACATTCAGCCTTTATATGACCGGTCTTCCTGTAGTGGTAACAAACATTAGTGTCTATCTTCTTGGCAGAGTTAGATTTGTACCTGTTGTATCTTCTCCCGCCATATTGTCTTCGGCTGAAATTTCTTCCTTCTTTTCTAGGAAACCTTCTGAACTCTCTGGTCAGCATCGCTATTTTATCTCCTTCAATTTCTGATCCAGAGAGGCTCTGATCACTGGACGATCCATTGTGGCTGGATCGACTGGAACGACTCGTGCTTGCCTTCAGAGCAATAGGCTGCCTCTTTTTCTCAAGCTTCTCTGTCTTTGGCAAATTCATTTCATAGGTCATCAATGAACCTATTAGCTCGTCCACTTTGGTGTTCGGAAGATCCCTCGACTCCTCAATAACTGTCGCTTTTGTATGCCATACTAGAGTCAGGGATCGCAGTATCTTCCTCACGATTTCATAGTCAGAGTAGTTTTTCCTCAGATTTCTGAGACCATTGGTTATGAGGGTAAGACGAGCATACATCTCAGTGATGGTCTCGTTGGGCTTCATTTTGAAGGCTTCATACTCTGATATAAGTAAATTAGCCTTGGTCTCCCTCACCTGAGAGGTTCCCTCGTAGATAACCTCCAGCTTATCCCACATCTCATTCGCTGTGGCACACGAAGAGACTCTTGCAAATTCAGTCGGATGTAGAGCACATTGTATGGCGTTGATGGCGCTCCAGTTGAGAGTAGTTTTCTTGATCTCCTCTCTTGTCCATATATCCTCATTAGGATGCAGCTCAAATGGTCCTTTACTTACCACCTTCCAAATTTCATAGTCTTTCGCCCTCAGAAAAACTTGCATGCGGTTCTTCCAGTATGCGTAGTTCATCCCGTCGAAGTATGGGGGCTTCGTGGTGGAATGTCCTTCAGCTGTCATCCCTCTTGCATCCATGGCCGTTTCTCTTCAGGACGTTGATCACTGCAGAAGAGTTAGGCTCTGATACCAAGTGATAGGATGCGATATACGATAGGGGGGTGAATAGATCAGCCACCCAATTAAAATAAACAACATCAGCTCCAAGTGCGGAATTAAATCAAGCTGCTGTCAGATGACAGACAGAAGAATAATACTATTGATGAACGTCGACCCAACAGATCTAACTCAAGATGGTCCTAAACATTCATCTACTACAGATCGAAGAAAAGACCTGAATGCACACAGTCTGCAAAGTAATCGCACAGAAGTCAGAGATTTTTAAGGTGGTTTGATCTCAAACCCAAGATCTACGTCCACCCCACACTCCAAACCGGAATGTGGCTTCCACTGCTGATACACAGCTTCGCTGATCCACAGCTTTGGGGTCAGAACCCAACAGGCAGCTGGGCATTACAGCTTATGCCGTCCAGAGGAATCCTCCTCTGCAAACCGCTGGGGACTTACAGCTTTACCTGACCCGAGGAATCCACCTCTGCAAATAACTGAGCTTCACAGCTTGCTCCGCTGACACACAGCTTGGAAACGAGTTTCTAAAACGAAGATGGAAAAACAAAGCAAAGAAACGAAAGAACCAAAATGGGAATGTAGCTCAACACTGAGCAATTTCAGCTCCAGTTCTGAACCAGGAGACTGAAGAACAAACACTTTAAGTATTCCTCTAAACACTTCTCTCTTGACTCTTTCCTTCTTCTCTCTTTTCTTTTAATCGTGCAAGCTCTCTCTGCTTCTGCTATTTCAAAGTAAGTTCGCAATTTCGATCACTCTGCTCCTGAGGAAGAAGCTTCTTATTTATAGAGCAGTAAGAGGATAGGGC
Source organism: Amorphophallus konjac (assembly GCA_022559845.1). Lineage (NCBI taxonomy): Eukaryota > Viridiplantae > Streptophyta > Magnoliopsida > Alismatales > Araceae > Amorphophallus > Amorphophallus konjac. The sequence goes on along the minus strand of CM040120.1, from coordinate 205,267,133 downwards.
GTGTGGTCACCACGATTCCCGCCCAAATATCTAGGTCACGTGTCAGCATCACAGCATCGTTGCTTTCCACGTGTCACGATCCTGGCACTTTCTTTCATTCTTGAATCACGTGCCCTTCTTAAATTCCTCGAACAGCAGTCCTGTCAGGTCAGACTTATTATCAGTTTGAATTAATCTGAAGGAAAAGAAAGAAAGATGCACCGAGTTAGTTTGAGATTTGAACTAAGCATGTACAGACTTGATGCATATAATGTAGTATGCATATAGGAAAGTATGCACAATGAAGATGAATGCACGGACATGCCACCGAGATGTGTACATACTTTGGTATGCGTGGGACAAGAGGATGCACCGACTTGCTGTCCCTAGAGTTTAAGCCTGAATGCATAAATCATAGACCTAATGAAATGATGCACGAACTTAAATGCTCGTATCAACAAAAGTTGTACAGACTTGTGTCCTTGCATCAACAAGAGTTGCACGGACTTGGTAACGAAGTATGCACTGACTTTGTGTATACATGAAGCAAAAAAGATGCACTGACTATGTATATGCTTGACTCAAAAAGATGCACTGACTATGGATGCAGAATGAGCATGGACTATATTGACTTAGCTGCGATCTGAGCTAATGGATGAATAATGCTTGCACTGACTTGGTCGAGTTTAGCAACATGGGTTGTACAGACTTGATAGCGTGCAGCGAAATATTGCACCGGCTTTCAAAGTATAGACATCATATGCAATGAACACGCATCGATTTTCAATGCGTAAACAAAGTATGCACATACTTTGTATACTGAAGGATGAAACTATGCATTGAACCATGTATGTAGAGATTACATGCAGAGCATTTATTTATTCTAATCTCACATGATTCATAGTTGTTGCTATCATCAAAACTATACAACATCATCAAGGCACAAGGGGCACAACAGGCAAAACTCCCTTGAACTCCATTGATGATGTGCTGCTTGTTGAAGGACTAGAATATAATCTTCTTAGTATAAGCCAACTGTGTGACAGGGGACACAAGGTTGTGTTTGATTCTCTTGTATGCACCATTCTTGAAATGAATTCTGCAAATGTTAAGTTTATTGAAAAAAGAACAAACAACATGTACATGGTAGACTTAGATGATCCTGCTCATAATAATCTCTGTCTTGCTGTGAGCAAAACTGAGCTGGCTTGGCTATGGCATCGTAGATAAGGACATCCCTGCTATAGTGTCATGCATAAGTTTGCAAAATTCAGCATGGTAAATGGTATGCCTGATGTCTCATTTAAACAAAATGACAAAGTTTGTGATGCATGCACTCAAGGTAAGCACACTAGGAAGTCATTTAAATCTAGAATAGAAAACCAATCTTCTAGACCTCTTGAACTTATTTACATGGATCTGTTTAGACCCACCAGAACAGCAAGTTTAAGTGGAAATAGATATGGCTTTGTTTTGGTAGATGACTTTTCTAGGTTCACTTGGGTGTTCTTTTTATCTCATAAAAATGATGCGTTTGAAGAATTTCAGGCATTCTTCAAGAAAGTTCAGCAGGATGGTAAGTATACTATTTCATCTATCATGTCAGATCATGGAGGAGAGTTCGAAAACTCAGAATTTGATGGCTTTTGTAGGGAAAAAGGAATATCACACAGATGCTCGTCACCAAGAACTCCTGAACAGAATGGAGTGGTGGTAAGAAGAAACATGACTCTTGTGGAGATGGCTAGAACAATGCTGATCGAAGGACAACTTCCAAGGAAATTCTGGGCTGAGGCGGTAAACACTGCGTGCTACATTGTAAATCGTGCAATGGTAAGACCTCTGTCCAAAAAGACTCCATATGAGTTAATGAAAGGTAAGAAGCCATCTGTTGCTCATTTCAAAGTTTTTGGGTCGAAATACTTTGTTCAAAATAATGACAAATTGGACTTGGATAAGTTTGAACCTAAGAGTGAACCAGTCATTTTTCTGGGATATTCTAATCACTCTAGGGCCTATAGAGTCCTAAATTTCAAAACTCAAAATGTAGAAGAATCTCCACATATTGTCTTTGATGAAATGAATGTTAGATCTGAAAATGAACAATCTTGCAGGGACAAGGATGATGGGGAGTTCCTTGAAGCAAAGGAAGAACAAGATCTTCAGGAGAAAGAGTCAAGGCCAGGTGAGAGTCTAGCAGAATCAAGCACTCAAGGTAATGCAGATGCTAATGAAGGTAACTCTCTAACTAATGTTAGAATGTTAAGAGATCATCCTTTATCAAGCGTTATTGGCAATCTGCATGACCCTACTAGAACTAGATCTCACTTTAGGATAATTGAGGAAATGGATAATTTGGCTCTTGTGTCTCAAATTGAACCTAAAAATGTAATTGAAGTCCTAAAAGATGAATGTTGGATAAATGCAATGCATGAAGAACTAAATCAATTCAAGAGAAACAAAGTGTGGCACCTTGTACCAAGACCCAATGAACATTCAGTAATTGGAACTAAGTGGGTTTTCAGAAATAAACAAAATGAAAATGGAATTGTGATAAGAAATAAAGCAAGACTGGTAGCACAGGGGTATAACCAAGAATTCTGCATTGATTTTGAAGAATCATTTGCTCCAGTAGCTAGATTAGAGGCCATTAGATTATTACTTGCATATGCTTGCTGCCATGGAATAAAACTACAACAAATGGATGTAAAAAGTGTGTTTCTTAATGGTCTAATAAAAGAAGAGGTGTATGTTGAACAACCCCCTGGTTTTGAGTGCATAGACTGTCCTAACCATGTTTACAGATTAGACAAAGCTCTTTATGGGCTTAAACAGGCACCTCGAGCATGGTATGATAGACTCAGCTCATACCTCACTGAAAAAGGATATTCAAGAGGTAAAGTGGACCAAACTTATTCACCAAGGTAAGAAACAATGACATTGTTCTGGTTAAAATTTACGTTGATGATATAGTCTTTGGATCCACTAAACCAAGCATGTGTGAGGAATTTGCACAATTGATGACTACAAAATTTGAAATGAGTCTAATGGGTGAGCTGTAATTTTTTCTAGGTCTTCAAATCACCCAAAGCAAGGAAGGATGCTTTATCAACCAGGAAAAATATATCTCTGAACTATTGAAGAAATATCAAATGGAGAATCTTAAAACAATCAACACTCCTATGAGCACCAACACAATTCTGGATGCAGATCTGAAAGGTAAATCAGTGGACGCAAAGACTTATCGAAGTATGATCAGATCACTCCTCTATCTTACTGCATCTAGGCCAGATATCCAATTCTGTGTATGCATGTGTGCTCGTTTTCAATCTGATCCTTGAGAATCCCACTTGAGCTCTGTTAAGCTATCTTTCGATACCTTGCCGGAACTCGAGATATAGGGATTTGGTATCCTGCATCTTGCGCTCTTGATTTAGTATCTTATTCTGATGCAGACTATGCTGGATGCAAACTTGACAGGAAAAGCACAAGTGGCTATTGCCAATTTTTGGGAGGGTGTCTGGTTTCTTGGGCATCCAAGAAACAACACTCAGTGGCACTATCCACTGTAGAGGCAGAATATGTCGCTGCAGGGAGTTGTGGCACTCAAGTGTTGTGGATCAAACACCAACTCCAAGATTATCAAACTGATCTTGGGTGTGTCCCAATCTTGTGTGATAACACAAGTGCCATTAACCTGACAAAGAATCCTATTCAGCACTCTAGGACCAAACATACAGAAATTAGGCATCACTTCTTGCGAGATGAAGTTAATAAAGGAAGCTTTAAATTGATTTTTGTAGACTCAGAACATCAAATTGCTGACATTTTTACCAAGCCTCTAAGTAATGAAAGATTTACTTGTCTTAGGAGAGAGCTTGGATTTTGTAATCCTCATCTTGATGCCTAACTTGTTAGCTCAGTTTATTCTTTGGAATTTGATTGGTTAACTTTACCTAGCAATAAATTGATTACATGCCTTGCTTAAGTTGAAAGTTCTTGGTTTTCAAAAAAGTCACAAATCTAGGGGGAGTTCAGTTTTTGGTCATATTATCTTTCTTGACAAACACATGATAAATAAAAAGCCATCATGTCAATCATTACATTTTCATCAAAACTTTCTGTCATGCATGATCTGAGGGGGAGTTTGCACTAGATTTTTCTTACTGAGGAGAACAAGTTACCACCTTGAGATTAATATTTTGTGAATATGAAGTGTGGCTCACGCAGTTGATTGAACTGGCTTATTAGTGAAGAAGTCCGAGTTAACGTAGTAATGAGGCTGGGTCAACGCACTGATTCAAATATTCTGGAAACAATGCTGGCAGTTCAGCTGATTGGTTGAGTGAGTTAATGCTGTGACATGGTTGAGTTGACGCACTGACAGAAACCTCTTGTAAACCGTTCTGGAGTCAACTTGCTCACTTAAGAAGGGTTCACTCAGTACTGGAGATGAGTCAACGCAATCTGGAAATGTCTGCTGTGCGTTAAAGTCTACTGCTGTGTGAAGTTGTTCTGAAATGGCACTTCCAGTACCTTAGATTGTCTGAAGCCTGGAGTCTTCTCAACTTCTCATCATTTCGTTTCTTCCTCACATATTACATCTATTCATTTCTTTAGCTAGTAGTTGAAGAACCCATCAATCTTTAGTATGAGGGCAGGTTCATGAGCTCTGGAATTTGAGTTGATGTCATAGATGCAGGGGGAGTTAAAATGATAATTCCTTTATGAGAGGTTTTGGTCTTCACTGACTGACTCTATGTAATATTAATGGCTGGAGACTTATAAATCTTATGATCCTTGAATGTTAAAAATTCTTGAACGTAAAAGTGCCTTGCATATAGAATAGCTATAGAACTATTTAATAAAACTATGAACTCATCTACTCTAGAACCATGATGATCAAAAGTAAAGAGACCACTTTGCGCAAAATGAATTTAATATCTGTATTGACCTTAAACTCAGAATAGGTTTAATAAGAGCTGAAGGAATAAACCCTATATATATATATATATATATATGTAATAAATTACAGAGTAATGGCTAGTTTTCACTGAGAAACTATCTCCATGTACCAAGGAAGTGCTAAGGAGCATGTCATGATGTGAGCTACTATCTCTATTCCCAAAGAAAAATAATTCATTGCAGAGCAATGGCAAATTTTCACTGAGAAACTACATTCATGCACCAATGAAGTGCTGAGAGGTATGTCATGATGTGAGTTGCCAACTCTGTTTCATTGGAGCAGAATAGTTAGCTATGCTGAGTAACCGGGGACTCTGGTGTCTGATAAACATGTGTACCCGTGTCAAGATGCTAGCTACACTTGACTGCTAATGAAAATCAAAATTATATATATTCAATAAAAAAATCACAATAAATATATATATATGTGTGTGGTTGACCTTAAGCTCACAAACAATCCTACAGAGTTCATATTCAATACTCGTTAAATTCACTTATATAAGGTTCTCTTGAAATTGAACAATCTAGGAGATAGTTTTGAGAAAGTTCCTGGTGTGCAAACAGTTCTATCTTTATTCCATACACATACTCTTCTTGTTCAAGGGCTTAACTCAAACTCTTAAGATTGTTTTTCTCCACATCATTAAATGAATTAGGGTCTCTTATCATATCTCTCATAAGGGAACTTGAATGGTATCTATTAAAAATCCCTGAATGCAATCTCATCTTTCATATTTCAGTGTTTTTAGAATGCCTCAATACTATGGTTCTTAACTCAATATTTTCCTTCATTTGTTTTTGGCGTCGACTCAGTCCTTCAATGCGTCAACGCAGTCGCGTGGTCACTTTATCAACCTAGTCCGGTTCATCCCGTTGAACCGGCTCTGTCTTTCTGAAATCGAGGGGTCATCTCTTTAAAACCCCTCAACGTAAACGCTTCAACCTCCTCGCCTCTTTCAAAAACCCTGTTGCCTCCTCCCTCTCCGCTTCCTTCATCTTCTTTCCCACGGCACTTCTCTTCCTTGTTGCCGTGTGATTCACCTCCCTACCATGGCTCCTCCGAAAATAGGGACAAAGGACAAGAAGGGTCTAAAGAGAAGAGATCCCATCTTTGCTAAGGGCAAGATTGAGCCTCGAACCAAATCTCAACTTGCTCAAGAGGAGACGTCTCAGTCAGCTCCAAGAACACGGAAGGGAAAAGAGAAGAGCTCGCTAGCAAAGACAAGAAATCTCTCAGAATCAAGGGCAGCGAAGCAGAAGGATACTCACGATGCTCCCGTGGCAGATCCTCTAGAGGAGATACTGTCTTCTTCAGCTCCAAGGAAACGAAATGGAAAAGGGATAGAGCTATCTCTTCGGAAATGCCGTCTCCATCCGAGCCCGCCGACCAAAAAGAGAAAGCTCTCTAAATCTAGGGCAGAAGAGCAGTCTACATCTTTAGCTGCTGCCAAGGGGAAACAAGGTGTGGACAGTTCACATGCAAGGTCTTCTGATCCCTCTCTCACCATCAATATAGAAGAACCTTTGAAAGTCCTTATTCAACGATATATTGTTGATATTGATGTTGAGATGCTTGAGGTTTTTCCGTAGTTATTTCCCACTTTGGATTTTCAGGGTTGGTGGTCTTTTGTCACAAATCATAGAATATATTACCCCACCCTTGTTCGGGAATTTTACAAAAATTTGAAATATGATCCTCACATCCTTAAAATTTCTTCAACAGTCAAAAATGTTCGTTTTGAGTTAACAAATAAATTGTTTACCAGATCATGGAAATTCCCAATGGATGGGGTTCAACTACATAGTTTTCATCTTGATGAACATGACGCTTATGCCCTTCTGACTGAACAGCCTAGTGATCTTATTGTTGTCAAGCAGACATATCTATCTAGTCTGAAAGCCAGTCGGTTCCCTCCCTTCAACAGACTGCTACATCATATCTGTAGATCCATCATTACACCCCAGAGCAGTGGTAGGGAACGAGTTACTGAGATGCAACAATTCTTGCTATAATGTATGCTGAAACAGATCAAGATTTCATTGACTAATGTTATCATTCAGACCATGGGTACATGTCTGAAACAGTCTAGGACACTTCCATATGCTGCCCCATTGACTACAATTTTTAGAAAGGTTGGAGTGAACTTTGGAAATGAAAAGAAACTAAACATTCCCAGATGGAATAGATACTCCTTATTGTACATTCAGAAGTTCATGGGATTTAAAGTTGTGAATGGACAGCCAGTCAGAGTTCTGCCAAGTCAGAAGCATGCCTCTACCTCTGGGGCACCTGTTGTAGAAGTGAGCGAAACAGCACAAGAAAACCCAGCGGCCAGTCCAGCCAGAGTAGACAGACAAGAGGTTAGTCCTGCCAGAATGGACCAACAAGAGGCCTGTCATGTCCAAGCTGATATTGTCATAGCTACTTGTTAAATAGGAGGACGGTGAGCTAGAAGGGGAGGGGATGAATAGATCACCATTTAAAAAATATTTATCCGAGCCGAGGAAATCTTAGAAGATGAGATGGGCTAGGAAGATTGACAATATGTAAAATAATCCGAAACCTTAACCAAGATAAAGCAGGTCACGAGCGCAGAACATATATCACTCAGAATTTCATCAGCACATATGCACAAGCACTAAACGAGCAGTCAGACCAAGGTTTCGAACATCAACAATCACACTTACTTCATGAAACCAGACAGAAGCATAAAGGAAATAGATGCGCACAACCACACCATGGAGAACAAGAGGTTTAGATGGTTCAATCTGCAACCTGCAGACTTACGTCCATCCCTCACTCAAGGCCGAGTGAGGCTTCCCTTTCACAAGAAAGAACCGCAGACTCAGTCTACCAGCAACACGCTGATCCACAGCTTGGGGATCGAAATCCCTACAGACGTTGAACTCACAACTTGCACCCAGGTCTCACACCACAAGACCTGACCCGGAGATAACTCTCCCTTCCTCTTAGACAAGAGGGAACCCAGCAGTGACCCACCCTCACTGCAATTCAGAGACGCTGTCTCTCTTCCTCCTCAGTCGGAGGGAAGAACCCAGGTAGCCTTCTCACTACCTGAACACAAAACCCCGGAGAACTCCTCCCTTCCTCTGATCTAAATCAGAGGGATGACACACTGCGACCCAGAGGATTCACCTCTCTTTCTCTACACCTAGAGGGAACGAAAACAGAGTATCGGAATTTGAGAACGAACAAAAAAAACATAAAGAAATATTGAAAGACAATCGAACGGAGAAACAATGTAGCTTCTTAAAGAAGCATAGACAAAACGTAGCAGAAGACCATTCTCTCCTTCAACACTCTCTCTCTTCCAGGTACGCTCAATGAATGGATCAGGATGGCTTCTCCTCTCCTTCCTCTCGCTCTGGCCTCACCCTTTTTCTTGTGGCTTCGGCGGCCTTTCAGGGGCAGAAACCTTCCTCTATATATCCAGACTCACGAGAGACTGAGGGTGTGGGAGACACGCGCGAAGAAGATGCTTCCAGATGAGCTGAGCCACGTGTTAGATGATTATTCCCTCGAATCACGTGCTCACATGTTTGGAATAACGTTCCAATTTGTCTTTAAGTCCCTGTAAGGTTTCAGAGAATATTCAGTCAATCTTAGAAATATACAAGTCATACATTTGTTCACACAGATTGCACGGGACTTATCAAAGGACTGAAGAACGCGTCAACGCACTAAAGCCTAGACGTTAACGCAATGGATATAATGGAGAACAGGTCCCTTGACAAAACACACTAATGCGTCAACGCATTAGTGACAGCGTCGACGCGTCTGCTTGGTTGTTGATCATAAGACCTTGGGTCATAAGCTCAAGGCGTCGACGCTTCCATCATGCAGCGTCGCCTTAGCTCCTTAGGCGAGACGCTCAAGGCGTCGACACTTCCATCGTGCAGCGTCGCCTCAGCTCCTTAGGCGAAACGCTCAAGCCCTTGGCAACAAGCCAATGTGTCAACGCATCAGGTGACAGCGTCGACACAGTGAACACGACAGCAAGCGAAAGACGCACAATTGCGTCTACGCAGCCAGCCAAGTGCGTCAACGCACTAAAGGCACGGAACCCATATATAAATGAAGACAAATAGATACGAGCCAATGAGTGAACAAGTTGGAGAAGCATTTAATCAGAAGATGTGCATGCAAGTAATTTGATTCATGGTGTTAGTCATCATCAAAACTATAGAGATTCAACAATCTCCCCCTTTTTGATGATGGCAACACCATGAGTCAAATTTAGTGAAAGAGGAAACATCAACCTAAAATAGTCTCATTAGCAACAGCAATAGTTCTCGATAAAACAGCAATGGTGACCTCTCAAAAAACTGAACTCTCAGCACTCATTATCTTTTACCCTCACTAGCTCAACCTCCTCCTTACAACCTCTTCACTTCCCCTTCCAACCTTCTCCCCCTTTGACATCATCAAAACAGAAGAGAAAGAGAGCAGTTGACGCTGGATTGATGAGAAAAGATGGAGAGAATTCCAACAGTAGAATCTCAGTAACAGATCTTAGATGCTTAAGTGGGGCTCTAAGGTCAATGAGGAATCTTGGAGTTCTGGTAAGAGAAAGAGATTCAGAAGAAGCTTGAAGTTTATCAACTTACGATGAGTATGAAAGAAGAGCAAGTGTCAACAAATATGATTGAGGTAGCTATTAAGGCTCGTCAAAAAGACAACAAGAATTTGACACATGAAAACAGCATGTAGGCGCTGAGGACAAACATACCAAGGAGAGAAAGCACTGTAAGTATGCACCTTGGTCAGAGGCCAGCATCCTCAGTTACTCAGTGTAAGAGCCTCATACCTTCTCAGTTAGAGAACAGAGATAGTGACTATTGGTTTTTACATGAGGAGACACCTTGATCAGAGGCCAGAATCCCCAGTTACTTACCACATGGCATCATTGCTCTGCCAACCATAAATTTTGAATTGAATTTCTTTCTTTTGTTTTTGTTTATGAGAACTGATACTTCATGACTTAGAAAGTTCCCATTTCATTGATGGGATTCCTAGTTTCTCATTATACAGTTTTAAACACTGATCAGTTTAACTAGCTCTTCAAGAAGGTTGTTTGAAGACAAAGCCAGGGCAATTACTCGTGGTCTTATCACGAAATCCAATGAAAAGTGTATAACAGAACCCATTTCATATGAGTCTAGTTTGTTCATCAGTCAGGAAACAAAGTAAGAGGATATACTTGTGAAGGTTAATCTTAGCCTCTTAAGACTTACTAGAAGAAGATTCTGGCTAGACTTTAATTGCACAAACTTAAGAATGTAGGAAATGAACGAGGTTCTACTAAGAAGGGAGGCTCAAGATCAATTCTGACAATTAATCCAGCAACAACAACCATCTTTCAAACGTTTTTAATTAGTCAAGCTCCCCCTCTCTAGTAGCTCTATCTCCCATTCTACCCTGATAACAGCAGAGAACCAGACCTGATACCTCTCAAATCTCACACCCGCTCCCCCTCACATAGTGACCCCATCAGAAAAAGTAAGACTGAACTATCACTAAAATCATGGAAAGACATAAAACTGAATTCATTGCCACAGATCAGTCAGAGTTTGTAAATACCAAGTTCTCTTCTCAATGAAGTGAATTTTTCACTATCTAAAGGTTTTGTAAAAATATCAGCAGTTTGATTTGCAGTCCCAACATGAATTAGTTCAAATGTTTTATTTGCAATTTCATTTCTAATAAAGTGGTGCCTGATTTCAATGTGTTTTATTCGTGAGTGTAAAACAGGATTCTTTGCAATGTTTATGGCACTAGTGTTATCACAAAAAATGGGAGTGCAACCTGTCTCTACTTAGTAATCCTGAAGCTGATGCTTAATCCAGATAACCTGAGTGCCACAGCTGCTTGCAGCCACGTATTCAGCCTCTGCAGTGGAAAGGGCCACTGAATGTTGTTTCTTTGAACTCCAAGAAACTAGGCATCCTCCTAAGAATTGGCAGTGGCCACTGGTGCTCTTCCTATCTAATTTGCATCCAGCAAAGTCTGCATCAGTGTATGCAACTAAATCTAATGTGCGAGAAGTAGGATACCATAATCCTAATGTGTGTGTGGCAGACAGATACCTAAAGATCCTTTTTACAGCAGACAAATGAAGTTCAGTAGGCCTAGACTAATATCTTGTACATAAGCCAACACTGAATTGTATGTCTGGCCTAGACGCTGTTAAGTACAAGAGGGATCCAATCATACCTCTCTAGAGTTTTTCATCCACTTGTTTACCTGACTCATCTGCATTAAGGGTCATGCTTGTGCTCATTGGGGTGGATATTTGCTTCAGGTTAGTCATCCCAAACCTTTTTAGGATATCCAGCGTGTACTTGGTTTCGTGAAAGAAACAGCCATCTGACATTTGATTTATCTGTAAGCCAAGAAAATAAGTCAGTTCTCCAACTAAGCTGATCTCAAATTCAGCTGACATAAGTTGTGAAAATTCATTACACAGTTCAGGATTTGTTGATCCAAAGATGATGTCGTCTACGTATACCTGAACTATGATGAGATCTTGTCTTGAATTCTTAGTGAATAAAGTTTGGTCAACATTACCTCTGTTATATCCTTTATTCAGTAAGAAACTGGTCAGCCTTTCATACCAGGCCCGAGGAGCCTGCTTTAGTCCATAGAGAGCTTTGTTTAACCTGAAAACTTGATCAGGTTTAGTCAAAAACTGAAAACCAGGAGGTTGTTCAACATAAACTTCTTCTTTTAGAATTCCATTCAAGAAGGCACTCTTAACATCCATCTGTTGAAGTTTTATGTTGTTTGAACAAGCAAATGCTAATAGAATTCTGATAGCCTCCATTCTAGCTACTGGAGCAAATGATTCATCAAAATCTACTCCATACTCCTGACTGTAGCCTTTAGCTACAAGTCTAGCTTTATTCCTAGAGATGACACCTTCTTCATTCAGTTTGTTCTTAAAAACCCATTTTGTTCCTATTACATTGAAATTTTCAGGTCTAGGTACAAGTTCCCAGACATTGTTTCTATCAAATTGCCCTAGTTCTTCACACATGGCAGTTACCCAATTCTCATCACTTAAGGCTTCTTCAATGGTCTTAGGCTCAATTTGAGAAAGTAAAGCAATTAAGTCCTGATTCTGAACATTTCTGAAATGGGATCTTGTCCTAGGGGGATCATGAAGACTACCAATAATATTGGTTACAGGGTGGTCTTTTAAAACTCTGACATTTGTTGAGGACTCACCTTGTTCGGCTGTACTTACTGGGTTCAGATCAGTGGGTTCTTTAGCCGGTTGTACTTCCTCCTCTTGCATTTGATTCAGGAACTCTCCATCATGACTTATAGACCTGTTATCATCATTTAGGCTGTTAGAGATTTTTGTTTCATCAAAAATAACATGAGGGGTTTCCTCTACAGTTCTATCAGTTTTATTAAAGACCCTGAAAGCCCTAGATGTTTTAGAGTATCCTAGGAATATTCCCGGAATACTTCTAGCATCAAATTTATCTAAGTCTCTCTTGCTGTTATTATGAATAAAGTATTTTGAACCAAAAATTTTGAAATATGAGACATTAGGCCTCTTACCTTTCAGGAGTTCATATGGTGTTTTCTTATGTATGGGTCTTACCAAAGCTCTATTTAGTATATAGCAGGCAGTATTTGCCGCTTCTGCCCAAAAACTCTTCGGTAGCTGACTCTCCATTAGTAATGTTCTTGCCATTTCCACTATTGTCCTATTCCTTCTCTTCACAATTCCATTCTGCTCTGGGGTCCTAGGAGAAGAAAATTTGTGAGTCAGTCCCTCCTTGTCACAAAAACTAGAAAATGAGGAGTTCTCAAACTCTCCTCCATGATCTGATTGGATAACTGTGATCTTGTGGCCTACAAGTTTTTGCTTATTAAAAAAATGTTCAAATTTTTCAAAGGCATCACTCTTATTAGCCAAGAAAAACATCCATGCAAATCTAGAGTAGTCATCGACAATGACAAAACCAAATCTCTTACCATTTAGGCTCTGGGTTCTGGTAGGACCAAAGAGATCCATGTGCAAGTGTTCCATAAGCTTGTTTGACAAGCTCTCAGTCCTTATTTTAAAAGAAGCTCGGGTTTGCTTGCCTAGAGCACATGCATCGCAAGGCTTAGAGAATGATTTGAACTTCAAGCTAGGCATGTCTCTAACTAAGTCAAATTTAGCTAATTTATGTAAGGTGTTAAAGCTAGCATGACCTAGTCGCCTATGCCAGTCAAACATGTTATTCTCTGAATTAGCAGAGAGACACAGATTAGACTCAAACTCAACATCAAGATCCACAATATAGACATTATTGACTCTATTTGCAATGAACTTTATTTTATCGGAGTTTGGTTCTAAAATTTTGCAAGCATGCTCATCAAAGAGGACCTTGTGACCCTTGTCACATAACTGACTAATACTCAATAAATTGTGTTGCAGACCTTCGACCAACAATACTTTTTCAACAGAGTTGGAGGTTTTCTTACCGATGGTTCCGGTCCCAATTATTTGGCCTTTGTTTTTACCTCCAGACTTGACTATCCCTCCTGCTTTCAATTCAAGCTTGCTGAACTTTCTTTGATCCCCTGTCATGTGCCTCGAGCAGCCACTGTCGAGATACCACTTGTTGTTCTTGGCTGCTAGGCTCACCTGCACAATAACATTTTAAGTAGTGTGCTTTGGAGCCCAAGGTAAGTTGGGTCCAAAAATACCGCTCAAATGATTAAGCACAGTTTTGGGGATCCAGATCTGCTTCACCCCTTTTTTCTTTCTGTGCTGAGAATTGACAGTTTTGCTATTGATGTGCATTTCAGTTGTTTCCTTTTGTTTCTCAAGGTGTGTCCAGTTTCTGTTGATAAAAACTTGGGTCCCAGCCAGACCATAATTTCTAAACTGTCTGGTTGAAGACATTTTATTGACAGTATTCTGTGTGTAGTTAGCCCTTCCCATGTTTCTTTTCAAATAGCCCATTCTTTTATTAAAGTCATAGTTGTTGAATTGACAGGCACCTTGTTTCTGGTGCGTGGGCTTGTTGAATTCCTTAAAGACATTTTTTCCAAAATCAGGCTGTTGTTTATGGATGTTCTTTTGTTGTTCTGTACTTTTGGAACTGGATGGGATGTCCAGTTTCTCTTTTCCTTTCTCAGTGCAAAATGTGGTGGTTTTTATCCCGAATGCTTCCTTCTTATTTGGGTTGAAACCCAAACCTTCTCTGTTAAAGTTTACTTTGGTGCCTAACAAGGCGTTCAAATTGCTTTCTCCCAAAACAAACCTCTCACGAGTTTTCTTCTTATCTTCCAACTCCTTTCGCAGAGATATGGTGTTTTCTAGCAATTCATCATTGACCTTTATAACAGCTTCATACCCTTCCTTGATTAAGTCATTTTGTCTCATATTTTCTTCAGTATGTTGATTGGTTTCATCAAGCTGTTTTCTAAGTTTTTTAAGTTCATTCTTAAGAAGATTATTCTCATTTCTTATATTTTCCATCTGAGCTAATTCAGCTACCAGTTTGGAATTTTCTATCTTGACGAGTTCATGTTCTTCATTAACCATATTGAGTTTGCGTTTGATGACTCTATGCTCTTTAGCTAAGGCATTGTACATATCTAGCAGTTCATCATATTTCTCTTCCCAGTCATCAATAGAGTAAGTTACAAAGGGATTGGTTACCTCATTTTTCTCGTTGGCCATCAGACATACTCCTTCAGTCTACATTCTTGAGGAATTAGTCTCTGAGTCTTCTTCTTCATCGCTCCAAGTGCCTACCATAGCTTTTGGCTTTTTCTTGTACACTTTGGAGCCTTTCTTGTGGTAGTCCGGTGTCTTCTTCTGAAGCTCAGGGCAATCTTGCTTCATGTGCCCAAAGTTCCTGCAATGATAACACATCACACCTTTAGCATTCCTATCCTTCTCATTGCCATTGTTCGGATATTTACCTGATGAGTAGTTTCTTCTTTTCCTATATGAATTTCCCTGCATTTTCAGGAATTTCCTGAACTGACGTGTGAGCAGTGCTTTTTCACTTCTATCAAGGTCTGGAATTCCATTAGACTCTCCGCTGCTGCTGTTGCTGCTACTGCTGCTGTGTCGTTCAACTTTAAGAGCAACATTCTTGCCCCTTCTGTCATTTCCTTCTCCTGTTTTCTTGAGATTTATCTCATAGGTCATAAGAGACCCTATGAGTTCAGTGACGGTCATGGTTGTTAAATCCTTTGATTCCTCTATCACAGTGGCTTTTGTGTGCCATGCTGGAGTCAAGGATCTTAGGATCTTCCTGACTATATCCCCTTTAGATATTTCCTTTCCAAATCCCTTGAGGCTGTTTGTGATCAGTGACAGCCTAGCGTACATATCAGTCACGCTCTCCTCTGACTTCATCTTGAATAATTCATACTCAGAGGTTAGGTAGTTTACCTTGGTAGCTCCGACCTGAGAGGTACCCTCGTAAATCAGCGCTAGTTCATCCCACATCTTCTTAGCTGTCTTGCACGCCGAAATTTGGGCATATTCTTCAGGGTGAACTGCGCACTGGATGATGTTGAGCGCAGACCAGTTCAGTCCGGATAATTTGACTTGTTCTTCAGACCACATCTCCTCATTCGGAGGTAAATCATAAGGTCCAGTTGTAATGACTCTCCACAGCTTGTGGCTCTGAGATCGGATGAAAACTTCCATCCTGTTTTTCCAAAAGAAATAATTTGAACCATCAAAATATGGGGGACGGGAGATTGATTGTCCTTCAGCTACGTAGTTGCGAGGACCACTGGTTCCAGGATTACCCAGGTCGTTGGACCCCATCTCGGGTAAACCTGCTCTGATACCAACTGTTAAACAGGAGGACGGTGAGCTAGAAGGGGAGGGGATGAATAGATCACCGTTTAAAAAATATTTGTCCGAGCCGTGGAAATCTTAGAAGATGAGATGGGCTAGGAAGACTGACAATATGTAAAATAATCTGAAACCTTAACCAAGATAAAGCAGGTCACGAGCGCAGAACATATATCACTCAGAATTTCATCAGCACATATGCACAAGCACTAAACGACCAGTCAGACCAAGGTTTCGAACATAAACAATCACACTTACTTCATGAAACCAGACAGAAGCATAAAGGAAATAGATGCGCACAACCACACCACGGAGAACAAGAGGTTTAGATGGTTCAGTCTGCAACCTGTAGACTTACGTCCATCCCTCACTCAAAGCCGAGTGAGGCTTCCCTTTCACAAGAAAGAACCACAGACTCAGTCTGCCAACAACACGCTGATCCACAGCTTGGGGATCGAAATCCCTACAGACGTTGAACTCACAGCTTGCACCCAGGTCTCACACCACAAGACCTGACCCGGAGATAACTCTCCCTTCCTCTTAGACAAGAGGGAACCCAGCAGTGACCCACCCTCACTGCAATTCAGAGACGCTGTCTCTCTTCCTCCTCAGCCGGAGGGAAGAACCCAGGTAGCCTTCTCACTACCTGAACACAAAACCCCGGAGAACTCCGCCCTTCCTCTGATCTAAATCAGAGGGATGACACACTGTGACCCAGAGGATTCACCTCTCTTCCTCTACACCTAGAGGGAACGAAAACAGAGTATCGGAATTTGAGAACGAACAAAAAAAAAGCATAAAGAAATATTGAAAGACAATCGAACGGAGAAACAATGTAGCTTCTTAAAGAAGCATAGACAAAACGTAGCAGAAGGCCATTCTCTCCTTCAGCACTCTCTCTCTTCCAGGTACGCTCAATGAATGGATCAGGATGGCTTCTCCTCTCCTTCCTCTCGCTCTGGCCTCACCCTTTTTCTTGTGGCTTCGGCGGCCTTTCAGGGGCAGAAACCTTCCTCTATATATCCAGACTCACGAGAGACTAAGGGTGTGGGAGACACGCGCGAAGAAGATGCTTCTAGATGAGCCGAGCCACGTGTTAGACGATTATTCCCTCGAATCACGTGCTCACATGTTTGGAATAACGTTCCAATTTGTCTTTAAGTCCCTGTAAGGTTTCAGAGAACATTCAGTCAATCTCAGAAATATACAAGTCATACATTTGTTCACACAGATTGCACGGGACTTATCAAAGGACTGAAGAACGCGTCAACGCACTAAAGCCAAGACGTTAACGCAATGGATATAATGGAGAACAGGTCCCTTGACAAAACACACTAATGCGTCAACGCATTAGTGACAGCGTCGACGCGTCTGCTTGGTTGTTGATCATAAGACCTTGGGTCATAAGCTCAAGGCGTCGACGCTTCCATCATGCAGCGTCGCCTCAGCTCCTTAGGCGAGACGCTCAAGGCGTCGACGCTTCCATCGTGCAGCGTCGCCTCAGCTCCTTAGGTGAAACGCTCAAGCCCTTGGCAACAAGCCAATGCGTCAACGCATCAGGTGACAGCGTCGACACAGTGAACACGACAGCAAGCGAAAGACGCACAATTACGTCTACGCAGCCAGCCAAGTGCGTCAACGCACTAAAGGCACGGAACCCATATATAAATGAAGACAAACAGATACGAGCTAATGAGTGAACAAGTTGGAGAAGCATTTAATCAGAAGATGTGCATGCAAGTAATTTGATTCATGGTGTTAGTCATCATCAAAACTACAGAGATTCAGCACTACTGCTCTATCTCTCCCAGCTATCACTAGAGATATTATGATCATACATGTCCTTTTCAGGAACCCTCTCCTCAAAGGGAACATGAATCTACCTACTTTCCTGAAGAAGAAATGCCAGATAATGTTCATTATGATGCTGGCATGCATGATCAGACTTCTGGTATCAATCCCACCTTGATTCAATTTCTAGAAATGAAGTTCAAGAACATTGATTCTTCCATAATGCACGTGAGCTCAACAATGGAAATGAGGATTTCCCATCTTGAGCAGAAATCAGACAGCAGATGGGAACTGTTTAAGAATGACAAATTCAAGTCAGACAAAAAGCTTCATAACTTCATGGAATCCCTCCTTCAGGTTTGTCAGAAAGCTGGGTCAGTAATGCACAATTTGAAAAGCTTGCATCAACAATTTCTGAACAGGCTAAAGGCTGTGCAGACATATAACTATGATGTCAAGGAAAATCAGTCCAAGCTGAATTTGAAATATTCCACCCTGATTGACAAGAATAATGAGTTCAGTGAAAAGGTTCAGACCTTGTTTGAAAAGATTACATCTTTGGGTAAGGACCTTGCTAAACTATTTGAACGATCCACTCTAGTGGGTGATGAGGTTATGGATGTTTTGCATATTCGAAAAGAAAACTTCCCACCCACAATTGAAGATCAGCGTGATATGTACTGCCCTCTACCAACAGAAGCCTCCTCTTCTGCACCTGAATGGGGATCTCAGCAGAAAGCTCAAGTGGACTATCTGTTTGACATTTTACACAGCTAGTTTGATAGTATCACTTCCAAAGTACAGGATTATCATAAGTCTATCCTACAAAGAGATCAGCAATTTTCGGACAAACTAGACCATTTAGCATCTTCTATGACTCAGCTTCAGCAATAACTGGATACTGTGTCTGCAAACATTCTTCAGTCTCACTCTTCCTCACCTGCTCCCCTTCCTAATGATGGCAAAGGGGCAGAGACATGAAATCAAGTTGGAGCCTGGAATTGCATTGCATCTGCATCAAATGTGATTGAGTGAAGTTTTCCTTCTTTTACATATTTTGTGAAATCTTCGAAAGAAATGGTCTGTGAGAATGTCCAACTTTTTGTTAGAAAAGTTCTTCTATTCTTCTTTTTGATGTTAGACCTTGGACTTAAATGAAATGAATGACATGAACAGGTGTTCTGGTCTCTGAAGTGAATTCCTTGTTTGATCTGAACAATACATTTTTATGTAGATGCAATGGCATACACCTCATAGTTGCCATCATCAAAAAGGGAGAGATTGTTGTGCCCCTGGTTTTGATGATGACAACCATGAGATGTGTGTGTGTTGAGTTCAACAGAACTGATGAATTAACCCTTGATTCATTAACGCATGTATCTACTTTACTCTTGAATGCAAGGAAGAACCAAGGTCTACACAGGATGCTCAAGGCGTCCACGCAGTGGTTTGCATAAAAGGACAGCGTCTACGCAGGATGCTAATTGCGTCTACGCATCAGTTCAAGAGGCAAAAGCATCAATCACTCGCATAGCTCAGTGCGTCAACGCCACAACATGTAAGCGTCGACGCATCTGCTCCTGGTGGAGATAATATATTGTTCGGGGTCAGTCTAGTGAGTTGACGTAGGCACCCTATGCGTCAACACATCTGGCTTATGTACAAAAATGGTCTGTGGGCAGTTCAAGGCTGCGTCAACTTCTTAGTCACAATGAGTTGACGCCATCTGAATTTCATCAAGAGATGATTGGGTGGACCCTATCCGTAAGTGGCGTTAGATGCCACATCATCTAACAGAGCATGCGCTCTCTTTCCCTCGCGATTCTAGAAGCCTCTAGGAGAACAATCATTGGGCTAACCAGAAAATCTGGTTGGGGCCCACAAGAGGAATATTCACGTGAATCAAAAGAGCGCCGGAGATTGAAGTCGAAGAAGTGGTAGAAAAATCGGCAGCAAAGAAGTAGCTCTGAAGCAGAGGGACCGAATCAATCATCTTCCTCCTGGCGTGCTGTTGCATCCACTCAAGATCAGAGGAAGCCCAGTGGCAGTTGATCATCGCAAGACTATCTACCATCCAGAAGGAGAAAGCCAGCTGATCGACAAAGCCTTTTCTCTCTGATCTCTATGTTTGAGATTCGAGAATCAGCACCATCATACATATGAAGCTCTTTCTGTCAATTTGTTTTGGTGACTTCGTTTCTTGTTGTTCATTTCAGTTTGAATTCTATTACTGCTATTCTCCCTCATACGGGTGATTGTAGAGGGAGGTTTTTTTATCAAGCCGGGTGTGCTTGGATCAAGGGGTTTGGGTGTGTATGTCCTCAAGATGTTTGTCAACGGGTAATTGTTGAGAGGATGTGTTCCTCTTGTTAACCAACCTGTAGTGGTCAACATTGTCGAGGGGATTGTTCCTCGGTTTAGCAAAGCTGTAAGTTTCAGCAGGGATCCTCACTGATCTAGTGAGGGGTGGACGTAGGTCTCCACAGGGAGACCGAACCACCATAAAAATCTGTGTTCTCTTGTGGTTTGATGTCTCTTGCAATATCTGTGTGTCGCTAGATGATTGATTAGGTTCGATCTCCACACCTTTTGTTTACTGAATTTTGAACTAGTATTCTGCTACTTAAAAGTTGATTGTGATTTTTCGCAAAAGATTTCAAAGGGTCAATCTATTCACCCCCTCCCCCTCTAGTTTGACCATCCACTTAATCCAACAAAATCTACCTTATTTGTCTACAATCTTAGCTCATTTCTTCTGTCAATTACTAAACTGGAGAGGGGAAATCTAACCGCCCGAACGGAGAGGCCAAACGAGGTCCAACCTGACCCAACGAGGCCCAGCTCCTTGAATTGGTAGCCCCAGGGCCCACTTATTATAAGCCCAATAACTCACTTGGATCAAGCGCTTCCTAGGTGGCCTTCGGGTTGGGAATGAAGTCCCGCGATCGATGACACCCAAGAGGGGGGGTGAATTGGGTCATTACAGATTTTAAGAACTTTTAACACATTTAAAACATATATTAAGAGCAAGCAACAAACAAGAATAGATCTGATGGATTACAAAATGAATCTAGCTAAATCACCCGTACAGCAATTCTTTGGTACCAGGCGGAGTCCGGGAATCCGAAGATTCTCTCATACAAGGTATTTTCCTCCCGACAGGATTGATCGTGTCGATCAGAACCTACATTTTGATATATCAAAGATCTCCCGTAAAAATGTTAATAGAGCTAGATCTAAACAAAGGAACTATATGATAACGCAATATGCAAACGTGCTAGAGCATAATTGGAGGTAGGAGATGAGGAGCAAACCACACAGAACACCACGATTTTTAGGTGATTTGGATGCAACAACTACAACCTACATCCACCCCTCACCTACTGTGAGGATTCACACACTATCTTGTAGAAGGTTACAAGATCAAAGCACACACACACAGACTCGTGTGAGTTCAGAACTCCCAGGAAGGTGCACAAGCACTGAAGCACAAAGAAGAGTGAAAAACAAAGAGATCACTCACACACACACACGGATCTGCGTAGATCCACACACACACAGGTGTTTGAATATTACAAGAACATAAAATTAAAGCCCAGTAAGATTGGAATGAGAAAATAGAAAATGAAGACACAAAATCAAGCTCCCCCTTAGTGGATGAAGATGGTACTGGATGAAGCTAGCTCCCAGCTCGATCTTCACTTCAATGGCCTTCAAATCAACTTGAGAAGCTTGCACTTGGATGAAGAACTTCTTGCACGAAGCATTGTTCACGGAGCTACAGTGCACCCCTCGTTCTCCTTTGATGGCCTCCCTTGTTCTTTCTTCAATCAACTAGGTTTTTGACCCCAATGATATTATTTATAGATCTTGGGTGGTCAAGGGACATGCCACAGACCAGATCCACAAATCATGGTGAATTTGGTAGCTTTGAGATTAAATAACTCCTAGAGAATAGGCTTCCCACGTAGAGAATACAAAGTCAAAAATAGGGGCTTTTCGAAGCTGGCGGTCGACCGGTATACTGGGGTGGTCGATCGGAATTTTACAGGAAATGCCCGTTGGTTGTTGGGAAAACCAGTCGACCACTCCTGGCTGGCAGTTTACCGCTGGCTGGGATTTCTGCAAAAAATAAAAGGTTAGCCAATGCAGTATAATACATGAACGAATCAGTTTATGGCTACCTTGTTCCAATCAAGGTGAGTTGGTTTAAGCTTAGCTTGGGTGGTTTAGAAACCAAAACAAGGATTTATGCATTTGGAAGGGTTTAAACAATTAAGCATAATACATGGTGAAGTAGGCTTTGAATGCGTGTTAAATTCGAACTTGATTGTTGAAACATAACACGTGAGAAAACATAAAACCTGGATTTTGTTATCATCTAAATCACCTAGATATACTCAACAATCTCCCCCTTTTTGATGATGACAAAACTGAAGGGGTTTTGAAATACATGAACGTGCCTTTGAGCAATGTTTGAAGTTGAGATCAAGGTTCGAAATCAAAGCATTTCACCCACATCCTGTCACGCCAGCGAATACAAACCATTCAACATTTTATTTGCCAATTAGAAAAGAAATGAGATATAGGAGCCAACCATTTTAGATCAAACACCAGTTGCATTCAATTCATCATTTCAGTACAAGGTACATTAGTGCAAGAGTGAATGCACGACTCTAGACTCAAGAGACTAAACAAATGCATAGACACAGACTCATGATCCTCACATGATCAAACATGCAAACACACAACCATACACGGACATACATAAATATATAAAGCCCTGCACTACTACTTCTCCCCCTTTGGCATCATCAAAAGAGGATGGGACAGACGAAGGGGGACCCAAGTGACACAAAACCAAAGGATAGCAAGCTAGAGGGAGAAGAAAAGAAAAATCCTCATGGTGCATCTGTAGGTGGAGGTGGCTGATCCTCTGGAGGAGGGGGCTGGTATCCAAGGAGATGGCGGATGTCTTCAAGAGCATGAACTTTAGCGTGAAGAGTATCCCGAATACGGCCAATGGGGAGGTCACGAGCCACATCATGACGAGCCATGCCAAGAAGTGTATTGTTCATGATGTGGAAGGACTGACTAGAATCAGCAACACTGTTGTTGTGGCCTGACATGGTGTCAACAAAATTACCCATAGTGTCGACGTGATCCCCGAGAGCAGAAAGTCCCTCCCCAAAAGTATCCACACGAGTCTCTAGCCCAGTGAACCGCCTGTCAAAAACCTCATAGTCTACCCAAGAAGGCTGGGTGGCTCCTTGAGTGGAGGACTCTCCATGATGAAACTGAGTAGGAGAAGGCATCTCCGGATCCATATGCTGCGGCGAAGGTGGAGGAGGCAGCTCAGCATCCATGTGATGAGGTGAGGGTGGAGGAGGCTTGATGTGACACAACCTAGGACTTAAACAAACAAGCACAATCACAATCAAACGGACCGATGTCGGCGACCGCTCACCCGATGCTCACCAAGACCCAGGGTAACTTGGCAATGCCAAGTGGAGGTTGTGTGGGCTGGGCCCTTGCTAGTAGAGGGCTAGCAAGGCCTAAGTTGATTCCCAAGGGTAATGGCAGCCCAATTCAAGGGAGCCGACGTCGTGTCGAGGGCACGGGTTCCACTCTTTTCCCACGGTGATCACCTATAGCAAAGGAGCTTAAGGATCGGGCTCTCATTCACGGCCAGTAGAGTTTATGAACTAATATTGAAAGAACAAGCACAAATTAGAGCAAAGTTTGGAGCACTTACTCGATCGGTTTGAAGAAACCGGTCCCGCTCGGAGACGAGGGCGAGCGGGGAGGAGGGTGGATCCCCACACGCCGCGTCGGGGTAGCTTGACCTGCCCAAATGATTACAATACTACACCTCTCGCAGGAGGGGGATCTTGGGGTGGGGGTTAAGTGATATTACAACTAAAACTACCTCCACATAGGGAGGGGCCTTCAGCCGGCCAAGCGGGGAGGGGAACTTGAGAGAGGAACACCGAAGATGGGAGGTCGCCGGTTCTGTCCACGTTCTGTGGGTGCTGACAGATGATCGAAGAAATGGTTGCTGCGACTGATGCCGAATTTTTTTGGGGATGAAACCACCTGGAAAATCTTCGTAGGAGGCCATGGAAGTCGTCCAAATTTTTTTGATTTCTTATGGCACCGACGCTGGTCTGGGTGGAGGCCCGAGCAGGGAGGCAGATTCTTGGACTGGCAGCTTCTGGCAGCCAACAGCAGGTTGCAGAGAATGCCCCGTCAGCTCCTGAACTCAGAATCAAGCACCGCTAGAGTTTTTGGAATCGTGGACGAGTCCTCTTCGCAGAAAAACTGACGGAGAAGCCAAACGATGCCTGAGAAGACCAGGGGAGTCTGAACACTGATGACAGGTCGGTGCAGGCTGTGGGAAGCTGAACCACGTACCCGAGGGAGGAAAATGATAACTATGGCCCACAGACGTCAATAGAAGTTCCACTTCTTGATTCTGAAAGTAGACAGGAAGAGGAATAACTTTGCAGAAGAACTTGTGGCCTGAATCTTCCAAGGTTCATCATGGCAGAGCTTCTACTATGGCTCAGGTGCTCAGCAGGGGCAGCTCTCTTGGGCCTTCAGATTCTCTGGGATGTGGTCGGGGTCGCCTCTGAAAACTGCTACTCTTCTGCTGCCAGCGAACTGAAAACTGGAGGTTGAAGATGGTGGGGGGAAATGGGGTACATGGGAGGGGAAATGGAGGTGGATGAGTGTGGGGAGAACCCTGGCTGTGAGGGGGTCTAGGAGGGGGTGTTCCAAGGTGTGGGAGGGGAAGAATAGGGTCTGGAAGGGGGTCTAACAGGTGGTGGGAGGAGGAGCTACGAATTTGGGTTTGGAGGGAGAAGGAGGAAGGTGGGGGGGCACAAGTGGGTGGAGGGCATGTGAGTTTGAATTTCCTTTAATGTGGGGTGGTCAATGGTGGTCTTGGGGATGGGAAGAGGTGCCTTGGGAAGGTGGAGGGCTGCTTTGGGTTGTGGGAAGGGTGCTTGGGGAAGTGGGTGGGGCAGTTGGGGGTTGGGAGGTGGAGCTGGATTGGTGGAAGCTCTCTTGGGACTAGGGGGTGGAGTAATGGGATGTGTGGGGAAGGGGAGTGGTCTTTAATGGGGGTAGGTGGGAAAGTGGTGGTTGGGAAGGGAGGAGAGAGAAAATTTTTGAACTTGGGTGTTGAGGAGAGAGAAAGGGGAGTGAAAAAGAGAGATTAAGAGAGGGATGGGTGGGGAATCTCTCCCCTAGGGTCTCTCACCCAAAAAATGAAATCTCTCCACTAGATAAGAAGTGTAAACTCTCAAAATGGTAAGTTTTTCATTCATTGATTCATTAGTTCAAATGGAGGAAATGGGGTCCTATATATAGGCAACCCACATTTCTACAAAAGACCTTGACTTTTAACACAATGACAAATAACCAAGGGAAGGGGGGGTGCCCTTGGGCCAAGCCCAATGAATTGGGCCCATAAACTAATCTATCAATATAATGACACTTAACCTAGGTAAATGACTCATTAACCTAGGTACAAGACTCAAATAAAAGGAAAATTACATAATTATGACTCAAAGAAAATATGAACGTTACATGAATTGACTTAGAAAAATGTGACGGATGTAATGGAACCATGCTGGCGGGCAACCGGGGCTTTGAAAATATATGGGGTGAGAGATGCCCCCATCATACTCCCGGGGTGCGGAGAACTCGACTCCGTCGAGTAAGAGTCGTTCCCTCCTCGGAGGGTGTAGAAGTGGTATCGCCCACAAGT
Source organism: Amorphophallus konjac (assembly GCA_022559845.1). Taxonomy (NCBI): domain Eukaryota; kingdom Viridiplantae; phylum Streptophyta; class Magnoliopsida; order Alismatales; family Araceae; genus Amorphophallus; species Amorphophallus konjac. The sequence goes on along the minus strand of CM040120.1, from coordinate 205,241,774 downwards.
CTTCCGAACGAGACCGATCCATCCACCTACCGAGATAGCGCTCGTATACCTTGCTTCTGGTGGTAGTGACATGTTCACCCAATATTCATTCAATGCGCTCACGCTGGGCTCTCTTGGCTGGTGGTCTCTCCTCTCGGGCGGGTGCTCTCTCAACAGGAGGAATAGGCTCAATATTCTCACTGGGTACCACCGGGGGCCCCTTATATGGCACTAGGTCGGCTACATTGAATGTGGGACTTACTCCATACTCCTCGGGAAGATCTAACTCATAGGCATTAGTGCCAAGGCGTCTCAAAACCCGAAAGGGACTAGCCCCATGATGCCTCAACTTAGAGATGGCTCTCGGGGGGAGCCTCCTCGTCCTCACCATCACAAAGTTACCCACATGGAATTCTTGGTGCCGTCGATGAGAGTTGGCTTACCTTTTATGAGTCTCATTCTTTTTACTTATGTGCTTGCTAAGGTTTTCATGTAATTTTGTGAATGCTGACATTCTAGGGGTGATGGGTGGACCTGGGCAACCAAAAGTAGACCAATCATGCTTTGATGCCAAGAAGACTTTCATGTAATTTGGAGGGCCGGGGCAACCATATGTGGACTTATCATGTAATGTTGTCATGTAGACTTTGGTGGGCCTAGGTGGGCTGGGGCATCCGTAGGTGAACCTATCATGCAAGGTGGTGATGAATGTAGGGGGACCCGGACATCCGTAGATGCTTTTGACATGCTTAAGACCCATGATAAATGAAGGTGGACCAATACATCCGAATATGGGCCACTCATGCTTTCTACTTGACATGTGGGTGGTATGAATGAATGGACCCCTCATGGTGTTCATGCCAAGTGGTGTGGTAAGCCTAGACACATGCATGTTTTTCCTAAGGGTGACTTCCATGTGTATAGGTGTGGGACAACCTTTGAACTCCCATTGGAAAGGATCGAACGGATCTAAGAATGTGGTCATCATGGGGTGGAGCACAACCTCATTACCTAGGGATATGTGGCCCAATGTCATGGCTCCCAAGGTGTAACCCAGGTCTAGGATGGAGTGGATTGGGTCAAACATGGTGAGTTGGTGTAGGGAAAGGTGGGTGGTGGATAAAGTGTTTGGGTCACACGAGTCTCTTGACTCTCATTGGAATGGATCATATGGATCATAAAATGGGTTACCTAGGGGGAGGAACTCCATATCCTCAAGATCCTCAAAAGGTGCTAAGTCATCCTTCTCCATGATAGTTGGGCCAATGTTCTTGGCAAGTGGGTCGGCCATGAGTGGAGGGCTTGGCTTTCTACCCGAGATAAGAAGCTCTAAATCGAGGAGAAGGTTGGGCTCATCGGGTGTAGGGAGGAATAGAAGGAGGTCGCTAGTGTAGCAACCAATGGTACAAACCGAGGTGATAGACCCTATGCATAGGTGTAGGAGGCTAAGTGATGGGGACATCACCTCCCATGCCTACGTTCACAGCTCGTCTCCTCGCCCCGGTTGCATCCGGCATGGTCTAGTCATTTAATTTTGAGTCCTATGTAATTTTTATTTGAGTCATTTGATGTATTTTACCTTTTATTTGAGTCATGTTCCTAGGTCTTGTTTTCATTTCCCTAAGTTTGAGTGTCATTAGGTTGTCTAGTTAGCTATTGGGCCCAATTCATTAGGCTTGGCACAAGGGCTCTCCCCTACCCCCTCGATTATTTGTCATTGAGTCAATTGTCAGGGACTTTTGTAGAAATATGAGTTTCCTATATATAGGACCCCATTCCCCCCCATTTCAACTTAATGAATCAATGAATGAAAAACTTGCCATTTTGAGAGTTTACACTTCTTATCTAGTGGAGAGATTCCATTTTTTGGGTGAGAGACCCTAGGGGAGAGATTCCCCACCCTTCCCTCTCTTAATCTCTCTTTTTCACTCCACTTTCTCTCTCCTCCACACCCAATTTCGAAAATTTTCTCTCTCCTCCCTTCCCAACCATCACTCTCCCACCTACCCCCATTAAAGGCCACTCCCCTTCCCCACACACCCCATTACTCTACCCCCTAGTCCCAAGAGAGCTTCCACCAATCCTAGCTCCACCTCCCAACCCCCAACTACCCCACCCACTTCCCCAAGCACCCTTTCCACTACCCAAAGCAGCCCTCCACCTTCCCAAGGCATCTCTTCCCATCCCCAAGACCACCATTGATCACCCCACATTAAAGGAAATTTAAACTCACATGCCCTCCACCCACTTGTGCCCCCCCCACCTTCCTCCTTCTCCCTCTAAGCCCAAATTTGTAGCTCCTCCTCCCACCACCTGTTAGACCCCCTTCCAGACCCTATTCTTCCCCTCTCACACCTTGGAACATCCCCTCCTAGACCCCCTCACAGCTAGGGTTCTCCCCACACTCATCCACTTCCATTTCCCCTCCCATATACCCCATTTCCCCCCACCATCTTCAACCTTCAGTTTTCAGTTCGCTAGCAGCAAAAGAGTAGCAGATTGCAGAGGCCACCCCGACCACATGCTAGAGAGTCTGAAGGCTCAAGAGGCATCCACGGAAGCGTCTGCCTGTCCTCTTCGCAACGGTCTTGGTTTCATCCCCATCGGAGATCGGTGCTGCTTTGGAGGTCCATTCTTCACCGACTGCGCAGAGGTGTCCCTGCAGAGGTCCTGAGTCGGAGAAGGATCTTCACCACGCCAAACCTCGCAGGAATCAGGCCAAGGGTTCTTCTAAAAAGTTCTACCTCTCCCTGTCTACTTTTAGAATCAAAAAGTAGAACCCCGTTTGGCATCCGATAGCAGGAGTTACCGATGTTCTCCCTCAGCTTCGCAGTCCTGCTACCCACAGTCTGCTCCGACCAGTCAACAGTGTTCAGAGTTCCCTGCTCTTCTCCGGCATCGTCTGGCCTCTCCGTCAGTTTTTCTACGAAGAGGATTCGTCCATGATTCCAACGACTCTGACGGTGCTCGATTCCAAGTTCGGGAGCTGCCGGTACATCCTCTGCAACCTGCTGTTACTGCGCTGATCTGCCCCCTGCAGAGGTTCTGAGCCGGAGAAAAAGCTTCACCACGATGAACCCAAGAGGAGCCAGGCCACGAGCTATTCTAAAAAGTTCTTCTCCTTCCTGTCTACTTTTGGAATCAAGAAGCGGAATCCTGTTCGGCATCCGTTAGCAGAAGTTATCAATTTTATTCCTCGGTAGTGCTACTCTACTTCCCCACAGTCTGCACCGACCTCCCCTCACTCTTCTGGATCTACTGTTCTACTTTGGCATCTTTTGGTGTCCTCGTTTGTTCAGCTGCAAAGAGGACCCGTCCACGGTTCCAACGGTTCTGGCGGCACCTGATTTGGAATTCGGGAGCGGCCGGGGCAACCTTTTCTTCCTGCTGTTAGTAACCAGTTGCTGTCAGTCCAGGAATCAGCGACCCTGTTCGAGCTCCTACCCAGGCCAGCAGCGACCCCAGAAGAATTCGGAAAAATTCAGAGGCACTCCAGTTCCAGTAACTAAGATTTCCTCACTAGTCTCGCCCTCGGCAAAATTTCTGATCAAGTTCTGCAGCCACAGTACCAACTGTCTATCCACAATTTCTGAGAGAAGGCAGATTCGGCATCTTCATTTCATCATCGTTTTAGCCCTAGTTTCCCCCCCCCCCCCCCGCTTGGCCGGCTGAAGGCCCCTCCCTGCGTGGAGGTAGTTTGATTGTAATCCATTAACTCCCACCCCAAGATCCCCCTCCTGCGAGAGATGTAGTGTTGTAATTTGGTTTGATCAGGTCAAGCTACCCCGGCGCGGCGTGTGGGGAACCCACGCTTCCCCGCTCGCCCTCGTCTCCGAGCGGGACCGGTTTCTTCAAACCGGTCGAGTAAGTGCTCTTTAACCTTGCTCTAATTCATGCTTGTTCTTTCAATATTAGTTCATAGTTCTGCTGGCTGTGAGAGTGAGAGCTCGATCCTCAAGCCCCGTTGCTTTGAGTGATCACCGTGGGAAGAGAGAGTAACCCGGTGCCTTTGGCACTTTGTCGGCCCCATTGAATTGGGCATCCACAACCTTTGGGATTCAAATCTTGGCCTTGCTGGCCCTCTACCAGCAAGGGCCCAACCCCTCAACCTCACCTTGGCATTGCCAAGTTACCCCGGGTCTTGGTGAGCAACGGGTGAGCGGTTGCTATTATCGGTCCGTTTTGAATGCTTAATTGTGCTTGCTTGTTGAGTCCTAGGTTGTGTCACATCAATTGGTATCAGAGCCAGGTTCTAGACTTGTCTCTACTAAGTCTTGTCCTAGGGCCATTGCATGCATCACCCTTGTCCACTATCATGACTACCTCATACATGGCATATTCGCCACTCTTAGGCCCATTAGAAGCCTTTGTGTTTGATGGATCCCGCCCTAGCATATATCTAGAATGGGAGAAGTCCATAGACCAACACTTTGGGAGGTTTACCCTGTCAGGGCTTGTCCAAGTCAACTATGCCAAGAGTTTGCTTTGGCGCCAAGCTAGGAAAGAATGGGAGAACATTGTAGGTTTGAGAGAAGCCAAAGGGGAAGCACCCATTGAATCTTGGGATGAAATGAGGGCCGATCTTAGAAAGATATATGCACCCCAACCCAAACCTCTTCAACCAACCGATCTTTCACCCCCGAACCCAACTCCCACCCATGAACTTCCCCGACCAAGCCCAACCCAAGTCCACCCATGTTCACCACCCGGAGAGTGCCATGCACTGACCATTATCACTCCACCCACCATAGACTATCCTACCCCATTATCCTTGGAAGTTGTGGCCCACACTCCTACCCAAGTGGAGATGGATGCCAATCCGGATTCACCTCCCACCATAGAGAACATCCTAGACCCCCCACCTCCACCCACCTCTCCTAGTTCGGGTCCTCATGAGCCGCACACCCTAACCATGAATGAGTCCATACTCCAATGGCTTAAGCAAGGCCCCACCATTCCTAGCTCACCACCTTACCTCTCACCCTTGGCATATCAAGTCCAAATTATGCCCACCCGGTCTTCCCATGTCACACTTCAAACCTCCTACTTTGTGGAAGGCTTAGGGGACCTAGTGGACTGTTTACAATGGCAAGTCTACCTGACCAATATGCTAGCCATAGGACCATTGGAGTCTAGCCCCATCTACTCTAGTGGACCCTTCCTAGCTTACCCCGCCACTGGTTCCATCACCTCCATCTACACTAGTGGCCATTATACGAGTGAAATCCTCCTCTTTCTCCCCAAGGATAAGAAACCAATCTTGGCCCACTTCCCACCCATCAAGATTCCAATTGCTTTAATTGGCCAACCCACTAGAGACCTTGGCCCAATTATCTTGGAGGAGGATGACTCACCGTTTGGGTACCTTGAAGACATAGAGTGCCACCCTCTAGGAAGACCTTTCCACTACCCCTTTGATCCCTTCCTATGGGAGCCTAGACCCCTATGTGACCCAACCACCTTATCCACCACCCACCTTTCCCTAACCCAACCCACCATGTTTGACCCAATCCACCCCATCCTAGACCCGGGTTACACCTTGGGAGCCATGACCTTGGGCCACATATCCCTAGGTAATAAGGTTGTGCTCCACCCCATGATGACCACCTTCTTAGATCCATTCGATCCTTTCCAATGGGAGTTCAAAGGTTGTCCCACACCTATACACATGGAAGTCACCCTTGGGAAAAACATGCATGTGTCTAGGCTTACCACACCACTTGGCATGAACACTATATTGGGTCCATTCATTCATATCACCCACATGTCAAGTAAAAAGTATGAGTGGTCCATGTTCGGATGTAATGGTCCACCTTCATTCATCATGGGTCTTAAGCATGTCAAAGGCATCTACGGATGTCCGGGTCCCCCGATATTATCACCACTTTGCATGATAGGGCCACCTACGGGTGCCCCGGCCCACCTAGACTGACCAAAGTCTACACTACATCATTACATGATAGGTCTACTTTTGGTTGTCCAGGTCCACCCATCACCCCTAGAATGTCTGCATTCACAACATTGCATAAAGAGATCCGCAAGCACATTAGCAAGAAGAATGTGACTTATAAAAGGCGAGCCAACTCTCATCAACGTCACCAAGAATTCCATGAGGGTGACTTTGTGATGGTAAGGATGGAGAGGCTCTCCCCGGGAGCAATCTCCAAATTGAGGCCACGTGGGGCTGGTCCCTTCCAGGTCCTGAGGCACATTGGTGCAAATGCCTATGAGTTAGATCTCCCCGAGGAATATGGGGTAAGTCCCACATTCAGTGTCGCCGACCTAGTGCCATACAAGGGACCCACGGTGGTACCTAGTGAGGATATTGAGCCTATTCCCTCCGTTGAAAGAGCACCCACCCGTGAGGAGAGTCCACCAGCCAAGAGAGTCCAGCGTGAGCGCATTGAACGAATATTGGATGAACAGGTCACTACCACCAGGAGCAACGTATACGAGCCCTATCTCGGTAGGTGGATGGATCGGTCTCGTTCGGAAGACTTGAGGGCAGTACCACTTCTACACCCTCCAAGGAGGGAAGGACACATACTCGACGGAGTCGTGTTCTCCGCACCCCGGGAGTATGATGGGGACATCACCTCCCATGCCCACGTTCACAGCTCGTCTCCTCGCCCCGGTTGCATCCGGCATGATTTAGTCATTTAATTTTGAGTCCTATGTAATTTTTATTTGAGTCATTTGATGTATTTTCCCTTTTATTTGAGTCATGTTCCTAGGTCTTGTGTTCATTTCCCTAAGTTTGAGTGTCATTAGGTTGTCTAGTTAGCTATTGGGCCCAATTCATTGGGCTTAGCCCAAGGGCTCTCCCCTACCCCCTCGGTTATTTGTCATTGAGTCAATTGTCAGGGACTTTTGTAGAAATGTGGGTTTCCTATATATAGGACCCCATTCCCCCCCATTTCAACTTAATGAATCAATGAATGAAAAACTTGCCATTTTGAGAGTTTACACTTCTTATCTAGTGGAGAGATTCCGTTTTTTGGGTGAGAGACCCTAGGGGAGAGATTCCCCACCCTTCCCTCTCTTAATCTCTCTTTTTCACTCCACTTTCTCTCTCCTCCACGCCCAATTTCAAAAATTTTCTCTCTCCTCCCTTCCCAACCACCACTCTCCCACCTACCCCCATTAAAGGCCACTCCCCTTCCCCACACACCCCATTACTCCACCCCCTAGTCCCAAGAGAGCTTCCACCAATCCTAGCTCCACCTCCCAACCCCCAACTACCCCACCCACTTCCCCAAGCACCCTTTCCACTACCCAAAGCAGCCCTCCACCTTCCCAAGGCATCTCTTCCCATCCCCAAGACCACCATTGATCACCCCACATTAAAGGAAATTCAAACTCACATGCCCTCCACCCACTTGTGCCCCCCCCACCTTCCTCCTTCTCCCTCCAAGCCCAAATTCGTAGCTCCTCCTCCCACCACCTGTTAGACCCCCTTCCAGACCCTATTCTTCCCCTCTCACACCTTGGAACATCCCCTCCTAGACCCCCTCACAGCCATGGTTCTCCCCACACTCATCCACTTCCATTTCCCCTCCCATATACCCCATTTCCCCCCACCATCTTCAACCTTCAGTTTTCAGTTCGCTGGCAGTAGAAGAGTAGCAGTTTACAGAGGCGACCCCGACCACATGCCAGAGAATCTGAAGGCTCAAGAGGCATCCACGGAAGCGTCTGCCTGTCCTCTTCGCAACGGTCTTGGTTTCATCCCCATCAGAGATCGGTGCTGCTTTGGAGGTCCATTCTTCACCAACTGCGCAGAGGTGTCCCTGCAGAGGTCCTGAGTCGGAGAGGCAGCTTCACCACGCCAAACCTCGGAAGAATCAGGCCAAGGATTCTTCTACAAAGTTCTACCTCTCCCTGTCTACTTTCAGAATCAAAAAGTAGAACCCCGCTTGGCATCCGGTAGCAGGAGTTACCAATTTTCTCTCTCAGCTTCGCAGTCCTGCTACCCACTGTCTGCTCCGACCAGTCAATAGTGTTCAGAGTTCCCTGTTCTTCTCCGGCATCTTCTGGCCTCTCCGTTAGTTTTTCTACGAAGAGGATTCGTCCACGATTCCAACGACTCCGACGGTGCTCGATTCCGAGTTCGGGAGCTGCCGGTACATCCTCTGCAACATGCTGTTACTGCGCTGATCTGCCCCTTGCAGAGGTTCTGAGCTGGAGAAAAAGCTTCACCACGATGAACCCAAGAGGAGCCAGGCCACGAGCTCTTCTACAAAGTTCTTCTCCTTCCTGTCTACTTTTGGAATCAAGAAGCAGAATCCCGTTCAGCATCCGTTAGCAGAAGTTATCAATTTTATTCCTCGGCAGTGCGACTCTACTTCCCCATAGTATGCACCGACCTCTCCTCACTCTTCTGGATCCAATGTTCTTCTCTGGCATTGTTTGGCATCCCCGTTTGTTCTGCTGCAAAGAGGACCCGTCCACGGTTCCAAGGGTTCTGGCGGCACTTGATTTGGAGTTTGGCAGCGTTCGGGGCAACCTCTTCTTCCTGCTGTTAGTAACCAGTTGCTGTCAGTCCAGGAATCAGCGACCCTGTTCGAGCTCCTGCCCAGGCCAGCAGCGACCCCAGAAGAATTCGAAAAAATTCAGAGGCACTCCAGTTCCAGTAACGAAGATTTCCTCACTAGTCTCGCCCTCGGAAAAATTTCTGACCAAGTTCTGCAGCCACAGTACCAACTATCTATCCACAATTACCGAGGGAAGGCAGATTCGGCATCTTCACTTCATCATCATTTTAGCCCTAGTTTTTCCCCCCCGCTTGGCCGGCTGAAGGCCCCTCCCTGCGTGGAGGTAGTTTGATTGTAATCCATTAACCCCCACCCCAAGATCCCCCTCCTGCGAGAGGTGTAGTGTTGTAATTTGGTTTGATCAGGTCAAGCTACCCCGGCGCGGCGTGTGGGGAACCCACGCTTCCCCGCTCGCCCTCGTCTCCGAGCGGGACCGGTTTCTTCAAACCGGTCGAGTAAGTGCTCTATAACCTTGCTCTAATTCATGCTTGTTCTTTCAATATTAGTTCATAGTTCCGCTGGCCGTGAGAGTGAGAGCTCGATCCTCAAGCCCCGTTGCTTTGAGTGATCACCGTGGGAAGAGAGAGTAACCCGGTGCCTTTGGCACTTTGTCGGCCCCATTGAATTGGGCATCCACAACCTTTGGGATTCAAATCTTGGCCTTGCTGGCCCTCTACCAGCAAGGGCCCAACCCCTCAACCTCACCTTGGCATTGCCAAGTTACCCCGGGTCTTGGTGAGCAACGGGTGAGCGGTTGCTATTATCGGTCCGTTTTGAATGCTTAATTGTGCTTGCTTGTTGAGTCCTAGGTTGTGTCACATCACTAAGGCTCCTAGGTTGTTTGACCATAGGGGTCAACATACTAGTCATCTCTAATTGTCATGCTATGCCCTTGAGAAGGTCCTCTAAGGTTTCCACTTGGTAGGAGTTTTGGATTATGGTGTGATAAGAGGAGATGGGCACTATGGGATGGTTTTCCTTCATGGGTGGGAAATTATGGTCCATGATATCTCTTATTGGGCTCTCCTTTAGCCAACCTACAAGGGGTTCTCCTAAGATGAGCTTGGTCTCAACTAGAGAGGGTGATGTAAGGGGAAGACCATCGTGTGATGTTTCTTTTTCAACTTGGACTTGGATTTCCTCTAAGGTGGGGAGTGGGTTTAGAGTGTTCTCAACTATTGAATCGAGTATGAGTTCTTCTACCAAGGAGGTGAGAGGGTCTTTTGGGGTGATGAGGGTTGGTGTGTGGTGCTCTTGGGGTGGAGGGTAAAGGGAAACTTGGATTGGTAGGGTGGGGTTTGGGAGTGGAAGTAGTGGAGGCCTAGGTTGGGGTAGGATTGGGGTTGGAAGTGGAAAGTGGGTTGGGTGACGAGATTTGGGTTGATGGGTTTTGAGGGGGGTACCTCTTTTTGGGGATGATGGAGGGGTAGTGGTGGGGACCAAGGGGAGATGCGGGGTATGGGTTTGTTGAGGGATTGTGGAAGGGGGTTTTGGTTGGAGTGCGAGGACCCTTAGGAGATTTGGTGTAGAGGTGGATGCTTGGTTTATTTGGGCCTTAAGGGAGAGGACTTGGTCGCGAAGTGTAGTTATGATGGTTGAGAAGTGATTTGTTGGGAGTGGTGGGGGAGGAGGCCTAAAGGTGATATCAAGTTGGTCGGATGGGGATGGAGGAGTGGTAGTGCACCTCGGGCTAGGGGGGTTACAGTAGAAGGGGTGGGAATATTTGGGGATGTAGAATTTTCTAAGTTCTTTCTTCATATCATTCCATGAGGAAATGGGTTCTTATTTCCTAACGTCCCTTAAGCACACTATGTTCCTCCATTTTTGCTTGGCTTGACCCCGAAATTGCCCCATGGCAACGCGGACTCTTGCGGGTCCATAAACCATAGTTCTCTCAAAGTGTTTTTCCATGGTGACCTCCCACTTTAGGTAGGCACTATAGCATGATCCATCGAAGAGGAGATCCTCAAAAGAGATTATGTCAAATGGAGGGTTGATCGGTCCCTTATGGGGGGTCGAGTGGGATGAATGTGACCAAAGAGAGGTAGCCATGTTGATGAATGCAAATGTGCCCAAGGACTAGACTTAGTAGAGACAAGTCTAAAACTTACTCTGATACCAATTGATGTCACACAACCTAGGACTTAAACAAACAAGCACAATCACAATCAAACGGACCGATGTCGGCGACCGCTCACCCGATGCTCACCAAGACCCAGGGTAACTTGGCAATGCCAAGTGCAGGTTGTGTGGGCGGGGCCCTTGCTGGTAGAGGGCCAGCAAGGCCTAAGTTGATTCCCAAGAGTAATGGCAGCCCAATTCAAGGGAGCCGACGTCGTGCCGAGGGCACGGGTTCCACTCTTTTCCCACGGTGATCACTTATAGCAAAGGAGCTTAAGGATCGGGCTCTCATTCACGGCCAGCGGAGTTTATGAACTAATATTGAAAGAACAAGCACAGATTAGAGCAAAGTTTTGAGCACTTACTCGACCAGTTTGAAGAAACCGGTCCCGCTCGGAGACGAGGGTGAGCGGGGAGGCGGGTGGATCCCCACACGCCGCGTCGGGGTAGCTTGACCTGCCCAAATGATTACAATACTACACCTCTCGCAGGAGGGGGATCTTGAGGTGGGGGTTAAGTGATATTACAACTAAAACTACCTCCACATAGGGAGGGGCCTTCAGCCGGCCAAGCGGGGAGGGGAACTTGAGAGAGGAACACCGAAGATGGGAGGTCGCCGGTTCTGTCCACATTCTGTGGGTGCTGACAGATGATCGAAGAAATGGTTGCTGCGACTGATGCCGAATTTTTTTGGGGATGAAACCACCTGGAAAATCTTCGTAGGAGGCCAGCGAAGTCGTCCAAATTTGTTTGATTTCTTATGGCGCCGACGCTGGTCTGGGTGGAGGCCCGAGCAGGGAGGTAGATTCTTGGACTGGCAGCTTCTGGCAGCCAACAGCAGGTTGCAGAGAATGCCCCGTCAGCTCCCGAACTCAGAATCAAGCACCGCTGGAGTTTTTGGAATCGTGGACGAGTCCGCTTCGCAGAAAAACTGACGGGGAAGCCAAACGATGCCAGAGAAGACCAGGGGACTGTGAACACTAATGACAGGTCGGTGCAGGCTGTGGGAAGCTGAACCGCGTACCCGAGGGAGAAAAATGATAACTATGGCCCACAGACGTCGATAGAAGTTCCACTTCTTAATTCTGAAAGTAGACAGGAAGAGGAATAACTTTGCAGAAGAACTTGTGGCCTGAATCTTCCAAGGTTCGTCGTGGCAGAGCTTCTACTATGGCTCAGGTGCTCAGCAGGGGCAGCTCTCTTGGGCCTTCAGATTCTCTGGGATGTGGTCGGGGTCGCCTCTGAAAACTACTACTCTTCTGCTGCCAGCGAACTGAAAACTGGAGGTTGAAGATGGTGGGGGGAAATAGGGTATATGGGAGGGGAAATGGAGGTGGATGAGTGTGGGGAGAACCCTGGCTGTGAGGGGGTCTAGGAGGGGGTGTTCCAAGGTGTGGGAGGGGAAGAATAGGGTCTGGAAGGGGGTCTAACAGGTAGTGGGAGGAGGAGCTACGAATTTGGGCTTGGAGGGAGAAGGAGGAAGGTGGGGGGGCACAAGTGGGTGGAGGGCATGTGAGTTTGAATTTCCTTTAATATGGGGTGGTCAATGGTGGTCTTGGGGATGGGAAGAGGTGCCTTGGGAAGGTGGAGGGCTGCTTTGGGTAGTGGGAAGGGTGCTTGGGGAAGTGGGTGGGGCAGTTGGGGGTTGGGAGGTGGAGCTAGGATTGGTGGAAGCTCTCTTGGGACTAGGGGGTGGAGTAATGGGATGTGTGGTGAAGGGGAGTGGTCTTTAATGGGGGTAGGTGGGAGAGTGGTGGTTGGGAAGGGAGGAGAGAGAAAATTTTCGAACTTGGGTGTGGAGGAGAGAGAAAGGGGAGTCAAAAAGAGAGATTAAGAGAGGGATGGGTGGGGAATCTCTCCCCTAGGGTCTCTCACCCAAAAAATGGAATCTCTCCACTAGATAAGAAGTGTAAACTCTCAAAATGGCAAGTTTTTCATTCATTGATTCATTAGTTCAAATGGAGGAAATGGGGTCCTATATATAGGCAACCCACATTTCTACAAAAGACATTGACTCTTAACACAATGACAAATAACCAAGGGAAGGGGGGGTGCCCTTGGGCCAAGCCCAATGAATTGGGCCCATAAACTAATCTATCAACATAATGACACTTAACCTAGGTAAATGACTCATTAACCTAGGTACAAGACTCAAATAAAAGGAAAATTACATAATTATGACTCAAAGAAAATATGAAAGTTACATGAATTGACTTAGAAAAATGTGACGGATGTAATGGAACCATGCTGGCGGGCAACCGGGGCTTTGAAAATATATGGGGCGAGAGATGCCCCCCATCAAGGCTGCTCTTCGGCCTGAACTGGAGAGGGTACATCCCCTTGAACCTGCTGTTGCTGTAGTTCCTGCTCATCCTCATTGTCATATTCATCTCCATAAGTAGGCACATCCCGACGTAGCTCACCATCGGGACCATAGTAATAACCCATATCAGTAAAGATTTTATGCTTGTTATAGATATCATCATGGCGAACATAAATAAACTTTTCTTCTAATAAACTGATCCCAACATGAATGAATACCCCTGTCAACTGTGAAGCATACGGCAAAGATCGTCGTAGATTTGTCCGCAAGCTCCACTGAGGGTCATCATGAGGCGACCCATGTTGATTTGTATACCATTCATCACATTGTAAAATAGGAATCTATGAACCTCTGTGACTTCATTTCTATTGCCACTCTTAGGATAAATAAGGGAGGTAAACATATGATGCAAGACACGCTACAGTGGTGGAAAATGATTCGCATTTAATTCAATCAAATCGCTGACACCACGTACATACTCACAGCTGGTCATCGCAATAAATGTGTCTTCAACCTCCCCATGACCATAAACCAAGTCGGCTCCTCTAGCCGCAACCCCTAAACTTCTCTCAAACAGATCGAGGTTAATGTGAATCTCAACCCCTCAACCAACAATATATAACTCCTCATTCCTTGCAACCAAGTTCCCATAGAATTGCTATACTAGATTGGGGTAATGACGGTTATATCTAGTGACGGAATCAGTCCAACCCGGCTGAATCTCAAAGACTGCACATATATCGGGCAAGAGCTCATTCACCATGTGGAAATCGACAAGTCGAGGGTCGATGATGGGATGAATAAGCAACCTAGGTGCTCGACGTGGTGCAGGTGCCCGCTGTGGTGGAGGGGCTGGAGCCTCGCGTCTCTGGCCCCTCCCTTCCCTTTGGGCAGAACGCCGAGAGCTTCGTCTAGGCGGCATCCCGAACTAGAAACCCGATAGAAAACCCTTGAAGAGAGGACCCTCATCCCGGGGAATGAAGATAGACTACGGACACTCCAAGGGCTTGCAAAGACCTTCTCCACACACTGGAATCAAGGTGGGAAGTCCACGAATGCATGAGCGGCCAAATGGAGTCCGTCCCGAAATCGTGACGAATACGCCGGATCTTGTGCGGGTGGAGGAATGATGGGTTTGAGAGGTTTAGGAGGTGGAGAAAATGGGTTCTAGGGTTAGGGCAGAGTGGTGGAGGCTGAATGGAAGTGATATAATGAGAATGAGGTGTTTGAAACATGGTGAAGTAGACTTAGCCTGGGTGGTTTAGAAACCAAAACAAGGATTTATGCATTTGGAAGGGTTTAAACAATTAAGCATGATACATGGTGAAGTAGGCTTTGAATGCGTGTTAAATTCGAACTTGATTGTTGAACTATAGCACGTGAGAATACATAAAACCTGGGTTTTGTTATCATCAAAATCACCTGAATATACTCAACAGGGAAGTCCGAGCATCAGTTCGATCAGGAAAGCTCCTTTAGAGCCCAGTATTCCTTGCCCAAACCATGCACTCATCGCTCGGGAGGCATATCTTGGGCTAGTGTCTCATACTCGGGCCAACTGATGGAAGCTTATCTATACGGCCGCTATGCATCCCTTAAAAGCTTGGAGCTCAAGGGGATAGGGGAGAACAAGAGTTCGTGCACTATAAAGAGCCCTCAAGAAGGACGTAACCCCCCCTGAAACACCTCAGCTTAGAGGGATCATTCACTCAATGAGCCACTATTTAAGCTGGAAGAGCCCTACTATGAGGAGGTAAGCCAAAAACCGTGAGCAGGAACCACTTCATCTTTTGGTGGAGAGGGATCTCGCGCTCCCATCTTCCTCCTAACTCCTCCCTTCGCACTAGTGCTCTACGATATTTGCTGACTTAAGCATCGAAGGGTTTTCCCCGAGGATCCATCCCTGAGCACCTCTGACTCATTTCCTCTCTTGCAGTTCATACTTCAAGCGTACATGGTCATCCTCTTCCCCGCTCAAGAACAGCGCGAAATCACCCCTCTTCATCTGGCGCCGTCTGTGGGAAACGTATAAAGAGCCATCATGGTGCAAAGAAGTTCTGGAAGGAGAACTGCCGACGACAAGGGAAAGGCCCTAGCGATGGAAGAAGGTGCACCTTCCCTCCCCACAGAGAATTCCCCGTCGAGCAACCACGCCAATGATATGCATCCGTCGGTGGCGGGGGAACAGCTTCCCGGCGAGAGTATCGACACCCTCCAAACCCTCAATGCAAAATTGGATGTCCTCGTGGATCTCATGAGGGCCCAGGCGGCCAGGGAGGAGAAGTCACATCTCCCCCGGAAGAGTCCCCCCCCCCCCCCCCCCCCGCGGAGATGCCTCCCAGAAAACTGCTGGAGGCCATTTTACCCTCCGGGGGCGATGGCTCATCTATAACCAGTCAAGAGGACCATCGCATGCCCCTCCCCCGGATTAGGAAGCCTCCTCCACCCCAAGGAGGGAGAAGACCTCAGCATGCCGATCGTTCCCAAAAATCGAGAACCCCGAGGAGCGCCGGACAGCATGCAAGTGCGCCCTCCCAGCCCCTCGGGTCCGCGACAGCCAGAGCTGTCTCTCCAGCTGTCAGACTTTGAGAGGCATTTCGTAGATCAAGAGCGTGCCCTCCGCACCTTATAGAAGACCTCTCCTGTGGAGGACGAGGAGAGATCCCCGTTCTTCAATTATATCATGAAGGCCGAAATTTCCCCCAGGATCACCCTTCCAACCTTTAAATCGTATGACGGCCAGGGAGACCTGGCCGATCATTACGATAGCTTCGACGCCCTGATGACCTTGCATAGGGCATCTAACGTTATCAAGTGCCGAGCGTTCGTGACCACTCTAGTTCAGGGTGCTCAAGCCTATTTTAGGGCCCTTGCCCTCGGTAACATCTACAGCTTCAAGCAGTTCGGGCGAGTTTTCAAGGAAAGCTTCACCGGCAGCGATCCTCCCCAGTCAGTGGCGAGATTACTGGCCCTCAAGCAGGAACATGGGGAGAAGCTATAGTTTTATATCAACCGATTCAAATAGGAAGCCCTGCGCATCCCCAGCATGGATGTTGCCTCAGCCATCACCGCACTAACCGGGGGTACCCGTGATGAAAATCTACGGCGCGAGCTAGTGCTTCATCCTCCCACCTCCCTCACCAAGCTAGTGACCCTGGCCCTAAGCCATGCAGAGTGCGAGGAAGTCCTCTGTGCCTGCCGAGGCACGACAGGCTCGGGTCGGGAGGGTGACAAGAAGCGACCGTCCGAGCAAGGGACGGGCCAAGGAAAAAGACGGACCTAGGACGGAGACCGCAAAGAGCCGTCCTGAAAGTATGAGCGGTATACCCCCCTTACCGCTCCCGTCTACGAAATCTACGAAGACATCAAAGGCTCGGGTCTCCTCCACCAGCCCGAGCCTATGAAGGCCAAGCACTATAATCGCCGCAAGCATTGCCTGTCCTAAAGCGATCACGGGCATCACACCGGCGATTGCCATCAACTCCAAGATGAGATCGAGTGCCTCGTCCGCCAGGGACACCTATCCCGCTACATGTCCGGGCAGAAGGAAGACTGAGGTGCCCCCAAATAAATCGACAATGCCCCCCGTGGAGTCCACATCAACGTCATCGCTGGCAGCACGGCATCAGGTGGAGATAGCAGCCGAGGAAGAATGCGTCACGCCGAGCGGGTGAGCCGAGCCTCCGTCGAGCCCCCTAAGGCCCCGCAGGCGAGTGAACCGTAGGCCGTGGTATTCTCTGACCAGGACCTGGAAGGGTTAGCCACTTTGCATGACGACGCTCTTGTTGTATCGGCTACAATAAACCATTGTAACGTAGATAGGATCTTAGTTGACAATAGTAGTGCCCCTAATGTATTATCCAACGAATGTTTCCTCAAGATGGGAGAGAATCCATCTAAACTCTGCCCGATCTGAACCCCCCTCTGTGGGTTCAACGGCCAGGCAACTTATCCCGAGGGAGCCTTGAGCCAGCCAGTTACTATCGGCACCCCGCCCAAAACTGTTACGGTTATGGTGGACTTCATCGTGATTAAGGGAATGACAGCCTATAACGCCATCTTCGGCTGAGGTATCCTCCGCCGAATGAAAGCGGTGCCCTCTACCTTTCACCAAAAAATGAAGTTCCCCACCAAGCATGGCGTGGGGGAGGTCCGGGGTAACCAGGCATTGGCTAGATGGTGCTATATAATCTCGGTCGAAGCCACCAGGCCGGAAGGGAAAAATAAAGGAGTAAAGGGAGCTGAGGAGGGACCAGCAACATCTGAGCCTGGCGGCTAGTTGTTAACGGTCTTCCTCAATGGTGACCCGACTCTAGGAGTCAAGATCAGAGCCGATCTACCATCTAAGGAAAAAGAAAAATATAAGGATTTCCTTGCCCAGTACATCCAAGTCTTTGCATAGTCTGACGAGCACCTCCCCGGGATCCCGAGAGACGTGGTGATGCACAAGCTCAACCTTGACCCAACGGTGAAACCTGTCCAGCAACGTAGGAGAAAGCACGCCCCGGAGAAGTAAGCGGTCATCAAAGAGCAAGTCATCAAGGGGCAAAAGATTGGCCTCTTTCGACCAGTTCTATACCATACGTGGCTTGCCAATGTCATCCTGGTACCGATGGCTTTGGGGAAATGGCGAATGTGCATAGACCTCACCGACCTCAACAAGGCTACCTCGAAAGATTGCTACCCGCTGCAAAGCATCGATCAACTGGTCGACTCAACCTTTGGCAACGATTTGCTCAGCTTCCTGGACTCCTACTCCGGTTACCATCAGATCAGGATGGACCCAGAGGACATCGAGAAGACCGCCTTCATCACTGACTTCGGCGTACAATGCTACACCCGAATGCCGTTCGGGTTGAAGAACGTTGGAGCAACATATTAGAGACTGATCAACCACATCTTCGAGGGATAGCTCGGTCGGAACATCGAGGCCTACATTGATGATATCCTCGTCAAAATGTCAAAGGCCGAAGACCATCTTGTCGACTTAGTCGAGACCTTCGACACCCTCCTGAGGTGCAACATGAAGCTCAACCACGCTAAATGTGCCTTCGGAGTCATATCCGGGAAGTTCCTAGGCTTCCTGGTAACTCAGCGTGGGATTAAGGCCAACACCGACAAGGTTTAGGCCATCCTAAACATGCGGCCACCAACCTGCATCAAGGACGTCCAACGCCTTACGGGGCGCATTACTGGGCTCAACCGCTTCCTGTCCCGGGCGGCCGAACGATGCTTACCCTTCTTCAAATTGTTGAGGGGACCCAAATTGGCATCTGCTACGTTCACCTGGGATGAGGAATGTCAAAAGGCATTCACCGAACTCAAGGAATTCTTGGCCTCGCCCCCGGTGCTATCCAAGCTAGTCTCGGGTGAAGCTCTACACCTTTATCTCTCGGTGACCCTTCCACAGTGAGCTTGGTGCTAGTCAGGAACGACGCGGGGGTCGAGAGACCGGTTTTCTATACCGAAAAGGTGCTTAATGAGGCTGAAAGAAGGTACCCTGCAACCGAGAAACTCATGCCAGCATTGGTTACCTCGGCCAAGCGCCTCCGACCCTATTTTCAAGGGCACTCCATCGTCGTATTGATCGGTGAATCCCTAAAGAAGATCTTCTTCCACCCTGAAGCCTCGGGATGCCTCGTCAAGTAAGCCATCTTTCTCGGGGCCTACGACATCTCGTATTGCCCCCGCTCGGCCATCAAGGGACAGGCCCTCGCGGACTTCATCGCCAAAAGTACAGTCTCGATTGAAGAGGCACTTCCACCTGTGCCCAGGCCCACTTGGGACCTGTTCATCGACGGGTCCTCCAACTCGGCCGGAAGTGACGTCCGTGTCCTTCTCAAGTCCCCCGAAGGAGCATAGCTACGGTACACCTTGAAATTCAACTTCCTGGCATCCAACAATGCCTCCGAATATGAAGCCGTTATCTCAAGGGCCAGGATGGCTCGACGACTAGGGGCCGAGCGAGTCAGGATCCACACCGACTCTCAATTGGTCGCTATCCAGGGTAACGGTGATTACGAAGCTCGGGAAGGGCAACTGATCAAGTACCTCCAGGTGGTCAAGAGGATGGCTCGACTCTTCGAGAGCTTTGAGGTAGTTCGGATAGCCTGGGAGGAAAACTCCCAAGTGGACGCCATCTCTCGCCTGGCCTCCTCCCTCGACCCTGAAGGTACTCGGTCGGTCTTCTTCGAAGAGCTCGAGCGACCGAGCATCGAATCCGAGCTTATCACCGTTGACCCAGCACCCCCGAGTGACTGGCGGACCCCCTACATATCCTGGCTCCAGGATTCTCAAGAGCCCCCCGACCCTCGGGAGGCTCGGAAACTTAATTACCAAGCTCGGCGTTTCATCATGCTGGACGATGCCTTGTACCACAGATCTTTCTCTGGTCCCCTCCGCAAGTGCATCAGCTCCGACGAAGCCAGCCGAGCGGTTCAGGAAGTACACGACGGCATCTGCGTCGCGCACCAAGGAGGAAGATCACTCACCAGGATCTTACTTCGGCAAGGTTACTGGTGGCCCACTCTCCAACGCGATTGCACAACCTATGTTCAGAGGTGCGATCGATGTCAGTGCTTCGACCATCTGATCCATTAACCCGCCGTGGAGCTCATCACCCTTGCCGAGCCATACCCCTTCGCTCGGTGAGGGATCAATATTTTGGGGCCGTTCCCCATGACTCAGTCTCAGAAGAAGTACGTCATCATCGCCATCGACTACTTCACCAAGTGGATTAAGCCAAGGCCACCACTAGGATCACGGAATCAGTCGTATAGAATTTCATTTGGAAGTCGATCATTTGTCATTGCGGTGTCCCCCGAGTGATCGTGAGCGATAATGGTCGGCAATTTGATTCTCATTACTTCAGAGACAAATGTGCCGACCTAAATATTCGCAATCACTTCACTTCGGTAGCCCACCCTCAGGCCAACGGACTGGTCGAGAATGCCAACAAAACTATCCTAAAAGGCATCAAAACCAGGCTCGGTAAGGCCAAGGGAAGCTGGCTCGAGGAATTACCGAGCGTACTATGATTGCATCGAACTACTCCGAGAATGGCCACCGGTGAAACACCTTTTCAGTTGGTATATGGCACGGAAGCCGTGTTGAAGTTAGATGGACGCAGTCTATCTCCACGAAGTGTGGATCTAGAGGGGGGTGAATAGATCTACAGCCTAATTTAAAACCAGTTGGAGGTTCAAATGCGAAATAAAGGTAGATCTACTAAAACACTAACTCGAGTGTCTAAACTTAGCAAAAACACAAGTGATCTGTGAAGATAATCAAGAGATTCAGTCATGTACGAGCAAACTCACAAACACAATGCACACAAGATTTTAGGTGGTTCGGTCAATGACCTACGTCCACCCCACACTCAACCGAGTATGGCTTACTGCTGCGCAACACAGCTTGCGTCCGCTAGGCAATACAGCTTGGCCTACAAACTGCTGCGCAACACAGCTTGCTGTCCAGTGTAATCCTCCACTGCCCGCTGAGCAACACAGCTTGCTGTCCAGTGGAATCCTCCACTGCCCGCTGAGCAACACAGCTTGCTGTCCAGAGGATACACCTCTGCAAACCGCTGGGGAAATACAGCTTAACCCGTCCGAGACCAAGTCTCGCCAGCTGAGGATTACAGCTTTACCTGTCCAATGGAAAACCTCCACTGCATCCGCTGATACACAGCTTGAAGAACAAAGGTATCGAAAGTAATAAAATCAGAAATAAACAAAATGGAAAATCAGACAAATGTAGCTCAAGTATGAGCAGAGTCAGCTCTGGTTTCTGAACCAAGAGACTGACTTACAACCTCTCAATAGACTTCTCTCAACTTATCTCTCTCTTCTCGAACTCTCTCAGCACATCTCTCTTTTCTCTCTGTATCTTCTTCTCTGCTTTTCTTCTCTGGATCTCGGTGGCTGTGGCTTCAGACTAAGTCTCACTGTATAGACTTGCCACACTCGATCAGCCTTCAACAGAAGATGAAGACTTATATATATAGCAGCAGCAGCAGTAGGTGGATAAGGGCGCGTGGCTTCCACGTTTTCCCGCCCAAAGAATTCGCCAGATCCGAGGCAATTCCATCCACGTGTCAGCATCTGATCACCTAGTTCTCCTGGGATCACGAGCCAGGTCATCAATCTTGGTCAGAATCCCTGTCAGATAGAGTATCGGATTGTCAGGTTAAGTGAAGAACTCTGTATAGACTTTTCAATCGACAGACAGACAATGTATATACTTGCTCAGTGTATGGACTTTATTAAAAGAGCATGCAATGTATATACTTGTGAAACGTGAGTGAAATGTATAGACTTCATGTTTATGAAGCAATGTATAGACTTCACGTTCATATGCATAACAAAGCAATGTACAGACTTGGCGTTGTGAAAGCAGAGTTGAAGCAATGTATATACTTAGCGTGAAACAGCACGATGTATAGACTTATGAACGCTGTGCAATGTATGGACTCCATGAGACTCTAATGCAGACAGACGATGTATAGAGTTCTCAGTTCAGCCGTCAGTGTATATACTTGAAAGTCTTGAAGCCAATGTACAGATATCAATGTATGGACTTTACAAGACAAACACAATGAGACTTTCTATATGAAGGGCTGTACATACTTGATATAAGACGCAGAATGAGATGCTGAAGTCTGTATAGACTTTGAGAAGCAACGTAGGTAAAAACCCAATGTATAGACTTGTCCTTCGAGCATGCTACAGTCCAATGCATGGACTTTGCTTCCACCAACCAATGTATGGACTTTGCAAGTCTAAGACGCTGAATGAGACGGTGGTGTCTGTATAGATTTCTAAATGCTGATGGACACTGTACGGACTTGGCATAAGATGCAAATAGAGACGGTCCAATGTCCAGACTTATGCTGTGTAGACTTAGTCCAATTGAGACGCTAAATAAGACGGACACTGTCTAGACTTTATAGTAAATGCATGTGCCAATGTATATACTTCAAAGCTCGACCAGTGTACAGACTTTAACAAAATGCCTAAGACGCTGACTGAGATGGACACGATGTATACACTTAGCCAATGTGCAGACTTTAATGATATGATGCAATGTACACACTTCATGAGATGATGGATATACATACTTCAGCTGAGCAAGCTACAGTGAATGTATAGACTTTGTGAAGCACAGTCCATTGTACAGACTTTGCAAGCAGTCCGATGTACAGACTTCAAGAGACTCTAGACAAGGGACGCTGTATAGACTTGCTAGTCTGAATGCCAATGTATGGACTTTGAAGTTCAGTTGGTGAGTGTACAGACTTCACCAATGTGAGTGTACAGACTTCACCAATGAGACGCTCACTGAACAGACTTTACGAATGAACAATGCAAGAGACGGCTGTACAGACTTGAAGTGTAATGCAGTGTGTTAACCTGTGAGATGCATAGAACACACAGACAATCTGATAAAATCAATTTCATCAAAACATAAACAGTGTTGCCAATCATTCAAAACAATGTGTTGCCATATGAAATAAAGTACATGTCAACACCATCAACACAGAGGAGTCACAACAAGCCGTGATTCCGTTGGAGGTCAGCAATCCCTCTCTCCGAGTCGTCCACTTTAATCCCAAGGTGAACGAGCAGAAACTGCTGGAAAACCTCGACCTAGCGGACAAGATCCAATAGATTACAAATATCCGAGCAACGGAATACCAACGGCTCATCACTCGATACTACAACTCCAGAGTGCGAGACAGACACTTCCACCCAGGAGACTTCGTCCTGAGAAAGGCCGAAGCCTCTTGACCACTGGAAGCGACGGGGAAGCTAGCCCCTAACTGGGAAGGCCCCTACCGAGTGGTTGAGACGCTCGGGAAAGGGGCATATCGATTGTCCACCATGGAAGGAGCACCTATCCCTCGGACATGGAACGCGAAAACACTTCGCAAGTTCTACTTTTGATCATCTGGCAAACATGCACATGTAAGCAAAGTAGAATAAACACCATTCCTCTCTTTTCATTAAACTCTGGTTTACATTAAGTAGGCCGCAGCCAATACAATATACATATTAGCAAACAAAAAATTACATCCACTGGTACTATGACACGAGCAGAGCGCTCGGCTAACTCGGTGAGCACTCCTACGTCCAGCCACTGACTCTGCCTAGTGCAGAAACTGGCTCAGATAAAGGATAGCCAACCCCGTTGGTTTGAGAAGCTCGGAAGAAAGGTGCCAGAGGGATTGGAAGAAGAAGAAGAAAAACAAGAGAAGGCCTCCTCGGCCAACTCTCTGGAAGAAGGACAGAAGCTGAACAGAAATCAAGCACCCTCAAGTGGTGCGAGCAAGGAGAAAGGCACCCTCCAAAGAGTGAAAGAAGGGGGAGAAAGATAATCGACGGAGATGGAAGAGAAGGGAGGAGTGAGCTAAGGCGAGAAGGAAGCTTGAAAAGCTCCCCTCCCCTTTGGATAGCGTCGGCGTGTTAGGGGCACAAAGGTGACATGCTCCAGCATGTCGAACCCTCTCCCAAACCGTCCTACGACTGTCGAACCCTCTTCCAAACTGGAGTAGCAGGAGCTTCTCCCCTACTGCTATCCGCATCATCATCTTCTGAAGCGCTTTCCATGCTCCACTAAGATTGACAGCACAACACTTCGCAGAAAGGGAAGAAGGAGAAATTGTCAGGAATGGCCTTAAGCGATGGAAGGAAGAGGAGAAGCCCCTCAGACCTTTTATAAGCCGAAGGGGGAGCTGATCGCCTTAAATGACTCTCCCCTTAAAAACACGCTAAAGGAGCCTTCCCTGAGATGGTTACGTCATTTCCCAACACCCCCCCAGCGGGACGGGCGAAGCGACAAGTCATTTAGGGCATGAGAAAGTGGAAAGGTACCAGCGCCATGTCAGTTAGCTGACAGATCGGCACGCGCGATATCTGCAGAGAAAATCGGCGCCTTCCCCAACAACTATAGATACGGTAGTCAAATCACACCAAAAGCGATAAGGAACAGTCAATTCATCACTTAATATTGCTGCTACTATACTTTCCAAAAAAGGTTTTCTCACAACTACATATGGGAAAAGAAAAAGAAAGAAAGGGCTTGTACATCAGGCCTCGGGCCAATCTCAAGGCTCGACAAATGAGGGCCCCTCAGCACCAGACGATCTGTCCCCGGTATTCTCGGCGATGGCCGACCCAGGCACTGACCCCACCTGCGTGGGAACTATCTCGATCGTGTGCCCTCCCGAGACTACCGGAGTTGGCGATCGCTCGGACGAGACCGAGGCCCCCTGACTCCCCTCTTCACTCGATGTATAGTGGGAAGAGTCAGTGGAACCCCAGTCCGAGTCATAGAGTTTCCCCGAAGGAAAAATAAGCCCAGACGCTTGGGCCTCCGCCTCTATGATGGCCCGATTGAAGCCCTGGGAGAAGCCCTTCCGAAGGCCCCGACGGTAGCCCGACTCATAGTAGGGGAAGGCAGTTTTATAAAGAGCCACGTGGTAAGCCTCTGAGCATTTATGTTACTCAAGCGCTTCCACCCCAGCCAGCTCCACCTTCCTCTCAAGCTTGGCTATCCTCTGTCTCGACTCAGACAGCCTCCTCTCGGCCTTGGTCCGTGCATGCTCGTCCCCCCGGACTCGGTCCTCGAGCCCCTCCCGCTCTGCCTTTCATTGCTCATCGCGCTCGACCTGAACCCTGCTCTCCGCCTCAAGGAGCTCATTCCTCAGATCGACCATACGACGTGCCTGGGCCAACTGCTCAACCAACGACTGAGCCTCCGCCTGGCTCGACTGCACCCATGCCCGGAGCGGGGCCACCTCCCGACGAAGGTCCCCAACTTCGAGGGTCAAACGCTTGACCTTCCGATCAAGCGCACCGCGGGCCCATGAAAGAGTCTCCCACTCCGACTCCGCCCGAGCATACACGTCCACCGCCTCGGCCCCCAGCTGGGCCAAGATTAGTCCACCCTCCATAATCCGTTCAAAAAGCACGGAGGGGGGGCCTTTCCAGAGTTCTCCTCGCGTGGCTCCTGAAGCTATAGAGTGGCACCTCTGGTATAGAGGGGCCCGGACGCTGAAGGTACTGGTTGAGGGACGGGAGACCCCCTCCGGGGCGACCGGGATTGAGGCACCTACCCCGAGCGACCCCGCCTCGGGGGCCCCACAGGTTAGCTCGGGCTGGGCTACCTCGACGCGTACCTCCCCGTCCTCGGCCGGCTATGATTGAGTCGCTTCATCCTGCGACCCTCCAGCCTCAACCTGCTCGGACTGGACTCCTCCATCTGGCACCCCCTTTGTTTTGCTCGGCGCCCCGACATCGGCCGCGGTCCCCTTGTCATCTGTTCCCTCTTGCTCCATAGAGATAGAAGGCAACAGGGGAGCCTCATCGGCTGGGCGGGCGACCTCCACCTTCCTCGCCCGCTTCTTCTCGGCAGATAGGGCCTGCATCAAAGACCTTAGCAACTTCGCCATGGGATCCTTACGCTTGACCCCTCGGCGTTCGGAAGCATCATCCCGGGCGACCAGCTTGCCCTTATCCCGGGCGCAGGATTAGCCCTCCGGAGCTTGAAGATCACTCGGAGCCGGTGTATCATCCACATCAATGACCTCCAGCTTGATTGGTGGTGCCTCCTCCTCAGCAGCTCGCCTTAGGTCTGAACCAAGGAGAGCAAATTGTGAGAAGGAAGGCACTTACCTGATGAGAAAGAGAACAAGCCCCTGAGACCATAACCTGTCGACAACAGCGCTCGAGAAAGGTACTCCTCGATGTTAGATGGGGTAACCAGCTGAGCAGTCATCCGGTGATTCTGCAAAAGGATAGCAGAATCCCTCTCCACCTCCAGGGAGACCTCCGTTTGCTTCGGAGGAATGTTCGGGTGAAAGTTGGGCACAGTCGGGAAATCCCAGACCACACTGACCGCGGACGCGCCCACCAGAAATATTGGGTCTTCCACCCCTTGTGAGAGGAGTCCTTCATGGAAAGGGACACACAACTCCTCTTTCACTTCACCTGGATGAAGAAGAAGCCCTTCTTCGCACTAAAGGTTCTCCTTCAACTCAAAAAAATAATGGAAAAGGTCTAGTGAGGTGTTCACCCCACTCTGGCCACAGAGGAAAATGAAGGAGAAGATAAGGGTATAAGAATTGGAGACCAGATGAACAGGAGCCAGCCGATAGAACCGAAGCAAATCAGCAACAAAAGAATGGAGGGGTAGGCGGAAGCCGCACTTCCAGGCCAAGAGAAAAGAGCAAAAGAGGCCATAACAAGTGGCCAGGCTAGATTCGTGAGGTTCAGGCGCGAAGAATTAAAACTGCCAAGGCAACCCATACTGCTTCTCCAGTCGCTTCACATCAGCCTCACCCACGTCACTCCGGAGAGGCTCCGACGGTACCAAAAAAGACCTTGGGACATGTTCTTCCCCCCGCCCCTCGGCCTCAGGATTTTTGTCCGCCATGGATTAGACAGAAGAACTGGAAAAAGAAGGGGAAAGCTCTGGACTAGAGGACTTCAGAGGAGAAGGAAGTTGACGGATCGCCGCAGTGGTAATCTCTTCTAGCTCGGCGAAAGCCGCTGCAATTCTCCGCTCCTCCAAACTGTTCTCACGGCGCATGAGCTCCCCTCAAATATAAATGCAATAGAAGGCAAAACCATAAACCTCAGAGATAAAGGGACGTAAACAATGCGTAATGCTTATAACCCCTAGCCGGAAGCGGCGCGGCGTCCCGATCTCCCGAAGAGGGGCCTTCTTGCAAAAATTTGCCAGAATTATCATCAAGATGGGCGTATTCTCAGGACAAGCCGCATCATGTGGCCCCTGCCAGAGAGAGATCTACACCCAACTAGAGCCACAAAAAGTCCATCCCAAATGCTACTCGTTAGAGCCTAATTTTGGCTCGAGAGTAGGAAGGGGACAAGTGGAGAGGGGAAATCTAACCGCCCGAATGGAGAGGCCAAACGAGGTCCAACCTGACCCAACGAGGCCCAGCTCCTTGAAGTGGTAGCCCCAGGGCCCACTTAATATAATCCCAATAACTCACTCGGATCAAGCGCTTCCTAGGCGGCCTTCGGGTTGGGAAGTCTGAGCATCAATTCGATCAGGAAAGCTCCTTCGGAGCCCAGTATTCCTTGCCCAAACCATGCACTCATTGCTCGGGAGGCATCTCCTGGGCCAGTGTCTCATGCTCGGGCCAACTGATGGAAGCTTATATGTACGGGCGTTATGCGTCTCTTAAAAGTTGGGAGCTTAAGGGGATAGGGGAGAACAGAAGTCCATGCACTATAAAGAGCTCGCAAGAAGGACGTAACCCCCCCTGAAACTCCTCAGCTCATAGGGATCATTCACTCAATGAGCCACTATTTAAGCTGGAAGAGCCCTACTGTGAGGAGGTAAGCCAAAAACCCTGAGCAGGAACCACTTCACCTTTTGGTGAAGAGGGATCTCGTGCTCCCATCTTCCTCCTAACTCCTCCATTCGCACTAGTGCTCTACGACATTTGCTGACTTAAGCATCGGAGGATTTTTCTCGGGGATTCATCCCTGGGCACCTCTGACTCGTTTCCGCTCTTACAGTTCATACTTCAAGCGTACGTGGTCATCCGCTTCCCCGCTCAGGAACAACGCTAGATCACCCCTCTTCATAAAGCATAAATTATAATTTTACTATTTCATTGATTATAACGTGTGGAAAAGTACTAATATTGTTTGACATTCACCCCACTACGGTGGTGCTGGCTGACCGCGATACCTTCATTTTTCGATGTTTACTAGCTCTTAATCTTGTAATGGTTGGGACTCTCCGCCGGATACTCCTTCCGTTGAACTAGGACCTCCACTACGAGACCTCTGTAAGCCCCCGCGAGCCCGGGATTCCCACTAGGACGCAGGGCGGGTTGTACCCCCAAAATATTAACCTATTGACTCGATCAAATTACGTGATTTCACAAGCCCGGAATCGGGACTGTCCTGTTAATTGCGGCCCTTATGGAACCGCTACCATCAGGTTGCGGCCCAGGAATGACCGTGTGACACCTGAAGTGGCCACTTTATGACCGTCTCTAACTGGCTAAGTGCCATGTTCTACTGGTCGGTTTTCCTTGAGTTCCATTGACCTAGCCTTGTTTAAGTCGACCTATAAGCCTCTAACTCAACATGAGAAAGTGTGGGTTGGACCTTGGTTCTGTTTCACCATGCCTCGGGCGGGCTGGAAGCCCATCCAGTCACTACTTTAGTCTTGATGGACTCAAACTAGATGCGGTTGTCTCTGGACCGTTTCTATCTTTTGATGCTGGGCTACGTCCCTTTGGCCCTTTCTGACTCTTGGCAGTCCATGTCTGACCGTTTCTCCTTACTGCGGCCCATGTACGACCGTAACTCAGTAGAAGCTTATTTTCACGTGTTTCTTGTGTGTTCTGGTAGCCGTGCCAAGATGGGCTTATGTTACAATTAATACTGATTATATTCTTGTCCTTTGCAACCCATAATCTTATGGCCTCCCACTCTATTATTGAATTTCACTTGATCCTAGAAATAATTACATGGCTTAACCTTGGAATTCCTGGCCGATTCCAATAAATGTCTAGATATTACTTGGATCTTGGATCTACCAAATCAATGCCAACGCATCATAAGGGTCCGGTCTGGTCCTGGGAGAAGCGCCCGAAAAGTACTAGTGCCCCGGAGAGTTGTAATGACATGGTGATGCATTGCACCGAGTGCATGACTAGCATGGGTCTACGGCATTCATTTCTCCTCTATATTTCTTCATGTTGTTAAAATTTCCCAGGGAATTTATCTCGATACGAGTTGCTTGCTTGCGTGCTTGATCGGCCAAATCCTAGAAATTAATATATCTCTGTTCAATTCATTCTATTATTTCTCTTCCATCAATTTGTATGTTAGTTGTTTTTTCGTTCTTTTGTTCGCATGATATTTAATTAATGTGGTTAATTTCTTAAACTTTGTCTGCTATTACCTATTGAGCATTCGCTCACCCAGTTTTTCCCCCTTTCAGGTAGCTATGGTGATGAAACGCAAACGAACGGGGATGGGCAAGAGTGAAGACTCAGAGTGGACCAAACAGATGTGTCTTTAGCAGTGAATTTAGTAGAACATTGGAATAGTCTAATAGTAGTTATTGTTGAGTCATTGTTAGTTAGGTCTAGAAGAGTTGTTGTTAAGAGATGTAATTTTTCTTTATTTTCTTCTCTATGAGTCATGGTGTATGATGTTGTTGGAGATAATTTTTATTCTCTTCTCTTTGAGTAAATTTGGAATTTGGTGTAATTCTCTCTCTTTAAAATTATGGTCTTTTAATTCCGTTCTTGCTCTGGGTATCATGAATGTATATAACTGCTGCGTTCTGATATTCCGCGTCAGGGCGTGACAGGCAGCACCATGGGGAGTCTCTACTTACTGCAGGTGTGGATGGAAGTCTACCTGAGCTTCGACTTTGATGACACGGTGACTACGGCTTCCTAAATCTTTGAGAGGAGTGCACTCTACCCAACTAGGGCCGTCTTTGTTCCTGAAGATCAGGTGATATGTAGGACTACATTCTTGAAGACTAGAGATGACTGGCGAGACTACTTGAACTTCCTGCCTGAAGATTAGTTCGTGTTCATGCCGATGATGTACCAGCACGAGGAATTCAAGACACGTGGCACAGAGGAGCAGGAGTTGTGGCTTGTAGGGGCTCAGGACTTGGTGTTGTACCAGGCCCATCGCTGTCATCGCCAGGTGGGGCTACCTAGATTGATCCCGAGGGCCACCTCGAAAGGAGCTTTAATTGTGAGGCTTCTCTTGGGGACCGAGGAGGATAGACGGCGGCTTCATAAGACCGGGAACGCATGGAGGCACCATGCCACCGTGACCAAGGCTCGGGTCGACGTGGAGGAGGACCCAGATGAGTTGAAGAGGCACCTTGACTACTTGCAGGGTTTTAGGCCTAGAGTGAATGAGTTTTTGATGAGGCGGTGCACTTGATTGTTAGCACCGGTTCGGCATTTTATTTGGATCTGATGTGCAAGATAAGCTATAAAATGGAATAAGACTACATGCATTATTATTTGATTTTGTTGTGGGCTGTGAGATTAAATGCCAAAATATGATGTCTAACTAAGCATGAGAATGTATGTGCTTTTCATTTTTTTCTTCTCTCTTTTTTTTGTTTTTTTCGCTAAACAGGGGGAGGGCGGCCAGGGTATTGGCCGCCTCCAACTTTGGTGGGCGGCCAACACCTTGGCCGCCTTCCCTATTGGAGGGCATAAAAATCCAGCCGGCCTCCTCATAAGCGGCCATCCCGATTGACATCGTATCCTCCCCCATATGTGCCTGAGCTTGAGGAGATTTGCACCTAGGGTGTTTCTCTTGCTGCGTGAGAGGGATCAAGGTGCTTGAGCTCGAGGGGAAGGAATGGGGCCTCGGAAAACTCGGTTGGATATCATGGATGAAGCTCCATCCTCGAGTGAAGCAGAGGAAAGCGAAGCTGCAGCTAGCTCGTCAACTTTAGCCACTTCTTCCCATGGTGGTGGGGAAGGAGGAGAAGGCGAGGACGTGCCCGTGGAAGGCGGCCCTTCCGGCCATGGCGACGATGAGGAAGGAACGGAGGATAAAGATGAGTCTCCACCAGATGATGCTGAAGGTGGAAGAGAGGATGTGGCGGCAGCACGACAACGGGTGAGTCCCACGATTCTAATGCTTATCCAGTTGATGTAGATGCGTGGGAGATGGGTTATGTATGATGAGAACTAGCATATGGAGTGGAGGAGGGAGACATGGGGTCTGGTCTATGGGAGGCCAAAGTGATGGCCGTCCACGGCCCTAGGTGGCCAGGGGACTGGCCATCCAAGGGGAGAGGGCGGCTAGCGACCTGGCCGCCTAGAGAGCCAGGAGGCCAGGGCTTTGGCCGCCCTAGTCTCAGGGCAGTGGACCAATGGAGGGGTTTGGGGGTTTGATTGTAACTTGGGTGGTTTGGAAGTTTGGAAATTGATCAACTGGCTGTTGCTTTGTGTGTGCAGGGCTGGCTGAGGATACGAGCCCGAGTCTCATGGGACTTGGTGTGGGCGTGATACCATGCCCTATCTCACGATCAACGACAGCGGGTGGACCGCATGGGGTTTGGTCCCTTCTTCAGGATCAAGCCTTTCCCCATCGACACTACTTTCCTAGTGGCTCTTCGTGAGAGATGGGTAGATGACTGTAGGGCATTTGTGATGCCATGGGGATACATGATCCCCATGCTCGAGGATGTGGCCTATCTGACAGGATTGCCCGTGGCCATGGCGCCGGTGTTAGGCAAGGAGCTATAGGACTACCGCCGGGAGATCGACCAGTTGTTGGGTGTGCGGCTAATTCGCACAGTGAGACCGATGACCACCCTACCTCTCGGCAAGCTCAGTGCCACGGTGGGGCTAGCTAGTGTGGTCTGAGGGCCACTAGAGGACTCTGATGCCTTCCTTCGACAAGTCAAGCGAGGATCAAACCTAGCGAGACGAACGAGCATTACGAGGTCTGACTCTTCCTCTTGTACTTCATCGGCAGGCTACTGTTCGCGACTGCTTCTAGCAACGTGAATCTGAAGTACTTATTATTGATACGATATTTTGAGCGGAAGCCCCAGTATGCGTGGGGGAGAGTGATGTTGGCGCACCTCTTCGCCCACATGGATCCGGTTCGACCAGGTTCGGGGTACCTGGGTGGCTTTACTCCCTTTCTACATGTATGAGTCGATCTATTTCCCAAATCTATGAGCTGTTCAGTTTTGATTGATATACTTGATGTGCTTTTGTGTGTATTTCAGATTTGGGGGTACACTCGATTCCCCCTAGGTCGCGGCATGATCCCGCGAGATCGGATGTAGGCAATCCCACAGATGGCGAGATGGGACATAGTCTCGGACCGTTGGCTAGTGACCACTCGGCTTTCCGACCTTTGGTCAGCCCTGGATGAGTTCCCACACCATCGGGTAAGTATTCTGTAGAAATGAGTTATGTGTATTCATTAGACGGGCTCAATTTTAACAAACTTTGGGTTCATGCTTGTTGACACCCATTTTTTTGCCGATAAGTTGAGTCATTTGTCTTACTCTCATTATTGATGCCTCGAGTTGTCCATCACTCACTAGGCTATTTTCTGACACATTTTGGGCCAATTTTATGGGTGGCCTCCCTCCCTGGCTAGGTCCGAGTTGATTCAGGGCTTAATGGGCCTTGGTTTTTGGTTAATCGAGCTTTTCTATAAATTTCAAGTGCCCATATACATGTGCGGTCAACATCCAGCCGTTCAACCATATGTGCGGTTGATACTGGGCCGTTCATATATTTATGGGATATTTAGCTGATTTTCTGAATTTTCACCGACAAGCATATATACGGCCTGGCCATAGCCGCATAAGACCATTGTGCGGTACATACTAAGCCGTCTATCTCTCAAGAGTCCTAACATCGCTGGTTTTCAGATAATTATCTAATTATCTAATCTATTTTGATTTATCACCAACGAGGCATGGACGGTTTCCTCTTGGCCACTCTTGTGGATGTAAGGTCTACTATCAGCCGTATATCTATGAGAGTCCAATGGTGAGGTTTTCGGTCAGTTCGATGGATAGTTAGATAATATTTTATGATTTATTAAATTTCCACCGACAGGGTTGGACGACCTAGGGTAGGGCCGCTCATCTCGTTGGGTGGTCTATCGTAAGACTGTTCATCCGCTCGATTCTTGAAAGATTAACAGATTTTCACTCTCTCTCAAGGGTTTTATCCCTAACTTCCCCCATCATTTTCTCCGCGGATACTGAATCATTTTGAGTGCCATTTTGACTGGTTGAAAGATATTTTGATTATCTTAATCTTTTATTTGATAATCTCGACCTGAAAATGCCTAAAAACCCTAATTTCAGGGCTAGCTTCCTAGGCTCTATAAATAGACCCTAGGGGCCGGGCTTGAAAGGGGGGAGATTTTTGGTCGACGGTGAAGCCCTGCCGAATCTTTGAGTGACCTAGTACCAGGGAGGGAGGCCTTCTACGTCCCCACAGGCCTCCGGTTCAGGAAGTATACAGTTTGTTTGAGTCGTTAGTTCACTAGTCCCACCGTCAGTTTCCTCGTTGCATGCTTCATCTTCTCCACGTTTTTCTTCACTTGCACTGTCATTCACACATCCTCCCACGTTTTTGACACCCCCAGGGGTTTAAAACCCCCCAGGTATCCCCCATTCTATTTAGTTATGTCTATTTCCTTCCGTTTGAGCATTTGCTACGCTTCACAGTTTTGATATTGGGTTTTTCTTTGTGTTCTACCCTCTGTTTCGCAGGTCAGCAACCCACTAGCACGAGGCCCATCCTTTCTGGCCAGCCGGAAAGAGTGGAGGTTGGACTTTTACAACTTCTGGCATGGTGGTATTGCGCGGTTCCCCTCTGTCCGTTCAGGAGGAGGTGCGGTGGATCTTCGACCGTTCTTCTTCCTACTACGGTTGTCTTGGAATCGTTCACCTGCCGGTAGTTCTTTATCCCGTGTTCCACCCAGCACTGACGCGCGGTCTGTCGAGTGGCCGCACTACCCTTAAGGTGGTTCTTCACAGGCCGCTCATCCCCTGCAGTGCTGGTTAAAAGCGAGTACCTTCCCCTCTTTCCAAGGTACGGTGTGTTTATCACATTAGGCACCTTGGTGGCGATCACTTGTTTACACCCTTCCATTCTCCTTCTACTATCCACATTTATTTTTTTATATCGATTTAGTAGAAGGGGAGAGAAGACATCTTTTAAATCGGCTGGTTAGAGTAAGTAAAAACATGTCAACAGCCCATTTTTTGGCAATCACGGTGGGACACCTAGTGCTCATCGTGTTAGTGGTTTGCTAACCCTCTCTATGGTGTTTTGCTAGTTCTTCCTCTTTGAGTCTTCACAGGTTGCATTCTGGTACTCCTGGGGGTTGTGCGGTCCATTCAAAGCCGTCGGTGGTGCCGTACGGTCAAGGCTCAGCCGTTCTTCCCTGCGACATTGTTAATCTCATTATGAGCCTGCTGCGTCCTGTGGTCAACCACCGCCCGTTCTTATATCGAGCTGTTCTATTTCAACCGTGCACCATCCAGGTACAGGTACGTTCTCACTCTCGCACTGATTGGGTTTGTTGACGTTCTACGGTTGATACAGGTCCATTCCGGAGGTCATACGGTCTATTTGAGACCGTTCATCCAGGTACACCTGCTTCACACTCATCCCCCATTTCAGTGCTTTATTAGTCAGCGTACAGTATTTTGTCATTTCATCAGCATCTCGTGATTTAGGCTGTTCTTTAGTGTTTTGTGAGTTCGTTAGTTGATGCATTCCCTGTTGTTGAACGGCTCAGACAGAGCCGTTCTACTCCCTGTACGGCCTCCCAGAGATCATCGATGTGTGCTTTAGTTCACCCCAGCTTCCATTGTTGATTATCATGCTATATCATCTTCATGATCCCTTGGTGCTGATTATTGATCTCCCCCCTGCTCTTATATCATTGTTGCATTCTTATTTTCATTTCTTACATATTTGATTGATCATTGATTGCTAGTTTCTAGGCTAGACTTTGCATGCACTCTGGTGCACATAGGGTTCATGCATTTCATTCGCATCTAGTTGCATTCCTACCGAGGTAGGGTTTCCTCTCGTCTCCATACTCCTTGGAGCCGACCAGGGGACCTTGCCGAGGACCTCCGTAAGTCCCCGTGAGCCGTGGATTCCCACACGGACGCCGGGCAGGTTGTACCATACCACCCCCCAGTCTAGGGTCTGTATTCATGAGAGAGAGAGAGAGAGTTCCTTAGAGTCTGCCAGTTCTCCATTCTCACCCTATTTAGGTACCTGGTGGTTGAGTGAATTCATATCTTAATTAATCCACTAAGGTCCTAAAAGGGAACTTATAAAAATTTCCGCGCATCATTTGGAATTTGATTGGGTAATTGGTTGATTCTTGTCTCATCTCTCCCCTCCATTGTATGTTGCAGTGTCATCATTTGCATCTTTTTATCAGATTAGGCTCATTTGGTCTAGTTCATCTTTGTGTGTCTCCATCTAGTTGCATTCATCTTAGGGTCATTTCCCTCCTTGTAATTCCTTTGAAGTTCACTGGATAAAGTCTCCATTCTCCCCATGGAGCATTTTCCCCTGTACCTTATTCCTATACTTCTCCATCTTCTTATCCCCACATGGATTCCTCTTCCCATGCAGGCCCATCTCCTTATTCCCCCATTGGACCCTATTCTTTTAACGGGCCTTCATATCCCGCCCGTGCTACTGCTAGCCCAATCAATTCTCACCCCCACATATATGATTCTTCCAGGCCCATGCATTCCTCCATTCCCGGAACGAGCTTTCCTTCTTCTCAGGCCGGATCCCATTATCCGGCCCATCATCATTATCCTAGTCTAAATTCATCATCTCTTGCTCAGGCTGGCCCATATCCTTCTCGGACTCTTCCTACTGAGGAGATGATCGCTCAGGCCCAACGTCAACTTGATGAATTGCAATGCCGAATCAATCCCCAAACTTATTTGGATGTCCCATTTGCCTTTCAAGGTCTTCAGCTTCCACCACGTTCACAGATCCCCGTATATCGTCGCTATGGTAGAATTGGTGACCCCTACGTCCATTTGAAGGATTTCCTATATGAGTCGGCCCAGTTCCAACATGATCAACGTTTGATGGTTTATTTGTTTGGCCTATCTTTAGAGGGCCCGGCCAAGGATTGGTTCTTCACATTACCGCAAGAGCATATGATGAACTTTCAAGCCATCCAAGCAAGATTTATTCAGCAGTACCGAGACTAGGTTGGGCCCAGGTATTCTATGGTTTATTTGGCCCAAGAGAAGATGAATCCTGACGAGGAATTCTCCATGTTTGCCGACCGCTAGCGTCGCCTAGCCGCGCAAGTCCCGGGGCATATTCCGGAGGGCGAACAAATCAGGATGGTTATTTCTAATGCAACACCCGAGCTCAGATGCATCTTAGTCCTAAATGATATTACATCATGGCAATAGCTTTACAGTCGAGCCCGCTTCATTAGCCAACAACTCCTAGTTTCCCTTGATCGCGAATTTCCTCCACCTTCTATGCCCACGTATGCCTCCCATCCATCATGATGCGGGACGGACCACGGACTCGACTCGAATTAGGAATGAGATCTTTGGACTCTAGACGAGCTCGCAATTGTCCCTTAGCGAGGAAAACGTGGGACCGGGCACGGTTAAGAAACCGGCCGTGAGTCACGGGTATCGGCTTTCCGTGTAGACTCGGATCAAGTCACGGGACAGTAACACTCAAACTCACTCTCTCGCAGCGGTGATGAAATGATAACGGGCTAATAATCCTACACTCGCAGCGGCATTCAAAAGTATACGAATTGAGCAAAATGCGATAAGAGAGAGGTAGCGAGTTTACCTCCACGCTCCGGGCGTGGGGAAGACGTTCCCGGCCAGTTACGGCAACTCCCGGTTAACAATAGTTAAAAACTTAATTACAGCAGTAATTCTATTGCCCACTCCACGCAGGGAGGTAAAGGGCTATAGTGGGGCCTGGGAGGACCGACCCTGGGTTGACGGGCATCAATCTGGAGGCGAACTCAGCACGAACTCGGCCTGCTGGTCTGACTCGGCACTATTGCAACTCGGTGCTGCGCCAACTCGGTGACTGACTCGGTGGACAGCAAGCAATCCGTTCCAAAGGAACGTCACCTTCCTGATGTCTTCTGGAGGTGCCGCTTGGCTGGGATGATGGCGGGATGTCCCGGATCGACTCCCTGAAAGGGCGGCACCCGAAGTTGAAATTTGATATTTACTTTTGATTTTCCCCCGAACTGAATTTTCGGACCTGCACACAGAACAGATCTGTGGGCTGCGGCGGCGAAAATCACTACGCTCAGATCTGGAGGCCGATTGAGGCGTGGCTGGTACCGATGGAAAGAGCACTCAGAGATCTACAACATAATATTTTTTCAGATTCATCCACCGCACGGATTGAAAATTAAAACCTCTGCAAGCTGACTTTTGTTTCTGACCCGGACTGACAGACACACAGGGCAGCAAACAATCTTCCTGAAACACACCCTTCACTGAGGGGTAAACGATTTTTTTAGACTCTAAGAAAATTATGGTGGAAGGGGATATACACGGGGAAGACTCAGTAATTGTTTGGGATTTTATAAAAATAGATACGGTGGTGACAAAAATAGAACAAGATGACTCTATACTGTAGATCTACAGAATGACAGATTGATAGGGGTGGACTAGAAATTGCGGAAAAAATATCAAACGAACTCAGAATGAGGCATACGATATATGGATGGAAAGCTAACAAAGAGAGGAACAAGATATCAAAATTTTAGCTCAATCAGACAACAGAATAAAAATATAGAATCACGGAGGTGGGGTTTTGTCCTGATGGAGATAGAACTCCGGTGGCGGTGGCGGTGGCGCGACGGCGGTGCGACGGCGGCGGCGGCAGCTTCAGAAAGGGAACTCAGAGGATGAGAGGGGGAGGTAGAAAGGGTCTCCTACCCTAGATTTCTGGAGGAAGGGGAAGACCAGCAAGGAGATAGGGGGAGAGGGGTGCACCCTCCAAGAGCTCTCTTGGGGCAAAATGCCAATTTTTTCCTTCATTGATCTCTAATGACACTATACATAGGCTTATATAGAAAATGGCAAGGGGTGGGGGGCTGATAATTTCGTGGGAAATAGGCCATTTTCTTCCCCCATGTGATCAAAAATAAAAAAAAAATAAATTACATATGGAGGGGACACTCCTTTGACTAGGTAGATAAGGTAGGTGGCCAACTTTGACATTTTACACCACTTGTCTCCCATGTGGTCAATTGGCATTCAAACCTTCTAGATGGCCACCTAGGATGGTTGACCAGCCCCACATAGCTTAGGTGGACCAATGGGAAAGGGTTGGGGGCCCCTTGCTGGACCTACTGGCAAATTACATAGAAACCCACACAATTCTAGGGAATGACACATTGGCTTACAAAGCCTTACAATTGCACATATACTTTCCAAAGGATATAAAAGTAAATAAAAGAACTCAAATGCAAAATAAAAAGTTAGTACTCAGCATCGATTCCTATCAACTCTCCCCGGGTGGGAAGAACTCGACCCTGTCGAGTAAGGGGTGCGGCTGCTCGAGTAGCTCCGGCGGATCCGTCATCGTACCGTGAAGCGCGGAGTATGCTCCACTCTAAGTAATCGACACCTGCTCATCCCGTATAAATTCGATATGCACATGCTGCCATGGGAATGAGGCTAGAGGTGGACACTCCGGGGTGGGGTAACTCTCAAATGAGGGAAGGCGGCTCGAAAACTCACTAGGAATCACCGCTTGTCCCTTATGTGACTAGATCCGATATGAGGTAGAACCGATCCCAATAGTCCGACAAGTCTCGAACTCGAAAGGGCTAACAACGCGAGCATACAAACCGACTTGACTTGACACATACATGGACACACAAGACCCTAGACACACCTAATGTTAGTCCGACCCGTACATGGGTGACGGCGGACCAGGACACCCGAATATGTGTCATGCATG
The DNA here is from genome assembly GCA_022559845.1 of Amorphophallus konjac. Taxonomy (NCBI): domain Eukaryota; kingdom Viridiplantae; phylum Streptophyta; class Magnoliopsida; order Alismatales; family Araceae; genus Amorphophallus; species Amorphophallus konjac. The sequence continues at coordinate 205,203,283 of CM040120.1, read as the reverse complement.
CATGTTATGCAACCTGTGGTTGGTGGCATGGGGAACACCTAAACATCCAAGTATGACCCAATCATACATGGATGACCCTTTGGATTTGGGAGACTTGAGAGGGCTAGGGGAACCGGGTGTGGATGTATCAAGGTTGGGCTTGGTGGGTGTAGATGACCCGGTCCGTGGGGTTGGGATGTGGTAGTGATCTCCCTCAAAGAAGTGGAGGAGATGTGGTGGGTCAAGGGATTCACTAAGGAAGGGATCGAAGGGGTCGAAGAATGTATGACCCCTTGTAGTGGCTTCCCACAAGTCACGGTCCCATGTGTAGAAGTCTTGAAAGTGTGGATGGTCACCTTCATGCATAGTAGGTGGGATGGTGATCATGTGTAGGTTGTATGGTTCCTCCCTCGGGCAAAAGGATATGAGGTCAGGCTCGGCCGATAGCGGGAGGAGTAGAAGAACCTCCGTGGTCACATGACCCACGGTGTACACAGAGGTAATGGACCCCAAGGCGGGGTGGGTGAAGCTACAACCGGTGGGTCGGTCGAAGCCTGGGGCCAACAAGTGCGTCAACTTCCATTATGTGTCTAATCCCATAATAAGGTCATCCAATGTATCAACATGGTGATTAGACCGAAAGGTAGTGTGGAAGGAGTTCACCGACACTAATGGTAGGGTGGGGTCCGTTGATGGATAAGGAGGTGAGACCAAGCCATCCTTGAGCCAACTAAGTAGTGGCTCGGCTATGTAAAGTGTACCCGTTAGAAACACGGGTGGCTCGGGCTTTGGTGGCTCCAAATGAGAGGGCTCCGAAATAAGATCGGAAGGTGAGGGTGACAATGGAGCACTCTCGGGTGGTGAAGGCAATGGGGTAGGCTGTCCGATTGGCTCGGGACTCGGTTGGGAGGTAGATGTTTGCCGAAGGGCAGCCAGGGCAGCATCGGCGTGCTGTAGGTCGTCATTAAATCGAGACTCAAATGGCTCGACTTCCAGAGCGACCTTATAGGACTGCGCCAGAGAGAATGCATCGCGGATAAGACACTCCAACTGGAAGTGAAGGCGTAAACCTCTCCGGAACTGAAATGCAGCCGTGGTGCTCTCCTCTCCTAAGCCATGTTCCAACCAATACGTATGATATGCCCGAATGTACTCAGACACAGACCTATCGCCTTGGACGGGTCGACATGGGTTGGCCATAGTTGCCAAAATATGGGAATGGATCCCTAGGAATGGATATGCAAAGCCATGTGGACAAGACACTAGACCGACTATGCAATGTTGGGATGCATGCACACTAAGGACAAGACACCAAGACTCGGTACGTGGCGGAGATAACCGATCCGAAGATCACTCGCGCAAGTGTGCGGCCTTCCCGATAGGCGTAGCCTAACGCTCGAACAACACCTTTTGATATACCGAGTAAAGGGATGTAAATGCAAAAAGACACTTTTTTTTTATTTTAAAACAATGATGACCCTAAACACGACTTAGGAAATGACTAATGGCTAGACGTAAATGACACTTTTTTTGACACCCTAGACTCAAACTCGCTCTGATACCAAACTGATGCGGGACGGACCACGGACTCGACTCGAATTAGGAATGAGATCCTTGGACTCTAGACGATCTCGCAATTGTCCCTTAGCGAGGGAAACGTGGGACCGGGCACGGTTAAGAAACCGGCCGTGAGTCACGGGTATCGGCTTTCCGTTTAGACTCGGATCAAGTCACGGGACGGTAACACTCAAACTCACTCTCTCGCAGCGGTGATGAAATGATAACGGGCTAATAATCCTACACTCGCAGCGGCATTCAAAAGTACACGAATTGAGCAAAATACGATAAGAGAGAGGTAGCGAGTTTACCTCCACGCTCCGGGCGTGGGGAAGACGTTCCTGGCCAGTTACGGCAACTCCCGGTTAACAACAGTTAAAAACTTAATTACAATAGTAATTCTATTGCCCACTCCACGCAGGGAGGTAAAGGGCTACAGTGGGGCCCGGGAGGACCGACCCTGGGTTGATGGGCAGCAATCTGGAGGTGAACTCAGCACGAACTTGGCCTGCTGGTCTGACTCGGCACTATTGCAACTCGGTGCTGCGGCAACTCGGTGACTGACTCGGTGGACAGCAAGCAATCCGTTCCAAAGGAACGTCACCTTCCTGATGTCTTCTGGAGGCGCCGCTTGGCTGGGATGATGGCGGGATGTCCGGATCAACTCCCTGAAGGGGCGGCACCCGAAGTTGAAATTTGATATTTACTTTTGATTTTCCCCCGAACTGAATTTTCGGACCCGCACACAGAACAGATCTGCGGGCTGCGGCGGCGAAAATCACTACGCTCAGATCTGGAGGCTGATCGATGCGTGGATGGTACCGATGGAAAGAGAACTCATAGATCTAAAACATAATATTTTTTCAGCTTCATCCACCACACGGATTGAAAATTAAAACCTCTGCAAGTTGACTTTTTTATCTGACCCGGACTGACAGACACACAGGGCAGCAAACAATCTGCCTGAAACATACCCTTGACTGAGGGGTAAACGATTTTTGTAGACTCTAAGAAAATTATGGTGAAAGGGGATATACGCAGGGAGACTCAGTAATTTTGTGGGATTTTATAAAAATAGATACAGTGGTGACAAAAATAGAACAAGATGACTCTGTACAGTAGATCTGCAGAATGACAGATTGACAGGGGTGGACTAGAAATTACGGAAAAAATATCAAACAAACTCAGAATGAGGCATAAGATATATGGATGGCAATCTAACAAAGGGAGAAACAAGCTCTCAAAATTTTAGCTCAATCCGACAACAGCATAAAAATATAGAACCACGGAGGTGGGGTTCTGTCCTGATGGAGACAGAACTCCGGTGGCGGTGGCGGCGGCGCGACGGCAGTGCGACGGCGGCGGCGGCAGCTTCAGAAAGGGAACTCAGAGGATGAGAGAGGGAGGTAGAAAGGGTCTCCTACCCTAGATTTCTGGAGGAAGGGGAAGACCAGCAAGGAGATAGGGGGAGAGGGGTGCACCCTCCAAGAGCTCTCTTGGGGCAAAATGCCAATTTTTTCCTTCATTGATCTCTAATGACACTATACATAGGCTTATATAGAAAATGGCAAGGGGTGGGGGGCTGATAATTTCATGGGAAATAGGCCATTTTCTTCCCCCATGTGATCAAAAATTAAAAATAAATAAATTACATATGGAGGGGACACTCCTTTGACTAGGTAGATAAGGTAGGTGGCCAACTTTGACATTTTACACCACTTGTCTCCTATGTGGTCAATTGGCATTCAAACTTTCTAGATGGCCACCTAGGATGGTTGACCAGCCCCACATAGCTTAGGTGGACCAATGGGAAAGGGCTGGGGGCCCCTTGCTGGACCTATTGGCAAATTACATAGAAACCCACACAATCCTAGGGAATGACACATTGGCTTACAAAGCCTTACAATTGCACATATACTTTCCCAAGGATATAAAAGTAAATAAAAGGACTCAAATGCAAAATAAAAAGTTAGTACTCAGCGTCGATTCCCATCACATCATCTCCCTTATATCCCTCCATGAGTCAACCCTCCACCTTATATCCCTCCACGAGTCGGCCATCCGCTCCTTCACACCCGCATGAACCTTTAACCCTGGTCAAGAAAATACTACACCCAGAGCGGGTGGATGCCGTCCATTATATCTATACTCCCTCCACGCCTCCACATCCTTCACTTACTAGCCCTCCGCCTTCACCTACGCAATCCCCCTTACCTACGCAACCTCCACTACCATCCCCACTACCTTCTCATACCCCTCGGCATCCATCTTGCCCGAAGCAGGCTTCTCACCCTTCGTTGCCGGAATCTCTAACATATGTTTTCAGGGCTTTGATGGCCACCCATGCGTTGCAACTCCCTCCGGTTATGCCTTGCCGACCCGCGGTCGGGAATTTGCTCCATTTATGTGAATTTCATCGTCAACAGGGGCATTTGGTCGAGAATTATCCTGAGTTCTGGGAACTTATTTACAGTTTGGAAGATAAGAAGATGATTGCTTGGACTATCATACATCAAGTTATTTTGGATCTTAGCAGCAAGCAGCAGCAGCAACAAGCCGTGCGGCCTAGGCAACCGTCTCCACTTCAAGACCAGGGGCACCCTGGTGTTTCTTCAGTTAATAAGATACTTGCTCTGTTACCCACTTCTTTATCCATTCCATCTCCTCTACCACCTTTACCTACCCCAGCCTCTGCTCGGGCAACCTCTCTTTCACCCTCCGTTTCCACCACCACACATGTCCCCAACGCCTCTCGACGTGTTATAAAGATACGTCGGAGAGCGCCACCACCTGTCACTTCTCCCACTACGCCACTACCTTCATCTCCTCCTTCTTCCCCACCCCTGCCTTCACCTCTTTCCTCTTCACCTTCACCATCTCCATCAACCACATCACCCCCTTTTCCACCACCTTCTCCACCCCCGTCTTCGCTGTCTCCATTGACCACATCTCCATTGTCCCCTTCTCCATTATCCCCATTGCCTTCACTACCACCAACATGATCGCTTTCTTTCGTAATAACCCCTACCCCGTCACCTTCACAACCATCCCCACCGCCGATGCCACTCCATTCGCCATCATCGTCTGAGCCTGAGCAAGCTACCCCTACGCCCACACCCCCGCCATTGCCTTCATCCCCACCCACGGCACCATTTTCGCCTTCATCTCCTTCTACACTTCCACCTTCCAAACCATTAACCCCACCAGAGCCTACCATTGACGTTATCTCTCCGCCGCTCGCATTGCCTTTGCCCACACCTGCCAAGCTTTCTGCACCCTTCTCTCCACCTATCTCTACCCCACGGAGCAGGTACATGCTACCTTTGGTGCCCCTCGGGTCTAGTCCCCAGGGAGATGAAGAGCCGAGCCAGGCTTTGACTATGCATTACAAGCTTCAAGACTTCGTTTTCCGCATGCCGGTCTGAGTCCTGGTCCCTGGCTATTCTAGGGACAATGAGCCTGCACTTGCTATGAAGATGGTTTTCAAGAAAAGTTCATGTACATTGGTGCCAGTTTCTTCAAGAGCGAGGCTGGTGGCAATCTCTTTGCTCATCGGAGAATTCACTATTGATGTTGTTATCACCTCTCGCTTGATTGCTATTTAATTCACTGGCCCAGAAGAGTTTTCCACCCGGATGGTGCTAACCCACACGGCCGCCAGAAGTCTAATGAATTCAGCATTCAAGGGGCAATTAGCCATGTCCTCGAGATTGACCAGGGGCATTCTACATTTTCTGTCTCATCTCCCTCGACTTATTGGTAAGGCGGCCACGTCAACGCCGCGCATCGCCCTCCCTCAGTTTCGTCCTGCGCTTCTAGCAAAGGAGTTATGCTTCATGCCCAGCTGCCGAGTGAAGATGCCAAAGCGCCATGTTCTAGTGTCGAATGACAAAACTCCAATGCTTCCTAATGTTCATCACAAGGAGTTGACTATTCTGGAATGTCCTTCTATGGTTAGCACCGCACAGCTAGGGGCAACCGTCCCGATGAAGTTGCATGTTCATGACCGAGCTAGGCCGTCTGCCAGGTGGGCCCGTTATTTGAGAAAGTGTTACAGATTAAGAAGCCCAAAGGTCCGAGTTCACGCCAGGTGGCGTTGTTTCAATAAGATTTCTGCTAAGAAGAGGCGACGACATAAGTTCAAGGGCCGTCAGTTGTGCACACGGGGGTCCACTTCCTCCTCTCCTTCTTCCATCCATTCATCTTTTCTGTTGCTCAGTTCTTATCCGTGGGTGGTGTACCTTCCGCCACCTGACCATATTTCCACCATCTTCTCCTATTCTCACCATTCTAGGCCTCGGCCTATGTCCTCCTCTTCCCCTGATCCAGGGGCATCCTCTTGTAATTTTTCTCCCCGGGTACGCCCGGATTTTGCTTCTCATCCTTTTTCCCCGACCCTGTTGGGGATTCCTTGTGCTCGTTCCCCGACCTTGTCGGATGGTTTTTCTGATCCTTCCCCGACTTTGTCGGGTGGTTTCCATTTCTTTTCCCCGACCTTGTCGGGTGTTCATGCATTTTCTTCCCCGCCTCTAGCGGGTGATCGCTACTCTTCTTCTCCGACCACGTCGGATGATCATTCTCCTTATTCATTATCTTCACAACTATCTTTTCATCATCTTTCTGTTCTTTCCTCCTCACCCTTTCAGGGTTCTTACCCTTTTTCTTTCTATTTTCGAGGCTTTAGTCCGCCCTGATCTTAGTTAATCTCTGTTTATTATGTATTCGGTTCCTTGTTATCAGGGCCTCTGTGCCTTAACGAGGGAGTTCTAGCCCTCGTCTCTCTTCCTTGTTATTCTTCTTCATCCAGTTTGATGTCTGCCGCTCCTCTATGTCAAGGAATCCAATCTTTTTCTATCCTTTTTCACCCTTTTATCTTGGCAAGCAAGGAATATAAAGCTCGTGCTAATCAAAGCTCGTTGATCAAGATCGCTTCAGGATGCCAGTTTCCACGCCATGGATTTGTAAATGTATCTTTATTTTGTGCAAGAAACGTGCTTTCATTCCCATTGTTTCGATTGTTTTGGCACATGATTATAATGTTGTTTCCTCAACATGATTGAGTGGCTTTAGATACTTTTGTATAAATTATATCTTAACTTTGTGTCAAATAAAATGTCGCTTCTGCAGCATCCTTAGGCGGGTGATAACTCCGTGTTAGGAGTCTAGCTTTTTCTCTGATTGTTGAGGGTGACCTTTGAGTATGGATTTTTCACACACTACATGGCGAGCCATAGCCGATTCCTCTTAGGCACACTGTTGCTGCTTTGGCCATACTTTGGGTATGCACGAAGGCCTTTTCTCTTCTCTGCTCGGCCAAGTGCAGGGGCAAGAGATTGATGGATAAGATGACTAACCTAGGCGCTCCCTAATACGAGAGAGGTCTCAAATAGGGGCAGCCTTGACCCTCAAAAGTGAGCTTTCATACTATTTCTGGCCAATAAGGGCTACCAAAATGAGAAAATGAATCAATGCAAAATTATGAATCAAAGACATGGCAAGAGTAGCAGTATAGTTCCCCGCGGGACGCCATGAGCCCGGTCACATGCGTGCCTGATAAATATGGGTCTAAAAATCAAAGACACAAAGCCCCAGCGCAACAGACCTACTCTTTGAGGGATAGTGCCCTGGAGGGAATTCGGGCCCTGATATCTCCCATCCTGCATAAAGCTTGTCTAATTTTTCTTCTGCTTCACCCTCTTAGGCTGGGTTATATCCCGGGTATGGCCTTAGTAGGGGCACCGTTCTTTAAAAGTGGTTGGTTGTGGCAAGCCACCCTCACATGCACGTCCTGCTCAAGGGACGCATTTAATGAGAGGGGTAGGGATAGCGATCCCTGGCCAGTAGTTTGAGCCCGTCTTTGGGTGTTGCGGATTGCTATTTCAAAATTTTTAAAAAATCAGATATTGTCAAAATTCTAAAAATAAATTATTTTCAAAGTTTTTTAAAAAATTAAATATTTTCAAAAATCATGAAAATTAATAAATTAAAAAATATTTATTTATCTTTTGTTTCTTTCTATTTATTTGTTTTGAGAACAGATACGTAATCTGTTCGCTAAGTGTGCAGGTTGCAGGTGTTCAGGCATTCCTTGCTCTATATTTTGTTCTATTTTCCTCCTGTCCACATCCTTGATCTGCTCTCTTCTTCAATCATATCTCTCGATCTGTTCTGAAGCTCATGTCCTTCTCAGCTTTTGTTTGCATGATCATATCTCTATGAGAGGGTTTTGCCTCACGATTATGAGCCTGGCGGTTCTGCTTCATTCTGATCTTGGGTTTTGATTGAAGTGCGTATTTTGTTCATGTCTTTTATCCCGCCATGTCCTTGTCTCATGTCTATGTCCCACCGTGTTGTCCCACACGTTTTGTTTTGTCCCTCACCACATGTTGTTAGTTGTCTTGCATATGTTGATAGTCGTCCCTCTTTGTTCCCTGTGTTGTCCCAACCACGTGATCATCCGTCATATTCTTGTCCCAACCGTGTGATCATCCATCATGTTCTTGTCCCAGCCACGTGATCATCCGTCATATTCTTGTCCCAACCATGTGATCATCCGTCATGTTCTTGTCCCAACCGTGTGTTGTCCCTTTGCGTCGTTGTCTTGTCGCACCGTGTTCGTGCATGCGTATTGTTTGTTTATGCCTTGCATATGTGCTCGTTTGCCTTTGTTATGTTATGTTGATTGTCATGTTATGTCATGCTGTTTGTCATTCAGTTAATCATTGTGTTATCTTTGCTGTGATTATACTTATTTGTCTTATACATAAAAATCCATAAAAAATCTGAAAATGAAATCCAAAAATATGACGTTTCACCTGCACAGGTAAGTCAGGTATGGCTTTCTATCCCTACATCCCTATTGCATTACTATATGGTACTATACTATATTATATCGAGAACCAGTTGGTTATCTACGTGTTCCAGGATCTGATGTTCCCCTTTAACAAAAACGATGATGATCCAAGTTCACGTCCTTAATCACCGATAGGCCATTAGGTTGGGATGCCCAGGAGAGGATGGTTCTATCCTGCACGCCGTGGTTGCGGATAGTGTCTTGACTCTGATTCTCCCAACTTAGCAATATTATTCTCGAGTAGTCTATATTTTATCTTTTCTTTGCATTCGTTTTAATGATTTCCTTTATTTTAGCCCAGCATGCATCATACGCATCTTTTGAGCATTCATGACCCATGGTTTGCCTGCGAAATGCCCCACCAGTGGTGGTTAGCTGTGCGTTCAGTGTTTGAGTAAGATGAACAATTCCACTCTGAGTTGGAAGGTTCGCTCTGGTCGATTCGCATGGTTTGGTGGTTTAAGAGGTCCCCGTCTGGAGTTTTAGTCCGCTTCTTTATTCTTCGCTGCTTATTCCGGTCTCCTCATTGGTCCGCGGGATTGTGTCCCCCATGAGGTTGATCGTGTGTTTCCTTTTATGTTAGTTTAGTTCCTCCAGATTGGCATCGCTTTTAGTCTGATCATTCCTTGTGTTTGGTTCAGAGTTTTTCGGAAGATTCTTATCGCTTGTTGGTAAAAACGGGTGTCGTTTAACCTTAACGCACATTTTTTGGTCCACTCCGCTTCATTTATGCTTCATCTCCATGTTCCATTTCGCTTTCGCTTCACCTCCGCTCGCTCCCCTGCAAAGAGGACGTTAAAGAGGGGCATCTATTGACACCCATTTTTCACCGATAAGTTCAGTCATTTCTCTTACTCCCATTATTGATGTCTTGAGTTGTCCATCACTCGCTGGGCTATTTTCTGGCACATTTTGGGCCAATTTTATGGGTGGCCTCCCTCCCTGGCTAGGTCCGAGTTGATTCAGGGCTTAATGGGCCTTGGTTTTTGGTTAATCGAGCTTTTCTATAAATTTCAAGCGCCCATATACATGTGCGGTCAACTTCCAACCATTCAACCATATGCGCGGTTGATACTGGGCCTTTCATATATTTATGGGATATTTAGCTGATTTTTTGAATTTCCACCGACAAGCATATATACGGCCTGGCCATAGCCGCATAAGACCATTGTGCGGTACATACTAAGCCGTCTATCTCTCAAGAGTCCTAACGTCGCTGGTTTTCAGATAATTATCTAATTATCTAATCTATTTTGATTTATCACCCACGAGGATTGGACGGTTTCCTCTTGGCCGCTCTTGTGGATGTAAGGTCTACTATCAGCCGTATATCTATGAGACTCCAACGGCGAGAGTTTTGGTCAGTTCGATGGATAGTTGGATAATATTTACTGATTTAGTAAATTTCCACCGATAGGGTTGGACGGCCTAGGATAGGGCCGCTCATCACATTGGGTGGTCTATCGTAAGACCGTTCATCCGCTCGATTCATGAAAGATTAACAAATTTTCTCTCTCTATCCGTGGTTTTATCCCTAACTTCCCCTGTCATTTTCTCCGCGGATACTGAATCATTTTGAGTGCCGTTTCGACTGGTTGAAAGATATTTCGACTATCTTCATCTTTTATTTGATAATCTCAACCTGAAAATGCCAAAAAACCCTAATTTTGGGGCTAGCTTCCTAGGCTCTATTAATAGACCCTAGGGGCCGGGCTTGAAAGGGGAAAGATTTTTGGTCGACGACGAAGCCCTGCCGAATCTTTGAGTGAGCTAGTACCAGGGAGGGAGGCCTTCTACGTCCCGACAGGCCTCTGGTTCAGGGAGTATATCGTTTGTTTAAGTCGTTAGTTCACTAGTCCCACCGTCGGTTTTCTCGTTGCATGCTTCATCTTCTCCACGTTTTTCTTCACTTGCACTGTCATTCACACATCCTCCCACGTTTTTGACACCCCCAGGGGTTTAAAACCCCCCAAGTATCCCCCATTCCATTTAGTTATGTCTATATCCTTCCGTTTGAGCATTTGCTATGCTTCACAGTTCTGATATTGGGTTTTTCTTTGTGTTCTACCCTCTGTTTTGCAGGTCAGCAACCCACTAGAACGAGGCCCATCCTTTCTGGCCGGTCGAAAAGGGTGGAGGTTGGACTTTTACAACTTCTGGCGTGGTGGTATTGCGCGGTTCCCCTCTGTCCGTTCAGGAGGAGGTGCGATGGATCTTCGACCGTTCTTCTTCACACTGCGATAGTCTTGGAGCCGTTCACCTGCCGGTAGTTCCTCATCCCGCGTTCCACCCAGCACTGACGCGCGGTCTGTCGAGCGGCCGCACTACCCTTAAGGCGGTTCTTCGCGGGCCGCTCATCCCCTGCAGTGCTGGTTAAAGGCGAGTACCTCCTCCTCTTTTTAAAGTACGGTGTGTTTATCACATTAGGCACCTTGGTGGCGATCACTTGTTTACACCCTTCTGTTCTCCTTCTACTGTCCACATTTATTTTTTTATATCGATTTAGTAGAAGGGGAGAGAAGACATCTTTTAAGTCGGCCGGTTAGAGTAAGTAAAAACATGTCAACAATGCTGTGACAGGTGGTGTGGACGCCCTATGCAGGTGAGGATTTCTCTCCCCAGCCGTGGGTGAGAGAGGGGAGCGCCTAGTTCAACCAAGACACTATGCTCTTCTGTGTGAACTTGCGAGAGCCACTCTACATACGCTTGGTTCAGCAGACATTTGGGTGGCACCAGCCTCCGGTGGAGGTACTAGCTCAACATGGGTCAGATCGAGGGCGTCGATGGACTTCGACGAGGGATAAGGACTGGGCCTCTCTCTACTAGGCAGAAGCTAAGGCATTACAGAGGGGGACTTCCTTGGAGCAGGATAGGAGCCTAGGGAGCAGGGAAACCTACCTAGCAGACTATTGGGAGTGGTACGCTGGGCAACTACGCCTCGACACTCGAGTGGTGAGTTAGTCCTTTAGCTTCCTGAGAATGATGTTCTCATTGAAGAATATCGTAGGTGAGTTAGTCCTTTAGCTTTTTAATAATGATGTTTTCATTGAAGAATATCACATCTAATGTTTTCATAAAATTTGGTATGCAGATGCCGGAGGCCAAGGTCGTGAGGATACTCCATGACCGGATCATCGCCCTTGATCAAACAATTGTGAACTTGCAACATGAAATTCAAGAATTGCTGAGTCAAAATATTGACTTGATTGACTTGAGGCTTTGATGACTCTTGAATCTTGACTGACCATTTGCCCCTGATTCACCGGCGAGGCGAGCTGGCATATGTCCGTGTGAGGGTCGGGATGACTGGGGGAGCTGGACCCTCATCCCAGGCGGATGCTAGAGAGGAGCTGGAGGACCGCCAGGTGGGAGCCCTCGAACGGGCTGAGGAGAGGGAAGTTGAGTTAGCTGATACGGTGAGTACTGAGTTTAATTAGAACCAGTTCTTCTTTCCATTCATCTTTGCCTGATTTGCATGTTTGTGAATGTCCTGCAGAAGAAAGAGCTGGAGGCTTCCCTAGCCTCTCGACGGGAGCAGGATGCACATATCGAGGAGCTGACCTATCGCCTTGGAGATATGGAGACAGCGGAGGGACTAGAGGGTCGCCTTGCTGAGGTGAAGGAGACGGAGGCCAAGGCACGGTCCCGAGAGATGGCCATGGCAATCCGAGAGAAGAGAGCTCTCGACCAGCAAGAGACCTTACGACGGTGAGTACTGCGGAGGTACCAGGGTCGAGGTGCGCCTGGAGAGGCAGCGGCTAGACCTGTCACTCCTTTGGAGTCACTGCAAACCATCGGGGGTGTAGAGTTTACCATAGAGTAGCTCCTAGAGATGATACAGTCCCCCACAGAGTGGCGAGCGATCTATCCGGTAGCCTTAGGTTCGAGAGCTTCACGGCTATCATGTTCATGAGAGAGGAGCAGGGATGAGGGTGAGACGAGTAGCTGGCATAGCCATCCTCGCACTGACGGGGGTCAGTGAGCCAGGGGAGAGAGAGAGCCAAGTGGACATAGCAGCTGGCTTTTGTACACTGGGGATATTCTCCTGGAATCTTGTGTAATCAATGGAATGAAATGGACATGTTTGACAAATGAGGCTCATTTCTTCAGTGTACTTTTCCTTGGCTTGCTTGACGTCATCTTCCCTTTTCACCTATTTTAACTACACTTAAAAGGGAAAAAGGTTAGTGTAGTTTTATTTTAGCCCCCTGCCCGAGATAGATCATACCTTTCCTCGATGTAGGGTCAGAGGGCTAAATCTTATGAACAAGATCGGAGTAGAAAGTAAACGCGGGATGCACATGCAGGCAAGCAAAATGCAGACAGGAAGTAAACATGAGCATGCAAATGCACAAATGGATGTAAAACATTTTTTGGGGGTTTTAGATTTTACACATTTTTGTGTTTCTTTTTTTTTATGCTTTTTATGGGCTTTTGGTTTTTATCATTATTATATTTTTCACCTTTTTTCTTTCTCTTTTTATTTTTTTATGTTATTTTTTTTGTCTATTTTGCCAACGCCTGGTCACCACCCCTATGGCACCTGACCTATATGAGAATGGGGGTTTCTTACTAACCTCCCAGGTATCCTGAGCGCACATCTAGGTTGATTTGGACCTCTAGACTCCTCGAATGATAATCCAGCCGGTTAAGTCTTATCCTAATGACAATACTGTCATGCCACACTTAGGCTCCCAGTTGCTTCCGACCACAGGGATACACCCAAAGAGCGTTCAAGGTAGATGATTTTCCCAACCCAGGTCTATTTCCTCAAAACTCTAGATGATATATGATGGAACACCTTGGAACCCTAATGGTCAACCACATGACGCTGACCCGGAATCAGACGTCCTCGCACCGATAGGTGACGCGCTTGCATTGGCCTAAGCCCAAGGTTAAAATAAGAAGACCATCAAGGTGATAAATAGAGGTCTTGACCGGCCAGAAACACAGAGACTCCTTCGCAGTGATGGCTTTTGCTTTTCGAGGTGGACAACCGTATGTCTGTTCTGTCAAAACAAGGCTGCAGGCCTTAGCGGGATTCACCCTTCGGGACCTCCATTGAGCTTTCATCTTCTAGGGGGAAAAGAAGAATATTGGGGACAAACCTCCTGAGAGGACCGACAGAATCGTTAACCCAGCGAGCTAGCAGGAGACTTACTTGACTCTCCCCTTTCGAGAAACTTCGGACCAAGCCTCGGGCATTTTGTATTTTTGTTGCCCCATTTACATGATTTGGTTTTTTTCTTTCAAGGGGTTTCATTTATCGGAATCAAGCACGGCCACGACCAGGCTATTTGATTTTGATTTTTCATTCATTCATTCTTCATCATTTTTTTCTTTTTTTTTCGAGGGAGATATAGTCATTTGACATTTTGGAATCCCTCATATATTGCATGCAGGGACATTGCCCTCTTCTCATGCTTTGACCCAGGCTCGACGGGATGGATCCTACTCTCGCCTTGAGGGGGTCGTACTTCAATTTCCACATGCTGAGTGTTTTAAGGGCGCCGGCTGTTGTAGATTCGGATTAAAATCCACACTTAGGAATAAAAATAAAAATAATAAATGAATAAGATGTAATAAAAATAGCACGAGGTGCTTAAAAGGGAGTTGTGATCGCCAGAGGGATTACCTCAATAAGAAGAAAAGGGGATCGCGTGTACCTGGTGGAATTTGGGATGCGGGATGGATGTGGATTTCCTCCTCCAACTTCAATCGGCCGGCCGATGAAGCGGGTCTTCTTAGTTGATTACCTTGAAAGTGCGGGGATGTGAGTACTCCTTTTCTCTTCAAGATCGGCCGGCCGACGAAGAGAGTCTTCAATCAATTACCCTTGTAAGAAAGACAACAACACCAATAAAGATATGCATTAGAACATGGTGTGTAGCATCAAATCCTAAATAAAGATGAGCATGAAATCATGGTGAAGAACACACCTTAAGGGGATTGCCCTTAAACCCCTATGCAAAGAGGGTGTGGGGAGCTATGATGAATGCATGAATGTGAAATGAAAATGTAAAATATGAGTAAGGGGGAAAGAGTGCAAGAGTTGCACTTAGGGGAGATCTCAACGTAGTTGAGTTGAAGTTTAATAACAAAAGGATGAATATGCATGCAGATGAACAATGATAATAAAAGAAGAAGATAAAGGACAAAGGAAGCCTGTTGCTTTTGGCTTTGAATGCTCGATGGGGAGAACACTTCAAAAGGGATGACGAAATTAAGCATAAGAGGAGTTCCTCCTTCAGCCAGCGGCAGCAGCAACCTGTGAAGAAAGAAGAAGGAAAAAAACAAAACAAAACAAACAAAAACAAAACCGCAGAAGAAGAGAACAAAGAAGAAGAAGAAGAAGAACCGAGGGAGGGAGAAAAAATGGGCGGCTAACCTATTAACCGAGGCCAAAAACCTCTAGTAATAAGATAGAAAAAGGAGATAAGAAGGGAAGAGACCAAAATAGGGAAGAGATCAGAACGGGCAAGAGCCCAAATAGGGGAGGATTAAGCTGGGTAAGAGCCCAAACGAAGCAGGAGTCTCTCTGGGAAAGGCTGCGTTCGTTCGGAGCACAAAAGTGAAACACGACTTGGTTCAGGGCGTCAATTGTTGAATTGACGACCTTCGCAGAGGGCGTTTCTTAAAAACACGTCTTATATCAGGGCGTTAATTCAAAAATCAAATTTTAGAATTTATTTGGAAAATTGTGAAACACGTCTGCTTCAAAGGCGTTAATTAAAACACGCCCTAGCAAATGACGTTAATTCAAAATATTCAAAATAGGGCCATTTTTCATTTCTCAATATTATTTTTCTATTTTTTAGGTGAAGGTGCGTCTCGTCGCCCTGATTCCAATGACTATTTTTGTGAATTTTTCTGACACCCGGAAGGCCACCAAATCGCCTCTGGAAGTGGTTGAAAAATAATATTAAAATATTCAATTTGAAAGTCACGCCCTTGTTTAAGGCGTGAATTCATTTTGTTTAATTTTTTATTATTTTTAGATTCAAAATAACGCCCCCTTTTAAGTCGTTAATTCCTGAAAAATTCCGAAAAATTCTCAGAAAAATCTAGAAAAATAGGAATTTGAAAGAATGGACGCCCTCCATTATAGTCGTTAATTGTTTAAGAAACGCCCATGTATAAGTCGTTATTTAAAAGACGCCCCACGTCAAGTCGTTAATTCTGAAAAATAGGAAAAAAAGCCCAGAAAATCCAGAAAAATCCAGAAAAATAGGGGAAAATAGGAAAAAATAAGAAAAGGGTAAAAAAAGGGAGAAATCCAAGAAAAGTGAGAAAAACCACTCAAATAGAACTAATTTGAGGGTCAAATTGGGGCATTACAAGGTAATATGAGATGTACTCACAGTAACGTCAATTTTGGCGTGTCTACAGCTGCCCCGCCTTGGCGTCTGCTTTGCAAGGGAGCAGAGCAAACTGAAAAGTAGATGCCAAGGTGTGATGAGACACGCAATCAACATCACTTGATGAGAATGAAATCAAAAGCTCGAGATGAAGCAATCTCGGGAAATTCAACGAAGTCAACAATGTTTGGATAAAAGGGGGAGATGTACACGCGGTGCACGAAGGAGACAAAATAAATGATCAACTTCCAGCGCGGTGGAAGTACCCCAGGTCACAAGCCTGTAAGTTTCACCATTGGGGAGCGGTTACCAGCCAGTGGACGTGCTGCAGCCAAGGTGGATCAGGGGAAAGGAGATAAAATAAGATGATAGAAATCCGAACACAGAGCTTTCGAGAAACACCCAAAACAGCGACAAAGCGAACTGAAGACCAATTCGGCATGGAATATCTCATATATGGGAAAGATTAAGTTAAATTCAACCCTCAAAGTCAGCTCATCAGAATGATTTTTACAGTTGATTCAAAATTCCTATATGAATGCATGCTGGGTTTAAAGAAAAAAATAAATCAAACGAAAATATAGAATAATCAAGGATAATATTGCTAAGCTGTTCAAGACTGAGTCAAGAAACTCATTTCACGAGCTGATACTAAGCCGAAGCCCGTTTATCCGCGCACCAACTTGCAAAGCGGAACCATCGTCCCCAGTCTTGGACGGCTCAACGGCCTATCCGTATGACTAAGATGCCTCTGGAATCATCATTGTTTTTGATGAAGGGGAACTCAAATTCTAGATTTACCAAAGCCAGAAGGTCCTTGATATAATCTAGTAGCGTAATAACATATAGTAGAATGCATACAGGGAGAGATGGTGGAGCAATAAGTATGGGAACTGAGAAATGAGCTGCAAGCACCGTGGGGCTTTGATGATGATGCCCAGCCGGCGGAACCAAGAGCCTCTTCCTGCGCTCAAAAATTCATTAGCCAAGATATAAAAGATAACAAACAATGAATAAGGCATTTAAGCATAGCAATCATCAAAGCATCAATTATAGCATGTATATGGCATGAATAGCATAAGTCAAATCATAGCATTGTTTGTTGTTTTATCATGAGGAGACAATCTTGGCTAATCAAGATTTGGAATTGAATGATCAAGATCTGATATAATGCCCATCGGCGGAGTAATCAGATGAAATTAGCAGGAGTTGATTAAAAAGATTTGGAGATAAATAATCATCAAGAAACGTGGTGGAGATGACAATCAAAATGCCCCTGGGCGGCATTTTATGAAAATATCGGGAGAGAATCAATAGATTGATAATAATGAGTGGAGGGAGGACTCATCCCGGGCTCTCGGTCCTTGGAAAGTTGTTCCTGCAAAACACCATCAGAAAATACAATGCAAAATTTTTGGATTTTGGAAATATGTAAATTTTTTATGAGATTTTGGAAATATTCAAATTTTTGTGGAATTTTGGAAATATTCAAATTTTTGTGGAGATTTTGAAAATATTCAAATTTTTGTGGAATTTTGGAAATATTCAAATTTTTGTGGAGATTTTGGAAATATTCAAATTTTTGTGGAGATTTTGGAAATATTCAAATTTTTGTGGAGATTTTGGAAATATTCAAATTTTTGTGGAGATTTTGGTTAGACATTGCTAAAGCAGCATCAAAGGGTGTTTTTGAACCACTGGCTAGGGGTCCTCGTTTCTTCCCTTTTTGCTTAAAACTGCCCAAAGTCGGGCGTGCATTGAAAGGGTGGCGCCCTATAACTGACTGCCCTTGATTAACAATGCCCCTACCAAGGTCATACCCGAGAAACATTCGGTCTTGGAGGGAGAAGAGAAGAATAATTGGGGACGAACTTCGTGCAGGATGGGAGATATCAGGGTTTCCAAGGTGTTAACCCTCAAAGAGGTAGTCTGTTGCGCTGGGGCTTTGTGCCTTTGATTTTTAGACCCTTGACATGCATACGACCAGGGTTTTCCCTGCGGGGACTTTGCCACTCTTGACATGCCATAATTCATACTTTTGTATCAAAATGTTGATTTGATTTTCATAATAGCCCTTTTGGCTAGATGTATAATGAAGCTCATATAAAAACTCATATTGATGTTGATTTTGGGTCAAGACTGCCCCTATTTGAGACTCCTCTCGTATTGGGGATTACCAAGGTTGGTCATCTCATCCGTCAACCTCTTGCACCTGCATTCGGCCGAGTAAAGAAGAGAAAAAGACTTTCAGAAATTCTCATGGCATGGCCAAAGTAGGAACGGTGTTTTAACCAAAGGAGCCGGCTAAGGACGCCGTGAAGTGTGTGGAATGCCCAGCTAAGGGTTGCTCTTAACAAGCGGGGAGAGAATGTTGAATTCCCAGCGCGGGGTTCTTATTACCAAAGGTGCTGCAAAAGCAAGCCTAAAGACTCTTTTGAGAATGATTTAATTTAACAAAAGCCTAAGATAAAGATCTAAAACACCACTCTTAGTCTTGTTAAGAAGCACTTTATTTTGAAAATCACGCGTGAAGTAAGGAGGCAATGATATCATGCAAATGCAAACTTACGCCAGTATATTACCTTGCAACCTTTATTGAAGCAGCTGCTGGAGGTGGTCATCGTGGGATTTGTCCTCTTTAGCAGAAAAAAAAAAAAAGGATTGGAAGCAAAGAATTGCAAGTGGCTTAACAAGAAGGAATGGTGCTCAAACCAGACTCAGACGAATAAGGAGAAAAGAAAAGAGGCGAGGGCTAGAACTCCCTCACTAAGGCGCGGAGACCCTGATCACATGGAACAGTCTACAGAAGAAGCGGAAAATCAAGAAGAGGGGTGAGGACTAAAGCCTCGGAAGCAATGGGAGAAAGGGCAGATGCCCAAGGCAGTAGATGTGGAAGAAGTTGGGTCGGACCCAAAATTAGGAGGAATCGGAAGAAGGAATTGGTAGATAGAAAGGGGCGGATCCGGAGGGTCCGGAGGCGGAGGAGGAGAATCATGATAGGAGGAATCATCCGGAGGCTCCAGAGGGATAACAAAAGAAGGGACGCGATGCCCTCGGAAGAAATATGGAAAAAGATGATGAAAAAGGAAGAAGAAAATGAAGGAGACGATATCCCGGAGGAGCAGAAAGATGAATCGGAAGAAAGATGGATGGTCCGGAGGTTCTGGAGGAATGAGATGGAAAGGGGCGTGATGCCCGAGAGGAGAGTCCGGAGGTTCCGGAGGAAGAATATAGAAAGGGGCGCGATGCCCGAGGGGAAAGTCCGGAGGTTCCGGAGGAAGAATATAGAAAGGGGCGCGATGCCCGAGGAAAAGGTCCGGAGGAATAGAAAGAATAAAGTGGAAAGGGGCGTTGTGCCCCGGGAAAAAGTGGAGAAAATTAAGTGGAGAATCCGGAGGTTCCGGAGGAATGAGATGGAAAAGGGCGTCATGCCCGATTAAAGCGGATGAAGATGAACAAGATGAGAATTGCGGAATGTCCGGCGGTGCCGGAAGACGGGGGAGATACGGGTTTGGAAACCCGGGGATTAGGAGGTGCAAATGCCTGCAAAATGATGGATGTGATGAATGCAATGAATGCGTGAATGCAAGGAGATGCAAAGAAGATGAATGATGTGAAGGGTGAGAGGATGAGATCCTCCTCCTAACCCTGGGAATGGCCCATGAAGGAAAAGTGATAGACATGGATGAATAGAAAGTGGAACAAATAAGGGATGGCTCCTTAGCATTAAGATAACTGCCCCTCCACGGCAGTGAAAGAATACAGCCAATTGGCTCAATAAAAGAAGCTTCAATAAGTGGCAACCCCCTTTGAAGGCAAAGATCAACAATGTGAGGGAGTTGGAGAGTTGGAACGGGGAGCGTCGTGTTGCCCATTGAATGTGGTATATATGGAAAGTTGAGCAAAATGGGCACTCGCCCCTTGTAAGGAGTAATGAATTCGGAATTCGGAAATTGGAACAAGGGGTGCCCTGCCCGACCCTTAAACGGCATCAATGCCCGGCATGGCGGCGACTTGACTTCTTCGGCCGTGATTGGCACAATAACCCGGATTGGCATCCGGCAAATGAATTCTTGCATCTCGAATGGCACGGCCGTGGCCAAAGTTTTCTTGCCCGGCTCTTGCTTATCCTTGGCGCAAGTAGCTGCAGAAGCACGCCCCTTCCGAGTAACAAAGGGAGGTGAGGCGGAGGCGGAAGGCTCCGTGGATGGTGGAGTTATAATGGAAAGTGTTGGCAAATGGGTGAATGGGGGCGGAGGTTCAAACACGTCGAGCTTCTCCCCTTGCTCGGAAGCAGTCGGGATGGGCTCGGGTGCAAAAAGGGGTGGATCCTGCTCAGGATTAGCCATGGGTAAGGGTAAAGGGTTCAATGGTGAAATAGGCAAAGTGGGTTTTAAAGGGATAATGGAAGGTCGAGGTGGAGGTAATGGGAGGTTAATTGGGGAAGGTTCAACGGTGGGCTCAATGGAGGCCGATGGTATGGAGGTTAAGGGTTTAATGGGCGGAGGTTTGATGGAAGACTCAGGGGAGGTTGATGGTGTGAAGTTTGATGGTATAACTGGTGGAGGTGTAATGTAAGCAGCGTCAGGGATAGGAGGAGACTCACAATGTGCCGGTGTGGGCGATTGGAATATCGACCCATCGTCGTAACACCAACTGGTCTCATAAACAGGGGTTGAATTAGGAGTGGTTTCCTCCTGAGCAGGGGGTTCGTCGAATGAAAATGGGGAAAGTGGAAAGTTAAGGAAACTCGGAAGGGGTGCCTGCGGAGCTTCATCATCATCGTATACTGTCTCGGATACTTCGAGTGTCGGCTCTTGCTCACTTGAACCGCCGACGCCGTAATCATCCCTACTGTCTTTCCATTCTCTCTCCATCTTTGTAATCTCGTCTAAAGCGGCATGGAGAGGATTGACTGGAGTAGGAGGAGCCGTGACCCTCTTTATTTGTTCCTCCATCAAAGTAATCTTATCAAGCAGAGATTGTTGGAGGGGTGTGACTTGAACAACCGAGGGCTGGCAGGGCCTTGAAGGAGGAAGGGACGCATAAAAAGGCCGTGGAGGGGAATTAATGGGCCGGCCCATGGAAGAATCCGGATGGGCCGGATTGCAAGGAATAAATGGGCCTCGGGGCCGCGGTGGAGGAGGAATAGAAGGAGGCGGGTGATGGGCCACCCGAGAGGAAGCATGAATAGAAGGAGATGGGTAATGGGCTACCCGATTAGAAATATGAGTGGAAGAAGGAAGTGGGTGATGGGCCACCCGAGTGTGAATAGAAGAGGGAAGTAGGTGATGGGCCACCCGAATAGGATTAGAAGATGGAGGTGAATGAGATGCACCCTCAACGGCCGCCTTAAGGGCTTGGATCTGTTGAGGGGTGAGATGATCCAATGCATGGATGATTCGGGAGACCTTCTCGTCATTGGGAGGAGACGATCCCGAGGGAATAGGGGCTCGCAATTGAGGAGGGGGACCATGAGAATGGACATTGCCCATGGGTCGGGCATGACCATAATAGTGAGAATGTGGTCCCTTGGAGAGATGGCGAGAATTATGTTGAACATGTTGAAGGTGAGGATTATAAGATGTGCTAGGTTGTATATCCTCATGAATTGAATTGAACATGTTGTTTTGTTTATCAAAGTAAGGCATTACGCAATCCAAATAATGTGCAAACAATTTGCAAAGAAACACACAAGTTGGAATGGTTACCTTGATTTTTATTTGTTTGAACCTTGGTGAATTAAAGATTTTAGCAAAGTTTGGAATGATTCACACAAGGGGGGAACCTAGTTTCAATATGATTTGAACTTCAATGCCAACTAGGAACACTTTCTCACCGTATAGGCCACTAACTCGGGACTTCAAAAGGGTACAACCTGCCCGGCGTCCGTGAGGGAATCCACGGGTGCGGGGACTTACGGAGGCTTGGAAAAGGGATTTCCGGTCCAAAGAGACGGAATGCTCAATGGAGGGTCATCCCGATTCCAAGAGGGTGTGTGGATCCTAATGAAGAGGAGGGGGGCTCCCAAACCAATGCAAAGAATGAATGCAACAGGGGAAACAGGCCAACCACAATAATATGATCAATCAACAAAGATAAGCATGAAATATCATGAAAACTCACCCGGAAACCCACAGTAAAAACACGCCCTGGGAGGGGGCGCTACTAAAAAATGACACGACGGTGTGACTGTCGTGAATCAAAGTGAGGGGCCCAGGGCAGGGTGAGACACGCCTTAGAGTGAGGCGTTACCAATAAAAGGACGCCCTTTCCAGCGGGCGTCAAATCAAAATACGCGCCCTAATATGGGGCGCGAATCAAGTAAAGGACGCCCTGGAGCAGGGCGTGAATTCACAGGCAGCAATATAAAGCAAGAACACCCAGAAATGTGCTGGAAAACGCCCTGTCAGAGGGCGTAAAATATGAATAAGACGCCCTGGGTCAGGGCGTGAAATTAAAACGCGCCTCTGACAGAGGCGTTAATTCACTCCTCCAGAAGAGCTTCCCCGGCCAGAAGCAACAAACACCCACAGTCACAGCAGGCAATCAACAATATGGATATGATAACATCATGCTCATCAAAGATTTTAAATAAGTGAAAGTTTTGAAACAAATCTATCTAATTGACATATCACTTTGGGGAGAGTGCAATGCACAAGGGAGGGTGCCCGAGGGGCACAAAAGGAGGGGTACACGTGGGTACCAATAGGAAAGGGCACACGTGGGTGCCAAGGGGAAAGGGGTAATCAAATGAAAAATAAAAAGGGTCCCACCGTGATCGCCAATTTGTAGATTCGGATTAAAATCCACACTTAGGAATAAAAATAAAAATAATAAATGAATAAGATGTAATAAAAATAGCACGAGGTGCTTAAAAGGGAGTTGTGATCGCCAGAGGGATTACCTCAATAAGAAGAAAAGGGGATCGCGTGTACCTGGTGGAATTTGGGATGCGGGATGGATGTGGATTTCCTCCTCCAACTTCAATCGGCCGGCCGATGAAGCGGGTCTTCTTAGTTGATTACCTTGAAAGTGCGGGGATGTGAGTACTCCTTTTCTCTTCAAGATCGGCCGGCCGACGAAGAGAGTCTTCAATCAATTACCCTTGTAAGAAAGACAACAACACCAATAAAGATATGCATTAGAACATGGTGTGTAGCATCAAATCCTAAATAAAGATGAGCATGAAATCATGGTGAAGAACACACCTTAAGGGGATTGCCCTTAAACCCCTATGCAAAGAGGGTGTGGGGAGCTATGATGAATGCATGAATGTGAAATGAAAATGTAAAATATGAGTAAGGGGGAAAGAGTGCAAGAGTTGCACTTAGGGGAGATCTCAACGTAGTTGAGTTGAAGTTTAATAACAAAAGGATGAATATGCATGCAGATGAACAATGATAATAAAAGAAGAAGATAAAGGACAAAGGAAGCCTGTTGCTTTTGGCTTTGAATGCTCGATGGGGAGAACACTTCAAAAGGGATGACGAAATTAAGCATAAGAGGAGTTCCTCCTTCAGCCAGCGGCAGCAGCAACCTGTGAAGAAAGAAGAAGGAAAAAAACAAAACAAAACAAACAAAAACAAAACCGCAGAAGAAGAGAACAAAGAAGAAGAAGAAGAAGAACCGAGGGAGGGAGAAAAAATGGGCGGCTAACCTATTAACCGAGGCCAAAAACCTCTAGTAATAAGATAGAAAAAGGAGATAAGAAGGGAAGAGACCAAAATAGGGAAGAGATCAGAACGGGCAAGAGCCCAAATAGGGGAGGATTAAGCTGGGTAAGAGCCCAAACGAAGCAGGAGTCTCTCTGGGAAAGGCTGCGTTCGTTCGGAGCACAAAAGTGAAACACGACTTGGTTCAGGGCGTCAATTGTTGAATTGACGACCTTCGCAGAGGGCGTTTCTTAAAAACACGTCTTATATCAGGGCGTTAATTCAAAAATCAAATTTTAGAATTTATTTGGAAAATTGTGAAACACGTCTGCTTCAAAGGCGTTAATTAAAACATGCCCTAGCAAATGACGTTAATTCAAAATATTCAAAATAGGGCCATTTTTCATTTCTCAATATTATTTTTCTATTTTTTAGGTGAAGGTGCGTCTCGTCGCCCTGATTCCAATGACTATTTTTGTGAATTTTTCTGACACCCGGAAGGCCACCAAATCGCCTCTGGAAGTGGTTGAAAAATAATATTAAAATATTCAATTTGAAAGTCACGCCCTTGTTTAAGGCGTGAATTCATTTTGTTTAATTTTTTATTATTTTTAGATTCAAAATAACGCCCCCTTTTAAGTCGTTAATTCCTGAAAAATTCCGAAAAATTCCCAGAAAAATCTAGAAAAATAGGAATTTGAAAGAATGGACGCCCTCCATTATAGTCGTTAATTTTTTAAGAAACGCCCATGTATAAGTCGTTATTTAAAAGACGCCCCACGTCAAGTCGTTAATTCTGAAAAATAGGAAAAAAAGCCCAGAAAATCCAGAAAAATCCAGAAAAATCCAGAAAAATCCAGAAAAATAGGAAAAAATAAGAAAAGGGTAAAAAAAGGGAGAAATCCAAGAAAAGTGAGAAAAACCACTCAAATAGAACTAATTTGAGGGTCAAATTGGGGCATTACAAGGTAATATGAGATGTACTCACAGTAACGTCAATTTTGGCGTGTCTACAGCTGTCTCATTCGGTCGAAGAGGAAGAGCACACAGATTACTACTTTTCTGGAGACCTTTGGGGTGAGGCCTCACCATAGGCGATGCTACCATTTTTTGATAAAACACGTAAGTGTATGCATGTTGTCTTCCTTTTAGTGGCATAGGCCGACATGGCTAGATAGGGATCTCCACGCTTCTGGCAAACCAAGACCCGAAACTGATGGAGGCATCACTCGTGACTCCCTTTGGCTCGGGTCTTCCTCACACTTCGGCACCATTTGAGTTCGGGCCTCTCTCCATAAAGGCACAATTATCCTTTTTGTGCTTTCTATTTGAGTCATTTGATGTAATTTTCATTTTCTTGAGTCATGTCCCTAGGTCTTGTGTTTATTTTCTTAAGTTTGAGTGTCATTATGTTGTTTAGTTAGCTATTGGGCCCATTTCATTGGACTTGGCCCAAGAGCCCCCCTACCCCCTCGGTTATTTGTCATTGAGTCTTTTGTCAGGGTCTTATTGTAAAATGTGGGTTGCCTATATATAGGGCCCCATTCCCTTCATTTGGAACTAATGAATCAATGAATGAAAAACTTGCTATTTTGAGAGTTCAAACTTCTTATCTAGTGGAGAGATTCCATTATTTGGGTGAGAAACCCTAGGGGAGAGATTCCCCACCCATCCCTCTCTTAATTTCTCTCTTTCACTCTCCTTTCTCTCTCCTCCACACCCAATTTCAAGAATTTTCTCTCTCCTCCCCTCTCAACCACCTCCACCCTCCCACCTACCTCCATTAACTCCTCTACAACTTCCCACAAGCCATCATTACTTCCCCCTAGTCCCAATAGACCCTCCACCAATCCACACCCCACCCTCCAACCCCCAACTACCCATCCCCTTCTCCAAGTAGCCCTCCACCTTCCCAAGACACCTCTTCCCATCCCCAAGACCACCATTGATCACCCCACATTAAAGGAAATTCAAACTCACATTCCCTCCACCCACTTGTGCCCCCCTCACCTTCCCCCTTCTCCCTCCAAGCCCAAATTCGTAGCTCCTCCTCCCACCACCTCTTAGACCCCCTTCCAGACCCTATTCTTTCCCCCCCACACCTTGGAACACCCCCTCCTAGACCCCCTCACAGCCAGGGTTCTCCCCACACTCATCCACCTCCATTTCCCCTCCCATATACCCCATTTCCCCCCATCATCTTCAACCTCCAGTTTTCAGTTCGCAGGTAGCAGAAGAGTAGCAGATTGCAGAGGCGACCCCGACCACATCCCAGCAAATCTGAAGGCCCAAGAAGTATCCTCAGAAGTGTCTACCGGTCTTCTTCGCAACGGCGGTGGTTTCATCTTCATCTGAGCTGTGTGCTGCTCGGGAGCTCCGTTCTCCCACAACTGCGCAGAGCTGACCCTGCTGAGTACCAGAACCAGAGTAGAAGATTCACCACGACGAACCTCGGAAGAATCAGCTCAAGAGCTCTTCTGAAAAGTTCTTCCTCTCCCTGTCTACTTTCAGAATCAAGAAGCGGAACTCCATTTGACATCTTGTAGCAGGAGTTATCCATTTTCTCCCTCATCTACGTAGTTCTGCTACCCACAGTCTGCACCGACCTATCAGCAGTGTTCAGAGTCCCCTGGCCTTATCCGGTATCGTTTGGCTTCCCCGTCAGTTTTTTGGTTAATAGGGCTCGTCCACGGTTCCAACGACTCTGACGGTGCTTGATTCCGAGTTCGGAAACTGTCAGGACATTTTCTGCAACCTGCTGTTGGAAATCAGGAGCTGCCAGTCCGAGAGTCTGCCTCCCTGTTCGGGCCTCCACCCAGACCGGCATCGACGACAGAAGAAATTAACAAAATTTGGATGACTTCCCCTGCCTCCTACGAAGATTTCCCAGGTGGTTTCGCCCCCAACAAAATTCGATAGCAGCTGCAGCAGTCAACTCTTCAGTCACCTATCAGCACCCACAGAATCGGGTAGAATCAGCAACCTCCCATCTTCGGTGTTCCTTTCTCCAATTCCCCTCCCCGCTTGGCTGGCTGAAGGCCCCTCCCTGCGTGGTGGTAGTTTTGGCTGTAATATCCATTAACCCCCACCCCAAGGTCCCCCTCCTGCGAGAGGAGTAGTGTTGTAATTGGATTGAGCAGGTCAAGCTACACCGCCGCGGCGTGTGGGGATCCACTCGCCTCCCCGCTCGCCCTCGTCTCCGAGCGGGACCGGTTTCTTCAAACCGGTCGAGTAAGTGCTCAAACCTCACTCCCTTTAGTGCTTATCTTTCAATATTAGTTCTTAGTTCCGCTGGCCGTGAGAGTGAGAGCTTGATCCTCAAGCCCCGTTGTCTTGAGTGATCACCGTGGGAAGAGAGTAACCGATGCCATTGGCACTTTGTCGGCCCCATTGAATTGGGCATCCACATCCATTGGGAATCAAATCTTGGCCTTGCTTGCCCTCTACCAGCAAGGGTCCAACCCCTCAACCTCACCTTGGCATTGCCAAGTTACCTCGGGACTTGGGTGAGCGACGGGAGAGCGGTGGCCCAAATTGGCCCTTTTGATTGTGAATGTGCTTGCTTGTCTAAGTCCTAGGGGGTATCACATCAAAAACCTACCAACCTTGATGGGCCCTATCCTAGCATGAAGGATGGATGCAGAGGTTTGACTCCATGGTGATCACCAGGTGCTTAGCATTTTTGGGATTTTCTATATTTTTTTTTTGCATTGGGTTTTCTATGTATTACACAATTTTTTTTATTTTTTTTGAATAGCTATGTACAAGGTCTCATGAATATAATTTCTTTAGATAGACCCCATTCCATGGATACGTGAGTTCCACTCCGTTGGCGTCCACTAACTTGTCGGCGTTACCCGAGTAGACCTCTTTGACAACAAATGGACCTTCCCAGTTTTCTTGTAGCTTTTCCTTAAGACCAGTGGCTTTAGTGAGTTTCCTCTTTAGGACCAGTTCACCTACTTTAAATTTCCTCTCAAGAACCTTCTTTACGTAATAACATGCAATTCTTTGACGATACACTTGTGCATGATCGGCCGCGATCATCCGCTTCTCATCAAATAGCTCCAGCTGGGCCAGCAAATTCTCTCGACGTTGCTCGGGATCGAGTTCAGGATCCAGCTGCACTCTTAGTGAGGGAACAAATATTTCATATGGAAGTACCACTTCTGTCCCAAAAGTGAGTGCATACGGGGTTTAACCCGTGGGGGTTCAGACAGAAGTGCAGTAAGCCCAGAGGGCCTCAACGAGGCGATTTGGCCAATCAAAATTATGATGAGACTTGCATGTTTTCTTGATAATTCTTATGGGAGTTTTATTCGTGGCTTCAGCTTGTCTGTTACCTTGTGGGTAATATGGAGATGAATGATGTAAATTAATGCCATATTTACCACACATGTCGCGGAGCTCCTATGATGTGAACTGAGGTCCGTTGTCGGCGATGATGTCACGAGGGACGCCGAACCTGGCGAGGATGTTGCGCTTGATGAACTTCACCACCATTGATGCCTTGACTTCCGTGAATGCCCCAGCTTCCGCCCATTTTGTGAAGTACTCCGCAGCGGTAAGAATGAAGGATTTTCTTCGGACCTCACCGGTTCTATCCTCTAAGGGGCCTACTACATCGAATGCCCACATGGCGAAAGGCCAAGGAGCTATGAGAGGGTTGAGTGAGGATGAAGGAGCATGAACCTTGTCTACATGGAGTTGGCATTTAGCATAGTGATAGACATAGCAGGCATAGTCCTAGTGCATGGTAGGCCAGTAGTATTACCGAAGGAGTTTCTAAGTGAGCATGAGACCATTTACATGGCCACTGCATTCACTGGAATGTGCAGCTACGATAACCACGCGAGATTCGGTCTCATCAAGACAGCGGAGATATACTCCACTGAGAGATTTACGGTGCAAGAGACCTCCTACGATGGCAAAGTGCTCCACGGCTCGACGAATGGCTCGTCGATCGAGGGCAATGGCATCTTCGAGGAAGGAGCCATCCCTGAGATAGTTCTCGATATCGAAGAACCAGGGGTTGCCATCCTCAAGGTCAAGCTCAGGCTCGCGAGAGATGGCATGAACTTGAAGGGGGGACTCTAAGAATTGTTGGAACCAAGGATCTAAGTGCGAAGGAGTGTGCATCCTTTGCACAATGACAGTAGCCGATGGCTTTTCATCGGGAATCGTAAGAGAAGATGCTAGGGAAGCCAGAGCATTGGCTAGAATGTTTTGGGCCCTAGGAGTGTGCACTAGGGTTAGCTTCTTAAATCGCCAGACTACTCTACTAACCAGGTCTTGGTAGGGCTTCAGTTTCGGGTCCCAGGTTTGATACTTATTGAGGGACTGCTGGAGTATCAGTTGAGGATCTCCAATGATTCAGAGCTCCTTAACTCCGAGTGCCAGTGCCATTTTTAAGCCCATGAGGAGCGCCTCATATTTATCCACGTTATTTGTGGCAGGTGTAGATCTATTTAAAAATCCACTATAAATAAATAAAAGAGTATAGTGTGGTATGCTCGGATGGAGGGTGATTGCCAAAGACTACGGACCCCAAAAGATATAAACAATAAATAAGAAGAGGGACCGCGATAATTACCTTTGAAGTGTGGGAGATGTGTGAGTGTCGACCTTCTCTTCCAATCGGCCGGTCGATGAAGAGAGTCTTCTTAGATTACCCGTGATAAAAAATAGACAACAACCAACAAAGAGAAGATAGGAATTAGAAACCAAGTGTACAGTATCAAATCCCAAGTGAATATGCAAATGTGAAAGCATGGAGATGAACACACCTGTTGGGTGTTGGCCCTTAAACCCCAATGCAAAGGGTATGGAAAAGAGTATGATGATATGAATACAAGAGGCGTGCAAGTGTTGCACAAGAGGTCTCAACGTGGTTGAGATGAAGGGAATAAGAGACAGAAATAATGATGCATGCGACAAACTGACTGATGCAATAAGAAAAAAGAAATAGAGGGGTTGGAGGAGCCTGTGGGATTATTCTCCTGGCTTTAGATGGACGTTCGGGAGGAAGTCTCCGACGGGATGAAGATTTGGATGCAGAGAGTACTCCCTCCTTAAGCATGCAATCAGGCAGCACCTCCCCTCCGCATATGAAGTCCTCCCCGAATAGGAACCGTAGAGGCTTATTTATAGGGGAAGAATCAAAGTTTAATTCCAAAAACAATTAGGATAATTATCTTTGGCATGAGATAAACATGGTAAGAGTCCTCCGAGTTCTTGAAAGCCACCGGGAACCCTTCCCTAGTTGAAAAGGACTCCGAAATGGTGAAAGGAGGAGGCACGGTCGAGTTCGGAGACCTTAAAGAAATGGCGTCAGACCCAGTGGTTGCCCATTAAATGGGCGTCAGCCCAACGAGTCGCCCATTCCAAGCCATTTTTAGGAAGATTAGAAATTTCCAAAATTAGGAAAGAAATCACGTCTGGGTCCTGGATTGCTAATTATCAATTTAAACAAATTTTGGTTGGATTAAGAATATCTGAAAATGGTAAGGAAATACGCATCCGGGGTCCTGGACATGTTCATGAATACGTGACGAGTGGAGCGGACGCCTTTTCTTAAATTATTTAAGAAAGTCAAATATTACCACAAATCAAAAAGGAAATCGCGTCCAATTGGTCGGACACGATTCAAGAAATTACGAATTTTTTGTAAATGGGCCAAAAATGGAAAGGGAATTAATAACAGCGACCAGGTCGCTAATTAAAGAACTAGCGCCTTTGTGAGAAGTCATTCATTCTTCAGGAATACATGGTTCACAAATGGGAGAATTGAAGAAGACATGTCTTCCGTCCTAGACGCGGCCATGAATACGTATCGAAGTCGCTGACGCGTCTCAAGAAATGAACGCGCACTCGAAAAGGCGTTTAATTCAATAATTATCAGGGACAAAGAATACGCGTCCACTTGGGTGGACGCGTTTCAAGAAATGTGCAACTTTTTAGAACGTCATTAATTTAAATAATTTAATGAGGCCAATAATAGGAAAATGAATACGCGTCTGGGACCTCATACGCAATTTTGAAAAGACTCGACTCTCCCACGTGACACATCGACGTGAAGGAAATGGCATCCGCCCAGACAGGCGCTCAATTTGGAAAGAAGGAATTGGCGACCATTGGCCTGTCGCTGATTCAATAAAACTCCCGAAAAATTAGAGAAAAGCCCAAAAAATGGGGAAAATGTGGAAAAGCCAAAAATTCAAGAAAACTGGGGAAAATCGCTTAAATAGGTCAATTTGAGGGTCAAATTGGGCATTGTAATGTAATATGAGATGTACTCAAAATGATGTCAATTTTGGCGTGTCTACAGTAGGGAAGGTTAACTGACAAGCACGTGGGATGATAACACCCTCCGGAGATTGGAGGACAGCTCCAATTCTAGAGCCCTTGGAATTGAGTGCACCGTAGAAGTAAAGAATCCATGAAGGTTTTCCATCGATGATGGCTCCTAACTCTTCGTCCGGAAAACTTTCGTCAATAGGGGAGAATGTGGGGAGTGGATGATGGGCAAGGTGCTCCGCGATGGTGTGCCCCTTGACAGCCTTCTGACTGACGTAGGTAATGTCAAATTGATTAAGGAAACGTTTCCATCTCACCAGACGATCAGTCAAGGTAGGATTTTCCAGCAAGTATTCAATTGGGTCCATTCGCGCCAAGAGCTTTACCTCATGTGCTAGAAAATAATGTTTCAGCTTTTTAGCGACCCAGATGATGGCCGCGCAAGTCTTTTCCATGGCAGTGTATTTCTTCTCAGCCTCATTGAACAATTTGGACAAATGGTAGACCGTGCATTCCCTTTTTGCATCGTCATATTGAGCCAACACTGCTCCAACAGATTCTTCTATGGTGGATACATAGAGTAGCAGGGGCCGACCCGGGACCGGGGGTGCCAGAACGGGAGGATTTTGAAGATAACTCTTCAGGTCATCAAAGGCCTTTTGACATTTATCATTCCAGTCAAACTTAGCCTCTCCTTTCAACATGTTGTAAAAGGGCTTGCATCGCTGAGACTGGTGAGATATAAATCTCCTAATGAATTGTAAACGCCCGATTAGACCATGGACTTCTTTAATGTTCTTGGGAGGAGACATTTCGACAATGGCCTTAGCTTTATTAGGGTCGATCTCAATCCCTCTTTTGTTGACTATGAACCCTAAAAGCTTGCCTGAAGAAATACTGAATACACATTTCTTGGGGTTCATCTTGTGTTGGTGTTCCAGAGACCGTTGGAAAACTGCCCAGAGGATCTCTGCATGGCTACTCCTTGTCTTGGATTTGATCAGAATATCATCCACATATACTTCCATATGAACGTGCATCATATCGTGGAAGATGGCCATAATTGCCCTTTGATATGTATTTCCTGCATTATTAAGTACGAAGGGCATGATAACGTAGCAATAGGTCCCCCACTGGGTGGTAAAAGAAGTCTTCTCCTGGTTTTCCTCTGCTAGGCGGATCTGGTTGTACCATGAGAAACCATCCATGAAGGATAGCATCTCATAGCCGGCGGTGTTATCTACCAGGACATCTATGTGTGGAAGAGGAAAATCATTTTTTGGACAAGTACTATTGAGGTCACGAAAATCTATGCAGACACGGACCCTACCATCCGTCTTCGTAATAGAGATGATATTAGCTACCCATTGCGGATACAAGACTACCCTTATGAATTTGGTCTTATGGAGCTTGTCAACTTCCTCTTTGACCTTGAGCGCGAGCTGTGGGTGAAGCCGCCTTAGTTTCTATTTGACAGCTCGAGCGTCGGGCTTTAGAACCAGACGGTGTTCTACCAACAATGGATCTAACCCTGGCATGTCCTCGTAGGACCAAGCAAAGGCATGGGGAATTCCCTGAGAATCGCCACAGGGGAAGCTTCTTCTTCACTCGTCAAATTGGCACTTATCAAGATCATTTTCGGGTTATCCTTAGTGCCGATATTAATTTCCTTGGTGGATTCATCAATGAAAATATTGGGTTCATCAAATCTCTTTATCCCATCGATGAAAGAAGCTATGGGATAGGCGCCATCCTCTAGCGACTCTTCTTCTTCTCTAGCATCATCATCTTCTTCTAGCACATAGACTCCTAGGCTATCGTCTACTGAAGATCCTTCCATTTCGACTGTCCCTAGAGGAATGGGAGTAGATGTGAATTCAGAGACCTAGCATAGCTGCGCGCACTTCTCGGCCAATTGGCTGAGGTAACGTGCGGAAACCTGATGGACCCTGGATTGCTTGCAAGGAAAAGATTATGTACATACCCTGACTCAAGCAAGACTCTACCCTACTATGTACAAGAGGAGCTTGTGGAGGAGGTTTCAAGGTGGAAAGTGTCAGCCCTTGGCCGAGGGATCCATGTTCTAAAGAAGAGGTTTCATCAATAGTGAGCTCGCAAGCCCACGTTTGAGAATTGGCATTTTTTTTTGGTGGTCATGGGTGAATGTGTAGACAACATGGGTCGATTGTCCCATGACAGGATAAGTGAGGAGCAGAGGAAACGATGGATGGAACTGGACGAGAATGAAGCAGACAGGAGCAGGCCTGTCTAAAGCAAGGAACATGCCTACCAAAGAGGCATCATCGAGAGGTTTGTCAAGGTGAGACTGTCACGCCCCGAGCACGGAAGATACCCGGGTACGTGATGCATCTATATAGATCGTGTCATTAGAGCGATAAATTTTTTGACATAAATACGGAGTGCACAAAAGACTAATAAAATTTAAATAATCCCAATAGTCCAAAGTGATAATTAAAGCTAGTCCATGACTAGTCCAAATTAAAAGTCAAAACACTAGGCTACAAGCCTTAACAGAGTTTAGACAACTAAACTGACATAACTGGAAGTATGTCATACATTATTCAATCCCAATTACCATTCTTCAAGTCTTAACAAATTTCCAACCGACTAGACCATTCATAACTAAGAATACAATGTGGAAACTAAACACAAGGACACAACTAGTTGGCAGTAGACGAACGGTGATTCTAGCACTCTTCACTCGGTCTCATTCCCATTCACGTGGATGTCGCTATCTGAAATACCTGAAAATGTTAGGAAGCAACTGGATGAGCGAATCGCTCAGTAGGAATTACATCTCAAGTTCGAGCAATCATTAAGTGAATTACAGTTTACATGAATTACCAGTATTGCTATGCATGATGTACGAGTAAGTAAATCAGGTGTACAGGTAAATCTATGCATGATGAACAATAAGAGATCAAGAACTGTATAAGGAAAGTATCGCGTGATTGCAAGTATTTGACCAAGCAGGATATCAATAATTTTATAGATGTAAATGCCACTTCTCGGGAAAGCAAGAACTCAATTACAAGCAAGTAATCATGTTCAAGTAAGTAAAGTTCATATTCTAGCAAGTAATATCAAGCACGTGTCAATAGAATTCGCCATTTCAATAAAGCAAGTATTTTTCCCTTTCTCGGGCAAGGCAAGTCAAGTATCACCCGTTCCAGGCCACGCAAGTCAAGTCAAGCAAGTAGAGAGAGTAAGTGTGGAGTGTCTCAAGTCAAGCAAGCAAGTGCTTCGGTGCAATGCCAAACACCGTGGTCAATAAACTCCCATGGGCACAAGTACCTTCGGGTGCTCCTCTCAGGACAAGACCGGGCCCTATACGCACAGCATTTCAAGTATTACTTTTGAAATCCACTCTCATTTATAGCCAATATGGAGTTCAAGGGTTGCCATTGTAGGATATACAAGGTAGATTTTTTTATGGAATGGAGTTCAAGGACTCATAAAATGCAAGAAAATGACTTAGGGTTGTGTCGGTACAAACCACGAGACAGATCAGAATCAGAAGATGCAAAGACTGAATTGGCGCCCTGGGGGTAACCCCTCTTTCAGGCAATTGGCGACTGGGGTACAGGGGGTTTTTCATGTAAATGGCTCCTGGGGGTGAGCCCCCCTTTCAGGTGAATGGCGCCTGGGGGAGAGCCCCCTTTTCAGGTAAATGGCGCCTCGGGGATGACCCCCCTTTCATAATTTTAATTTTTCTAGAATATATATATATATATATATATATATATATATATATATTGAATTGGCGTCTGCTCAGGGGGTCTTCATTTAATTGAAGATGACCTGGCTGTCGCTATTCAAGTAATTGGCGCCCTGGCTTGTGGAGCCAATTACATTGGGTGATTTTCACCCAGTGCGTACGTTCTGTGACTCAAAACACTGTTTATGGCGAAAAAGTTTCTTGAAAATAGGAAGTAAGGACATGAACAGGTAATGAAAATTCTCAGGAGCTCAGAAACATGTTCATGAAAAATTATTGTGGACTAGTATCATTTATATTAAATTTTCTATCTCGAGGTTTAAAAATTCTAGAAAAAGGAATTGACGCCTGCACAGTGGGTCTTCAATTAATTGATGACCCTGCACGGAGTCTTCAATTGGGTAATTGGCGCCCTGGTCAGGGGTGCCATTTACCCTGGGTGGTTCACCATTCATCAGTAGAAAAGTTCTCTGAATCAGGAAGTAAGGGTACGGGCAGGTAGAGAAAAATGTAAGGATCACATAAACATATTCATGCAGAATTTTCATGGTTTAGTTCCATAGATATCAATTTTTGAATATGTTGATTTAATAATTACTGGAAATTGCTGGAATGGAATTGACGACATTGCATATGGTCTTCAATTAAATGGCACCCTGGCTGGGGGCGCCCCTTCAGTGAATGGTGCCCTGGCTGGGGGCGCTATTCACCTGAAGGCTGAGCTTTTCCGGGTTTTTAAAACAGGTAAGTATCTATTGTAACAGAGGTTATATACTAAGCTAAAACATGATTATTAGCAC
This sequence comes from Amorphophallus konjac, assembly GCA_022559845.1. Lineage (NCBI taxonomy): Eukaryota > Viridiplantae > Streptophyta > Magnoliopsida > Alismatales > Araceae > Amorphophallus > Amorphophallus konjac. Next base: position 205,168,046 of record CM040120.1, on the reverse strand, counting down.
TATAAAACTAGAATAATATGATATGTTCAAAACTCATGAAAATCAGTGTAACAGATTGTGTACAAAACTAAATATATAAGGTGTAACAGGCTATTAAAAATTTGTGTAACATGGTATATACTTGGTCATTTCTGATCACGATAAAGCCAGGTAATATAGCATGGAAGATGAGTTATTCTAACTCTAAGCATGCATGTTACGTTAACCTATTTAGCTACTAGTTAGGCAAGATTTTGAGAACACCTACCTTTTTACGTGTGATCACGAGATATAGAATAAAGAAAGCTGCTTCGGGATCGCAGTAGGATGTAGATTTCGGGAAGAAGATGCTCCTTCAGCATTGATGACGGTAGTAGCCTCTGCCAGTGCTACGGAGGGGATTAGTTATAGGATGGGTTTAATGCCTTGCGGGTCTGGTTGAGGAACAAGATGTGCTTTGCCAGCTAAATGAGGTTGTTCGTGCCTCAACCTTCTAGAAGCATAGATTAAATGACGCCTCTGTAAGGGGACGTCCATTAATCTAAGTGGTCCTATTCATGTAAATGATGCCTCTGCATGAGGGCGCCCATTCTTCATGGCTTTAGATATGTGAAATAATGTAGTGGAATGGTGGCCCCAAGGGTTAAATGACGACTTGTATAAGGGCTTTCTCTTAGGTGAATGATACCTTGGAAAAGGGGTGTCCATTCCCTTTGGTTTATGGAAATACACAGCCCTTCACGTGCATGTAATAATGATGTTGGAAGGGGGCCCAAGAGTGTAAATGGCGCCTCTTCAAATGGTCTTCAATTTGGTGAATGGCGCCCTGGTGAAGGGGCGCCCATTTCCTTGATGTTTGGAAAAGAAAACCACTTGCGTACTACCCATGTGACATAAAGCAAAGTTGGTTGTACATTTATATAATAGTCCTCCTATGGTTTGGTTCTTTCTATAAGGCCTTTCATGTAAGATTATGTCGGAAAAGTTCATTACGTACTATGCATAAAGTGGTGGGTTGTACATTTATATACTAGTCCTCATAAGGTATGGTTCTTTACATAAGGCCTTCATGATTCTTTATGGCATAAAGTGATGTTGGGTTGTACATTTACATAATGGTCCTTATGAGGTTGGATTCTTTATCTAAGGCCTTTAGGTAGGATTCTTTTAGGAAGAAGTTTTAAATTTTTCTCAATTGTTTTATCGAGGGTGCTACACCCTCCCTCACTTAAAAGAATTTGGTCCCCAAATTAAATTGTATATATGGAGGTAGGAAGGCTGCAAAGTACTTACAGCTAGAATAACTCCAGAAATCTTCTCCTCGTAGACTCTTCAGTTTTCCATGTTGCTTCTCATTCTAAGCATTGATTCCATTGAATTTTCACCATAGGGATCGTCTTGTTCCTTAGAACTTGAACTTCTTGGTCGAGGATCTTCATTCGCTTTTGCTCGTAGGTAAGGTCCTTCTGTATCACTAAGTAATTGTGGTCAATGACATGGAATGGATCGTGCACGTAATTCTTCAGCATAGAAACATGGAATATGTTGTGCACTTCTGATAGTTACGGAGGTAGGGCGATGCGATAAGCCACCTCGCCTACTCTTTCCAGCACTTTGAATGGACCAATAAACCTTGGTGTCAGCTTACCCTTAACACCGAATCTTCTAATACCTCGGTCGGGAGATACCTTGAGGAAAACATGATCTCCGACTTGAAATTACAGATCTCGTCTTCTGTTGTCAACATAAGATTTCTGCTTGGACTGTGCTATCTTTAGCCTTTCTTGATAAGGTGTATCTTCTCGGTAGAATCTGTTACCATATCTGGGCTTAGAATTTGTTTTTCACCAACTTCATCCCAGTATATTGCAGATCGGCAACTCCTGCCATACAGTGCCTCAAAAGGTGCCATTTGTATACTGGCTTGATAACTGTTATTATATGCAAACTCGGCTAGGGATAAGTGGTCATGCCAACTTCCGCCGAAGTCTATAATGCATGCTCTCAACATATCTTCCACAACTTGATTTGTCCTTTCGGTCTGTCCATCTGTTTGGGGATGGAATGTAGTGCTGAAATTGAGTCTTATCCCGAGAGAATGTTTTAGACTTTTCCAAAAATGAGAGGTAAAGCATGGGCCTCGGTCAGATACAATTGACACAGGGACTCCATGCAATCTGATCATCTCTTTGATGTATAAAGCAGCAAGGATGTCAACTGACCATCGGCTCTTGATGGGTAAGAAATGAGCTGATTCAGTTAGGCGGTCGATGATTACCCAAATTCCATGATGTCTGCCCCTAGACTTGGGCAAACCCATGATAAAGTCCATGCCAATGTCTTCCCACTTCCACTTGGGAATATCTAGAGGATGTAGTTTTCCAGCATGTTTCAGATGTTCTGACTTTACCTGTTGGTATGTGAGGCAACGAGATACAAAGTCTGCTAACTCCCTTTTCATTTTGGGCCACCAGAAGGTTCTTTTTAAATCTTGGTACATCTTAGTGGCTCCCGGGTGGATCGTGTACCTCGATCGATGAGCTTCTTCAAGAATATTTCTCTTCAATTCGGGACAGTCGAGCACACATGTCCGTTCCTGAAATAGTAATCTACCATCAGGTGCCAGCATGAAATCAAGTCTCTCGTCCAGCTCACCTTTTATCCCTACTAGTGTGGGATCTTCTTCTTGCAGCTTCTTGATTTTAGGTAGCAAATCTGGATGTAGACTCATATGAGATAGAATAATACACCTGTTCTTCTCATCTGTGCTGATATCAAGCTTAGAGAATTTCTCTAGCAACTTCCATTCTTGTATCACACAGTTGGCCAATATTGCTCTCAGCTTTTGACTAAGGGCATCATCTACGGAATTACCCTTACCGGGATGGTATTGTATAGTGAAGTCGAAATCCTTGAGATATTCGAGCCAACACCTTTGCCGCATGTTTAGCTCCTTTTGGGAGAATAAATACTTGAGGCTTTTATGATCGGAGTATACAGTGAATTGTTCTCCGTAGAGATAGTGTCTCCAGATCTTCAAGGCAAACACCACCGTGGCCAGCTCTAAGTCATGCACCGGGTAGTTCTCTTCATGTTTCTTGAGCTGTCGGGAAGAGTACGCAATGACTCTTCCATTTTGCATCAATACACATCTGAGGCTAATACCAGAAGCATCGGTATATACCTCGTATTTCTCCCCTTCAATCGGTAATGATAAGACTGGAGCAGTGGTGAAGAGATCCTTCAAAGCTTGGAAACTCTTTTCACAGTCTTCATTCCACTCATAAGGCACTTCCTTGCGAGTAAACCTAGTCAGAGGAACAATAATCTTGGAGAAGTCCTTGATAAAATGCCGATAGTAACCAGCTAGACCCAAGAAGCTTCGAATCTCCATTGCATTTGTGGGTCGTTCCCAGTTCTTCACGGCTTCGACGTTTGATGGGTCAATAGAAATTTCGTTCTTCGAAATTATATGGCCTAAAAAGGATACTTCCTTGAGCCAGAACTCGCACTTGCTAAATTTGGCGTATAATTTGTTTCTCTCAATATCTGTAATGCCTTCTTGAGATGTTCTTCATGGTCTTCCTCAGACTTTGAGTAAATCAAAATATCATCGATAAAGACCATAATAAATTGGTCTAAGTAAGGCTTGAATATGCTGTTCATTAATTGCATAAAAGCTGCGGAGGCATTTGTTAGTCCGAAAGGCATAACAATAAATTCGTAATGCCCATACCTACTTCGGAATGCAGTTTTATGAATGTCTTCTTCTTTGATCTTCAATTGGTGGTAACCATAACGAAGATCAATCTTGGATAAATATGTAGCTCCAGATAATTGATCAAACAGCTCATCAATTCTCGGCAGCGGCTACTTGTTCTTGATTCTAAGGTGATTTAGCTGCCGATAATCAATGCATAGTCTCATCGATCCGTCCTTATTTTTGACGAACCGCACGGGTGCTCCACATGGGGAAGTACTTGGCCTGATGAAACCATTTTTCAATAAATCCATTAGCTGCTCTTTTAGCTCTTTCAGCTCAGTAGGGGACATTTTGTATGGTGCCTTGGAAATAGGACCAGCACCAGGGACAAGGTCGATTGTAAATGACACTTCCCTTTTCGGGGGTAAGCCGGGCAATTCTTCTGAAAAAATATCGAGAAAATCCCGAATTACACAGATGTCTTCAAGTTTAATCTTCTTGACTTCTGTGACAGTCACGAATGCTATGAAGGCCATACATCCTTTACTCATAACTTTACTAGCTCGGAGGGCAGTGAAGTCCCGAGATTAAATGGCACCCAAGAGGGCGGGTGAATTGGGTATTAAAAAATTAATCAAATCTGTCCTCAATTTTAAGATGAAGTGATAACACTATGGAACTAATGCAGGATAAAGTAGATCTACCAAAATCAAACACCACAAGCATGCACAGAAGGGGGATAGGAGAAAGGGAACAAACAACAATGAGATAGTGATTTTTAGGTGGTTCGGATACCGCAACGGCAACCTACATCCACCCCTCACGGACTGTGAGGATCCACACACTATCTTGTAAAGAGACACAAGATCGAACACACACACACACACACACGTTGGGAGATGAAGGTTCCCTGAAGGTGTCAGGACACCCAACAACACACACAGAACCAACGGATTAACTAGACACACACACGGATCTAGGAAGATCCACACACACACAAGAGTGTTACAGGATTACAAAAATCACACTTGAAGCTTAGAAGAATTGAGAATGGAAACACAAAAGAAAAAACTTGATTGATGCTCCCCCTTAGTTGATGAAGAGTTTCTAGGATGCAGCTTGAACTCCACTTGGCTTGGGCTTGATCTTCACTTGAGGATGGATGAAGAATGATGAAGAACTCTTCTCGGAGCACTGTTCACGTCTACAGTGCTAGCTCCCTTCTTATTCCCTTTGATAGCCTCCTTGATCCAACTAGAGCATTAGGGTTTTCTTAACTCTCTTGTATGTGTTATATAGATTTTGAATGGTCCATGGACTCCCCCAGACCAGATCCACAATATCTGGAGGGTTTGGTTGCTTAGGGATTAAACAATACCAAAAGGGAGGGCTTTCCTCGAAGTGATAAAAAGTCAACAATGTTGGGAAGCTCGGGGCTGGCTGTTGACCTCCACGGGCTGGCGGTTGATCGCCACTGAGAAACCAGCAGGAGGTCGGTCCCTGGGAATCCCGATCGATCGGGATTGAGGGGCCGGTTGACCAATAATGAGACAGGCTGTAGAAAGGTCCATTCTGTTATTTCAGGTCGACCGGGATCAGACCGGAGGTCAACCGGACTGTCAAAAACCTGAAAAATGAAGAGTTTAGCCCAGAAAAATGTATCCATATAATCAAGACATGAAATGAACGAATGGTTAAAACTTATTTTAAGTTCATTTGATTTCTAGGAAATGCATTTGGAATACTAAACACTTAAGAAAAAAACCGTGAAGAAATCCGGCATGATAGCTTAAGGAATTCACTTAAGGTATTAGTTCCAAGCACGTGAACAAGTATATGTCCTTGATTTTGTTATCATCAAAAGCACTGAGATATATACAACAATCTCCCCCTTTTTGATGATGACAAAACTCGAGGGCATGCAAACCAAGTTTGATGCTTTCGGAACTCCAAAAAGAACGTAATGCTTTAAAGTCATTCAATCATGCTTGAAAACCATTCAACACAGCACATTCCATCCAACCACTTGTTTGCCAACAAGAATATGAGATAAAAACACAAGTCCCAACCATCTGAATTCAAACACCAGTACATTCAATTCATCATTTCATTACAAAATACATTAGTGCGAGAGTGAATGCATGACTCTAATACAAAAGACTTGACACTACTGATAACCCTCACATGATCAACATACAAGCAAGCAACACAACCACACATCGACATACATAGGTATAAACCTGCCCTACTACTGTACTTCTCCCCCTTTGTCAACATCAAAAAGGGATAGGATAGACGAAAGAGGGACTCAAGCAACACAAGACCAAAGGTTAACATGCCAGAGGGGAAAGCCAAAAGAAATCCTCATGGAGCATCTTCTGGAGGTGGCTGATCTACTGGAGGAGTATGTGGAAGGCCAAGGTACCGATGAATGTCGCCAAGATGGTGGGCGTGAGTATGAAGAAGATCAAGAATATGGCCAATGGATTCGTCAGGAGCTGCATCCTGGCGCCGCATGCCAAGAAGGGAGAGGTGCATGAAGCTAAAGGATTGGCCAGACTCAGCTAAATCCTCTCGGAAGGAAGTCATGTGGGTGGTGAGAGTGGCCATCTAAGTAGAGAGAGAGTCCAAGGCAGTAGAGAAAGTATCCATGCGCTCGGATATGGTGTCAAACGCAGTGCCTATAGTGTCCCCAAGGGTAGAGAGACGATCCCCGAGGGTATCCACACGAGTCTCTAAGCTGGTAAGCCACCCGTCAAGAGCCTCGTAGTCCACCGAAGGGCGCTGTCCGGCCCCCTGAGTGGAAGATTCCCCATGGTGAAACTGAGGTGGAGGAGGCATCTCAAAATCCTGGTGATAAGGAGATGGTAGGGGAGGCGCCTCCTCAGCTGGAACTGGAGGGGGGATATCCCCTTCGCCTTGCTACTATGCTGGTCTTCTTCTTCCTCACTGATTTCATCTTCCCCATAAACTGGAATGTCCCGTACAAGCTCGCCGTCGGGACCAAAGTAGTAGCCAAAATCTGTGAAAATTTTATGCTTGTTGTATACATCATACTACCTAACATATATGAACTGCTCATTTGCCACATTAATCCTGACATAAATGAAGACACCGATCAACTGCGAAGCATATGGAAGAGAGCGCCGGAGGTAGGTACGACAGGTGCTAATCAGATCTATCATGAACCGACCCATATTGATTTGAATTCCATCCATGACATGATAGAACAAGAATCTCTGAACTTCTATAACCTCATCCCGACCGCCCACTTTGGGATAAATCAATGATGTAAACATGTGGTGCAGGACCCGTTGCAGTGGAGGAAAATGATTGGCATTCAGCTTGACCAAATTGCTTACACCGTGCACATACTCACAGTTGGTCATAACAGTAAATGTTGCTGGAACTTCACCAAAACCATATGCCCTATCTGCACCCATGGCGGATACTCCTAGGGCCTACTGAAATAACTCCGGAGTGATATGAAGCTCCACACTCTCAACCGTGGTATATAACTCTTCATTCCGCACAACTAAATACCCGTAGAACTGCTGCACCAACAGAGGATAATATCTATTGTACCGGGTAACAAAATCCATCCAACCCTCTTGAACCTCAAAAAGAGCGCACAAATCTGGGAGGAGCTCATTCACCTCGTTGAAGTCGACCAAGCGAGGGTCGATAATAGGACGTGAAGGTAAATGTGCTCGAGGCAGAGGAGGAGCTTGCTACGGTGGAGGAGCCGGGGCCTCTGGCCATTGACGGCTAGCTTGCCCTTGGGCAGAACACCAAGAACTCCGTCTAGGCGGCATCACGAATTAGAGAAACCCACCGGGAAGCCCTCGAACGATCGATCTCAACCCCGAGACAGGGATGGAGCACAGGGGCACTGCAAGGGCTTGGAGCAACCTTTCCACAATATGGAAGCTGAGAGAGATCTTCACAACCTCACAAATGACCGTATGGAGGATGTCCCAAAATGATGACGGGACGGCCGAAACGTGTGTGGGTGGAGGAAGAATGGGTTGTGGAGGCTTGGGTGGAGGAGAAAAGAAGTGCTAGGGTTAGGACAAGGTAGTAGAGAGTGAATGAAGGTGATAGGAGAGGAGAATGGTGAAAGGGGGGGCCCTTAAATAAAAGGTCGGTTGGCCTTTAGGCCGGTCGGTCTGCCGCCAGCGGTCGACCGGCGTGACCCTGGCGGTTGACCGCTAGGACCGAAATCCCATATTTATAAAAAAATTCTTCTTTTTTTCTCTTTTCTTTTTTTTGTTTTTCTTCCTTTTCCTTTTTTTGTTAGTATATGTGAGATAAACAACCGACTACCTGAGTGGGGCCATCAACATGACATGGGAATTGTGTGGAGGTGAAGTTGTGGATATAAGAGAACATGTTCTGGCTGCCCCTAGGTAGTACCTTTAGTTCCAACATCACTGAGTCCACATATGTTTTTAACCAAGGGATATTTGGCCATAGAAAAAATTTTCAAGTAGGGCTAAATATAAGTAAGTACATTCAAGCATACATAAGTGAATGAAGACACATAAGGTATTGAAGGAAAACAAGGTCAATATGCATGTTATTCTACCCTTGATGCACATGAATTTCTACAAATGCAACCCTATACCTTAAATGCAAACCTATGCATGTCTGCTCTCACCCTTGCACATCCCAAGTTCTCTTCTTATCTTATTAAATTGATCCTGGTTTAGGGGTTTGGTGAAAATGTCAGCTAGCTGATTGTGTGTGTCAATGAAGTTCAATTCAAAGACCCATTTTCCTACATGATCTCTCAGAAAGTGATGACGAATATCTATATGCTTGGTCCTAGAGTGTTGAACTGGATTTTTTGACAGATTAATTGCACTGGTATTATCACACACTATTGGAACAATTTTCATTTCAACATCTAAATCAAGCAGTTGATTTTTGATCTAAAGTACTTGGGCTCCACAACTTCCGGTGGCTACATATCCAGCCTCGGCCGTTGAGAGAGCTACTGAATGTTGTTTCTTGGAGGCCCATGAGACTAGACAACCACCAAGAAACTGACAGTACCCACTTGTACTTTTACGATCTACAATGCACCCAGCATAATCCGCATCGGTATAGGTAATTAAATCAAAAGAACTACCGATAGGAAACCACAACCCAAAGTCTATTGTGCCAATGAGATATCTAAAGATGCGTTTAACAGCTGATAGATGAGATTCTTTGGGGCATGATTGAAAACGGGCACAAAGACATACACTGAATTGAATGTCAGGGCGACATGCTGTAAGGTACAGTAGTGATCCGATCATACATCGAAATAGTGTAGGATCTACTATTTTACCATTTTCATCTTTATCCAGCTTTGTGGTGGTAGCCATGGGAGTTGATAAAGGTTTTGCTTCCGCCATCCCATATTTCTTCAACAATTCCATTGTGTACTTTGCTTGACTTATGAAAATACCCTCAGAAGTTTGCTTCACCTGCAATCCAAGAAAGAAAGTTGGCTCCCCCATTAAGCTCATCTCAAATTCTCCTTGCATGATTTCTACAAATTCATCGCATAATGCATTGTTAGTAGCTCCAAAAATGATGTCATCCACATACACTTGAACTACTAAAATATCTTTACCTGATTTCCTCTTGAACAATGTTTGATCAACCTTATCTCTCTTGAAGCCATTTTCAACCAGAAATGTGGTTAGCCGTTCATACCATGCCCTTGGTGCTTGTTTTAGTCCGTACAGGGCCTTTTGGAGCTTGTACACATGTCGTGGATGTTTGGAATCTTCAAAACCTGGAGGCTGCTCTACAAAGACATCCTCTTTGATATAACCGTTAAGAAATGCAGATTCAACATCCATTTGAAATAACTTAAAGTTCAAAGAACAAGCATAGGACAATAAGATCCGGACTGCTTCAAGTCTAACAACTGGTGCAAAAGACTCATCAAAATCAATATCCATCTCCTGGCTATACCCCTTGGTAACAAGCCGGGCCTTGTTCCTAACAACCAAACCCGCATCATTTAGCTTGTTTCTGAAAACCCAACGGGTTCCAATAGTGAGATGGTTTTTAGGACGCGGTACGAGAGTCCACACCTCGTTTCTTTCAAACTAGTACAGTTCTTCATGCATAGCCTGAATCTAGGATTCATTTTGAAGAGCTTCATGAATGTCCTTGGGTTCTTCTTGTGAAAGTAGAGCCATCAAATCCTCCTCTTCTACCTGCCTTAGAGAGGACCTTATTTTTACCCCATCCTCCAAATTACCTATGATGTTCAAAGCTGGATGATCCTTTAGAAGTGTGGAAGAACTGGGCAAGTCAGGATGCTGCACTTGTGATTCTTGCAGTGTCTCAATTGTATGATCCTCATCTTCCTCATTTTTGCTTGATATTGCCTTCAATGGTTCATCCTTAGCTTGGACATTTGATGAGTTCTTAGAATCTTCATCTGCATCGAAAGTAGAGGAAATTTGATTTGTCAGTTTTGATTCGGATTCATCAAAAATAACATGAGGACTTTCTTCAACGACCAAAGTCCTTTTATTGAATAATCGGTAAGCTCTAGAATTGAGTGCATAACCTAGAAAAATTCCTTTGTCACTCTTTTCATCAAACTTACCCAGGTTGGACTTACCATTGTTCAAAATGTAGCAAGGGCATCCAAATGGTTTAAGATAGGAGATGTTTGGTTTCTTACCCTTGTAGAGCTCATATGGAGTTTTCTTAAGAATAGGCCTTACCATTGCCATGTTGATGATGTAGCATGCTGTACTCATCGCCTCAGCCCAAAAATACTTAGGTAGAGAATTCTCACTGAGCATGGTCTGGGCCATGTCTATCAACGTTCTGTTCTTCCTCTCCACTACTCCATTTTTCTGGGGCGTCCTTGGTGGCGAAAAATTATGTGTGTACCCCTGCTCTTCCCAGAAAATACTGAATTCATGATTTTCAAATTCACCACCATGATCACTCTGGATGGTGGTGATGAGGTAACCTCTTTCATTTTGGATTTTTCTACAAAACACTTGAAAATCAGCGAGGGCATCACTTTTGTTAGCTAAAAATAACACCCATGTGAATCTGGAAAAATTATCAACAATCACAAAGCCATAGGATTTTCCTCCTAGGCTAGAGGTTCTAGTAGGACCAAAAAGATCAAGATGCAGTAATTCCAATGGCCTAGCGGATGAAACAATGTTTTTATTTTTGAAAGAAGTTCGTGTTTGCTTGCCTTTCGTGCAAGCTTCACAGATTCTATCACTTTCAAATTTCAATTTTGGTAGTCCATTTACCAAATCATGTCTAGACAACTTGGAGATTACTCCAAACTAGCATGACCCAACCTACGGTGCCATACCCATGCAATTTCATGATTGTTCGCAACCAAGCAGAGATCATCACAAGAAACATTATCAATATCAACAGTATAGATAATGCTATTTCTTTTTCCAAGAAATTTGATGTCATTTATGTTTTTGTTCAAGACAATGGAGTGGGTTTCATCAAAAAAAACTTTAAAACCCTTATCGCACAATTGGCTTATGCTTAGCAGATTGTGATTCAGACCTTTTACCAAAAGCACATCTTCAATAAGAATTTCAGAATTCTTACCAATGTTGCCAATCCCAACGATTTTACCTTTGTCTTGACCTCTAAAGACAATTGAACCTCCATCCTTATCTTGCAGTGTAGAGAACACTTTGTTATCCCATGTCATATGCCTTGAACAGCCGCTGTCCAAGTACCATTTGCTCCCCCTAGCTTCAAGACATATCTGCAAGAAGACGAATTCTCATGCAATTATTTTTGGTACCCAAGCTAGTTTGGGTCTGTAGGAGTTAGTCCAGTTCTGAGTATATCTCTTCTTGGTCCAAAAAACATGATTTCTAGGTGAGTTTTGTCTGAACCAGCAATTTACAATAGCATGATCAAATCTACCACAATGATAACAGTTAACAGGTGTAAACTTTCTTTGAAACTGTCGTGGTTTGGGTTGAGCATGCTTTGGTTCAGGCTTGGAACATGAAGCATGGGTTTTATCTTTTTCATGAACAAAGGATGTGGTTATCTTATGCTCAAACGATTTTTGGTTTTGAGGAGTGTATCCGAGACCTTCTTTTTAAAAATTGACTTTAATTCCCAACATATTATCTAGATTTTGCTTGCCCTTAACAAATCTTGACAATGTGAGCTGAAGGTCAGCCACTTCTTTTGCTAAACTCACAGCCTTTTCTTCAAGTTCTGAGTTGGTTGATTTCATAGTTTGTTCTTCAATTTTGATCTTTTCACATGCTTCCTCCATTTCAATTATTTTGCATGATAGTTCCTCTTTGGTTTTATCACAGTCTAAAATTGTTTGCAATAGACTTTCCTTTTTTTCCATAGCCTCAAACCATTCATGTTCCAGTTTCTCAAATTTGACAAAGATATCTTCACGTGACAAGTCATCAAGTTTCTTATTGAGAGTTTTATTTTCAGATCTAGCTTTCTTGTATTTAGTGTACAACTTTTAATATTCAGATTCCCATTATTTATTGGAAATGAATTCAGGGTAAGAATTTACCTCCGCAGATTCATCTTCATGTGTCATGAGGCACAAGCTTTCCACAGTTCTCGAATCTCTTCATCAGATGGTTCATCTTCTTCGTCGCTCCAAGTGGCGACCATGGCTTTGGGTTTCTTGAAATTATCCTTCTTGAATTTCTTTTTCAGATCTGGACATTCACCTCTCATGTGCCCAGGCTTCTTGCATTCGTAGCATATGATGCTACTTGGCTTGCTCGATTCGCCTTTGGTTTACGTGGGCCTTCTTTGCCCCTTTCTGAAGTTTCCCTGAAAATTTCTCTTCTTCCTTAGAAATTTTCTCACTTGGCGAGTTATCATCGCCAATTCTTCCTCTTCATTACTTCCGTCACTTGATTCACCTTCTTGAAATTCGTCATCGGATTGATGAGCTTTCAGTCCAATGACATTTTTCTTCTTGATGTCTTCATCAACTGTTCTCTTTATATTTATCTCATAGGTCATGAGTGACCCTATGAGTTCGTCCAAGGTGAGAATTGACAAGTTCTTTGAGTCTTCAATTACCGTTGTCACGTCCCGAGCCTTATTTACAGCGGAAGACTCGCTCGGGGAGCGCAAACAGTCGGCATGGTAAGCCTCTTGCAAACAAGAACAATCAGAGCGTAAGACAATCACACACATAAATGCAACTGCACAGAATTTGAATCAAACTTCAACTTTATTTCATAAAAGATCAATATTCAAGATACAATCACTAATTTGATTTTCATTCTACTAGACTCAAGAAATAGGAAAATTACATTGACTCAATCTAGACAATTTAGACTTCCTATGTCTTCACTCTTGTCATAATAACATTCAATCGCTCTTGGACCCGCTACTTGAATCACCCGAATCCGAATTCAAACTATTACCATCTCCTGAAAAATATTGGAAATAGGTAATGAGCACACTTACCCAGTAGGTATCTTCGCATCAACATGAAGGCACTATTAAAGTAATTAACATTTTAGCTCTAAAGAATGAGGTAAAATTATGCGAATGCGAATCAATCATGCGATCAAACCAAAGTAACAAGATAAGATAGAATGATCAAGAATGAACTAGCAAGAATATAACATGAACATGATATTTGGCTTTTCACGAGCAAGAATATATCGAGAATGTACTAGCAAGCCACATATTCATCACTTTAGCATCTTATGCTTATGAGCAAGTGCTTCGTGAATTTCTATGGAATATCAAGCAAGAATGTCATGTTGTGTCGTATCGTATCGTGGATCTTCACTTATTTATAAAAATAGTACTCCCAGCACAATGCGACGCCAGTAGCATCATACCCCATTGTTTATAAAATAGTATGTTTCCAACAATCAGCCGAGGGGACTAGCATAGAGCCCTTGAACACAATCAGTGCCCGATTGCATCTTCAGTTATAAATTAAGCTACTTCCACGCAGTATAACAGTAAAGTATGGCCAAGAATATAGCACTTCCAATAATTCCATGATAACTAAAATCAATGAATGAATGCTTCAACATAGGAATGTAGGAGTCAAGAAAATGACTTAAACAAGGTTATGCTCATAGAAATAAATCGACAGCATAACGGTACATTCTTTTATTGTTTATTCATTATATTAAGTTTCTTAAGCAATATCATAGGTTCTAGATCATCAAGGTTTGTCTAGAATCATTAAAATATCAACCCTTGGTCAAACCTTGGGTTAACATATATAAGCTATGTAACGGTCGTTTACTGGGCCGTTACATTATGTAACGCGTCCAGAATGGGCCGTTACAGTAACCAGAGTCCAGCAAGATAAAATAGACTCAGAGGAATGTGACGGTCACGCCATGGGCCGTTATGTGAGCCTGACGGTCCAGTGCAAGGCCGTTACATTAAGAGAATCAGAAACCATGATAGTGTATTCTAGTTATTGGGCTTTAATGGTACAACCAACTCGGCATCCTAGTGGGAATCCCAGGCTCGCGGAGAATTACGGAGGCCTTGAAACAATGATTTCCTAGTCCATTGGAAGGAATATCCAATAGAGAGGTCCTCATGCCCAAGATGGTGTTCCTAAAGTGCAAGGTGTAAACTAATGGCAACATACCGGAATATGTGCCATGTACTTATAGAAATGACTCTATTGACAGAGAGAGATATGTATAATCAAATTTAAAAATCATAATGAAAACTCCATCAATACAAAGTTAAAAAGTCATGCTTTATAATACAAAACTATATACTTTGGCTTCAATAACATAACACAAGTAAAAGTGAGATAACAAACCATGCAATACCTATCATGAATTATCAAATAACCTTAAAATCACATGATCAGGATAAAACTTAGCTAACTAGGCTTAATAATAATCAAAAATTGGCAAGTTATATTCTGTCTAGGGTTGACAGAGCATAGACTATAACGGTCTGAAGATGGGGCATCATAGTGAATGTGACGGTCAAGATCCAACCGTTACATGAATGTAACACGTCTGTCCAAGCGCGTTAGAATCAACAGTGTAGTTCAAATACCACAAAGTTTGTAACGGTCTGTCGTAGGTCCATTACATGAAAGTGACGGTCCTTCTATGATGCGTTACAGAATCTGCTAACAGAAACTAGATAAAACATAAAGAGATCGATTCATATCATGTCTATAATTAAAATACCATGACTCCCTAGACATGATAACGTAGTGTAGGCCAACTACATGCATAGGTATTGATGGGTTAGATGAATAGTCAAGTCTTAATCTTTAGTTAGTGCTAAGAGATACATGATATGCATAGAACCAATAAAACATGAAATTGATGATCTAGCATGCATGAAATCCAATCAAAACAGAGGCTCTTAGTCCTATCAATTTGTTTTTGCCGTTCATGAGATAACCTACCTCTTACTTAGACTATAGTTCCTGAATTTGGTTGAGAACCTTGCCCTAGTTCTTCTCTTCCTCTTGTGACTTTTCCAGCAACTTCCTTAGGTTCTAACTCCACGACCTCTTGACCTAAAGATGTAAAATTTGGAGGGGAGTTAGTCTAGAGTATTGTAAATAAATACTTCTAAAGAATTTACCAGAGATAATGACTCCTTACCTTGCTTCTTTACGTCCCAAAAGTAAGGGTCACACAATTCAGAATTATGCCCTATTTATAGAGTTTAGGCTAGGGTTTGAGGATTAGATCGAACCCTCAACCAAATAAAACATGAAATTGATGATCTAGCATGCATGAAATCCAATCAAAACAGAGGCTCTTAGTCCTATCAAGTTGTTTTATAATACAAAACTATATACTTTGGCTTCATTAACATAACACAAGTAAAAGTGAGATAACAAACAATGCAATACCTATCATGAATAATCAAATAACCTTAAAATCACATGATCCGGATAAAACTTAGGTAACTAGGCTTAATAATAATCAAAAATTGGCAAGTTATATTCTGTCTAGGGTTGACAGAGCATAGACTATAACGGTCTGGAGATGGGGCGTCATAGTGAATGTGACGGTCAAGATCCAGCCGTTACATGAATGTAACGCTTCTGTCCAAGTGCGTTAGAATCAACAGTGTAGTTCAAATACCACAGAGTTTGTAACGGTCTATCGTATGGCCGTTACATGAAAGTGACGATCCTTCTATGATGCGTTACAGAATCTGCTAACAGAAACTAGATAAAACATAAAGAAATGGATTCATATCATGTCTATAATTAAAATACCATGACTCCCTAGACATGATAACATAGTGTAGGCCAACTACATGCATAGGTATTGATGGGTTAGATGAATAGTCAAGTCTTAATCTTTAGTTAGGGCTAAGACATACATGATATGCATAGAACCAATAAAACATGAAATTGATGATCTAGCATGCATGAAATCCAATCAAAACAGAGGCTCTTAGTCCTATCAAGTTGTTTTTGCCGTTCATGAGATAACCTACCTCTTACTTAGACTGTAGTTCCTGAATTTGGTTGAGAACCTTGCCCTAGTTCTTCTCTTCCTCTTGTGACTTTTCCAGCAACTTCATTAGGTTCTAACTCCACGACCTCTTGACCTAAAGATGTGAAATTTGGAGGGGAGTTAGTCTAGAGTATTGTAAACAAATACTTCTAAAGAATTTACCAGAGATAATGACTCCTTACATTGCTTCAGTACGTCCCAAAAGTAAGGGTCGCACAGTTCAGAATTATGCCCTATTTATAGAGTTTAGGCTAGGGTTTGAGGATTAGATCAAGTTTAGAGTCCTTATTTCATCAAATCCTAGTCTCTAAGAGTCCTCAGTATTATTACAACTCTTCCCCAGTCGATCCTTAGTGGATAAGAGTCCAAAGTTTTAATCTTTATACTTGTTCTTTCTTTTACGGAACTAACAGGATGTAACGGTCTATGGCCAGTGCGTTATAGTCATGTGACGGTCTCACGATAGACCGTTACATTACTCGTTCCCTGAGTTCAAGGGAAATCAAACTCTTCTATTCATTATCCGCCTAATTATCTGTATTAAGTTGTATTTATCCTTATAATTCCGAGGATAAGCTTAATAACCTTCTAGAATATGGGCCAAACTAAATGGGCCTGATCTTAAAACCCTTTAGACTTTAATTAAGTGAGTTGGGTTAATTGATTAACACCATTTGGCCTTATATTGATTAATAACTCCAAATTAGTCCATTTAATTGCTAATAATGCCATAAAATTATCAAATAAATTCTGGGGCACTACAACCGTGGCCTTTGTGTGCCAAGCCGACGGTAGGGACCTTAACACCTTCCTCACAAGGTCGGAATTTGAGTATTCCTTCCCGATACTTTTAAGACCATTCGTGATCTCTGTTAACCTTGCAAATATCTCGGAGATAGTTTCTTCAGGTTTCATTTTAAATAGCTCATAGTCAGTGACTAGGAGATTTGCCTTGGTTTCCTTGACCTCTAAAGTTCCTTCGTATATGAGTCGCAGCTTGTCCCACATTTCTTTGGCTGAGCTGCACATAGAAACACGAGAAAATTCATTAGGGTGTATCGCACATTGCATAATATTCATGGCACTGAAATTAGCAGTGCATTTCTAAATTTCCTCGGGTGTCCATTTATCTTCATCAGCCCCGAGTTTATGAGGACCCTTGTCAACAACTCTCCAAACTTCGTACTCTTGAGCCCTCAGAAAAACATGCATTCTATTTTTCCAGTACGAGTAGTTTGAACCGTCAAAGAAGGGAGGACGGTTGATGGAGTGACCCTCGGGTATCATACCCTTGTTTGCCATTTAACCGGATCTTACTCTAGATCGTTAGATCTGTGAAAGAGAGAGCCCTAAGCTCTGATACCAATTGAAGTCCCGAGATTAAATGGCACCCAAGAGGGGGGGTTAATTGGGTATTAAAAACATTAATCAAAGTTGTCCTCAATTTTAAGATGAAGTGATAACACTATGGAACTAATGCAGGATAAAGTAGATCTACCAAAATGAAACACCACAAGCATGCACAGAGGGGGGATAGGAGAAAGGGAACAAACCACAATGAGACAACAATTTTTAGGTGGTTTGCATACTGCAACGGCAACCTACGTCCACCCCTCACGGACCGTGAGGATCCACACACTATCTTGTAAAGAGACACAAGATCGAACACACACACACACACGTTGGGAGATGAAGGTTCCCTGAAGGTGTTAGGACACCCAGCAACACACACAGAACCAACGGATTAACTAGACACACACACAGATCGAGGAAGATCCACACACACACAAGATTGTTACAGGATTACAAAAGCCACACTTGAAGCTTAGAAGAATTGAGAATGGAAACACAAAAGAAAAAACTTGATTGATCCTCCCCCTTAGTTGATGAAGAGTTTCTAGGATGTAGCTTGAATTTCACTTGGCTTGGGTTTGATCTTCACTTGAGGATGGATGATGAATGATGAAGAACTCTTCTCGGAGCACTGTTCACGTCTACAGTGCTAGCTCCCTTCTTATTCCCTTTGATAGCCTCCTTGATCAAACTTGAGCATTAGGGTTTTCTTAACCCTCTTGTATGTGTTATATAGATTTTGAATGGTCCATGGACTCCCCCAGACCAGATCCATAATATCTGGAGGGTTTGGTTGCTTAGGGATTAAACAATATCAAGAGGGAGGGCTTTCCTCGAAGTGATAAAAAGTCAACAATGTTGGGCAGCTCGGGGCTGGCGATCGACCTCCAGGGGCTGGCGGTTGACCGCCACTGAGAAACCAGCAGGAGGCCGGTCCCTGGGAATCCCGGTCGACCGGGATTGAGGGGGCGGTTGACCAACACTGAGACAGGTTGTAGAAAGGTCCATTCTGTTATTTCAGGTCGACCGGGATCAGACCGGAGGTCAACCGGACTGTCAAAAACCTGAAAAATGAAGAGTTTAGCCCAGAAAAATGTATCCATATAATCGAGACATGAAATGAACGAATGGTTAAAACTTATTTCAAGTTCATTTGATTTCTAGGACATGCATTTGGAATGCTAAACACTTAAGAAAAAAACCGTGAAGAAATCCGGCAAGATAGCTTAAGGAATTCACTTAAGGTATTAGTTCCAAGCACGTGAACAAGTATATGTCCTTGGTTTTGTTATCATCAAAAGCGCTGAGATATATACAATAGACTGATATAAGAGGTGATCTACTCCGAGGGCTATTGTAAACTAGCTCTGGGAAATCCACGAAAGTTACCTTGCCATGCCGGCAATTTACGGTTGCTTGGTAAGTGGATAACCAGTCGGCACCTAGTATGATATCATAACCCTTTATATCTAGGCATATCCTGTCAGCAGGTAAATTGTTTCCTTTAATCATCACTTCACCGTTTGGATAGTGATTAGTGATATCGGACTCATTCCCAAGAGGTGTAGATATGACCAAATCTAAAAGTTCATGTTTCTTAGAAAATGAAGTAGCAAATTTCTTGGAAACGAATGAATGAGTTGCTCCGGTATCAAATAAAACTTGAGTAGTTTTAGAACAAATAGTTAGAGTACCTTCCGCAATTCCGTCCTCTGTTGCCTCTTGGAGAGCTTGCAGACGGCCTTATTTCTTCGCAGGACGCTTCTCATCCTTAGTGGCTTGCTCCTTCAACAATGGGCAGTTTGGGATTCGATGCTCTCAGCTCCCACATCGAAGACAAGCTCCTAACTTTCTCCAACATTCCTCGGTCTTATGACCAGCTTTATCACAATACTTGTAAATCTTATTAGAGGGTGTGGAGGTGGAGAATGGCCTGTCGGTCTTCTGGAATTTCTTTTCCTTGGAGGCCTCCCCTCCCATGAAGAACCGCTTTTTATTGAAGGATTGTTTGAATTTTCATGGGCTTGTGATAAGCTCTTTCTTGTCCCTTCTGCGGATTCTTTCAGATAATTCGGTGGCGTCTTCTAGCAATTAAGCACGCCGAACCATCTCCGAATAGACTTGGATGTCCATCGGTGCAAGTTGTGTAATATAGTGGGGCCGAAGCCCGTTGAGGAACCTTCTAGCCTTCATCTTTACTGTACACACTAAGTGGGATGCATACTTTGATAGTCTTGAAAACAGGGCCTCATACTCGGCTACTTTCAAGCCTCGTTGTTTTAGAGCGGCGAATTCTGCGGCCTTCTTCTCTTGGATATGGTCGGAGAAGCACTTGTTATTAAAATGCTCCGTGAATTCATCCCATGTGACATGGTCTTCTGGTAGTGTTGCTTCTTTGGATTCCCACCAACATCGAGCGTCCCGCTCCAGTTGGAATACGGGCAGTAGAACCTTTTCCTCGTCCGTGCATTGCATCACACGAAAAATTCGTTCCATTTCCTTTAACCAATTTTCAGCATCCTCGAGGTCGGACGAACCCGTGAACCTTGGTGGGTTCATGTTACAAAAGCTCTTGTGGAGATCGCCATCTCCGCAGTTAGCACCGCCTTGCGCCACTTGCTGTAGCACATGTGTAAAGCCTTACACGGTGCGTTGCATTTCACGCCATTGTGCTCTTTCCGCGGCCATGATCCTACAAAGGAGTTTAAGAATAACAAAGATCGGGTTTTTTATAGGTCAAAAGTCATTATAGAACTTAACCCATGGCTCTATCCATCTCACCGGGTAAGGTACAACTATCCTTGGACTCAGGTTTTACCTATCCTTGGACTCGGGTTTTACCTAGGAAATTAAAATCCTAGGCTTTGATACCACGAAGACTGTCACGCCCCGAGCGCGGAAGATACCCGGGTACGTGATGCGTCTATATAGATCGTGTCATTAGAGCGATAAATTTTTTGACATAAATACGAAGTGCGTAAAAGACTAATAAAATTTAAATAATCCCAATAGTCCAAAGTGATAATTAAAGCTAGTCCAAGACTAGTCCAAATTAAAAGTCCAAACACTAGGCTACATGCCTTAACAGAGTTTAGACAACTAAATTGACATAATTGGAAGTACGTCATACATTATTCAATCCCAATTACCGTTCTTCAAGTCTTAACAAATTTCCAACTGACTAGACCATTCATAACTAGGAATACAATGTGGAAACTAAACACAAGGACACAATTAGTTGGCAGTAGATGAACGGTGATTCTAGCACTCTTCACTCGGTCTCATTCCCATTCACGTGGATGTCGCTATCTGAAGTACCTGAAAATGTTAGGAAGCAACTGGATGAGCGAATCGCTTAGTAGGAATTACATCTCAAGTTTGAGCAATCTTTAAGTGAATTACAGTTTACATGAATTACCAGTATGGCTATGCATGATGTACGAGTAAGTAAATCAGGTGTACAGGTAAATCTATGCATGATGAACAATAAGAGATCAAGAACTGTATAAGGAAAGTATCACGTGATTGCAAGTATTTGACCAAGCAGGATATCAAGAATTTTATAGATGTAAATGCCACTTCTCGAGCAAGCAAGAACTCAAGTACAAGCAAGTAATCATGTTCAAGTAAGTACAGTTCGTATTCTAGCAAGTAATATCAAGTACGTGTCAATAGAATTGGCTATATCAATCAAGCAAGTATTTTGCCCTTTCTCGGGCCACGCAAGTTAAGTATCGCCCGTTCCGAGCCACGCAAGTCAAGTCAAGCAAGTAGAGAGAGTAAGTGTGGAGTGTCTCAAGTCAAGCAAGCAAGTACTTCGTTGCAATGCCAAACACTGTGGTCAATAAACTCCCATGGGCACAAGTACCTTCGGGTGCTCCTCCCAGGACCAGATCGGGTCCTATACGCACAACATTTCATGTATTCTTTTGACATCCACTCTCATTTATAGCCAATATGGAGTTTCAAGGGTTGCCATTATAGGATATACAAGGTAGATTTTTTTATGGAATGGAGTTCAAGGACTCATAACATGCAAGAAAATGACTTAGGGTTGTGTCGGTACAAACTACGAGATAGATCAGAATCAGAAGATGCAAAGACTAAATTGGCGCCCTGGGGGTAACCCCTCTTTCAGGCAATTGGCGACTGGGGTACATGGGGTTTTTCATGTAAATGACGCCTGGGGGTGAGCCCCCCTTTCAGGTGAATGGCGCCTAGTGGTGAGCCCCCCTTTCAGGTCAATGGCACCTGGGGGATGACCCCCCTTTTAGAATTTTCATTTTTCTAGAATATATATATATATATGGAATTGGCGCCTGCTCAGGGGGTCTTCATTTAATTGAAGACGGTCTGGCTGCCACTATTCAAGTAATTGGTGCCCTGGCTTGGGGCGCCAACTACATTGGGCGATTTTCACCCAGTGCGTACGTTCTGTGACTCAAAACAATGTTCATCCCGAAAAAGTTTCTCAAAAATAGGAAGTAAGGACATGAACGGTTAGTGAAAATTCTCGGGAGCTCAGAAACATGTTCATGAAAAATTATTGTGGACTAGTATCATTTATATTAAATTTTCTATCTCGGTGTTTAAAATTTCTGGAAAAAGGAATTAACACCTACACAGTGGGTCTTCAATTAATTGATGACCCTGCTCCGAGTCTTCAATTGGGTAATTGGCGCCCTGGTCAGGGGCGCCATTTACCCTGGGTGGTTCACTATTCATCTGCAGAAAAGTTCGATGAATCAGGAAGTAAGGTTACGGGCAGCTAGAAAAAAATATTAGGATCACAGAAACATATTCATGCAGAATTTTCATGTTTTAGTTCCATAGATATCGATTTTTGAATGTGTTGATTTAATAATTACTGGAAATTGCTGGAATGGAATTGACGACATTGCATATGGTCTTCAATTAAATGGTGCCCTGGCTAGGGGCGCCCCTTCAATGAATGGCGCCCTGGCTGGGGGCGCTATTCACCTGAAGGCTGAGCTTTTCCGGGTTTTTAAAACAAGTAAGTATCTATTGTAACAGAGGTTATACACTGAGCTAAAACATGATTATTAGGACTATAAAACTAGTGTAATAAGATCTGTTCAAAACTCATGAAAATCAGTGTAATAGATTGTGTACAAAACTAAATATATAAGGTGTAACAGGCTATTAAAAATCTGTGTAACATGGTATATACTTGGTCATTTCTGATCACGATAAAGCCAGGTAATATGGCATGGAAGATGAGTTATTCTAACTCTAAGCACGCATGTTATGTTAACCTATTTAGCTACTAGTTAGGCAAGATCTTGAGAACACCTACCTTTTGACGTGTGATTACGAGATATAGAATAAAGAAAGCTACTTCGGGATCGCAGTAGGACGTAGACGTCGGGAAGAAGATGCTCCTTCATCACTGATGACGGTAGTAGCCTCTGCTAGTGCTACGGAGGGGATTAGTTATAGGACGGGTTTAATGCCTTGCGGGTCCGGTTGAGGAACAAGATGTGCTTTGCCAACTAAATGAGGTTGTCCGTGCCTCAACCTTCTAAAAGCATAGATTAAATGACGCCTCTGTAAGGGGACGTCCATTAATCTAGGTGGTCCTATTCATGTAAATGATGCCTCTGCTTGAGGGTGTCCATTCTTCATGGCTTTAGATATGTGAAATAATGTAGTGGAATGGTGGCCCCAGGGTTAAATGACGACTTGTATAAGGGCTTTCTCGTAGGTGAATGACGCATTGGCAAAGGGGTGTCCATTCCCTTTGGTTTATGGAAATACACAGCCCTTCACGTGCATGTAACAATGATGTTGGAAGAGGGCCCAAGAGTGTAAATGGCGCCTGTTCAAATGGTCTTCAATTTGGTGAATGGCGCCCTGGTGAAGGGGCGCCCATTCCCTTGATGTTTGGACAAGAAAACCACTTACGTACTACCCATGTGACATAAAGCAAAGTTGGTTGTACATTTATATAATAGTCATCTTACGGTTTGGTTCTTTCTATAAGGCCTTTCGTGTAAGATTCTTTAGGAAAAGTTCATTACGTACTATGCATAAAGTGGTGGGTTGTACATTTATATACTAGTCCTCATAAGGTTTGGGTCTTTACATAAGGCCTTCATGATTCTATATGGCATAAAATGATGTTGAGTTGTACATTTACATGATGGTCCTCATGAGGTTGGATTCTTTATCTAAGGCCTTTAGGTAGGATTCTTTTAGGAAGAAGTTTTAAATTTTTCTCAATTGTTTTATCGGGGGTGCTACAGAAACAAAGAAAAAAGCCCGAAGTCATCCTCCTGGAGTGAGAGATTGGGAGGGACTTCTCTTCCTTGGAGAACTTCAAGACTTTCTCCTAGCTCCTGCCGAGTTCCTGGTTGTGTTGGACCTATGACAAATCGATCATAAACTAGACCCTTAGCTTGTGTGGTCTTGGATGCCTTCTCAACGGAGTAACCTAAACCGGCGCGGCCTTTGGAAACCTTGAGTTTCATCCTACGTGTGGGACCTTGCTCGTATTGACCTAGACCCCTACCCATAGTAAAGCCCATCCTGGCAATCATCTCCCATGCTTTGCCGACCGGTATGTTAGAATGTGTGATTGGCCGAGGAAGAGTAGGAAAATTCCATGGATGTAGGGCGGAGGGCCCTACAGCACCTGCTATGGAGAGAACTGGCTTCTTGCCCTTATCCAGAATGGTCATGAAGGGGATCTGTTCAAAAGTGATGGCGTTGAGAGTCTCCACCAATAGGATACTCTTGATTTTGATCACCCTACCATTGTAAGGAAATTTAAAGTATTGATGGGATGTTGATGGGATCCCCAGAGTTTGCTCGATCCACGACCGTCCTAAGATGGCCTTGTATGCGGGATCAACATCGAGGACGAAGAAGTCCGAGGGCATGACCATGGGACTAAGCCGAGCTGCAAGGTCACTTTACATATCGCGCATCGCTTCGAATTGTCATATGCGATATTGTGGTGAACACCTCTTCCAAATTCTCTTCTTGTAGACTAATCCTTTGAATTGTTTTCATTGGACAAACATTGATCGATGCAACCGTGTCAATGAGAGTGGAGTCAATGTAGAAACCCGGTAAATAAAGATGAGAAATAAAATTTTCAATTTTATTCTATAATTAAAATTTTCATGAAATAATTAAATTATATTTTTACTATATGTAATAAACTAGTTAAATGCATTTACTTGAATTTACTTAAGGTAAATTGAAAAATAAATGTTTTAACCCTTAGATAAATCATAGGAAGCCCAATAAAAGTCCATATAATGGACTATGATTACAATTGGCCCATTGGATAACCCATAATGGGTTGGATTAAAAGATTTATTAAAGGATAATTAGACCAAAATTCGTAACACATGTTTAATATGGCATTTAAGGGATTAAAATAACCCTATTTCTAGAAGATTGACTCAAGAATCAACCCTTACCTAACATACAACTTTAGACCAGCCGAAATTACATTGTTTTCACACCAAAAATGGGCTAGATTAAGAAGAGAAATTGAAATTTTCTTCTAATTCGGACTTAATGGGTTAGGTAAAAATTAGGTGAGGAATCTTGATAAAATTGGTCAAGTTTTGGCTACAAATAGAACCCCAATCAACCCTCAAACCATCCCTGGAGGCCTAAGCTATGTTGGTGTGAAGATTGAAGGAGATTTGAAAGAAGATTTGAAGAATCAAAGGCTTTCTATGTATTATGAATTATTTTCTCCCTTTCCTTTAGAAGTAATTAAAGGCAGATATCTCTCAGACTAAATTGTAATTAAAGCAGGCTAGATTGTTCCTTTTTCAATACTCTTTCCATTGATACCTTATTCATTAAATTTCATTAAGAAATGAGTGAGTTATAGCCATTTTAGTGAAGAAAAATTGAAAGTAACAGAAAAAGTGTCGACCTCCCAGGTCGACACTCGAGATCGAGTTTCTACCAAAAAAATTGAAACTTAGTGAAAAGTGTCGACCTCGGGTCGACACTTTTAAAAGTGTCGACCTCTCGGGTCGACACTTTTTCACAGGTGTTCTGTTTTTAAGAACAAAACCGCACACAAGGTATAAGTGTCGACCCAATGGGTCGACACTTTCTGCCCTCAAACAAAGGTCGAACCCTAGGGTCGACACTTTTCCTGACTTATAAAAAATATATATATATGTACTCACTTATGTGAAAAATTGATACCTCACCTCACCCCGGCCCGGCACGGCCCGGTGCGGCATGGCACAAATAAATAAATAAATAAATATACTAAGATTTTGTATCCATTCAAATTTTGACACACAACTCAAGCCCACATCCTATGCCCCCAGGGTCCTGACCCAAGGATGAGCTCTCCAACATATAAAGCCAATGAAGTTTTTCTAACTTCCAATGTGGGACTAAAAATTAGCCACTATACAATAGGATTTATAACATTTGAAATCCACGTTAATTGTATGCATTTAGTCACCGAAAGTAACTGCCATGTGCAAGGATTATTTTATTAGGAAGAGAGAAAGGAGAGCAGCCGCCCCGCCCTTTCATGGATGATCATCATGTAGGGACTCGCTAGCGCCCTTTCATGGATGGCCCGGGGGGGGGGGGGCGATGCTGCCCCCCTCTGACCCCGCACAGGATGTTCGTCCCGTGTCTGGTCTGCCCAATGGTTCACCTTCGGGACAAGGCAGAACATTTGCTGAAGTCCTATCTTCTTCTATGAAACCTCCGACTATCCAAGGCTTTGTCCACGAGCCAGCCTTGACGGATGGTGGAGAGCCAACAGTATTCTTCAGTGTCGAGGAGATTCAGAAATCTTTGCAGCCCTTTGTCTTCTCCCTTGTGGTGCGGACCCCTCATGGAAGACCTTCCTTCCCTGAAATCAGATCACATCTTACAAACAGGTGTAGGTTCAAGGAATATTTCCTGATCAGTGCCCTAGACTCGCGTCATCTTCTGCTTCGTTTCAGGAACTATGATGATTATCTTCAGCTGCTACTGCGGGAGCCTTTGTTTGTGCATGGCTGGTTATTCTTATTCTTTAAATGGACAATGCAGTTCTCCCCCAATGAGGATTCTCCTATCCTGCCGATTTGGATTTCATTCCCCGATCTTCCTGTTAATTTTTTCATTGAGCCGCTTCTTCGTTCCATTGCTGGCAATGTGGGTCGTGTGCTGAAGATTGACCCCTCGACCTTAAACCTTTCCAACACCATGGTTGCCCGAGTTTGTGTGGAATTGGATGTGTCCAAGACCCCTCCCTCTAGGCTCTGGATTGGATTTCCAGGTGGAGGTGCTTGGCAGGATATTATCTACCCAGAGCTACCAACTTTCTGTTCTGATTGCTCCCGCCTTGGTCACAAAAAGGAGGACTGCAAAGGGAAGAGGATTAACTCGCCTTCGTCTAATCCTCTTGTCCATGGCCCCGATCACTTACAGTCTAAGCCTAAAGTCATCTGGCAGCCAGCAGCAGCTAAAAAGGGTGCCATCTTTAGTGCGACTACTTCTGTGGATCCTCTGCATATTCGCCAGGATCAGAATACGGCCTTAGTTGATCCTAATTCACTGGTACCGGTTATTCAAGTTGAGTCTCCTTTGGGTACTCAGGACAAGCAACCTTGTTGTATTCCTGTGGAGATTAGGGAGATGAGAGGTGTTGGAGATGGTGTTCCTAGAGTCCCTTCTGAAGGAGCATTACCTGTTATGCATTCTGTTTCACCAGAGAGTAATGGGGGACTTATGTCATTCTCATCTCATTCAGAGACTCTAGGACTTAATCGGGATATTTCTTCGGTTGTTATCTCTAAATCATCAGTAATGGATGATCTGGTTTCTCCTATTCTGGAGCTTCCTTCAACCCAAATTACGGCTCTCTCCGCTGCTATTGTTCATGTTCCTGAGATTGAAGTTGTTGACACTCATCCCTCACAGGCGGAGCAAAAGCTATAGCCAGTCTTACATATGAGCTCCCAACAACCAACGGACATTTTAACTCGAAGACATGATATAGCTAACTCTGCTGCAACTAACAATGTTCGGGCATTTGCAGATCGACCGGAATCATCACTAGATCCATGACCAGGTCTGGATCTACGGGTAACATTCCTGATATTGTACATCAATGATGAATTATATCATTTGGAATATTAGAGGCATAGGAAATGATGTCTCTATTGGTCGTGTGAAATTTTTAATCAAAACATATAACATTGATTGCATTGTTTTATTGGAACCAAAAGTTAACATTTGCAAGATGGAAGGCATTTGTAGAAAGCTGAGTATGTCTAAGGCTATTGCCAATGAGGCTGATATGGCGCATATCTGGGTGCTATGGAAGGATCCATTGGAATTTACAATTGTTTGTTGTGACAATCAGCAGATCACTCTCTTACAGACTAATACTGCTCTTCCTGAATTCCACATTTCTCTTGTGTATGCAAAGTGTTCGATCCCTGAGAGAAAGCCTTTATGGGATTCTCTGATCAATGTCCATTCCCAGATTTCTGGACCATGGCTAGTGGCAGGTGATTTTAATTGCATTTTGGCTGATGATGAGAAACTAGGTGGCAACCCACCTTGTAATGACCCAGAGTTCAGCATACCGATATACCGATAACATCGATACACCGATACCAAGAACTGGGGAAGCCACCCAAGAGGCTGATGAGGCCCCTGAAGGGTTAGTAGAAAAGTGCTGAGGGGTATGCATAACGAATTGGAATTTAGAACGCGCAATTTACAATTAAGCATTAAAAATAACACAAGTGCGGAAGCAAATCAAAATAACCAGAGTGATATATATATACTAGTCCAGATAAACCAAAGTACTAGTCCAAAAGGTACAACTACACGGGGCATACCCCGGCAAAAGTACAAGCAAGCCTCAAAAGGCGCCTCGACTAAAGCTGGCAGCTAGACACGGTCTCCAAAACGGCTCACGAAGCACCGGGAGACAACGGGCGCGGCTCACCTGAAAGGAGAAAGGGTGAGTCACAGCTAGACTCAGTAGGGGTCACGCGGATCCCTACCTCGCACTAAACAAGCATACATGCATAAATAACAGCAATAGAGCATGCATTTAAATAAGCTAACTGATAATGGCATGAATAACTACTCAAGTAAAGCTGTAAACTCTAACTAAGCAAGTATAACAGCTAACGCATGCCAAGGCTAAGTAAATGCAAGCGATTAAGACTAAATCTACCAAAATAGAATGAGCCTTAACTAATCCAAACAACAAGGAAGGACGACCACTGGAGCAGAAACCAGAAGCGTCCACTGACGACTTACACTGCGTCTCAAGCACTCGCAGTCGGCAAAGCGACAAGCTAAGCGCGTAAACAATACCAAACCAAGTGACCAGTCAGAGTGGCACCCGTCGGTGTCAGTCCACAGTCTCCGACCACGTGTGCACACACTGACTCTAGCCTGAGCCAGGCCCTCTAGCTAGTTTTCTCCCTTGGTAGGACGCTACCATTGGCTGGGAGCCCACGGAACTAGC
The DNA here is from genome assembly GCA_022559845.1 of Amorphophallus konjac. Taxonomy (NCBI): domain Eukaryota; kingdom Viridiplantae; phylum Streptophyta; class Magnoliopsida; order Alismatales; family Araceae; genus Amorphophallus; species Amorphophallus konjac. The sequence goes on along the minus strand of CM040120.1, from coordinate 205,139,020 downwards.
TTACAAACCGTGCATGGGAAACACACCCCTCCGCCATCCTCAAGCGGGTCGGTACTCAACAGACCTTAGGGAAACAACAGTGGCTCCATTGCATGGAAAGAAAAGCTACTCTATTGGTATAAGAAACATGCCACTGAATACTAAAACAATATAAACATGGCACTTATATATTATGGAATGTATAACGAGAAGGCTGGGAACATATCAATGTTGGGTTCGGTGCTAGTATTCAGGGGGGGGTGAATGAATATGACCCTTTTAAACTCTCACCCAATATAAAATTTCGCTCAAACTAGAACTATGATGCTAACTAGACAGATTTACCAAATCTGAAAGCTAATCAACTATTATGTTCGATCAGTTAGCAAACACATGGAGCGCCCCTATGCATTCAGCTAGCGGAAGCACAAATGAACAAATCAAACCACAGTGCACAAGGGTTTTTAGGTGGTTCGGTCCTGCAGACCTACATCCACCCCACACTCAACCCGTGTGTGGCTTTCTGCTGACTCACAGCTTGAAACCGATGGGCCTCACAGCTTGCCTACAACTGCTGGGCCTCACAGCTTGCCGTCCAGTGGAATCCACCACTGCAACCGCTGGGGATTACAGCTTACCCGTCCAGTGGAATCCACCACTGCCCGCTGAGCAACACAGCTTGCTGTCTAGTGGAATCTTCCACTGCAAACCGCTGGGCAATACAGCTTAGCCGTCCAGAGGCAGCACCTCTGTAATCTGCTGACTAACAGCTTGAAAGGAAATGGAAAATGGAAAACAAAATAAAAGATAACAGCATCGGAAAGCTGTAAACGATAAAGCACAATATGTAGCTCTAACAATGAGCAACCTCAGATCTGGTTTTGAACCAAAGATCTGAGGAACGAACTCCTTCTCTCTCTCTCTCTTCTTCTCTTCACACTCTTCTCGAGCTCTCTGCCTCTCTCTTTTTCTCTTCTGCTTCTTCCCTCTTTCTTTTCTTCTTCTTCTCTTTTATCTGGATCGAACAGCTCTCTATTCTTTCTCTCAGCTTCTGCTCTTCTGCTTCGATCTGGATCGTGGCTCTCTGTTCTTTTCCTCTCGCCAACTCGATCTATCTTCATCTGTGGACGAAGACCTCCTTTTATAACAGCAGCTAGTAGGAGGACAGCACTGGGCACGTGTGGCTTCCACATTTCCCGCCCAGAACTTTTGGCCACGTGTCAGCTTTCTATCAGTCCTTCAACCTCGGATCACGTGCCCTCCTTAAGCTTCACGATCAAAGCACCTGTTAAACAGAGTATCAGATAAGTCATCAGTTTAAAGAACAACTCTGTATAGACTTATCAGAAGAACAGCGTTTTAGAAGAAACCTGGACGAGGTTAGAACGAAACAACACGAAGATAGAAATAACAAAGAAGACTCAGACGCAGAGACAGCACAAAGTGAAACGAGAACGACACGAGGTGCAGAGGTGACAGAAACACACACTACACAAAGAACAACACGAAGACAAAACAGAAACCAACACGAAGTGTGGTTTCAACATACGAAAGACACGAGGTCTAGGAAGAACAACACGAAGACATAATACGGAAACGACACGAAGTGAAATAAGAACGACACGAAGTGTAGTAGTGACAGAAACACACACTACACAGAGAACGACACGAAGTGGCACAGAAAGCAACACGAGGTGCTGCGATGTCCTGCACGCAATAGAATAAAAACGACACGAAGATGATGAAAACGACACGAGGTGAAGTCACAAAGCGACAAAGACACGAGGTGTAGGAAACACGACACGAAGACATGAAACAACACGGAGACGAAACAGTAACCGACACGAGTTGAAAACAACACGAAGACGAAAACTGAAATCGACACGGGTTGAAAACAACATGAAGATGAAAGACAAGGAAAATGACACGAAGTCAAAGAAACAACAGTAACCGACACGAAGTGTGGTTACTAAACAGGAACGACACGAGGTCTACAGGAAAACGACTCGAAGTTCATCAGAACTATTCGAGCTGCCTCAGAAACACGACACGAAGTTAAGTGAGAACAGCACGAGGTGAAACGACACGGGCTGACCACAACAAGGATACAACACGAAGTCATAAAACCAGAAACGACACGAAGTATAACCTCATACAAGTTTTTCTTGTCAAACATGGAAATCAACACGAAGTGTCGTAAGCTCAGACGACACGAAATCTTTTCATGTTAGTGAGGGGAAACAACACGAAGTGTGACTCAAGTGGCACTGAAAGCAACACGAGGTGAGACTTCACGCTGTACAGACTTGGACTTTGTATATGAAGTGCGCTGTACAGACTTTGACAAAGCAGAAGGCTGTATAGACTTGGAGACCCAAAGCCATTGTATAGACTTTGTTGCCCAAAGGCGATGAACAGTGAAACAGTGTATATACTTCAAGTAAAGACCAATGTGTAGACTTGAAGATTGAAGGTGATGTACAGACTTTGATGCCCAACACCAATGTATAGACTTAGGAGCATATGACACGGCTGTACAGACTTCGCCTAAGACGCTGTACACACTTAGCCTAAGACAATGTATGAACTGACGTTGTATAGACTTTGTCTTAACAATGAATGTGTAGACTTGATCAAGAGTCCAATGTGCAGCTTTCATGAGTGTGCAAACTTGTCAACGAAATGCACAATATATAGACTATGCACATGCATGAAGAGTGTATAGACTAATGAAATGCTTTACCCTGCAGTGTATAGACTTGCTAGTCATCAAACTACATGCAGATAGAAAAGCAACGCACAGATCAGAAATCAAGCACTATATCAGTCATACACATGCATTCTCCACAAAACAAGTTATGTTGCTATCATCAAAACACAATCTCATAAAGCACTCACTGTGTTGCAATCATCAAAACAAAACAGCATTGCTATCATCAAATCAACATAGCACATGCTTGTGCCTAAGGGGCACAACATTCTCCCCCTTTTTGATGATGGCAACACAATGTGACAGTGAGTCACACACAAGATTTTCTCCCCCTTTGACATGATCAAAAAGAGAAAAATAGTAAAAATAAGAGTGCAAAGTGCATTATGCATGCAAAAACCTCTAGAACATTCTCCCCCGGAATGTAAGACTCCCCTGAATTATTTCTCCCCCTAAATAAAAGCTCCCCCTTTGAGAAGGAATATGAGCAGATAAGCAAGGTAGAAAAGGTAGGAGGGTCACTAGACAACAGCTGAATCATTGGTTCAGAGAATAAGCCTGATTATAAACAATAGTTAAAGTATAAGAATCATCAACATACAATTTTCAAAAATTCAGGTTTAACAGTGATAAATCTAGAGTAAAACACCTGACCCCTGAAAAAGAGTTTTAGATTCCATTTATAGCAATGAATCTAGGGCACATGGTATTAATAGATAAGTCTGAAATAATACCCTTTTGTGTCTAAATAAGGAAATTCAAGAGAGGCAACTTGAACATGTATTGAGAAAAACAATTTTCACTCAATGACATTTGAATTTTCGAAGGGTTACAGCAGTTTGATTTCATTTTTGATTTTCAGAACCTGAACTAAGTAAATAGATCAGTGGCATTTATGCTGTTGACATTAGGTGTACACCTTGATCAGAGGCAGGTACCCCCAGTTACTAGGCATAAACTACTAGACCTATTTCAGATCAAAACCCACAAAGAATAGTCTTCACTTTTGACATTAAGGGTACACCTTGATTAGAGGCCAGTACCCTCAGTTACTTGGTGAGGACTCCCCCTATAGATTTGACCCTATCAACAGAGATAGTCTAAAGCACTTCATGACATGTGAATTTTCCTACTTCTTTGGAGGAGTTCACAGTTTCTCAATGCAATCAGCCATTGCTCTGTCACTATGTTCAGTTCTTAACATTAATGAACTTATTTACTGCTGCCCTTAATTCTTTTAGAGTGATTGTTTAAAAAATCAGTACACACTCTTATTAGCCTGATCTAGACATATCCAGTTCAACACATTTAGGCATTACAAAAAAAATTTCTATTTTAGCTATGAGACAAAGATTAAGAGATATAAAAGTTTTCTTTTATCTCAAATTCTGAAGTGCAGACACTTAACTCTCCAATTTATAAAGGTTAAACCTTTAGTTCTTTTCAATTTGTAAATGTGATTCTTATAAGTGAACAGTTGCAATAATCACCATTCAATGTACTAAACCAGATGCAAAGCTGTTGTTTAGTGAAGAAATGGGGAAAGGATAGCAATAAGCATTATGATCCATAGCATCTGATGACAGTGAATATGAATGAGTTGAAAGGGGACAATGAGAAGTACCAAGGATTCAATGAATTGAATAGAACTCTCAGCTCCCCCTGACACCATGATGCAAAAATATGCTATGCATTAGACTGTTCTACATGCAGACTATGCAACATTAGTCAAACTCCCCCTGACAAAGTGCATGAAATAGAATTAGTGAACTGCTCATAATTTTAGAATATGCTCAAGAAGAATTCATGCTTTGTTCAATCAGAGAGAGAATTTATCAAATGCATCATCTTCATTTTAAATTTTCAGATTTTTTCAACATATGATGCAGTACACTGTTCTACATGAAAACTAGACCCATGGTACTAGGCGGAGGACCTGGCCTCAAAGACCATCTCACACATGGTAGGAACCTCCGGGCAGATTTCCCTGCCTTTTAGTAACATACCATTTGATATACCAGGGTTAACAAGGACAATGCAACATAAAGCAGTCCTTCATGCATTGAACAGCATCATTGACACATGCAATGACAATCAGTCTATACACAATCAGTCCAAGTATGCATTCAATAACAAGCATGCAATGCATTAACACAAAACACATGCATGGACACAGAGTCTATATAGTGCATCAACTGTATACACTAAAGAAGCATTCAAATTCAGTTCAACATATAGCAAGAGAAGAGCATCAGATATGCAGAATTGAATTCAATAGCTGAGTCTGGAATGCAGACTGATCAGCTAGACATGAAGAGTTCATTAAAAAAATCAACCAAGCAAATCAACATGAAACTCACAATTTTCATGCTCACAATTTCAGATAATGGAATTTAAAACAGATTTCAGAACTGACCTGAATTGAATTATGGGGTTTTCTTTTTGAGTGCCTTGGTTGACCCCTCTTATTCATTTCCAAGGCACACCTGCAGCATGTCATTCAATGTGATTTTGCAGGAACCCAAGAAGTCTTGGGTCCTGAATTACCCCTATCAGGTGTTCTAAATAATTTCTTAGCAATATTGTCATCAAATTCCATTAGAGAGCAATCAGACATAGAATGTCCAAAATTTCCACAATAATGACATGAACCAACAGATTTTCTGGTCCTATGATGCATATCTACATCAACATGAGACCTATGAAACTGAGCATGAATTTTTCTGTTGTAAGCATGAATTTTTGATTTACCATTACCTGCCCACCAGCATTCAGAAGCTCGGTGGCCAGGTTTTCCACATTCATAACAAACAAGAGTCTTTTCTTTAAGACCAGCTTTATTTCTGCCCAAGAAATTTTTGTTTGGAGGGAATCTTACAAATTTGGAATTAAAATGATTTCCCTGAACAAACCAGCAGTCCTTGACTGCATGCCCATACTTACCACATTCAAAGCATCTAAGATGCTTGTTGTTTGATTCATTTTTGCCCCTGTGATTTTCTGACCAGCATTCATTTGCCTTGTGCCCAGGCTTGTGGCAAGTGAAACAGATAGTATGCTGGCCTGAAGTAGGTCTGTGTCTATGTGGGTCATTAGCATGTGCAAAAGATCTAGAATTCACATTGTTATCTTCTTTCAGTTTGAAACATGCATTCATTAAATGACCATGCTTACCACAATAATAACAGGATGCATTAGATTTCTTAGTGGCATGGTTTCTATCAAAAGATTTCCTTGAATGCACTATTTTACTAGCATGCTCATCTTCTTTCAGTATTCTGCAATCATCCATGATATGTCCATGCTTACCACAGTAATAGCAAGAAGCATCAAATTTCCTAGGGGCATGGTTTCTATCAGATGAATTCACAGATGCATGTGAATGAGTACAAGAAGCATGAGCATTTTGCATTGACCCATCAGATTCAGCAGAGCTAACAAATTTCAGAGTATAACCAGAATTATTCTTTGCCCTTTTTTTTGACTCTTTCTTGTTAATTTCTGATTATCCTCAACAGGTTTTGTTTGCTTTTCAATTTCCTGGGCTTTGAACTGAAAAACGGATTTTGAAGGTGGTTTCTGATTTTCATTTTGTTTTGGGGATTGCCTTGAAGTACCAGCTACATTAGAGCCTTTCACAAAAGTAGCATATAGCTGATTTTTAGTGATTTTCTTAATATCAGAGCAGCAATTTGTTCCCCCTTCAGAGTTATCATCCTTCCTCTTCCCAACAGTTTTCATTTTTCCTTTAATCTTGGCAGACTCAATAGCTGAATTTTCCAGATTATGAATTTTATCTTCCAAGCTGGCAATGTGAAGTTCATAACTAGCTATTTCATGTTCACTGCAATTAACACATTCGCTTAGAACATGGTTTACAGTTTTATACTTCTCAATTTCCTGTTCTAGACTGTTCAAACTTTCTGAATTTTCATCATGGACAGCTTTCCCTTTTTCTATAGTGAGAAGTCTTTCAGACAAGCCAGTGTTCAACCACTTTAGTTTTTCAACTTCAGCTTTTAATTCAGTGTTTTCTTCCTCGAGATTTTTATCTTGAATTTTATTATTAGCACATCTCTCTCTTCCAGACATGTGCTCCAATTTTTCAATCAGTTCATCTTCTCTTTCTTCTGCTTTAATTTTCTCAGCGAGCAGATTTTTGTGATCCTCTTTAAGTGAGATAATTTGTTTACTCAGCCATTCATTCTCACCATAAAGATCTTCATTTCGTTCTCTTAGAGCTGAGCACATATGCCAAGTTAATTGAGCAGAAGAAGAATGTGAAGCCTCCCCATTGATTTCATTTATTCTACCCATAAGATTTTCAATTTTCTTTTGAAATTCTTCATTCTCAATTTTCAGTTTATCCAATTCAGAATTAACTTGAGTGAATTCCTGCATGCCTTTTAGATGCTCCTTTTTTTTATCATCCAACTGATTCTCTATTTCTAACATTTTATCCAACCATGTTTGTTTTTCCATTTTTAGAGAATCATTTTGTTTCTTAAGATTCTGGACATCTAGCATGCAAGCATCATAAGACTTTTTCATATTTGGACAGTTTTCACATGAATCTTTCAGATTTATTCTATCACATTTCTTTTTCAATTTTTTATTTTCATATTTCAATTTCTTGGAAACTTCTAACAAGTTTTCATACATCTCTATCAATTCATCAAAAGAGTATCCTTCTGATTCAGAACTTACCTCGGATGAAGTTTCATCATCAACATTTCTATGATCAGCCATTAAGCACTTGATGTGATTCCTGATTGACTTCAGTTTATCCAAAATGTCTTTGGCAGACCTGCAAGAAGAAATGCATTCAATTAGAGATCTGTCAATTGACTCTTTTAATAAAACTACAGCTCTATTATTGACAAAGTCTTTCAGCTTATCCTTCTTGGTCCATTTAGATTTATCCTTCGACAGTTTGTATGGACCATGAGTTATTACCTTCCACAAATCAGGATCGGTTGTGTTTACATACCGATGCAACTTTTCCAGCCATGGGCCAAGGTCATCACCTCTGTATATCGGAGGATGAGCCATCAGAACAGATGACAAGTAGATTCAAGGCACGAAGCAATCGACAACAAAGCACCACAACCAGATAAACAAGGCAAGGAACTAACTCAGTGAAACTTAATACAGAACGCAGGAGGCACACTTATGAAATGCACCAAACAGAGATGCACTAAGTCAGTAAATCAAAACGATTCCAAAAGACCCACTCTGAAATGCACTAAACAGTTAGCAGGATCCTCTGCAGATTGTTAGATCTGTTAAGTCAGAGACTGCTCTGATACCAATTGTTGGGTTCGGTGCTAGTATTCAGAGGGGGGGTGAATGAATATGACCCTTTTAAACTCTCACCCAATATAAAATTTCGCTCAAACTAGAACTATGATGCTAACTAGACAGATTTACCAAATCTGAAAGCTAATCAACTATTATGTTCGATCAGTTAGCAAACACATGGAGCGCCCCTATGCATTCATCTAGCGGAAGCACAAATGAACAAATCAAACCACAGTGCACAGGGGTTTTTAGGTGGTTCGGTCCTGCAGACCTACATCCACCCCACACTCAACCCGAGTGTGGCTTCCTGCTGACTCACAGCTTGAAACCACTGGGCCTCACAGCTTGCCTACAACCGCTGGGCCTCACAGCTTGCCGTCCAGTGGAATCCACCACTGCAACCGCTGGGGATTACAGCTTACCCGTCCAGTGGAATCCACCACTGCCCGCTGAGCAACACAGCTTGCTGTCCAGTGGAATCCTCCACTGTGAACCGCTGGGCAATACAGCTTAGCCGTCCAGAGGCAGCACCTCTGCAATCCGCTGACTAACAGCTTGAAAGGAAATGTAAAATGGAAAACAAAATACAAGATAACAGCATCGGAAAGCTGTAAACGATAAAGCACAATATGTAGCTCTAACAATGAGCAACCTCAGATCTAGTTTTGAACCAAAGATCTGAGGAACGAACTCCTTCTCTCTCTCTCTCTTCTTCTCTTCACACTCTTCTCGAGCTCTCTGCCTCTCTCTTTTTCTCTTCTGCTTCTTCCCTCTTTCTTTTCTTCTTCTTCTCTTTTCTCTGGATCGAACAGCTCTCTATTCTTTCTCTCAGCTTCTGCTCTTCTGCTTCGATCTGGATCGTGGCTCTCTGTTCTTTTCCTCTCGCCAACTCGATCTATCTTCATCTGTGGACGAAGACCTCCTTTTATAACAGCAGCTAGTAGGAGGACAGCACTGGACGCGTGTGGCTTCCACATTTCCCGCCCAGAACTTTTGGCCACGTGTCAGCTTTCTGTCAGTCCTTCAACCTCGGATCACGTGCCCTCCTTAAGCTTCACGATCAAAGCACCTGTTAAACAGAGTATCGGATAAGTCATCAGTTTAAAGAACAACTCTGTATAGACTTATCAGAAGAACAGCGTTTTAGAAGAAACCTGGACGAGGTTAGAACGAAACAACACGAAGACAGAAATAACAAAGAAGACTCAGACGCTGAGACAGCACGAAGTGAAACGAGAACGACACGAGGTGCAGAGGTGACAGAAACACACACTACACAGAGAACAACACGAAGACAAAACAGAAACCAACACGAAGTGTGGTTTCAACATATGAAAGACACGAGGTCTAGGAAGAACAACACGAAGACATAATACGGAAACGACACGAAGTGAAATAAAAACGACACGAAGTGTAGTAGTGACAGAAACACACACTACACAGAGAACGACACGAAGTGGCACAGAAAGCAACACGAGGTGCTGCGATGTCCTGCACGCAATAGAACAAAAATGACACGAAGACGATGAAAACGACACGAGGTGAAGTCACAAAGCGACAAAGACACGAGGTGTAAGAAACACGACACGAAGACATGAAACAACACGGAGACGAAACAGTAACCGACACGAGTTGAAAACAACACGAAGACGAAAACTGAAATCGACACGGGTTGAAAACAACACGAAGACGAAAGACAAGGAAAACGACACGAAGTCAAAGAAACAACAGTAACCGACACGAAGTGTGGTGATGTGACACCGAACCTTGGACCCATTTTCAAGCATTCAAGTTGAGCAGCGGACTCACACTAGCGAACTCACCCGTTTGGTGCACACTTGTGCCCGTTGGCAACTAAGCGATGTGGGAGAGGGTCCGAGGCGGGACCATGAAGCTCCAATGGTTGGCTAGCTTGTGGAGAACCCCAAATGGGCCTAGGATGCCCAAACCATGGGCGGCCAGCACACCAAGGGTGTGGGTTTAGTGGGTTCACTCTCAACTCGCCCGCGGTGGTCACTCACGGAACTAGCAAGTTGGGCCGAGCTCTCACTCTCCGTCCGACGCAGTACTAGCAATAATACTAAGCTAAGCAAGTGATTAAACCAAGCAAGAGAGGGACTGAGGCTCACCTAGCCGGCGTGAAGACGCCGACTCCGGCCGGAGACGAGGGCGAGCCGGGAGGCGAGGGTATACACCCGATCGCCGCGGCGATGTAGCTTGAACCTGAAATTGAAAGAATTACACCACTACACCTCACGCAGGAGGGATGAACTTGGGGTGGGGATTATTCTTATTACATTCAAAACTACCTCCACGCAGGGAGGGGCCTTCAGCCGGCCAAGCGGGGTGGGGTTTTATGCAAAGGAAAAGCCGATCTTCCGAGTCCGCCGGTTCTGCCAATCTGCAGGTCTGCAGGATAGGGTGTCGCTGTTGACACTGCCACGGGCTCCACGGGGCTCCAAACTTGACGAAACCACTGCCAAAAGTTCCTCAGCTGACAGGGGATGAAGCTTGAATTTTTGGGGAAGCTTTGAGTCTCGGGGCTGACGGCACCGGCGACTGGAACAGGACACCACCGTCTGGTCTCTGGCTGGTATCGGGCTGAAGCAGTAGGTTGCAGAAGTCACTGTGGGCTCTCCCGGACTCCGATTGGAATGAAACTAGCGGTGACGCGAACTTGGTCGGAGTAGCTTCGAGCAGGAGTTGACGGGGATGCAATCCGATGTCAGTGGAGAGAGGAGTGACCGGAGAAATGAAGACTGATCTAACCTGGGACCACAGGGGCAGTCTGCCCTCTCCGACGAAGAAAATTGGAACAGAGGGTTCCAGAGGTCGATTGAGTCCCTTCTTCTTGGAGGTGGCGGCTAGCGGGAAGTAGTTTCTCCCCTCCAAAAATGGCGCTCAGAGCCTTCACGAGCTGGCTGTGGCAGAGTCTGGAACCGGGATGGTTGGTTCTGCCTCTGTCTGGTGCAGAACCATGTGACTGGATGCAGGGGGTGCCACGATTGCTACCGAGCTCTGATTGAGGCGAGACTTGAACCGTTGGAACCGTGGTCAAGTCTTCTTTCTTTCGGACTTGACGGCGATGTCGGAAGATGTTGGAGTATACCGGGACGAACAGATGAGCAGAGGGATGTCGGTTCTGGCTCCTGAAAACTGACCTGATGCCTTGGAGTAGAAAATTCGTAACTTCTGATGCCGATATCCAAATGCAGCTCTGCTTCTTGAGGATTAAAGAGGACTTGAGAGGGAAGATTTCTTATGAAGAACACTTGATCTGAATCCCAAAGGGTTTGCCGTGGTTGAGCTTCCAATCACGTTCTGGTTCCTTGCCTGGGGTCTCCTGCGCAGTTGAGGGAGAATGGATGCTGCGGACTGCTCGGAGCTCGGATGCTGACGAAACCGCCTCGCCTGGAAAGCTATCTGGAAGACCTTTCCAGAGATGTAGGCCTTGCTACTTGAATCTTCAAGTAACGGTCGTGGCTGCTTCTGCAACTCGTTGTAGTTCTGCTGCCTGAAACAGAGATAGAATGAGGAGATGTGCAAGGGGAGAGCAAGGGAGAGGGGGGGTGAACTTGGTTTGACCAAGGGGAGGTGGGGGACGAATTTGGGAGCTTGGGGGTGGGGGAGATGGAGGGGCACAGCCCTAGGGAGAGGGAAATTCGAATTTGGGCTTTGGGAGGGGTTAATTCAGCCTTGGGAAGGTGGTGGGGTGCTTTGGAAAGTGGAAAGGTGCCTAGGAGAAGGGGTTTCCACCTAGGGGTTTGAGGGGGAGTTGAATGAGTGCATGGGGAAGGGGAAGGGGCCTTAATGAGGGGTGAATGGGGAGGAGAGAGAGTGAATTTCGAAATTGGGGTGGGGAGGAGAGAGAGAGAGGGGGTACAACCCACTTAGAGAGAGTGATAGTAAGAGAGAGAGAGAGAGAGGGAGATATTGAGAGGGAGATGGCAAATGCTTTTCAATATTCATCAAAAGTTGTTACAAATGAGAGAGGGGTGGGGTATTTATAGACTCCATAATTTTCCTAAGACCAAACTGACCCTGACAAACTAACTAAAGATCACACAGTCCAAGGGAGGGGCGCCCCTGGGCCTAGCCCAATGGATTGGGCCCATTAACCTATCTAACCAACATAATGACTCAATACTTAGGAAAATGACTCAACTACCTAGGTACATGACTCAAAATAAAGGGAAAATTACATGATAATGACTCAAAGAAAATGTGAAGATTACATGACTAGTCTCAAAAATACATGACAAATATAATGGTGCTTGCCGTCAAACAATCCGAGTCTGGAAAAAGAGTGGAGGGGCAAGGGATGCCCTCATCATACCCCCGGGGTGGGGAAAACTCGACTCCGTCGAGTATGGGTCCACCAGGGAAGTAGTGCATCGAACTGCAGCTCGGGGCGATCCACGATCTCCATACTCAACCCGCGACTCTAGTCGGGGAACGATGCTTCAGTCGACAAAGTGACTCGGTCATACCCTCATGCTGGTGATGGGATCTTGCTTGCCTAGTATTGCCGCTGTGTGCTCACGTCGGGCTCTCAGGCTATTTGTGGTGGCACTCCGAGGGTGTCTCTCACAAGGGTAGGTGTAAGCTGGAGGCACTCACTAGGATCCACCGCGGTGCCCTTATAGGGTGCTAGATCCGCCACATGAGAAATGGGGAGAATCCCAAAACTCTTTTGAAAGTTCAACCCATAAGCCGGGTTGCCAAAAGTCACTCAGAACTTGGCAAGGTCCAAGTCCTCGTGCCCTCAATTTGGAGGTGACCCTAGGGTAGAGCCACTCCAAAGTCATCATCGTCAAGTTACCAACTTGGAATTCCAAGTGGCGCTCACGAGTTTTTGCTCGCTTGTTGTGAATCTCACCGCTTGTTGCTTGATACTTGCTTGAATGCATATGCCATGTACTATGACGCGGTGTGAGTTGACAATGTATGGTATGCAAAGGGGGTCCAGGACAACCACATATAGACCTATCATGCATTGATGGTATGAAGACTTTGAAGGATTTGGGAGGACCAGGGCATCCATAGGTGTCCCTCTTGTGAGTGAGTGTGATGAATGTTGGAGGATCCGAACATCCATGAATGCTCCTAACATGCTTGAGATTTATGATGAATGATGGTGGACCATGACAACCAAATATTGACCACTCATATTTTCTTCTTGACATGTGGGTGATATGGATGAATGTACCCGACGGACTAATCATGCCAAGCGGTGTGATGTGCCAAGACATATGAACTCCTTTCCCAAAGATGACTTCCTTATGTGGGATGGTGGGGTGGTCTTTGAGCTTCCACTCAAAAGGGTCGAAGGGATCTAGGTAGGTGGATATAGGGTGGGTCATTTCCTCAATCCCGAGGTGTTTGTTGTCTAAGGTCAATGCTCTCATGGTGTAACCCGATTCCAGGAAGGGAGGAGTTTGGGTCAACATGGGTGGTATGGGTAGGGTGAGGTGAGTGGTGAATAGGGGGAGAGGGTCACATGGAGATTTAGGCTCCCATAGAAAAGGGTCAAAGGGATCATGGTAAGGGTCACCTAGGTAGGGGTACTCCGTGTTCTTAAGGACCTCAAATGGTGAGTCATCCTCCTCCAAGATAATTGGGCCAAGGTTGCTAATGGGTTGGCCAATCAAAGCACTTGGGATCTCAATGGTTGGGGAGTAGACTATGATAGGTTCTTCCTCCATGGGAAGAAGGAGGATGATCTCACTAGTAACTTGGCCATTAGTATAGATGGAAGTGATGGAGCCAATTGTGGGATATGCTAGGCTAATGGTGTTAGTTTCGGGCGGCCTCATGGCTAGCATATTGGTCAAGTGAATTTGCCCATGTAGGTAGTTCACTAAGTCTCCCAAATCTTCCACACAATAGGAAGTTTGATAAGTGACATGTGGCTGAATGGGAATGATTTGAGATTGATATCCCATAGGTAGGTGGCATGGTTGTGAACTAGGAATGGTGAGACTTTTCTTGAGCCATTGGAGTATGGACTTATCTATGGTGAGGTTGGGTGTCTCTAGAGGATCTAGGCTAGGGGTGTGTGAGTTGTTTGGCCTTTGGATTTCCTCTATGTTGGGAGGTGGATCCAGAGGGGCATCTTTTTCCACTTGGGTGGGTGTGGGGGTTGCAACTTCTATTGCTAATGGAGTAGGGGGATCTATGGTGGGTGGTTTGGTGATAGCTAGCGTATGACACTCCCGGGGTGGTGAATAAGCATGGGCTTGGGTTGGGCTAGGAAGGGGAAGTAGAGGAGGCCTAGGTTGGGGAAAGATTGGTGTAGGAAGTGGGAGGTGGGTTGGGTGAGGGGTTTTGGGTTTTGGGGTGGTGGCCATTATGGGCCTTGGTGGAGGGGTGGACATGGTGTCCACATGGTTTTTAATGGTGAGGGTTGGATGAGTGGTGGTCACCATGGAGGGAATTGGGTCGGTTAGGGGTCTCTTGCCCTTGGGATCATTTGGGGTGGAAGTGGGGGCTAAAGGGGCTTGACTAGTGTAGGTTAGGGAAGGGGGTTTTGGTTGGGGTGTGGGGGACCTCATGGGGTTAGGTGGGGAGGTGGAGGTCTTAGGTACTTGGGTTTTAGTGATAAGGGTTTGGACGGGTGGGGTGGGAGGAGTGGGAGTGCTCCTTGGGTTTTGGTGATCCGAGTGAGAAGGGGACACATATCTAGCCCTTAGTTGATCCTTCATGTCCTCCCATGTGGTGAGGGGAGCTTCCCGTCTAATTATCCTTAAGCCCTCAATTTTACACCAATGAGTTTGAGCCCTTTTGGTTAGTTGCATTTTGGCAACCCATGCTTTTTCATCCTTGGAAATATGATACCAATTGAAGTATTGGTCCATTGTAGCTTCCCAATCTAAATATTTGCTAGGAGAGGTCCCATCAAAGGTGGGAAGTGGGAAAGGGGCCATCCTATCGTCCGTCCTTGGGGCGGGCCTATTTTTTCCAAGTTGGTCGAGTCGGCCCGATATGTTATCAAGCCGCTCATTGGCATAGGTCAAGGCTTTCATGATGTAGTTGATATGGCCCGGGAAGTTATGGGTGTTAGTGGTAGGCATCTTTTGGTGACTTGGACTTATGGAGTGGGCCGATTGGTAAGGTCGATATGAGGTGGCCATATTAGGGGACAAGAGTGATGCATTTGAAGACTCTAAATGCTTAGACATGCCCTAGGACCAACTTGATAGAGACAAGTTGTGAACTTGCTCTGATACCACTTGATGTGACACCGAACCTTGGACCCATTTTCAAGCATTCAAGTTGAGCAGCGGACTCACACTAGCGAACTCACCCGTTTGGTGCACACTTGTGCCCGTTGGCAACTAAGCGATGTGGGAGAGGGTCCGAGGCGGGACCATGAAGCTCCAATGGTTGGCTAGCTTGTGGAGAACCCCAAATGGGCCTAGGATGCCCAAACCATGGGCGGCCAGCACACCAAGGGTGTGGGTTTAGTGGGTTCACTCTCAACTCGCCCGCGGTGGTCACTCACGGAACTAGCAAGTTGGGCCGAGCTCTCACTCTCCGTCCGACGCAGTACTAGCAATAATACTAAGCTAAGCAAGTGATTAAACCAAGCAAGAGAGGGACTGAGGCTCACCTAGCCGGCGTGAAGACGCCGACTCCGGCCGGAGACGAGGGCGAGCCGGGAGGCGAGGGTATACACCCGATCGCCGCGGCGATGTAGCTTGAACCTGAAATTGAAAGAATTACACCACTACACCTCACGCAGGAGGGATGAACTTGGGGTGGGGATTATTCTTATTACATTCAAAACTACCTCCACGCAGGGAGGGGCCTTCAGCCGGCCAAGCGGGGTGGGGTTTTATGCAAAGGAAAAGCCGATCTTCCGAGTCCGCCGGTTCTGCCAATCTGCAGGTCTGCAGGATAGGGTGTCGCTGTTGACACTGCCACGGGCTCCACGGGGCTCCAAACTTGACGAAACCACTGCCAAAAGTTCCTCAGCTGACAGGGGATGAAGCTTGAATTTTTGGGGAAGCTTTGAGTCTCGGGGCTGACGGCACCGGCGACTGGAACAGGACACCACCGTCTGGTCTCTGGCTGGTATCGGGCTGAAGCAGTAGGTTGCAGAAGTCACTGTGGGCTCTCCCGGACTCCGATTGGAATGAAACTAGCGGTGACGCGAACTTGGTCGGAGTAGCTTCGAGCAGGAGTTGACGGGGATGCAATCCGATGTCAGTGGAGAGAGGAGTGACCGGAGAAATGAAGACTGATCTAACCTGGGACCACAGGGGCAGTCTGCCCTCTCCGACGAAGAAAATTGGAACAGAGGGTTCCAGAGGTCGATTGAGTCCCTTCTTCTTGGAGGTGGCGGCTAGCGGGAAGTAGTTTCTCCCCTCCAAAAATGGCGCTCAGAGCCTTCACGAGCTGGCTGTGGCAGAGTCTGGAACCGGGATGGTTGGTTCTGCCTCTGTCTGGTGCAGAACCATGTGACTGGATGCAGGGGGTGCCACGATTGCTACCGAGCTCTGATTGAGGCGAGACTTGAACCGTTGGAACCGTGGTCAAGTCTTCTTTCTTTCGGACTTGACGGCGATGTCGGAAGATGTTGGAGTATACCGGGACGAACAGATGAGCAGAGGGATGTCGGTTCTGGCTCCTGAAAACTGACCTGATGCCTTGGAGTAGAAAATTCGTAACTTCTGATGCTGATATCCAAATGCAGCTCTGCTTCTTGAGGATTAAAGAGGACTTGAGAGGGAAGATTTCTTCTGAAGAACACTTGATCTGAATCCCAAAGGGTTTGCCGTGGTTGAGCTTCCAATCACGTTCTGGTTCCTTGCCTGGGGTCTCCTGCGCAGTTGAGGGAGAATGGATGCTGCGGACTGCTCGGAGCTCGGATGCTGACGAAACCGCCTCGCCTGGAAAGCTCTCTGGAAGACCTTTCCAGAGATGTAGGCCTTGCTACTTGAATCTTCAAGTAACGGTCGTGGCTGCTTCTGCAACTCGTTGTAGTTCTGCTGCCTGAAACAGAGATAGAATGAGGAGATGTGCAAGGGGAGAGCAAGGGAGAGGGGGGGTGAACTTGGTTTGACCAAGGGGAGGTGGGGGACGAATTTGGGAGCTTGGGGGTGGGGGAGATGGAGGGGCACAGCCCTAGGGAGAGGGAAATTCGAATTTGGGCTTTGGGAGGGGTTAATTCAGCCTTGGGAAGGTGGTGGGGTGCTTTGGAAAGTGGAAAGGTGCCTAGGAGAAGGGGTTTCCACCTAGGGGTTTGAGGGGGAGTTGAATGAGTGCAAGGGGAAGGGGAAGGGGCCTTAATGAGGGGTGAATGGGGAGGAGAGAGAGTGAATTTCGAAATTGGGGTGGGGAGGAGAGAGAGAGAGGGGGTACAACCCACTTAGAGAGAGTGATAGTAAGAGAGAGAGAGAGAGAGGGAGATATTGAGAGGGAGATGGCAAATGCTTTTCAATATTCATCAAAAGTTGTTACAAATGAGAGAGGGGTGGGGTATTTATAGACTCCATAATTTTCCTAAGACCAAACTGACCCTGACAAACTAACTAAAGATCACACAGTCCAAGGGAGGGGCGCCCCTGGGCCTAGCCCAATGGATTGGGCCCATTAACCTATCTAACCAACATAATGACTCAATACTTAGGAAAATGACTCAACTACCTAGGTACATGACTCAAAATAAAGGGAAAATTACATGATAATGACTCAAAGAAAATGTGAAGATTACATGACTAGTCTCAAAAATACATGACAAATATAATGGTGCTTGCCGTCAAACAATCCGAGTCTGGAAAAAGAGTGGAGGGGCAAGGGATGCCCTCATCATGTGGTTACTAAACAGGAACGACACGAGGTCTACAGGGAAACGACTCGAAGTTCATCAGAACTATTCAAGCTGCCTTAGAAACACGACACGAAGTTAAGTGAGAACAGCACGAGGTGAAACGACACGGGCTGACCACAACAAGGATACAACATGAAGTCATAAAACCAGAAACGACACGAAGTATAACCTCATACAAGTTTTTCTTGTCAAACATGGAAATCAACACGAAGTTTCGTAAGCTCAGACGACACGAAATCTTTTCGTGTTAGTGAGGGGAAACAACACGAAGTGTGACTCAAGTGGCACTGAAAGCAACACGAGGTGAGTCTTCACGCTGTACAGACTTGGACTTTGTATATGAAGTGCGCTGTACAGACTTTGACGAAGCAGAAGGCTGTATAGACTTGGAGACCCAAAGCCATTGTATAGACTTTGTTGCCCAAAGGCGATGAACAGTGAAACAGTGTATATACTTCAAGTAAAGACCAATGTGTAGACTTGAAGATTGAAGGCGATGTACAGACTTTGATGCCCAACACCAATGTATAGACTTAGGAGCATATGACACGGCTGTACAGACTTCGCCTAAGACGCTGTACACACTTAGCCTAAGACAATGTATGAACTGACGTTGTATAGACTTTGTCTTAACAATGAATGTGTAGACTTGATCAAGAGTCCAATGTGCAGACTTCATGAGTGTGCAAACTTGTCAACGAAATGCACAATGTATAGACTATGCACATGCATGAAGAGTGTATAGACTAATGAAATGCTTTACCCCGCAGTGTATAGACTTGCTAGTCATCAAACTACATGCAGATAGAAAAGCAACGCACAGATCAGAAATCAAGCACTATATCAATCATACACATGCATTCTCCACAAAACAAGTTATGTTGCTATCATCAAAACATAATCTCATAAAGCACTCACTGTGTTGCAATCATCAAAACAAAACAGCATTGCTATCATCAAATCAACATAGCACATGCTTGTGCCTAAGGGGCACAACAATCAAAACCTACAGGCAAACGGCGGTTGTCTGCCCATGCGTTACTGGCAAGCGACGGTGGGGGACTGGCGCGTTACATCGAAGCGACGCGTCAGTGTCCTGCCGTTACTTCCACCAGAGTTCCAGCTCAAACGACCCAAGAGGGGAGTGACGGTGGGGGCCCAGCGCGTTACTTCGTAACGACGCGTTGGATCACCGCCGTTACTTCCACCCGAGGCCAGAAATCAACCAACAGTATTCAAAACCGATAGCAGGCGAAGCGACGCCCTAACCCAGGCGCGTCGGACCGAAACGACTGCCGGCCGACTGGCCGTCGGGCGCACCGCCTGACCGGGTCAACGTAAAACTACACACGAGTAACGGATAGGGTTCCCACCGTTACTCCCCAAATAACGTGCACACGTTGGGCCGTTGTTTGGAATTAACGCGTCCACTAAGGACCGTCAGGTGTGTGACGGTTCCTGGCAGGACCGTCACACCACCTGGAACACGGGCGGGTTCCGTTTGAAAACCGAGGCCCTCCCGGACGATAGAAATCATCGGGTAACGCCATGAAAACCTGTAACCTGCCAAACCATACATGCTAAACAACACTACCAAGCTTAAAACACCCGCATGCATCACCCCAAACCCATTAAACGGCTAAATTACTCGTTTACACTAAAAATGGGAAAATGACCACAAGCATACAACGGGAAGCCTAAACAACGAAATGAACTACAGGGAATGCTCCTAGCGAGCTCAGGCTTCCATCCCCCTACCTCTTGCAAGCCGAGACGGGCGAAAAGGCCGCATGCACCGAGGTAGGCTCACCGGGCCTTCAAGCTCCACCCCGCTCCCACGATCACCGAACCGTGCCGAAATGGGTACCCACGCGTTCCTCTCAACGCGAGGAATCCACCGGCGCCAACCACGCCTCAATCCGACGCCGTCTCGCCTGCGTTCCCTAAGGAGGAGAGAGGGGCGATCGCAAGAGGAGAGAGAGAGCGTGAGGGTGAATGAGAGATCGACGGGGAGAGAGAGAGAGGGTGAGAGGTTAAAAGAAAAGAAAAAAAAGAAATTAAAATATATATAATATAATTATTATATATATTAAAATCTCATTTTTCTCTAATAACCCTCAAATAAATCCGGAAAAATACCAGACAAATTCCTAAAAATCCAGGAAAATAGCCGAAAATTCCAGAACAAAAAATAGAACAAAATCCATTAAGGATCCATTAAGGCATGGGTCTTACAGTCCCTCCCTCCTTATAAAAATTTCACCCTCGAAATTTTACAGCAACAGAAAAGGAGGAAACTGAGAAAGGACATATACCTCACTGGAATAAGAAAGGAAAAAGCAGACGCATCTCATCTTCACGCTCCCAAGTAGACTCATTACCAGAGTGACGCTGCCAAGCAACTCTTACTAGAGGAATAACCTTATTTCTCAACCGCTGCTCACGACGGTCTTCAATTCTGATAGGAAATTCAGGCGTGGACAAATCAGCAGTCACTTCAGGCCATACTGAATCATCGAGAACATGAGAAGCATCTGACACATATTTCCTCAACTGAGACACGTGGAATACATCATGAATAGCTTGCATAGCCGCTGGCAATTGCAGACGATAAGCCACCTAACCAATAGCTTCAACAATTGGAAAAGGGCCAACATACCGCGGACTAAGCTTTCCACGCTTCCCAAATCTGGAAACACCTTTCATCGGAGATATTTTAACAAACACCCTATCTCCAGGCTCAAATTGTAGTGGACGTCTGCGCTGATCTGCATAGCTTTTCTGTCGACTCTGAGCCGTCAACAATCTCTGCCTGATCAGACGAACCACATCAGAACATTGTTGCACCATGTCAGGCCCTGTCAACAATCGGTCCCCAACATCAAACCAGTTCAGAGGAGTTCGACAAGGACGACCATAAAGTGCTTCATAAGGAGCCATACCAATACTGGTGTGAAAACTGTTATTATAAGCAAATTCAACAAGTGGCAAATACTAACTCCACGAACCCTGCCAATCAAGGCAACACAATCTCAGCATGTCTTCCAGAGTCTGAATAGTCCTCTCTGACTGTCCATCCGACTGAGGGTGATACGCTGAACTGAAAGCTAACTCAGTGTCCAAAGCTTTCTGGAAACTACGCCAGAAGCCGGAGGTAAAACGTGGGTCACGATCTGACACAAGTGAAACAGGCACTCCATGCAGTGGCACGATCTTCTGCACATACAGCTCGGCCAACCTCTGCACATTCCAAATAACTTTAATCGGCAATAATCTGGCGGTTTTAGTCAATCTGTCGACAAGCAACCAGATGCCATCAAAACCTTGAGAAGTCTGAGGCAAACCCACCACAAAATCTGTAGTAATATGGTCCCATTTCCACATCGGAATCTCTAACGGCTGAAGCAAACCACCTGGCTTTTGATGTTCGGCTTTAACTAACTGACAAGTCAAGCACTTAGAAACAAACATAGCCACGTCTTTCTTCAAACCTGGCCACCAGAACTGCTTCTTCAAATTCTGATACATCTTGGTGACACCCGGATGAATAGCAAAATGGGAACCATGGGCCTCACTCAGAATCTCATTCCTCAAATCATCATCAGCGGGAACATACCATCTGCCCTGGAAACTGACAACCAGCTCATCATCAAATTCCACATCATATCTCGATATAACACGAGCCAAATCAGAATCAGCCTGCTGGGCTTCTTTAATCTGCTGACATAAAGCTGAACCCAAAACCAAGGTAGCACATACTGCCATCTTCGGATCAGCAGGAAATTCTGCACTGAATGCCTCGCTCGGAAGCTGTTCCCACAATTTCCATTCATGAAGCAACAAATGACTGACCTGTACTTTCCTACTCAGAGCATCAGCCACGGCATTCATTTTACCCGGCTGATAGGAGAGTGTAAAGTCAAAGTCTTTCATGAATTCCATCCATCGACGTTGTCTGAGATTCAAATCTTTCTGAGAGAATATATACTGTAAACTCTGGTGATCAGTAAAAATCTGAAACTTCTCACCATACAGATAATGTCTCCAGATTTTTAAGGCAAAAATAACTGCAGCTAGCTCCAGATCATGAGTGGGATAATTCTCTTCATGTCGTTTCAATTGCCGAGATGCATATGCGATAACCTTACCATGTTGCATCAGCACTGCACCGAGACCTACTCGAGAAGCATCAGTACAAACCAGAAAACCACCCGAGTCGGAAGGCAAAGTCAACACAGGAGAAGAAGTCAATAGCCCTTTTAATTCAACAAAGCTAGCCTCACACTGATCCGACCAGACAAAAGGTACATCTTTACGAGTCAGTCTAGTCATCGGGGTTGTAATCTTCGTAAAGTCTTGAATGAATCTGCGGTAATACCCAGCCAAACCTAAGAAGCTTCTTATCTCAGACACAGACTTCAGCCTCTGCCAATTCAAAACGGCATCAATCTTTGCAGGGTCCACTGCCACTCCATCACCAGAAATCACGTGACCAAGAAAATGAATTTCCCGAAGCCAGAATTCACATTTACTGAACTTCGCAAAAAGCTCATGATCCCTTAGAGTCTGCAGAACGATCCTCAAATGCTGCACATGATCTTCATCAGAGGTAGAATAGATCAGAATATCATCCACAAAGATCACCACGAACTGATCAAGAAATGCACGAAAGATACGCTGCATTAGGTCCATAAAAGCTACTGGGGCATTAGTCAAACCAAACGGCATAACCAGAAATTCAAAGTGACCATATCGAGTGCTGAAAGCTGTCTTCTCCACATCGGATTCCCGGATTCGCAATTGGAAGTAGCCAGACCGGAGATCAATCCGTGAAAAGACAGTAGTAGACTGTAATTGGTCAAATAAATCATCAATCCTGGGAAGCAGATACTTATTCTTGATAGTCAACTGATTCAACTGCCTGTAATCAATACAAAGTCTCAGGCTTCCATCTTTCTTTTTCACAAACAGCACCGGGGCACTCCACGGAGAAAAACTGGGGCGAATATAACCTTTTTCCAATAACTCTAGTAGCTGTGCACGCAGTACTTTCAATTCAGCTGGAGCCATTCGGTACGGTGCCTTCGCTAACGGGCCTGTACCTGGAATCAGTTCAATCACCATCTCTATCTCTCACTCTGGGGGCAAGCCTGGCAACTCGTCAGGAAATACATCAGGGAACTCACAGACAATAGGAATATCATAAACATCCCGTTGTGGTTTTTCAACAACAACCACAGAAGCAAGAAATCCCTGGCAACCTGCACTAAGCAACCTATAGGCTCGAATAGCAGAAATAATCATACGAGAAGATCGGGATCGAATACCTTGGAAATAAACAGCAGATTTCCCCTGTGGCTGAAAATAGACTTTCTTCGATCTGCAGTCAACCACAGCTCCATAATGCTCCAACCAATCCATTCCCAGAATAACATCATAATCTGCCAGCTGCAACGCATACAATCTCGCCGGCAACTGGTGATTATCAATCATCACAGGAGACTCTTCCAGGCACAAAGGTGTAACCATGAAATCTCCAGAAGGCAGTTCAACAAATAACTCACAAGACAACTCAGAAGTCGGTTCCTCAATACATGCCATGAAATCCTCAGAAATAAAAGAGTGAGAAGCACCAGAATCAAATAAGACACGAGCTGAATGACCATAAAGCATAATCGTACCTTCAACCAGATGGGACGCAACAGCATCAGCTCTAGTCAAATGAGAAATCTTGCCTTTCTGCTTCTTAGAACCAGCTGAAGATTGCTGAGAAGACGTCGACGCCTGAGAGTAAAATTGTTGTTGAGCTTGCGGTGCAGGAGGTCTGAACTGCGATTGCTGAGGTTGAGAAAACTGAGAAGTTTGCAATTGTTTCGGCCTCAGCGGGCAATCCCGAACCACATGACCAGGCTGGTCACAACGAAAACACACCACAGGAAGAGAGCACGGCTGGCCCTTGTGATGACCACCGCATCTCCGACACGTCCATGGCTGACTGACAGCTGAGCTCTGTCGAGTTTGAGACGAAG
The DNA here is from genome assembly GCA_022559845.1 of Amorphophallus konjac. NCBI lineage: Eukaryota > Viridiplantae > Streptophyta > Magnoliopsida > Alismatales > Araceae > Amorphophallus > Amorphophallus konjac. Next base: position 205,115,166 of record CM040120.1, on the reverse strand, counting down.
GTGCTGTCGGCTACTGAACAGAATCTGTACCGGACGACTGCTGGAAAAACTTCTTCTTCTTCTTGAACCTTTTGAACTTGGGTTTTGAAGGAGAGGAAGAACCACTAACCTCTGACTGGACCGAGGGGACACCTGGCACTGGCGGTCGGTAAGTCTGCTGCGACTGAGCTACCGGCTGCACTGACCCTGCCTGAGGATATCCACCTGGTCTCATCATCTCCAGCTCTAGTGCCACAGCTGTCTGGCACGCACTGTCCAAATCCGCAACACGACTGGCAATGAGGGGCATCTTCAACTCGGGCCTCAAACCTCGCAAGAATTGCTAGGTTTTCAAAGCTTCACTGGCCAGCACATGGGGCGCATACTGACCCAATTCCATAAACTTATTCCGATACTGAAGCACCGTCATACTGCCCTGCGTCAGCTCCATGAATTGATACATTTTCGCCATTTGTAAACAGGCAGGAGTGTAGGCACGCTCAAAAGCAGCTGCGAACTCTACCCATGTGATCTGCCGAAGAGGTCTTGAATGAAAGGCAATCTGCCACTCGGCTTTCCACCACGAAATGGCCGTACCCTGGAGTTGAAAAGCAGCAAGCATAACTTTTTCATCTTCAGCACATTCCATCGAGACAAACACCCGTTCGACCGCATCCAACCATTGCCTTGCCACTTCTGGATCAGCTTGACCATCGAAAGCAGGCGGATTGAACATCAGGAATTCTTTCAAAGCCTTGCCTCGACTGCCAGGCACTTCAATAGGAGGAGCAACAAACGGCGCTGGAGGAGGAACAACTGGAACAGCTGGAACTGCAGGAGGAGGTGCAGAACCACTATCTTCCCGGGGCGCATCTCGAGGAACACAAGGAGGTCTTCCTCGACGAGGCGGCATAATTACTCCGTCGAGAACACAAAACAACAGCAAAAACCATCAATCACGCAGAAAACACCCTATGCCAGCAATAGACGACTACAGGACTAGCTCTGGACAAAGCACAAATTTCAATTCCTTATACAATTCCTCAAACAACGCTCTGATACCAACTGTAACGACCCAGAGTTCAGGATACCGATATACCGATAACATCGATACACCGATACCAAGAACTGGGGAAGCCACCCAAGAGGCTGATGAGGCCCCTGAAGGGTTAGTAGAAAAGTGCTGAGGGGTATGCATAACGAATTGGAATTTAGAATGCGCATTTTACAATTAAGCATTAAAAATAACACAAGTGCGGAAGCAAATCAAAATAACCAGAGTGATATATATATACTAGTCCAGATAAACCAAAGTACTAGTCCAAAAGGTACAACTACACGGGGCATACCCCGGCAAAAGTACAAGCAAGCCTCAAAAGGCGCCTCGACTAAAGCTGGCAGCTAGACACGGTCTCCAAAATGGCTCACGAAGCACCGGGAGACAACGGGCGCGGCTCACCTGAAAGGAGAAAGGGTGAGTCACAGCCAGACTCAGTAGGGGTCACGCGGATCCCTACCTTGCACTAAACAAGCATACATGCATAAATAATAGTAATAGAGCATGCATTTAAATAAGCTAACTGATATTGGCATGAATAACTACTCAATTAAAGCTGTAAACTCTAACTAAGCAAGTATAACAGCTAACGCATGCCAAAGCTAAGTAAATGCAAGCGATTAAGACTAAATCTACCAAAATAGAATGAGCCTTAACTAATCCAAACAACAAGGAAGGATGACCACTGGAGCAGAAACCAGAAGCGTCCACTGACGACTTACACTGCGTCTCAAGCACTCGCAGTCGGCAAAGCGACAAGCTAAGCGCGTAAACAGTACCAAACCAAGTGACCAGTCAGAGTGGCACCCGTCGGTGTCAGTCCACAGTCTCCGACCATGTGTGCACACACTGACTCTAGCCTGAGCCAGGCCCTCTAGCTAGTTTTCTCCCTTGGTAGGACGCTACCATTGGCTGGGAGCCCACGGAACTAGCTTACAAACCGTGCATGGGAAACACACCCCTCCGCCATCCTCAAGCGGGTCGGTACTCAACAGACCTTAGGGCAACAACAGTGGCTCCATTGCATGGAAAGAAAAGCTACTCTATTGGTATAAGAAACATGCCACTGAATACTAAAACAATATAAACATGGCACTTATATATTATGGAACGCATAACGAGAAGGCTGGGAACATATCAAAACCTATAGGCAAACGGCGGTTGTCTGCCCATGCGTTATTGGTAAGCGACGGTGGGGGACTGGCGCATTACATCGAAGCGACGTGTCAGTGTCCTGCCGTTACTTCCACCAGAGTTCCAGCTCAAACGACCCAAGAGGGGAGTGACGGTGGGGGCCCAGCGCGTTACTTCGTAACGACGCGTTGGATCACCGCCGTTACTTCCACCCGAGGCCGGAAATCAACGAACAATATTCAAAACCGATAGCAGGTGAAGCGACGCCCTAACCCAAGCGCGTCGGACCGAAACGACGGCCAGCTGACTGGCCGTCGGGCGCACCGCCTGACCGGGTCAACGTAAAACTACACACGAGTAACGGATAGGGTTCCCACCGTTACTCCCCAAATATCGCGCCCACGTTGGGCCGTTGTTTGGAATTAACGCGTCCACTAAGGACCGTCAGGTGTGTGACGGTTCCTGGCAGGACCGTCACACCACCTGGAACACGGGCGGGTTCGGTTTGAAAACCGAGGCCCTCCCGGACGATAGAAATCGTCGGGTAACGCCGTGAAAACCTGTAACCTGCCAAACCATACATGCTAAACAACACTACCAAGCTTAAAACACCCGCATGCATCACCCCAAACCCATTAAACGGCTAAATTACTCGTTTACACTAAAAATGGGAAAATGACCACAAGCATACAACGGGAAGCCTAAACAACGAAATGAACTACAGGGAATGCTCCTAGCGAGCTCAGGATTCCATCCCCCTACCTCTTGCAAGCCGAGACGGGCGAAAAGGCCGCATGCACCGAGGTAGGCTCACCGGGCCTTCAACCTCCACCCCGCTCCCACGATCACCGAACCGTGCCGAAATGGGTACCCACGCGTTCCTCTCGACGCGAGGAATCCACCGACGCCAACCACGCCTCAATCCGACGCCGTCTCACCCGCGTTCCCTAAGGAGGAGAGAGGGGTGATCGCAAGAGGAGAGAGTGTGTGTAAGGGTGAATGAGAGATCGACGGGGAGAGAGAGAGAGGGTGAGAGGTTAAAAGAAAAGAAAAAAAAGAAATTAAAATATATATAATATAATTATTATATATATTAAAATCTCATTTTTCTCTAATAACCCTCAAATAAATTCGAAAAAATACCAGATAAATTCCTAAAAATCCAGGAAAATAGCCGAAAATTCCAGAACAAATAATAGAACAAAATCCATTAAGGATCCATTAAGGCATGGGTCTTACACACCTAATCTGGTTGCTATGTCTGATTTTAAGGACTGTATATCCGACTGTGCGTTGATTGATAATGGTTTTAATGGTTCTAGTTTCACCTGGCATAATAATCAGTCTGGTTGTAGAGGTATATGGGCTAGATTGGATAGGGTTTTGATTAATGCTGCTTGGTTGACTTTATCTCCAGTCTCTGTAGAGCACTTATCTAGGGAAGCTTCAGGCCATGCTCCATTGCTTGTCAAGTTGTCCACTAAGGAAAAAATCATGAGTAGGTTTTGTTTTCAAAAGATGTAGATTTACCATTCAAAATTCATGGAGGATGTTAAAAAATGTTGGAATACCAGCCCAATTGCTTCTTCTCCCACCACTACTCTTTATTTTAAGCTTAAGTATTTAAGGAACATGCTGAGAGTTTGGAACAAGCAAGCTTTTGGCAATGTCCATTCAAATCTTGTTGCGGCAGAAGATGCAGTAATCAAGGCAGAGTTTTCCTATGATTTTCAACCTTCGGCTTCCAATTCTACTGCTCTGGAGAATGCAAAAACTGTGCTCTCTGAAAGGCTGATTCAGTAAGAATGTTTCTGGAGACAAAAATCAAGGGTTCGTTGGCTGCTTGTGGGGGATAGAAACACAAAGTTTTTTCATGCAACTACCATGGCCAATAGAAGCAAACATACTATATCTCGGCTAAGGAATTCAGCTGGTGTTCTTACTTCGGATCTAGAAGAAATGAAGTCTATAGCAGTATCTCATTTTCATAAAGCATTTACATCACAAGACCACTACATAGATGACCACTTTCTGGACTGTATACCATAGCTGGTGAATCAAATTGATAATGATATATTATGCTCTGTCCCCACTGAATCTGAGATTCATGAAGCTGTTCTTAAGCTCTCTCCAGATAGTGCCCCGGGTCCTGATGGTTTTACAGGTGCTTTCTTCCATAAAGCATGGGACTTAGTTGGCAGTTCTGTTGTTAGTGCAGTACAAGAATTCTTCACTTCCCGACAAGGTCTGCCTAGAAGTGCTACCTCAACTTTGGTTGCTTTAATACCTAAAAGGCAAAATGTGGCTGATATTGCTGATTTTAGGCCTATAAGTCTCTGTAATTATTTCTACAAAATCATTTCCTCTGTCATTAATTCCAGATTAGCCACCATCCTACCTAAGATTATCTCATTAGAACAATCTGCTTTTGTGAAAGGCAGAAATATTGTTGAGAACATAGCACTTGCTCAAGAAATGACTAATGATCTGGGCAAGAAAACAAAGGGTTCTAATGTCATGATCAAGCTTGATATGGCTAAGGCTTATGACCGTTTGGAGTGGGATTTCCTGTTTGCTGTTTTACACAGATTTGGATTTAGTAACCAATTCATTTGTCTAGTAGAAAAACTAGTTAACAACTGCTGGTTCTCTATTCTTTTAAATGGGGAAGCTGCAGGTTTCTTCAAGTCTTCTAGAGGTGTCCGATAGGGGGACCCTATTGCACCTTCTTTATTCATCATTGCAGAGGAAGCCTTGAGCAGATCACTGAAGGCAGAATATTACAGTGGCAGGGTGGAGTGGTTTTCAGGTCCAAGAGGTTGCCCTAAAATCTCACATCTCCTATTTGCTGATGACACACTGATATTTAGCAAAGGCAACATTCGTTCTGTTAGGAACCTGATGACTGTTCTGAGTGACTATGAAAAGGCTTCAGGATAGCAGATCAATGTTGCTAAAAGTGGTTTCTTTATTCATCCCAAGGGTAGTTGTAATGTGGCCAAGAGAATCAAAGATAACACAGGTTATACTCAGCACTCTTTCCCGCACAAATACTTGGGAGTTCCACTGGTTCAAGGAAGATCCAAGAAGGTTCACTTTGTTGGCATTATTAACTCCATTCAAAAAAGAATTACTAGATGGAAAGCTAGTCTTCATTCTCAAGGAGCTAAGTTGATTTTAATCAAGCATGTTTTAACCTCATTGCCCATTTACACCTTATCTTCTTCTTCTTTGCACAGTGGGACACATCATAAGTTAGAGCAGTCATTGGCCAATTTTTTTTGGGGCTCTTCAACTCATGGTTACAAAAAACATTGAAGATCTTGCACTTAATCTGTAAGCCCATCCCCCATGGTGGGCTTGGCATCCTATCTTTAAGACACATGGAAACAGCTCTGAGGGTAAAGATGCTTTGGCAGGCTCTGCATTCTACATCATTATGGGCAGAGTTTTTTAGAGGTAAATATATTCGGAATGCCCACCTAACTGATGTCCAGTTTAATAACATAGGAGGGCTAGCCAAAAGGAGTTGGAGAAAGGCAAAAGTCTTGATTCTCCAACATAAAAGGGTTGTTATTGGTGATGGTAGTCACACAAACTTCTGGTTTGATAAATGGTTAGGAAACTTAACACTGGCTGACCCGGTCCCTGCTCACTGCATTCCGAACCCAATGGCAACTGTCAGGAAATTTTTAATGCACCCTACAACCGAAGAATTGGCTGTGCAAAATAGGGAGTTTCCTATTAATATCAACAATGCCTTAAGGAATGTCTCTCTAATTCAGGAACAGGATCAGGAATTCTGGAGTTTATCTTCTTTTGGGAAATGCAATGTTCAGTCTACATACAAATTTATGTGCAGCAGTTCTAGTTTTCAAACTAATGTTCCTTGGGCCCGGATTTGGTCTAGCTGGTTACCCACCAAGCTGTCAGTGCACTTATGGAAAATTATTTACAATTGTCTCCCTATTGATTCTAACATCAAACGGCTAGGTATCCCTTTTTGCTCTAAATGTCTTTGCTGCTCACAGTCAAAGGAGGAAGATTTATGTCATCTATTTCTCACAAGTGAAACTGCTACTCAGATATGGGCTCATTTCAGACTCATGGGTTTACCATTATTTGGTAATACAGTCACTTGTTTCATCCTGAATACTATTAGCAGCATCCAGTAAAAAACCATGTTCGGACTTTTCACCCTAGCTGTCCTCGGATATGGCATGTGGGAAATCTGGAAGACTAGAAATTATGCCAAATATGATGGTAAACATATCTCTAAGCATGGACTTGTTCATAGAATTTCATACAAGGTCAAGCAAATTTGCAATGTTGCTGATCTCAAGGAACCTCGCAACAGCAAAATAAAAATCTTGGAGGACTTTGGGATTCATAATATCAAATCCTGTTGACAGCAAATCAAACTCATTAAATGGGTCTGTCCCCCTTGGCCTTTCCTTAAGCTAAACACTGATGGGGCATCTAAGAAATGTGGGGAATCCGGGGGTGGTGGAGTCATCCGAGACCACAAGGGGAATGTTCTTCTTGCATTTGCACATGACTATGGCAAGACTAACAGTTTAGTGGCTGAAGCCCGGGCGCTTCTTGATGGTGTAAAATATTTACATACTCTAGATAACAAGCCTGCTATCATTGAATGTGATTCCCAATCTCTGGTCCAGATCATTAGAAGACATATTCAATGCCCTTGGTCTATCATCATCTATGTTCGAGAAATATGGAGCAGTATTTCACAGATGGATACCATTCATCATATATACAGAGAAGGCAATTCTGTGGCGGATTCCTTAGCTTCCCTGGCTTGTTCTATGAAATGTAATTCCTTTTTTTCATCCCATGAGCTTCCTTCCAATATTAAAGGTGCAGCTTGTTTAGATAAGCTAGGCATGCCTGGCTACGTTTAATGTAATTCTTATTCTTTTACAATGCTAATAAATTTGGCCTCCTAGAGATTGATGGTGGAGTGGCTATTCCCCTTATCTCTGGCAAGAGAAGCACTCTCCCACCTTTCACTAGGTAGGGTTTTTTCTTGATTAAAAAAAAAGTCACCGAAAGTAAGGAAAGGTAATATTAGTATGTTTGAATTCTTACAGCATGTTAAAAAATTATTTTTGTAGAATAAAATTATTTTTAGCATGTAAAAATCTATTTTTAACCATAATATTAGTAAATTAATGCATGAAAAATATTTCCAGCATGTTAAAAATGACTTCCAGCATGATAAAATTATTATATTTATACTGAGATATAAAAACTATTTTTCAGCAGTTAAATCTATTTTTTTGCATGATAAACCTAGTTTTCTATTAAATAATTAATAAATTGATGCATGAAAATTACTTCCAACATGTTAAAATTACTTCCAGCATGATAAAATTATTTCCAACATGTTAGAATTATTTTTAGCATGTTAGAACTATTTTCAGCATATTAAAGCTATTTTTCAGCATGATAATTCTATTTTTTCTATCAAATAATTAGTAAATAATTGTAGAAAAATTATTTTCAGCATGATAAAATTTATGTTGTTATCAGAGAATCTCTGTAATCAACATGGTAAACTTATCTTTATCATCCTATCAGTAAGTTAATGTATGAGAATTATTTTAGCATGTTAAGTATTAATTTTAGCATGTTAAATATTAATTTCCAGCATATTAAAAATTAAATCCAGCATGAAAAATTTATTTTTATCATCTTATCAGTAAAGTAACATATGAAAATCATTTTGAGCATGTTAAAATTATTTTCAGCAAGTTATAATTATTTTCGGCATAAAAATCTATTTTTATAACAAAATTTTGATTTTTATAATAATAAATCACCGTTTTGGCTAAACTAATGCATCTCTAATGTACGAAAACTTCCTGAAAACATGTTTAAATACTTGAAAACTAAATGCACATAAGATTCAACCATGGAATTAAATTAATTCTATTAAACTCTAATTATTTGAATTTTCTTCCTAGTTACCGTTCTTTCTTGAATTCCACGACTTAATGTCGTTAAACATGATGCCTTAAAATTATTATTCACTCCTCTTGCTACTTCTGAGATTTTGCCAGATTTGTACTTTTTACAAAAGAGCTTATTCTTGAAATTCATTGGCCATAGTGTTAAGTGGATGTCTAAACGTACTTGGGATCTTATGATCCACCGACCCAATGCTGGCATTAATGAGGCCCGGTCTGGTCTTGGGAGGAGCGCCCGAAAGTACTTGTGTCCATGGGAGTTGATTGACCACGGTGTGGCATTGCACCGAAGTGCATGACTTGCTAGATTATTTATGACATTCCACACTTCGTTATTATACTTGTTTACTTATTACTTGAAATTGCTTGAAATTACATGATATATTTGACTTGCATGAAATGGCTAAATTCTTTCATGATATTCTTTACATGTTCAATATTCAATATTTGAAATTATCTTGGAACCTTGTTATCATGTTATTACTTGAAATTCTGTATACAATTTCCCACTTGATATTCATGATCTTAAACACTTCCCGATTTACTTGGAAAAAAATGTCCAAAATGATAAATACTTAAATATTACCTGATTATAGAGATATAAAATCCTACTGAGCTTATTGCTCACCCTACATTTTGGTAAATTATTGCAGGAAATAAAATTGAACAAGGGAATGGACAAGAGTGAAAGAGTGTTTTTCTTTCCCTAGGATTTATGTAGGTCATTAGTGATTTTACAAGAATGTTGTATTTTGGAGTTTTAAGATTGTAATTGCCTTTATGGCTTATGAATTAGTGATGTAAACTTCATTTGATGGAATAAAAGTATCATTTTCTCATCTATCTTTCTCTTTAGAAATCAAATTGTACATGCTCTGATCGACACGCTTGTTTATGACTCGCTCACGTTCCTGATATTCCGTGTCGGGGCATGACAGTCTTTGTGGTATCAGAGCCTAGGTTACATAAAACCTAGGATTTCTTAAACATAGGTTTTCCCTCAATATAGGTATAGATCAATACCAAGAAATCGGTTAGGAATTTAAACATTCCCCATAAGTTTGGGTAGAACCATGGGTTAATTTTTAAAGGAAAAGAATTAATCAAGAAATGAATAGTAAAATAAAACATTAAACCTTGTAATTATGGTTGCAGGTTAATTCTCGCAAATGGCCGCCGAGAGAGCTCAATGGCGTGAGATGCAACACACCGTTCAAGGTTTAACCCAAGCCCTCCAACAGGTTGCTCGAGGAGGAGCAAACTGAGGAGTCGGAGATTTGCATAGAAATTTTCAGAGCATGAACCCTCCCAAGTTCGTCGGGTCTACGGATCCAGATTAGGCCTAACATTAGATTAAGGAAATCGAGAGGATTTTTCGAGTCATGCAATGTGCCGACGAGGAAAAGGTCATACTTGCTACTTTCCAACTGGAAAGAGATGCACGTCCCTGGTGGGAATCGGTCGAAGCTACTTTACCGCACGACCAAGTATTATGGGAAGAGTTCGTGGAACACTTCAATAGCAAGTATTTCTCCGACCGGGTGCAAGAAAGGAAGGCCGCCGAATTTTCCGCCTTAAAACAAAGGGGATTATCGGGTGCGGAATATGAAGCTCAATTCTCAAGATTATCTCGGTACACTCCACATCTCGTAGGTACCGATAAAATGAAGGCAAGGAGATTTCTCAACGGCTTAAGGCCGCAATATATTACTCAACTCACCCCGATGGATATTCAAATATATAGTGATGCGGTACGAAGAGCACAACTCTTAGAAGATGCAACGGAGTTATCGGATTGCATCAGAGGAAGGGAAGCCAAGAGAGAGCAAGTTACGGGAGCTGGAAGTTTCAAGCCTTCCCTCGGGAAGAAAAGACCCAATGACAACCGTAACTTCAACAAGGACTGGCGTAATTTTAACAAAGGTGGATGTAACTTTCAAGGGGACAAGAAGGTAAGGACATTCGACAAGCAAATTATCCCTATCTCTATGACATCAAAAGAATTGTGTAAATTCTGTGAGAAGTCCGGACACAAAGCCGAGGAATGCTGGAGAAAGCTCGGCGCATGTCTTTGTTGGGGGAGTCGGGAGCATAGGATATCGAATTGCCCTCTTCTCAACGAGCAAGCTCCACCACCGGCAAAGCTTCCTATTATTGCCAAAAAGTAAGGAAGACATCAAGCTCTCATGGATGCGGAACCTACCGAAGAAGGAGGCGTCGTGGAAGGTACTCTTTTCATATACTCCCGGCCTGCCTCTGTTTTATTTGATACCGGAGCTACGCATTCATTTATTTCTAGAAGCTTTGCTGGTCTTTTATCTATGAAGCCTGTTCCATTAGATTATACACTCATGATTACTACCCCTATTGGAACGGGAACAAAAATTAAACATTTCTATCCTGATAGTGAAGTTCTAATTAGCGGTTGCAACTTACCCGCTGATTTGGTATGCATGAAAATGGACAGATATGATGTTATATTGGGTGCCGATTGGCTATCTGCACATGGTGCTAGTGTCAATTGCAAGTTGGGCGTGGTAACTTTTATGGGTTACCCCAACCTCATATTTTATGGTATCAGGCATACTAAACACTTGTCTCTCATTTCGGCCCTTAAAGCCGAGAAATTATTAAGGAAGGGTTATGCTGGTTTCTTAGTTTTTATCACTATGACCGAGTATACAGAACCCATTCTAAAGGACATTCCTATCGTTCGGGATTATTCTGATGTATTTTCGGATGAGTTGCCTGGTATTCCTCTGGAGAGAGATGTGATATTCTCTATTGATTTGATTCCGAGAGTAGGACCAGTTTCTAGAGCTCCGTATCGGATGTCTGCTGTCGAAATGAAGGAATTAAAGGATCAATTATTGGAGTTATTAGAGAAGGGGTTTATCTGACTAAGTATTTCACCTTGGGGAGCCCCAGTCCTCTTTGTCAAAAAGAAGGATGGTTCGATGAGATTATGTGTTGATTATCGGCAATTGAATCAACTCACCATCAAGAATAAATATCCATTGCCAGGGATTAATGAATTATTCGACCAGATTTCTGGAGCTCGATATTTTTCAAAGATCGATCTTTGATCTGGTTATCATCAGTTGAAAATCAAGGAAGGTGATATTCACAAGACCGCATTCTGGAGTAGGTATGGACATTACGAGTTCACCGTTATGCCTTTTGGCTTAACAAATGTGCCTGTCGTATTTATGCAATTAATGAACAACGTATTCAGGCCATACCTCGATCTAATTTGTAGTTGTCTTTATCGATGACATTTTGATCTACTCCAAGTCCAAGGAAGAACATGAAGAACATCTCAAGAAGGCCCTTCAATTATTAAGAGATCACGAGCTTTATGCCAAATTAAGCAAGTGTGATTTCTGGTTAGAGGAAGTTTCTTTTCTCGGTCACATAATTTTTCAGAATGGTATTGCCGTCGATCCTTCAAAGATCGATGCCGTAAAGAATTGGGAAAGACCTACTAGTGTGACGGAAATCCGAAGCTTTTTGGGATTGGCTGGATATTATCGAAGATTTATCAAGGACTTCTCCAAGATTGCGGTATCTTTAACAAGATTGAAAAGGAATGAGAATCCTTTTATATGGTCTGAGGAATGCGAGAAAAGCTTTCAACTTTAAAGGATTATCTGACGACTGCTCCTATTCTCACATTACCTACGGAAGGAGGAGGATTCGAAGTATATGCTGATGCATCTGGAATTGGCCTAGGTTGCGTATTAATGCAACATGGCAAGGTCATAGCTTATTCCTCACGGAAATTGAAGAAGCACAAGGAAAATTATCTCGTACATGACCTAAAGCTGACAATTGTGGTCTTTAGTTTGAAGATCTTGCGACATTATCTCTATGGCGAAGCCTTTACTGTGTATTCCGATCACAAGAGTCTCAAATATTTATTCTCTCAAAAGGAGCTCAATATGAGACAAAGATGGTGTTTGGAATATTTAAAAGATTTCGATTTCTCTATACAATACCACCCCGAAAAGGCAATGCCGTAGCTGATGCACTTAGCCGGAAGCCGATGGCCTTATTATCCAGCATGATGGTTAAAGAATGGCATCAACTTGAACAAATGGCAAGTCTATACCTCAATATGGAGGAGAAGGAAGGTGGAGTCTTTATTGCTAACATTCGACTCCAACCCGAGTTACTCTAAAAAATTAAGGAACGGAAAGGTGATGATCCGTTGATTGTGGAAATTAAAGAGAAATTAGATCAACAACCGGATTTTCTTCGGGCTGATGATGGAAGTTTATTATTCAAAGGAAGAACATGTGTACCAGACTATTCTATCCTGAAGGGTAAAATCTCGGAGGAAGCACATCGGTCTAGGTATACTATTCATCCGGTGCTACAAAAATGTACCAAGACCTCAAGAGAACTTTCTGGTGGCCTAACATGAAAAGAGAGGTAGCTGAGTTCGTAAGTCAATGCTTGGTATGTCAACAAGTCAAGGCCGAACACCTCAAACCGGCTGGTAAACTCAAGCCTCTCGAAATACAGGAATGAAAATGGGATAGTATCGGTATGGATTTCATTGTTGGTTTACCAAAGACCCGAAGTGGTTTTGATGCTATATGCATAATTGTGGACTGACTAACCAAGTCCGCCCACTTCTTACCTATCAAGACTAAATGGACCGTGGATGTTCTAGTCGCCTTATAAATCAAGAAGATCGTAAGGCTACATGGTATTCTAAGCTCTATTATTTCTAATCGAGATCCGAGATTCACCTCTCATTTTTGGAAAGGTTTGCCATCATCTATGGGTAGTAGGCTAAGATTTAGCACTACTTTTCACCCTCAGACTGATGGACAAACCGAGAGGATGAATCAGATTATTAAATATATGTTGAGAGCCTGCATGATAGACTTTGGTGGAAGTTGGCATGAACATTTACCGCTGACTGAGTTCACTTATAACAATAGCTATCAGTCGAGTATACAAATGGCACCATTCGAAGCTCTATATGGCCGAAGCTGTAGATCGCCTTTATGTTCGGGACAGAGAATGGGGGCTCCGGGGGAGCTTTCCCGATCGTACTGATGCTCAGACTTTCCAACCTGAAGGTCGCCTAGGAAGCGCTTGTTCCGAGTAAGTTTTTGGGCTTATAGTAAGTGGGCCCGGGGGCCGTCACTTTGAAGAGTTGGACCTCGTTCGGTCAGGGTTGGACCTTGTTCGGCCTCTCCGTGCGGGCGATGAAATTTCCCCTCTCCAATGGGCAAGATGAGTATGGGATAGTCTAAACCCAGTAGGAATCCATGCATGAAAATTTGAATGCCGATGGGACTCTAAAACCTAAAATCTATAAATAGACCCCCTCTCGGATGAGCCCCAACTAATGCCATATCTCTATTCAACGATGACATATTACTCTTGTGAGGAAGAGTTCTTCTTCTACCTCCTGCTACGTGCCTCCTAAGGCTGCTGGAGTTACTAGAGGAGCTTGTTTCTCCTTTCTTCCTCCTATCGCCTTTCGAGCTGCTGCCGTGAAGAAGCTAGACTCTTCTTCTTCCATTAATCCTGCTACTATAGTTGTTGTGACTGCGGCTGCCGTAGTGTTAAGAAGACGCCTTGCCTCTCTTGATAGTACCTGCTGATCGAGTGTTGTCGTTGCTATAGTTGCTCTTAGTATATATCTTCTTCCCTCACTACCGTCTGCTTCTGTTCGAAGTGCTGCATCAAGCTTCTTCCTGCCGTAGCGGCAATCGCTGCTCCAGAATTCTTATATTCTTCTTCGTTTCCTTCATCCAAACCAAGCCAAAAGGTAGGTGTTCTCAAGATACGAAGCCCAACCTATTAATCACAGTAATACCATGCATATAGTTCTCATATCATGGAAATCACGAGTTTTGTTCAGTTTTTTTCTGAGTTTTTGTAAATAGCGACCATGGCCAGGGCGCCTATTCAATAAACGCCCAAGTAAACAATCTCTAATTCGTTATTGTAATTAAATAAATACGACTTGATAAAATTTAATAACTAAGTAACCTGATGTTAAAATTAATGCATGAACATATTTTTAGATTTTTGATATTTTCCTCTACCTGTTCATATCTTCACTTTCTTGTTTTGATAAATTGAAAATATCATGTGTCTGTGATTGTACATGCCCGATGCGTAGCATCAGACAAATAATGGGCGATAGTTACATAGTCGCTATTTAAATAATGAACGCCCTCATGCAAGGGTGCTAATTGGTAAATAACAAGTAAATGAGAATATGTTGAGAATTTTGAATACACGACGGAGGTTAGGGCGTCATTTAAAGAATGAATGCCGATGTACACAGTCGTTATTTGAAATCATAACTATTTAATTTCTGGAAAATACTCGAATTAACGCCCTTATATAGTGTCGTCAATTTCCGTTGTATTCATGAAAATTCTAATATAAATTCTGATTGAACGACCTTCCAGAAGGTCGCTATTTCATTAAATAGCGACTTCTGTATAGGCGCAGATTTCCTGTCTCACAGTTTTATCACGTTTTCTGGCCCATATCGCGGGTCTACTGACACTCTCATCTCACATCCGTAGATGGGGTTTCTGTTTTGATTTCATCGATTACACACTCAACTCTCAGTGATGTTTGAGCCCTCCGTGGTATATTCCTTCCTTTGGACTGGTGATTACATCATAGAGACCTCCGTAAGTCTACGCTAGTCTTGGATTCCCTCAAGGCAGCCAAACAAGTTGTACCCTAAAAACCCATGACACCGTGTCTTGTCACGTCACTCTGAAGAAACGTGATGTTTTAGCCCTCTTAGAGCGCTGTTCTTAGCCTCTTTGAGAAGTCTGTTCTCTGTCAGTAATTGGTGACATTGACTTGGGCACCATAAGGAATTGGCGACCAGTCTAGTGCCGTTATTTCCCTGATATAGCGACTTGAGCTTGGGAGCTATTTCATCGAGCCTGTACTGTTCACAGGAATGGGCGACCACGCATGTGGGCGCTATTTCTGTAATTAGTGGCGACTGAGTGGACGCCATTTACCCAGTTTCATGACATTGTCTTGGTTTTTCGTGAGGATTAATGATGTGTCAAACTTGTTCAAAGTTCAGCCCTTGAACTCCTTCATTTATGAAATCTACCTTATCATCCTACCACGGTTATTCCTTTGAAACTCTATATTGGCTATAACTATAGTGGATGTCTAAAATATACATGACTCAATGCTTGTGCATATACGGCCCGATCTGGTCCTGGGAGGAGCACCTGAAAGTACTTGTGCCCATGGGAGCTATATTGATCACGGTGTGACATTGCACCGAAGTGCATGACTTGCTAGATTGACATTCCATGACTCGTGCTTGACTCGTACTTGACATGACTTGCTGATAGCCACTAAACTCATCGTTGTAAAGCCGTGCCATAATTTAAATTAACCGAACTCACTCACTTAAAAAGATTTGAATAAGAGTAAAGTGGTAAGAACGAGTCGCTCCCACGGAGAAGAAATATTTTCAATAAAGCATGAGATGTAAAATTCTTATATTTGAGAGATCCGAATTTTGAGTGAGATTAAACTAATGAAAAGGAAAATTACTTGAAAATAAATCTATCTAAAGAATATGAGAGGGTGAAAGAAGAGAAATTAGAAGGAGATAGAAAGAGAAGAACACAATTGCATTAAAGAGTGAATTTTTATTACTAAGAAAGGTGACAAGTACAACTCTATGAAAAATGAAAATACAACTTACAAATAAGAAAAAAAGGAGAAATAAGAGCGAGAAAATTTAGATGAAGAACGCTGCCGACTCCTTGCCAAGCCTTTGAGTGAACCGTCCCGCTTTGGAAGTAGACGCTGTCGAGAGGACCAAAGGAAGAAGATCCGCCTTGGGATGTGGGAAGAAATATGGAAGAGAGAGATAAATAGAAGAAGAAAAGAGAAAAAGATTTAAAAAAATTAGTGTGAAAGCATGTGTGTGCATGTGTATTTTGAAGATAGTGAACAGAGAAAGAGATGAAAGGTGAGGAGAGAGGGTGCGGTGGAGAAAAATAAGAAAACATATTAAAAATATATTGAAAATAAAGGGAGATTAAGAGAAGAATAACTTTAAAACTAGAGAGATTTAGAAGAAGTGGAAGAAGAGAAAGTTGAATATTTAGATGAGATGAATAAGATTACTGAAGAACGCAAAGAGAGAAAACGTGAGGAAGATAGTGAAAAATAAGGAAGATCAAAAGGTGATTGCACGGATGAACAGTAAAAAGCCTAAAAATTGAACTTTGAAAAATGATGAGTAACTTGAAAACGAGGAAGAATTGGAGGAAGATAATGAAGAAGAAAATCTAGATCTAAGAATGATGAAGAACGTTTATGAAGAAACTGTGATGAAAAGATGAGCAGAAGAGGAAGAACAGAGTTATATAAAAATCGGTGAACAGTAAAAACATAGAACTGAGCTTTGAAGAAACAAAGAATATCTTAAAAAATGGAGAGAATTAGAAGAAGAAGAAGAAGAAGAAATTGCAGATAACTTAAAAATGAAGAACTTTGCAGAAAAAAGTAATTTAAAAAGACAATCATAAGAGCATGAAAACTAGGATAGAACAAAGGTTAACTCCTTTCACGGTGGCTCTCGGGTGGGCTTTTATAATGCACAGGGAAGCTTCACGATCGCGCTCTTGTAGATCAGCATAAAATCCAAATTTGCAGCGTAAATTAGTTGCACCAGTTAGGTCTCTTGCCATGGATAGACCTTCCTTGATCAAAACATGGAAGGATAACATCGATCGGTGGCTAGATTGCTTCAAAGAGACCTTCTCATTTTTACTTCAAACTCTTGTGAAAATGGCGACTAGGGCAGTGGGCGCAAATTAAAATAACGTCCGGTCAAGCGGTCGCCCAAATCCTTATTTCCTCTTTTTGACATTTTTCTTTTTTTCATAAATCTAGGAAATGGCGACTATATGGACGGATGCTAATTCTTTTTTTTTCTATTTTTCTTTGATTTTCTCTGATTTTTCGCATAAATGAATGAGCATCCGTTCCCACGGTCGCTTATTCTTTTCCAAAGAAATTGCGCCTACTTCAACGGTCGCTAATTCCTCTTATTTTTTTAGCTTTTCTTCTTTTTTCTATTTTCATCAAATGAAATGGCGCCCATTTGTGCAATCGCTATTTCTTATTTTTCTTTTCTTTTTCTTTTCTTTTTCCAAAATAAATGAGCACCCGTTTTATCAGTCGCTAATTCTTTTTTTCCGTAAAAAAACTTCAAAAATGGCGTCTGACCATCCGGTCGCTATTTCCTAAAAATTCAAAAAATATAAATAATCAACACATTTTATCTAAAAATGATTTTCAAATAATTATGCAAATTCTTGAATATATCTCACATGGTCATTTTGACTAAAAACATGGTAAAATACGTGCAGACTCAAATAATGTGTGAGAATGAGATTTGTTCATATTAAACCACAACTATGCTCATTATATGCTCAAGAATGATGAATGTGATGCAACTTATGATATAAAATGTAGCACTTATCACACCCCCAACTTACTCATTGCTAGTCCCTTGGCAATACAAATAAATTAAAATTTAAGACTAATAAGAGTATGTAAAATCCATACTTTCATATACAACTTTTCCTTCATTGAATTTAACTAAAGATTAGGAATCAAGAAGCATTAATGCACACTAGCCTTAGATTGGAAATTAAAATACATGATCAAGAATACAAAATCAAAGTTCAATAGCACTTGTGCATGTATAACTACCAAATCCACAATGTAGACAATTGCATCCCCCATTTGCTATTCCAAACAAGTGCCTTTCAACCCTGCATCTCTTAATCAGAGCATTAGGCACACAAGCTTTTTGTCTGCCTTATTACTTTGTCCCTTTGGGATCTTTTATTCAACACATGATGCTGCACTACCCATCATTGTTTAACACGAATCTCGACTCTTACCTTGGGAGAAGCAGGCCCAGTTACACAGATCAAGGTTCCCTTTTCTGTTTGACATGAACCTCAACACGTCTTAGGTGAAGTAGGCCCGGTTACTAAGATTCGGGGCATTTTTCATAGTGTTATTTTTCTTCTTTTTTTTTCAATGTTTCATTTGCACTTATTCGATAAATAACTTGGCAAAAAGCTTAAAAATAACTCTTTCTTGAGAAGTGTAGAGCATCAGACAACATACCTAAAATAACAGAAGGCTTGTCCTGCTTATTTCATTAGTGTGCATAGTGATTTTTATTTTTTCTAAAGGCATATGAACTTTAAAGCAATTCTTAAATCAATTTTCCCTGGCTAGATCAAATAAATTTCCATCATCCTTTTTCTTAGTCTTTTCTATTCTAGAAGCACTTTCAATTTAAGCATGAATTGATAAAACTCAAATGGGGATTTCATTTTTTTTCATTTTTATACAGAACAAATATACATTTCAGGTTGTATTATATGCATCATGAAATTTCTCTCTCCCCCCCCAACTTGAATGACATTGTCCTCAATGACATATAAAATTGAAAATAATAGAACAATGTAATAATGAATATAGTTGAGATGGAAGGATACAACCTAGTGTGCGGGGCAAATCATGCCATTATTAATATATGACGGCTCCTTCCTCACTTTACCTGACCACTGAAAACATACTAAATTAAAACATCAAATAACAAAAAATATTGGGTTGCCTTTCAGAAATGCTAAGTTTTCCGTCTTCAGCTAGACACATGAAAGCTCATGAAGATTTTTATACCTAATCACTCAAAGTAATGGAATCTTTTTGTAACTTTTCATTCTCCAAGTAAGGTTTCAATCTCTAACCATTGACAGTAAAAATGTGACCATTTTTAGGTTTAAAATTTTAACAGCGCCATGGTCAAAAGCTTTAACGACAACAAATGGTCCATCCCATCTGGATTTGAGCTTACCAGGGAACAAGCGCAGCCTTGAATTAAAAAGCCAAACCTTTTGATTAACAGAGAAAATTTTCTTGTGAATATGCTTATCATGAAAGACCTTGGTTTTAGCTTTATAAATCTTTGAATTTTCGTAAGCTTTATTTCTTAGTTCCTCCAGTTCATTAAGTTGTAGAGCTCTTCGGGACCCAGCTTGAGTTAAATCAAAGTTGACTTGTTTAATGGCCCAATATGCTCTATGCTCCAGTTCTACAGGCAAGTGGCAGGCTTTTGCAAAGATGAGTCTGTAAGGTGACATGCCAATGGGAGTCTTAAATGCAGTTCTATAGGCCCATAATGCATTATCTAGTCTCTCGGACCAGTCTTTCCTATCCGGACAAATTGTCTTATGCAGAATGTTCTTAATTTTCGTATTGGAAACTTCTACCTAGCCACTAGTTTGGGGATGATAGGGGGTTGCAAGCTTGTGAGTGATGCCAAATTTACGAAGTAGAGCTTGAAATTGAGAATTTGTGAAGTGAGAACCCCCATCACTAATCATAGCTCTAGGACAACCAAATCTAGAAAAGATGTTCTTCTTTACAAACTTCATCACCACCTTATGGTCATTGGTCCTAGTAGCAACAGCTTCAATCTATTTTGAAACATAGCCCACCGCCACCAAAATGTATATATTGCTAAATAAAGGTGAAAATGGCCCCATAAAGTCTATACCTAAACATCAAAAATTTTTACAACCAGAATGGGATTCAACGGCATCATATCTCTTTTTGAATTATTACCCACTGCTTGACACCTTAAACATGTTTTTGAAATTTCATAAGCATCCTTAAACAATGTGGGCCAAAAAAATCAACTTTGTAGCACTTTTACCGCAGTTTTCTTTCCTAAAAAGTGTCCCCCACAAGCAAGATTATGACAAAAGTTTAAAACAGATTGTTGCTCCTCCTCGGGGACACATTATCTTATTATTTGATCCGGACCCATATGAAACAGCTCTGGGTCCTCCCAAAAATAGTGTTTAACCTTTGAAAATAATTGATCCTTCTCCTGCTTAGTCCACCCTTCCTGAATTTGTCCTACCGCCAGGTAATCGATAATGTGAGCGTACCAGGGGGTTGAAGTGTAAGAGATAGAAAGCATTTATTCATCGAGAAAAGAATCAGACATAGGAGCACTCTCAGGTATCACTATCCTTGACAAATGATCAGCTACAACATTCTCTAACACCTTCTTGTCTCTTATTTCTAAATCAAACTCTTGCAGTAACAGAATCCACCGAATGAGATGGGGTTTAGCATACTTATTGGAAAGCAAATATCTCAAAACAGAGTGATCAGACTAAACAATAACTTTACCCCCTAACAGATATGAGCGGAATTTTTCCAGGGTAAAAACAACAGCTAGCAATTCCTTCTCCGTGGTGGTGTAATTCAACTGTGCATCTGCAAGGGTGCGACTCGCATAGTAGATTACCACGGGCTTCTTATCGACTCTCTGACCTAGGACATGTCCAATAGCGTAGTTTGAAGCATCACACATAATCTCAAAAGGGAGCGACCAATCCAGTGATTGAAGAATCAGAGCTTGAGTGAGGGCCGCTTTCAAAGAATTAAATGCTTCAAGACAGGGATCATCTAGATTAAAGGGAGTGTCCTTGGCTAGCAATTGTGTGAGAGGATGAGCAATGGTGGAAAAGTTTTGAATGAATATGTGATAGAATCTAGCATGGCCGAGGAAAGATCGAATATGTTTGACAGAAGAAGGAGGAGGAAGATTGAAAATCAAATCAACTTTGGCCTTATCAACCTCTATTCCTTTCTCTGAAACAACATGGCCTAAAACTATTCCTTCTCTCACCATGAAATGGCTCTTCTCCCAGCTTAACACAAGATTTGATTTAATGCACCTCTTTAGCACCTAAGTCAGATTCTCCAAATAATTTTCAAAAGAAGTACCAAACACTGAAAAGTCGTCCATGAAAACTTCCAAAAATTCACCAACCATTTCAAAAGAGATTGATATCATGCACCGCTGAAAGGTGGCTGGGGCATTGCATAGCCCAAATGGCATTATTCTAAAAGCAAACGTGCCATAGGGGCATGTGAACGTTGTCTTCTCTTGATCTTCCTGGTAAATAGCAACTTGATTATACCCGGAATAGTCATCCAAAAAGTAAAAATACTTTTGCCCAACCAGTTTCTCCAAAATTTGATTCACAAACGGGAGTGGAAAATGGTCTTTCTTTGTAACCGAATTTAACTTTCTGTAATCTATCCAATTCCATATCACACCCCGAGCACAGAAGATACCCGAGTCGTGGCGAGTTTGTATAGAACCATTCGATCATAGCAGTATACATATTTTTTTTGACAAAAGACAGACTGCGCAAAAGACTAAATAATGACTAAGATCCAATTTCTAAAATGATTTCAATAGTCCAAGATGACAATTGTTCCAATTAACCAACTGATGATAAGTCTATTCCATGACATTCATTATTCAAATCTAAATACTAGGCTACAATCCAAATACTAGGCTACAAGCCTTAACATGTTTCGATCAACTAGACTGACGTAACTGACATAATTGGAAGTACAATGTAAGGACTTAAGATACAAGAGACGCGACTAGCCGATAGTTCAGCGGGCGGTGATTCTAGCACTCATCACTCGGTCTCATCCCCATTCATGTGGATATCGCTATCCGAATTACCTAAAAAATGTTAGAATGAACTAGATGAGCGAATCACTCAGTAAGAATTACATCTTAAGTTCAAGCAATCTTTAAGTACATTACATGTTACGTGCAATGCAGGTATAACAATGCATGATGATCAAGTAAGAAAATCAGGTATATAGATATATCTATGCATGATGAACGAGTAAGAGATCAAGAACTGTATAGAGAGAGAGAGTATCACGTGATTTCTAGTATTTGAAAAGCAGGAAATCAAGAACTTTATAGATGTCGATACAATTTTCCAGGCAAGTAAGAATTCATATTTAAGCAAGTAGAATCATGTTCCAGTAAGTAAAGTTCATGTTCAAGCAAGTAAAGTTCATGTTCAAGCAAGTAATATCAAGTACGTGTTACTGGAATTGGCTATTTTAATCAAGCAAGTGATTTGCCCTTTTTTGGGCCACGCAAGTCAAGTCAAGTCAAGCAAGTAGTGTCACAAGAGAGTAGGTGTGGAATGTCACAAGTTAAGCAAGTACTTCAGTGCAATGTTTAAACATGGTGATCATTCAACTCCCCTAGGCACAAGTACTTTCGAGCGCTCCTCCCAGGACCAGATCGGGCCCTATATGCACAACATTTCATGTATTTCTTTTGACACCCACTCTCATTTATAGCCAATATGGAATTTCAAGGGTTGGCCATTGTAGGATATACATAAGGTAGATTTTTCATGGAATGGAGTTCAAAGACATATATTATGCAGGTAATGAACTAGGGTTCTATCGGTATAAGTTAGGAGACTAATCTGGAAATTAGAATGAAATAGATGGCTAGCAGGATGCCTCACTGAATTGGCACCTAGGGGTTAGCCCTGCTCTCAGGAATTGGCGCCCAAGGGATAGCCCTGCTTTCAGGAATTGGTGCCCAGGGGACAGCCCTACTTTCAGGAATTGGCAGCTGGGGGACAGGCAGTCTTTCAGGAAATTGGCGCCTGGGGGACAGGCAGTCTTTCAGGAAATGGCGCCTGGGGGTCGGGCACTCTTTCAGGAATTGGCGCCTGGGGGTCAGGCACTCTTTCAAGAATTGGCGCCTGGGGGATAGGGCTTCTTTCAAATTTCTATATATATATATAAAGGAAAATGGTGCCCCTGCAGAGAGTCTTCATTTAAATGACGATCCTATGGAGGGTCACTATTCAACCAATTGGCACCCTAGGCTTGGGCGCCAATTCTTCTGGCCCTATTTACACCAGGCAGGTACATTTTTAGACTCATAACACTATTCATAATATCATAGGTTCACAAAATCAGGAAACAAGGTCATGGGTAGATAGAGAAAATTATCAGGAGTTCAGAATCATGCTCATGCAGAATTGTTGGGTTTTAGTCTCATAAATATTAATTTTCTAATGTGGTGTTTATAATTTGTTTGAAAAGGAATTGGCGCCCCTCTGTAGTGTCTTCATTTAAATGAAGACTCCGCAGAGAGTCTTCAATTCTTTCTTCAGTCTTTGTAATTGGCGCCCCTCTGCAGGGTCTTCATTTAAATGAAGACTCTGCAGAGAGTCTTCAATTTGTAAATGGCGCCCTAGTCAGGGGCGCCCTTCAGTTGGGCTCATGCTTCGCACCAGACAGGTACGTTTGAGATACAAGTTACTGTTCACGTTTTCAAAGTTTCTTGGAATTAGGAATTAAGGACATGGACATGTAGAGTAAAATTTCAGGATGTTAGAATCCTACTCATGCATTAATTTTATGGTTTTGTTCCATAGATATTAATTTTCTAAGTGTGGGTGATTATTAATTATGAAACTAACTATTGCGAGAGACAAGTATACCCAGGCTATATAATATGCAAGATGGAATGACTACAGTGAAAACCAATATGTCAGGAACTATATAATATAGAAAATGGAACTAAACTATTGCTAATCATGCTTGTTGACCCTATTTAAGCTACTGGTTAGGCCAAATCTTGAGAAAACCTACCTTTTTGGAGTGATACACATGGTATAGGAAGTAGAAGGAAGAAGAAATCCAAGCCAAGCCCTTCTCAGCAGAGCTTTAGAGAATAAAGTAAGGCACGTTCTCAGCCGCAAAGCTCGAGCAGCAGGATGTAGAATATAGGAAGAAGATTCCCCTTTCACGTCCTCCAAGGAAAGAAGGGCGATATTCCCTTCTGCGGGCAATGGTGATAATGGCAGTAGCCCCTTCCTGTGCTACAGAGGGAACAATTATACGGAAATTTGGTTGCCAATGCAAAGCATTGGTTTATTGCCTTGCAAGTCTGATTGGGGAGCAAGATCCTAGATCATTACTGTCCATGGTCAGAGGATGGTGCTTTGACAGCTAAATAAGGTTGTTCGTGTCTCAAACCTTTTTGTTGGAAATGGCGCCCTTGTGTAGGGGCAGCCATTATCTGGGTAGCCTTGTAAATGGAATTGGCGCCCTTGCATGAGGGCGCCCATTCCTATTGGTTGGGACAAAAGCTGAACCCTTCACGTGTTGGTCTTCAATGATATATATATAATTGGTTGGTGGGGTCTTTAAGAGAGAGAGAGAGAGATATATATATATATATCTATATACAGTTGGTTTGTTGGTGGCCCCTCTAGGGAATTTGCGCCCTTGCATGGGGGCACTATTTAGGTAATTGGCGCCCTTGAAAGGGGGCGCCCATTCCCTTTGTTTTGGAAAAATAAAAACCCCTATATGTGCCATCCATGTGTGGGCATTTAAGTGATGTTGGGCTTCGTAAATGCAGATATATTTATATAGTGGCCCTCATAAGGTATAGTTCTTTTTATAAGGCCTTCACATAGGGTTTATTTATTTAAAAAGTTCAATTTCTCTATCATTTTATCGGGGGTGCTACACCCTCCCCCATTTAAAATAATTTGGTCCCTAAATTCAACTGTATGCAAGATGACATAGAGGGTGTAGAGTACTTACAGACTAGAATAGCTCCGGAAATCTTTTTTTCATTGATTCTTTGGTTTCCCACATGGCTTCTTGTTCTAAGTATCGATTCCACTGGATTTTTACCAAAGGGATCGTCTTGTTCCTCAGAACTGGGACTTCTCGGTCGAGGATATTCATCGACTTTTGCTCGTAGGTAAGGTCCTTTTGTATCACTCGGTCATTGTGGTCAATGACATGGAAAGGATCATGCACATATTTCTTCAGCATAGAAATATGGAATACATTGTGCACTTCTGATAGTTATGGAGGCAAGGCAATGCGATATGTCACCTCGCCTACTCTTTCCAACACTTCGGATCGACCGATAAACCTCGGTGTAAGCTTGCCCTTAACACCGAATCTTCTAATGCCTCGGCCGGGAGATACCTTGAGAAAAACATGGTCACCAACTTGAAATTCCAGATCTCTCCTCCTGTTGTCAGCATAAGATTTTTGCCTAGACTGTGCTATCTTTAGCCTTTCTCGAATGAGGTGTATCTTCTTGGTAGAATCTCTTACCATATATGGGCCTAGAATTAGTTTTTCACCGACTTCATCCCAGCATATTGGAGATCGGCAACTCCTGCCATAAAGTGCCTCGAAAGGGGCCATTTGGATACTGGCTTGATAGCTATTGTTATAAGCAAACTCGGCTAGGGGCAAGTGGTCATGCCAGCTTCCGTCGAAATCTACAATACATGCTCTTAACATATCGTCAACAACTTGATTTCTCCTTTCAGTCTGACCATCTGTCTGGGGATGGAATGCAGTGCTGAAGTTGAGTTTCATCCCTAGAGAATGTTGTAGATTTTTCCAAAAATGAGACGTAAAGCGTGGGTCTCGGGCAGATACAATTGACATCGGGACTCCATGCAATCTAATCATCTCCTTGATATACAGGGCAACAAGTACATCAACTGACCATCGACTTTTGATGGGTAAGAAATGGGCCGATTTAGTTAAACGGTCGATGATTACCCAAATTCCATCATGTCTGCTCCTAGACTTGGGCAAGTCCATGATAAAATCTATGCCGATATCTTTCCACTTCCACTTGGGAATATCTAGTGGATGTAATTTTCTAGCGGGTTTCTGATGTTCCACCTTCACTTGTTGGCATGTCAGGCAACGAGACACAAAGTTCGCTACCTCCCTTTTCATATTAGGCAACCAGAAAGCTCGTTTCAAGTCTTGGTACATCTTAGTGGCTCCAGGGTGGACGTGTACCTCGATCGATGATCTTCTTCAAAAGCCTTCTTTTTTAACTCTGGATAGTCGGGTACACATGTACGTTCATGGAATAGCAATCTACCATCGGGTGCCAGCTTGAAATCAAGTCTCTCATCCAGCTTGCCTTTTATCTCCACTAGTGTGGGATCTTCTTCTTATAGCTTCTTAATTTCAGGTAGCAAATCTGGATGTAGACTCATATGGGATAGAATAATACACCCGTTCTTCTCATCTGTATTGATATCGAGCTCAGAGAATTTCTCCAGCAACTTCCATTCTTGAATCATAAGATTGGCCAATATTGCTCTCGGCTTCTGACTAAGGGCATCAGCTACAGAATTACCCTTACCAGGATGGTATTGTATAGTGAAGTCAAAATCCTTGAGATATTCGAGCCATCACCTTTGCCGCATGTTTAGCTCCTTTTGGGAGAATAAATACTTGAGGCTTTTGTGATCCTAGTATACTGTGAATTATTCTCCATAGAGGTAGTACCTCTAGATCTTCAAGGCAAATACCACCGCGGCTAGCTCTAAATCATGCACCGGGTAGTTCTCTTCATGTTTTTTTAATTGTCGGGAAGAGTACGCAATGACCCTTCTATTTTGCATCAATACACATCCGAGACCAATACCAGAAGCATCGGTATATACCTCGTATTTCTCTCCTTCAATTGGTAGTGATAAGACAGGAGCAACGGTCAAGAGATTCTTCAAAGCTTGGAAACTCTTCTCATAGTCTTCATTCCACTCATATGGCACTTCCTTGTGAGTTAACCTAGTGAGAGGAATCGTAATTTTGGAGAAGTCCTTGATGAAACGTCGGTAGTAACCAACTAGACCCAAGAAGCTTCAAATCTCGGTTGCATTCATCGGTTGTTCCCAATTCTTCACAACCTCAACCTTTGCAGGATCGACAGAAATTCCGTTCTTCGAAACTACATGGCCTAAGAAGGATACTTCCTCGAGCCAGAACTTGCACTTGCTAAATTTGGCATATAATTTATTTTCCCTTAATATTTGCAATGCCCTCTTCAGGTGTTCTTCATGGTCTTCTTCGGACGTTGAATAAATCAGAATAGCATCACTGAAGACCACAATAAATTGGTCCAGATGTGGCCGAAAGGTGCTGTTCATTAATTGCATAAAGGTTACAGGGGTGTTTGTTAGTCCGAAAGGCATAACAGTAAATTCATAATACCCATACATGCTTCGGAATGCCGTTTTATGAATGTCTTCTTCTTTGATATTCAATTGGTGGTAACCAGAACAAAGATCAATCTTGGAGAAGTATGTAGCTCCAGATAATTGATCGAATAGCTCGTCAATTCTCGGTAGCGGATATTTGTTCTTGATTGTAAGGTGATTTAGCTGTCGATAATCAATGCATAGTCTCATCGATTCATCCTTCTTTTTGACAAATAGCACGGGTGCTCCTCATGGGGAAGTACTCGGCCTGATGAAACCCTTTTTTAATAACTCCATTAGCTGCTCTTTTAGCTCTTTCAGCTCAGCAGGGGACATTCTGTAAGGTGCCTTGGAAACAGGACCAGCACCAGGGACAAGGTCGATTATGAACGACACTTCCCACTCCGGGGGTAAGCAGGGCAATTCTTCTGGAAAACTATCAGGAAAATCCTGAACTACACGGATGTCTTCAAGTTTAGACTCATCGACTTCCATGGCAGTCACAAATGCTATGAAAGCCATACATCCCTTACTTATGAGTTTACTAGCTCGGAGAGCTGAGATAAGAGGTGACCTATTCTGAGGGCTAGTGTAAACCAGCTCTGGGAAATCCACAAAAGTTACCTTGCCATGTCGGCAATCTACAGTTGCTTGGTATGTGGATAACCAGTCGGCACCTAGTATGACATCATACCCCTTCATATCTAGGCATATCAAGTCGACATGTAGATTGTTTCCTTTAACCATAACTTCACAGTTTGGGTAATGACGTTATTGTTTCCTTTAACCATAACTTCCTAGTTTGGGTAATGACGTGTGATATCGGACTCATTCCCAAGAGGTGTAGATATGACCAAATCTAACAGTTCATGTTTCTTGGAAAATGAAGCATCAAATTTCTGGGAAGCGAATGAATGAGTTGCTCCGATATCAAATAAAACTTGAGCATTATTAGAACAAATAGTTAGTGTACCTTCCACGATTCCACCTTCTGTTAGTTCCGTCTCTTGAAGAGCTTGCAGACGGCCTTGTTTCTTTTCCGGACGCTTCTCATCTTTAGGGGCTTGCTCATTCATCAATGGGCAATCAAGAATTCGATGTTCGCGGCTTCCACATCGGAGACACACTCCTAGTTTCCTCCAGCATTCCTTGGTCTTATGGCCGGCTTTGTCATAGGAATTACAAGTTTCTTTAGAAGGTGTAGTGGTGGAGAAAGGCTTGTTATTCTTTTGAAAATTTCCTTTCCTTGGAAGACTCCCCTCCCTTGAAGAACCGCTTCTTGTTGAATGATGATTTGAAATTTCCCGAGCCTGTGACAGGTTCCTTCTTGTCCTTTCCCCGAATCCTTTCAGATAATTCGGTGGCATCTTCTAGCAATTGGGCATGCCGAACCATTTCCGAATAGACTTGGATCTCCATCGGTGCAAGTTGTGTAATATAGTGGGGCCGAAGCCCGTTAAGGAACCGTCTTGCCTTCATCTTTTCAGTACACACCAAGTGGGGTGCATACCTAGATAGTCTTGAGAACTGGGCCTCATACTCGGCCACTTTCAGGGTCCGTTGTTTCAGTGCAGCAAATTCCGCGGCCTTCTTCTTCTGAATACGGTCGGAGAAGTACTTGTTGTTGAAATGTTCAACAAAGTCATCCCATGTAACATGGTCATCAGGCAATGTTCCTTCTACGGATTCCCACCAGCCTCGAGCATCCTGCTCCTATTGGAATATAGCCAGTAAGACCCTTTCCCCATCCGTGCATTGCATTACATGAAAAATTCTGTCAATCTCCTTCAACCAATTTTCAGCATGTTCGGGGTCAAACGAGCCCGCGAATCTTGGTGGGTTCATGTTGCGAAAACCTCTGTGGAGATCACCAGCTCCACGATTAGCTCCGCCTTGCGCCACTTGCTGTAGCGCCTGCGTAAGACCTTGCACGGTGCGCTGCATCTCACGCCATTGTGCTCTTTCAGCGGCCATGATCCTACAAGAGAATTTAAGTGTACTAATTATCATGTTTAATTTATAAGGTCGAATGACATTATAGAACTTAACCCATGGTTCTACCTATCTCACCGGGTATAAGGTGTAAACCTATCCTTAGACTTGGGTTTTTCCTAGATTTGAATCGTGACTTCTAATTTCCTAGGGTTGAAATCCTAGGCTCTGATACCACGTAAACTGTCACGCCCCGAGTGCAGAAGATACCTGGGTCGTGGTGAGTTTGTATAGAACCATTCAATCAGAGCAGTATACATATTTTTTAACAAAGGACAGAGTGCGCAAAAGACTAAATAATGACTAAGATCCAATTTCAAAAATGATTTCAATAGTCCAAGATGACAATTGTTCCAATTAACCAACTAATGATAAGTCTATTCCATGACATTCATTATTCAAATCTAAATACTAGGCTACAAGCCTTAACACGTTTCGATTAACTAGACTGACATAACTGACATAACTGGAAGTACAATGTAAGGACTTAAGATACAAGAGACGCGACTAGCCGACAGTTCAGCGGGCGGTGATTCTAGCACTCATCACTTGGTCTCATCCCCATTCATGTGGATGTCACTATCCGAATTACCTAAAAAATGTTAGAATGAATTGGATGAGCGAATCGCTCAGTAGGAATTACATCTCAAGTTCAAGCAATCTTTAAGTACATTACATGTTACGTGCAATGCAGGTATAACAATGCATGATGATCAAGTAATAAAATCAGGTATACAAGTATATCTATGCATGATGAACGAGTAAGAGATCAAGAACTATATAGAGAGAGAGTATCGCGTGATTTCAAGTATTTGACAAGTAAGATATCAAGAAATTTATAGATGTCGATACAATTTTCCAAGCAAGCAAGAATTCATGTTCAAGCAAGTAGAATCATGTTCCAGCAAGTAAAGTTCATGTTCAAGCAAGTAATATCAAGTACGTGTTACTGGAATTGGCTATTTCAATCAAGCAACTGCTTTGCCCTTTTTCGGGCCACACAAGTCAAGTATTGCCCATTCTGGGCCACGCAAGTCAAGTCAAGCAAGTAGTGTCACGAGAGAGTAAACATGGAATGTCTCAAGTCAAGCAAGTCAAGCAAGTACTTCGGTGCAATGCTTAAACACCGTGATCATTCAACTCCCATGGGCACAAGTACTTTCGGGCGCTCCTCCCAGGACCCGACCGGGCCCTATATGCACAGTATTTCATGTATTTCTTTTAACATCCACTCTCATTTATAGCCAATATGGAATTTCAAGGGTTGACTATTGTAGGATATACATAAGGTAGATTTTTCATGGAATGGAGTTCAAAGACATATATTATGCAGGAAATGAACTAGGGTTGTATCGATATAAGTTAGGAGACTAATCAGGAAATCAGAATGAAATCGGTGGCTAGCAGGCTACCTCACTGAATTGGAGCCCAGGGGTTAGCCCTACTTTCAAGAATTGGCGCCCAGGGGACAACCCTGCTTTCAGGAATTGGCGGCCAGGGGATAAATAGTCTTTCAGGAAATTGGCGCCTGTGGGATAGGTAGTCTTTCAGGAAATTGGCTCTTGGGGGACAGACAGTCTTTCAGGAAATGGCGCCTGGGGGTCAGACACTCTTTCAGGAATTGGCGCCTGGGGGTCAGGCACTCTTTCAAGAATTGGCGCCTGGGGGATAGGGCTTCTTTCAAATATATATATATATATATATATATATATATATATATATATATATATATATATATATATATATCAAGGAAAATGGCGCCCCTGCAGAGAGTCTTCATTTAAATGACGACCCTCTGGAGGGTCACTATTCAACCAATTGGCGACCCAGGCTTGGGCGCCAATTCTTCTGGCCCTATTTATCTCGGGCATGTGCATTTTTAGACTCATAACACTATTCATAATATCATTGATGGGGTCTTCACCATCCGTCCTGACACTCTCGACCATTCTCATCACCCCGGAGGCGTACATCATGGTCTAGTCATT
The DNA here is from genome assembly GCA_022559845.1 of Amorphophallus konjac. Taxonomy (NCBI): domain Eukaryota; kingdom Viridiplantae; phylum Streptophyta; class Magnoliopsida; order Alismatales; family Araceae; genus Amorphophallus; species Amorphophallus konjac. Next base: position 205,084,067 of record CM040120.1, on the reverse strand, counting down.
TATTTTGAGTCCTATGTATGTTTCTTTATTTTATTTGAGTCATATCATTGTAATTTCCCTTTTATTTGAGTCATGTCCCTAGGTCTTCTACTTATTTCCCTAGGTTTGAGTGTCATTAGGTTTATTAGTTAGCTATTGGGCCCAATTCATTGGTCTTCGCCCATGGGCGCTGTGTCAAAAGTCAGGGTCTTATTGTAAATTGTGGGATCCCTATAAATAGGACCCCACTCTCTCCATTTTGAGGTAATGAATCAATGAATGAAAAACTTGCCATTTTGAGAGTTCAAACTTCTTATCTAGTGGAGAGATTCCATTATTTGGGTGAGAGACCCTAGGGGAGAGATTCCCCACCCATCCCTCTCTTAATCTCTCTCTTTCACTCCCCATTCTCTCTCCTCCACCCCCAATTTCAAAAATTTTCTCTCTCCTCCCTTCCCAACCACCACTCTCACACCTACCCCCATTAAAGGCCACTCCCCTTCCCCATACATCCCATTACTCCACCCCCTAGTCCCAAGAGAGCTTCCACCAATCCTAGCTCCACCTCCCAACCCCCAACTACCCCACCCACTTCCCCAAGCACCCTTCCCACTACCCCAAGCACCCCTTCCCTTCCCCAACACAACCCCTCCCATTCCCAAGACCACCATTGAATACCCTCCATTAAGAAAAATTCAAACTCACCTTCCCTCCACCCACTTGTGCCCCCCTCACCTTCCCCTCTCCCTCCAAGCCCAAATTCGCAGCTCCTCTCTCACCCATAGCAAACACCCCCTTCTAGCCCCCATTCTCCCCTTCCCACACCTTGAAACCCCCCCCCCCCTCCTAGACCCCCTCACAGCTGGGGGTTGCCCCTACACACAACCACCTCATTTCCCCTCCCATCTACCCCATTCCCCATTACCTATCTCCACCCTCTCAAGTTCTGGTTGCAGGTAGCAGATTGGCCACAGGTTGCAGAGGCCACCCCATCATCTCATGGGAGCTTCAGGTGGCATACCATTTACCAACAGAAGCGTCTGCTTCTCTTCTTTGCAACGGTGGTGGTCCCGTCCCATTCCGAGTTCGAGATCGACCAGGAGAGCCATTCTCCGACAACTGCGCAGATTCCCCTTGGTAGGAGACCAGAGCCGAATTGGAAGCTCGACTGCGACGATCGTGTTTGGAATCGGATTAAGAGTTCTTCTTCAAACATCTTCTAATACGAGTCTTCTAACATCTCCAAGAAGCAGAGTCCCATTTGGCGACCGGACCTAAACGTTATCAATTTTCTCCCTTGGGTGCTCGGTTCTGCTTCCACTTAGTCTGCACCGACCCCTTCTCAGTGTTCAGAGCCTACCGTTCGACCCCGACATCAGCTGGCATCCCCGTTTGTCTTTCTTCGAAGAGGACTCGTCAACGGTTCCAACGATTCTGGCGGCACCTGATTCTAAGCTTGGGAGCGACCGCGACAACCTCTGCTTCCTGCTGTTGGGAACCTGAAGCTGTCAGATCCGAGGGTCTGCCACCCTGTTCAAGCCCCTACCCCGACCAGCAGCGGTGCCCAAAGAAATTTACAAAATTCAAACATCATACAGATCCAGATACAAAGAATCTCCAAGTGGTTTTGTCTACAACAAAATTTGGGGCTGACCACAACGTCTAAATACCTGACAGTCTGTCTTGAGACACAGTCAGCGGGCAGATTCAGCTTCGACTTCCCTCTCTTCACTTCTAGCTCGAATTCCCCTCCCCGCTTGGCCGGCTAAAGGCCCCTCCCTACGTGGAGGTCGTACTGAGTGTATTCATTGGCTTCCCTTTCCCGAGATCCCCCCCTTGCATGGGGGTAGTTCATGTATTATTTACACTTACAGGTTTGAAGCTTCATCGACGCGGCGTGCGGGTGCTTCCCCTCGCCTCCCCGCTCGCCCCCGTCTCCGACCGGAGTCGGTTTCTTCAAACCGGCTAGGTGAGAACTCGTCCCTTGCTCTCAATTATTCTTGTTCATTTAATATTCTCCAATTGCACTATCGGTAAGGAAGAGAGCGCCCGATCTTAAGGCTCCACCGCACTTGTGCGACCCCCGTGGGTGTGAGTGAGTGATCCGCGTCCCTCGGCCAAGCCCAACACATTGAGTTGAATATCCGCTCCTCAAGGGGAGGTTTGACTTAGACTTTGCTGGCCCTCTACCAGCCAGGGGCTTGTCCCATTTCCTCGACTCGGCATCCCCGAGCTACGCCCGGGTTAAGTGTGTGCGCCATACGAAGGTCTGTTTGCGTAGGCTTCATAGCCTTGTGGTTGTGCTTGTTAAATTAGGTCCGAGGTTGTGTCACAGCAAGTGCTATCAGAGCAAGTTTTAGACTTGTCTCTACTAAGTCTAGTCCTTGGGCACATTTGCATTCATCAACATGGCTACCTCTCTTTGGTCACATTCATCCCACTCGACCCCCCACAAGGGACCGATCAACCCTCCATTTGACATAATCTCTTTTGAGGATCTCCTCTTCGTTGGATCATGCTATAGTGCCTACCTAAAGTGGGAGGTCACCATGGAAAAACACTTTGAGAGAACTATGGTTTATGGACCCGCAAGAGTCCGCGTTGCCATGGGGCAATTTCGGGGTCAAGCCAAGGAAAAATGGAGGAACATAGTGGGCTTAAGGGACGTTAGGAAACAAGAACCCATTTTCTCATCGGATGATATGAAGAAAGAACTTAGAAAAATCTACATCCTCAAATATTCCCACCCCTTCTACTCAAACACCCCTAGCCCGAGGTGCACTACCACTCCTCCATCCCCACCCGACCAACTTGATACCACCTTTAGGCCTCCTCCCCCACCACTCCCAACAAATCACTTCTCAACCATCATAACTACACTTCGTGACCAAGTCCTCTCCCTTAAGGCCCAAATAAACCAAGCATCCACCTCTCCACCAAATCCCTTAAGGGTCCCCACACTCCAACCAAAACCCCCTTCCGCAAACCTCACTATCCAAACTCAATTGGCCCCCACTTCCCCCCCCTCCACAACCGGTCGATCCCAAGGGGAAGAGACCCCTAACCGACCCGGTTTCCCCAATAAGGACCACCATTCAAACCCAAGTGGACCCCGTGTAAATCCCTCCGCCAAGACCTATGACGGCTACCACCACCCAACCCACAATCCCTCACCAAACCCATACCCCACATCTCCCCTTCGTCCCCACCACTACCCCTCCATCGTCCACTAAAAAGAGTACACCCCCCAAAACCCATCAACCCAAATCTTGTCACCCAACCCACCTTCCACTTCCAACCCCAATCCTACCCCAACCTAGGCCTCCACTACTTCCACTCCCAAACCCCACTCTATCAATCCCAATCCAAGTTTCCCTTTACCCTCCACCCCGAGAGCACCACACACCAACCCTCATCACCCCAAAAGACCTCCTCACCTCCTTGGTAGAAGAACTCATACCCGATCCAATAGTTGTGAGCCCTCCAAACCCACCCCCCACCTTAGAGGAAACCCAAGTCCAAGTTGAAGAAGAAACCTCACACGATGGTCTTTACCTTACACCACCCTCTCTAGTTGGGGCGGAGCTCATCTTAGGAGAACCCATTATTAGTTGGCTAAAGGAGAGCCCAATTAGAGAGATCCCGGCCCATATTTTCCCTCTCATAGAACAAGACCTTACCATAGTGCCCTTCTTCTCCTATCACACCACAATCCAAGCATCCTATCAAGTGGAGACCTTAGAGGACCTTCTCAAGGGCATAGCATGGCAATTAGAGATGACTAGCATGTTGACCCCTATGGTTGAACAACCTAGGAGCCTTAGCCTCCTACACATATGCATAGGGTCTATCACCTTGGTTTGCACCATTGGTTGCTACACTAGCGACCTCCTTCTATTCCTCCCTACACCCGATGAGCCCAACCTTCTCCTCGATTTAGAGCTTCTTATCTCGGGTAGAAAGCCAAGTTCTCCACTCATGGCCGACCCACTTGCCAAGAACATTGGCCCAACTATCATGGAGAAGGATCACTTAGCACCTTTTGAGGATCTTGAGGACATGGAGTTCCTCCCCCTAGGTAACCCATTTTATGATCCATTCCAATGGGAGTCAAGAGACTCGTGTGACCCAAACACTTTATCTACCACCCACCTTTCCCTACACCAACTCACCATGTTTGACCCAATTCACTCCATCTTAGACCCGGGTTACACCTTGGGAGCCATGACCTTGGGCCACATATCCCTAGGTAATGAGGTTGTGCTCCACCCCATGATGACCACCTTCTTAGATCTATTTGACCCTTTCCAATGGGAGTTCAAAGGTTATCCCACACCTATACACATGGAAGTTACCCATAGGAAAAACATGCATGTGTCTAGGCTTACCACACCACTTGACATGAACACTATGTTGGGTCCATTCATTCATATCACCCACATGTCAAGTAGAAAGCATGAGTGGTCCATATTCGGATGTATTGGTCCACCCTCATTCATCATGGGTCTTAAGCATGTCAAAAGCATCTACGGATGTCCGGGTGCCCCGACATTCATCACCACTTTGCATGATAGGTTCACATATGGTTGCCCCGGCCCACCAAGGCCCACCAAAGTCTACATAACAACATTGCATGATAAGTCCACATATGGTTGCCCCGGCCCACCAAGGTTCATCAAGGTCCATATGGCATCATGGCATGATAGGTCCATCTATGGTTGTCCAGGTCCACTCATAACCACTAAAAGGATAGCATTCACAAAATTGCATGATAACCTTGCAAGCGCATCAACAAGAGTCATGAAATCTACAAAAGGCCCACCGACTCAATGGCGTCACCAAGAAATCCAAATGGGTGATTCCGGGATGGTGAGGAATGAGAGGCTCTCACATAGAGACAACTCAAGATTGAGGTTTTGTGGTATCAGCCCCTTCCAGGTTTTTGAGGTGCATTAGCCCCACTACTAAGTTAGGCCTCCTCAAAGGATACGGAGTTAACTTCAGTTTCAATGTGGAAAGCCTTGTGCCACACAAGGGACCCACGGTGGCACCAAGTGAGCATTTCAAGCCCCCTTCCTCCCTTGAGGGAGCACCCACCCCTCCCCATGTGAGCACCATCAGCCCAGAGAGCCCGACGTAAGCAACTCGAGAGAATATTGGATGAACAGGTAATCATCACTCGGAGCAAGGTGAACGGGCTCTACCTTGCTAGGTGGAAGAATCGGCTTCTTTCGGAAGACATGTGAGCGGTACCATCTCTTACTCGACGGAGTCGAGTTCTCCGCACCCCGGGAGTATGATGGGGTCTTCACCATCCGTCCTGACACTCTTGACCATTCTCGTCACCCCGGAGGCGTACATCATGGTCTAGTCATTTATTTTGAGTCCTATGTATGTTTCTTTATTTTATTTGAGTCATATCATTGTAATTTCTCTTGTATTTGAGTCATGTCCCTAGGTCTTGTACTTATTTCCCTAGGTTTGAGTGTCATTAGGTTTATTAGTTAGCTATTGGGCCCAATTCATTGGGCTTGGCCCATGGGCGCCCCTATTTTGTTGGTTATTAGTCAATGTGTCAAAAGTCAGTGTCTTATTGTAAATTGTGGGATCCCTATAAATAGGACCCCACTCTCTCCATTTTGAGGTAATGAATCAATGAATGAAAAACTTGCCATTTTGAGAGTTCAAACTTCTTATCTAGTGGAGAGATTCCATTATTTGGGTGAGAGACCCTAGGGGAGAGATTCCCCACCCATCCCTCTCTTAATCTCTCTCTTTCACTCCCCTTTCTCTCTCCTCCACACCCAATTTTGAAAATTTTCTCTCTCCTCCCTTCCCAACCACCACTCTCCCACCTACCCCCATTAAAGGCCACTCCCCTTCCCCACACATCCCATTACTCCACCCCCTAGTCCCAAGAGAGCTTCCACCAATCCTACCTCCACCTCCCAACCCGCACCCTTCCCACTACCCCAAGCACCCCTTCCCTTCCCCAACACAACCGCTCCCATCCCCAAGACCACCATTGAATACCCTCCATTAAGGAAAATTCAAACTCACCTTCCCTCCACCCACTTGTGCCCCCCTCACCTTCCCCTCTCCCTCCAAGCTCAAATTCGCAGCTCCTCTCTCACCCATAGCAAACACCCCCTTCCAGCCCCCATTCTCCCCTTCCCACACCTTGAAACCCCCCCTCCTAGACCCCCTCATAGCTGGGGGTTGCCCCTACACACAACTACCTCATTTCCCCTCCCATTTACCCCATTCCCCATTACCTATCTCCACCCTCTTAAGTTCTGGTTGCAGGCAGCAGATTGACCGCAGGTTGCAGAGGCCACCCCGTCGTCCCCTGGGAGCTTCAGGTGGCATACCATATACCGACGGAAGCGTCTGCCTGTCTTCTTCACAACGGTGGTGGTCTCGTCCCATTCCGAGTTCGAGATCGACCATGAGAGCCATTCTCCCACAACTGCGCAGATACCCCCTGGCAGGAGACCAGAGCCAGATTGGAAGCTCGACTGCGATGATAGTGTTTGGAATCGGATTGAGAGTTCTTCTTCAAACATCTTCTAACACAAGTCTTATAACATCTCCAAGAAGCAGAGCCCCATTTGGCGACCGGACCTGAAAGTTATCAATTTTTTCCCTTGGGTGCTCGGTTCTGCTTCCACTTAGTCTGCATCGACCCCTCCTCAGTGTTCAGAGCCTACCGGTCGACCCCGACATCAGCTGGCATCCTCGTTGGTCGTGCTTCGAAGAGGACTCGTCAACGGTTCCAACGACTCTGGTGGCACCTGATTCTAAGCTCGGGAGCGACCGCGACAACCTCTGCTTCCTGCTGTTGGGAACCTGAAGCTGTCAGATCCGAGGGTCTGCCACCCTGTTCAAGCCCCTACCCCGACCAACAGCGGTGCCCAAAGAAATTTACAAAATTCAAACATCATACAGATCCAGATACAAAGAATCTCCAAGTGGTTTTCTCTACAACAAAATTCGGGGCTGACCACAGCATCCAAATACTTGACAGTCTGTCCTGAGACACAGTCAGCGGGCAGATTCGGCTTCGACTTCCCTCTCTTCACTTCTAGCTCGAATTCCCCTCCCCGCTTGGCCGGCTAAAGGCCCCTCCCTGCGTGGAGGTCGTACTGAGTGTATTCATTGGCTTCCCTTCCCCGAGATCCCCCCCTTTCATGGGGGTAGTTCATGTATTATTTACACTCACAGGTTTGAAGCTTCATTGACGCGGCGTGCGGGTGCTTCCCCTCGCCTCCCCACTCGACCCCGTCTCCGACCGGAGTCAGTTTCTTCAAACCGGCTAGGTGAGAACTCGTCCCTTGCTCTCAATTATTCTTGTTCATTTAATATTCTCCAATTGCACCGTCGGTAAGGAAGAGAGCGCCCGATCTTAAGGCTCTACCGCACTTGTGCGACCCCCGTGGGTGTGAGTGAGTGATCCGCATCCCTCGGCCAAGGCCAACACATTGAGTTGAATATCCGCACCTCAAGGGGAGGTTTGACTTAGACTTTGCTGGCCCTCTACCAGTAAGAAGCTTGTCCCATTTCCTCGACTCGGCATCCCTGAGCTACCCCCGGGTTAAGTGTGTGTGCCATACGAAGGTCCGCTTGCGTAGGCTTCGTAGCCTTATGGTTGTGCTTGTTAAATTAGGTCTGAGGTTGTGTCACATCAATCATAGGTTCACGAAATCAGGAAACAAGGTCACGGGTAGATAGAGAAAATTATCGGGAGTTCATAATCATGCTCATGCGGCATTATTGGATTTTAGTCTTGTTGAACCCCCACCTTGAGTAAATGATTAAATGCGATGGTTTTTGATGATGGCCAAACACTATATGTATATATATTGTCCTTGAAGTGTTCTAGCATATAAAGTCTTGAAAAGCTCAACATGCTATTGAGATCTTGGAGCTAAGGAGGTTAAAGAACAACCTCAACGGGTAAGCTTCTTAAACTCAAAAATTGCAAGGCTACATCTAATTCATAAGTTATGTCTTTACAGGGCAAGAAACGTGCATAAGTGCTTAAGAAGCTCAAGGACGGTCGGTGAGATCTACTTCAACTCATTGGCTCTTAATCTTGTGGTTTGATGTTCATTATTTTTGATCTCAAGGGTCATATTGGTTTGGGTCTTTTCTAAGCTTAAATGTATTAGGTTTTTCTTATTCATGTCTTAACAACATTCCCTTTCTTGTTTTAGAAAACCCAACTTGAAACCCCATGACTTGTTCTTGGACTTAGTGACGTTTTAATCTACCTTTTGGAAGTTCTGGAACAAGGGTCGACCCATTGGGTCGACCCCTAGGTCCCCTGGTTCTGTAAACTTGGTCCTTTTGATCTCCAGCTGAAAGGGTCGTCCCATTGGGTCGACCCCCAGCCGCAAGGGTCGACCCCTGTTAATATGGTTTTTACACCCGGCGGGTTCCCTGACCACACCTGCAAGGGTCGACCCCAAGGGTCGACCCCTGAAAACTTATTTCAAAACCCGCATGTACAACCCCCAAGGGTCGACCCATTGGCCCAAAAACCTTTAAACCTTCTAAAACTCTCACGAGGGTCGACCCCAAGGGTCTACTCTTTCAGTTACGAACCTTGAGCTGTAATTTTGGACTTCTGTGCTCTTGCTCCAAAAGTCTTTCCAACCAGTCCAACTTCCCTAAATCACTCCAGGTATTGTGGATCTGGTCTCTAGGGTGTCTTTGAATGGATCTAGCTCCTTATATACATCATATTGGGGTATGAAACCCTAAGAGTGAGAAAGATCAAAAGAAGTGCTTCTTGTTCTAACCTTTGTGTGTGCAGGTTCGCAGCAGCAGCTCAAGGGCCTTCTTCCACCTTGTTCTGAGCTTGAAAGTGAAGGAAAGAAGCTTGAATCAAGCCTTCATATCATCCCCAACAACAAGCTGCGTGGGTTATCAAAGCTGCAACCTCATTTGTACGACAAAGCTTCATTCTTCCTCAAGGATTGATCTTCCTCCTGTAGAATCATTCAATTACATTCAAGGAAGTGAAAGGGGGAGCTTGAACCAAGATAAATCATTCTTCACTCCTTACTCTCAGATTTACTTTGTGTTTACTTGAGCATTTGATGTAAAACTTGATTCAGATCTGTGTGTGGGTTGTTTGTGTTCGGAAACACGAACGCGCGCGCGCGCGCGTCTGTGTGTGTGTGTGTGTGTATGTGTGTGTGTGTGTGTGTGTGTGTGTGTGTGTGTGTGTGTGTGTGTGTGTGTGTGTGTGTGTGTGTGTGTGTGTGTGTGTGTGTGTGTGTGTGTGTGTGTGTGTGTGTGTGTGTGTGTGTGTGTTTGTGGTAGCCTAGATCAGGTGTCGCGTATGTGTGTTTGCTATTCTACACAGCGTGTGTGTGTGGCTCACTTCATAGTGAAGTCTTGATCCTCACAAGTGAGGGGTGGACATAGGGGACACGGCAGTGTACCCGAACCACCTAAAAATTCCGTGTGTCACTTGTGGTTTGTTCCTCTGCATCCATAGTCGAGTGGGCTTCATGGTGAGTTGAGCGTACACCAATTCCATTGTCAAACACCTACCATAATCCACACACATTCACAAGTGTATCCATGTTTGGGTGAGATCTAGTGCATGTATGCTTAATTTACTTAGTTTCACTTCAAAAGAATTTTAATTGGCCAATCAATTCACCCCTCCCCTCTTGATTGCCGCCTTTCGGGACTCAACAATTGGTATCAGAGCTTTGGTATCTGTTTCACTCGATCACACGGTCGTAGAGCAGATCCCATTATATGCCAAACAAGGGGATGATGTCGGAAGGGCATTCGATCCAAAGACCCCCGTTCTTTAATGGATCAAATTATCCTTATTGGGAAAACAGAATGTATGTTTTTTTACGAGCCCAAGACTATGACGTGTGGCGCGTCATTAGCAAGGGTCCGTACACTCTGTCTCAAAATGAGGATGAGTGGGATGATGAGGATATAAAGAAGTGTTCAGCAAACTTCAAAGCCATGAATATAATATAGTGTGCCATTCATCCTAATGAATACTCACGTATTTCCATGTGTTCTTCTGCGCAGGAGATGTGGAACAAGCTGCGGTTGATCTATGAAGGAACATCGGAAGTAAAGGAAACCAAGGCGAATCTGTCAGTCCGGGATTATGAGTTGTTTATTATGAAACCAGAGGAGTCCATTTCTGATATGTTTGCAAGATTGACAGAAATCACGAATGGATTAAAGGGCCTTGGTAAAGAGTATTCCGACAAGGAACTCGTCAGAAAGGTACTAAGATCCCTATCACCACAGTGGCATACAAAGGCCACTGTCATTGAGGACTCAAAGGATCTCAGCACCTTGAAATTGGACGAGTTAATTGGCTCCTTGATGACTTACGAAATCAACATCAAAAGGAGCGAGGACGATCACAAGAAGAAGAAGGTAGTCACACCATTGGCCCTAAAGGTGAACCCACAAGAATCAGAGGGTAGTGACAATGATTCTACGGGCAACACCGAGGATGAGGAGCTGGTTGCCATGATCACAAGAAGAGCAAGAAGATTCGTCAAAGGAACAAGAAAGTTCGGTGGTCAATTCAGAAAAGGACCAAGGAAGCAAGGTCCCAACAAAGGTGAGAGTAGCAAGAAGGAAGAAGTTATTTGCTACGAATGTAAAAAACCTGGTCATATGCGGGGTGAGTGCCCCGATCTCATGAAAAAATGCAAGAAAGAAAAATTCAAGAAGCCAAAGGCCATGGTGGCCACATGGAGTGATGAAGATGAGGTCGAGTCCGAGAAGGAAGATGAACTAGATGAGTTGGTTCAGAATTTGTGTTTCATGGCAAATGAAGACGACGTCAATGAGGTAAATTCTGAAACCGAATCTCTTACATGTGAACAATGGCAGATTGCGTATGAGTCTTTGCATGAAAAATGCAAAAAATTCAAATCTGAAAATAGAAATTTGAAAAAAAAATTGATCATTTTGTGCATGTTGCAAAGTCTTGTGAGAATTGTCATGCTTTAAAATCTGAATCTGAAAAGTTGAAACATGAAAATGAAATTCTTGTGTCTAAGATTGGGTTATTTAAAGATGAGAGTTCATGCATGCGAGAGGACCAAGCCACCTTTACCCAAATGCATGAAGACTTAAAAAGAGATTTAGAATAAGAAAAGTTGGAAAGAAATGCATGCATTTAAGCCAAAGAAATGGCTGAAAATAAGGCTCATTCATTAAAGCATGAAATCAATAAGTTGAAGGATGCCATTACCATTCTTGAAAAAGGAAAAACTTTACAATCTGAAACACATTCAACTCATATGCCTCCTAGAAGTTCATCTCCGTCCACGTCAAAAACACATGTGCATAATTCATTCTTGAATAAAGGAAGGAGAAGAAACAGGGATAGAGCCGTTACATGCTTTTATTATGGAAGGTTAGGCCATGATATGTATGATTGTAGAATTCTGAAATTTGATGATGAAAGCTTTGCTAGAATGAGAAATAGATCATACACATCTCATGTTTCTAACCATCGTGGACCCAAGCTTGCTTGGGTACCAAAATCTGCATAAGTACGTTTGTTGTGATTGCAGGTCTGCTTGAGAGCTCAATGGAATAGGTGATATTTGGACAGTGGATGCTCACGGCACATGATGGGAAACAAAGAATTGTTTGCGGACCTGCATGAAAAGGATGGTGGAACAGTGGCATTTGGTGGTAAGGACAATGGCAAAATCATCAGAGAAGGTAAGATATGTAAGAATCAAAATCATGCCATTGAGAATGTCTTGCTTGTGAAAGGTTTGCATCATAATCTTTTGAGTATAAGTCAACTTTGTGATAAAGGATGCAATGTGACTTTTGATTCTAACCACTGAACCATTGTGAATTAAAATAGTCATGAGATAAAGTTCATTGGTTTTAGGCATAACAATGTATATATGATTGATTTGGATGAGCCCTCTCATAAAAATCTATGTTTGACTGCAAGGAGTTCTAATGATACTTGGCTTTGGCATCGTCGACTTGGGCATGCCAGTTTTAATGTCTTGATGAAATTGTCCAGAAATGATCTTGTGGTTGGATTGCCTAAATTGAAGGCAGTTGATGAAGGAGTATATGGGGCGTGCAGCACGGGTAAGCAAACAAGGACATCATTCAAGTGCAAGAATGATGTAACTACATCAAGGCCCCTTAAGTTAATCCACATTGACCTTTTTGGACCAAGCAGAATACATAGCTTGGGTGGTAAATTTTATGGCTTTGTCATTGTGGATGATTATTCAAGATTTTATTGGGTTTACTTCCTTTCACATAAAAATGATGCCTTGACAGAATTTGAAGTATTTTGTAGGGTAGTTCAAAATGAAAAGGGGTGTTGCATCAAAGCCGTGCAGAGCGATCACTGTAAGGAATTTGATAACCATGAGTTCAGCAACTTTTGCAGGGTTCAAGGTTATACGCATGACTTCCCCGCACCAAGAACCCCCGAACAGAATGGTGTTGTTGAAAGGAAGAACATGACGCTAATTGAGATGGCAAGAACCATGCTAAACGAGAACAACTTGCCGAGGTACTTTTGGGCTGAAGTAGTGAACACCGCTTGCTACATTGTCAATCGTGCTATGGTAAGACCACTCTTGAAGAAAACCCCCTATGAGCTGTACCGAGATAAGAAGCCAAACATCTCCTATCTTAGACCATTCAGTTCAGTTTGTTACATTCACAACAATGGTAAGGTGGACCTGGATAAATTTGACCCCAAAAGTGACAAAGGTATATTTCTTGGATACTCTCTCAGCTCAAGAGCCTATAGGGTGTATAACTTAAGAACTCTTGTAGTTGAGGAAAGTCCTCATGTTATTATTGATAAATCATCTTCCAAAAACACTAATGAAAAATTTGATTTGCAGGACGATGAATTGAATGATGGTGATATCGGGATGATGGAAGGAAAAACTAAAAAATAAGAAGTAAAAAAACCACAAGAAGATGATGGAAATCATGAAGCTCTGGTTGAACAGCAGCTTCCAAGGCAATGGACTTTCGAAAAGGACCATCCGTCGAAGAATGTGATCGGCAATATTGAAGACGGAACAAGAACACGAGCCTCCTTCAGGGAAGTTGAAAATCAGGACTATAATGCCTTACTTTCCCAGTTTGAACCTCACTCTATAGAAGAGGCCTTGAAAGATGTGTCTTGGATCATGGCTATGCAAGAAGAACTACACCAGTTCCAAAGGAACAAAGTGTGGTTCCTCGTGCCATATCCTAGAAACCACTCAGTGATCGGAACGAAGTGGGTTTTTCGAAACAAAACAAATGATCAAGGAGTGGTAACTAGGAACAAGGCCAGGCTAGTAGCTAAAGGCTATAGCCAAGAGCTTGGAATTGATTTTGATTAGTATTTTGCTCCAGTAGGAAGACTTGAGGTAGTGAGAGTTCTATTAGCATTTGCATGCTATAACAACATTAGATTGTTTCAAATGGATGTTAAAAGTGCATTTTTGAATGGCTACATACAGGAGGACGTGTACATGGAGCAACCACTGGGGTTTGAGGACACAAAGCATCCAGACCATGTGTACAAGCTAGACAAGGCACTCTACAGTCTGAAACAAGCAGCACGGGCATGGTATGAACGGTTAAGTGATTTCCTCATTCAAAATGGATTCAAATGAGGTAATGTTTATCAAACCCTTTTTACGAAGATGAACGGTAAGGAAATCTAATTGTTCAATTTTACGTAGATGATATTATTTTTGGCTCCACCAAAGATGCTCCCAGTAAAGACTTTGCCAAATTAATGCAAAGTGAGTTTAAAATGAGTCTTATGGGAGAGCTGACATTCTTCTTGGGATTGCAGGTCACACAGACGGCTGACGGTATGTTCATACATCAGAAGAAGTATGCATTGGAGCTACTGAAAAAGTTCAACCTGACCTCTAACAAACCACAACCAACTCCCATGTCCACCTCAATAAAAATTGATCAATATGAATCAGGTAAATCCGTGGACCAAAAACTCTTCAGAAGCATGATAGGTTCCTTATTGTATTTAACTGTCAGCAGGCCCGACATTCAATTTGCTGTGTGTTTGTGTGCACGATTTCAGTCCAATCCAAAAGAATCACACATGTCGGCTGTTAAACAAATTTTCAGATATATTGCTGGTTCATGTAATTTAGGATTGTGGTTTCCGCGTAATTCAAGCTTTGATTTAGTTGCTTATTCTGACGCCGATTATGCCGGTTGTAAAGTGGATCGGAAAAGCACCAGCGGGTATTACCAATTTCTTGGGAGATGCGTGGTCTCATGGGCCTCCAAGAAATAAAACTCAGTGGCTCTATCAACCGCCGAAGCCGAATATGTGGCTGTCAGGAGTTGTGTTGCCCAGGTGCTATGGATCCAATCGCAGATAATTGATTATGACATTTCCTTCAAAAACACTTCCATCTTGTGTGACAACACTTCAGCCATAAACTTGTCAAAGAACCCTGTGCATCACTCTCGCATAAAGCATATTGAAATTAGACATCATTTTCTCAGGGATCATGTGAGCAAGGGTGATGTAGAAATCAAGTTCATTGAAACAGACCAACAAATTGCTGACATTTTCACCAAACCTCTAAGTGAAGAAAAATTTACAACATTTAGGAGAGAATTCGGGGTTTGTAGGACAGACGAGTCTGAGTCATGATCATTTTCATAACTATGTATATACGTCATTGCATAGCATGTATTTGCATTTGTATGGTGCATAGTTGCATTTTCCCTTGTCATGCATGTGCATTATGATTGCTTGAAAAACAAAACAAAAAAAATGTATATATGTGTGAAAAAAACCATGATTGTGTGTATTGCATGCCTTTTATATATAGAATACAACCATGTCATTGAAATTTCTGTGGCCGATATTCCCTTGCATTCTTTAAATGCCAGCAAGAGAGCAAAACCCCTCAAAATCTGAAATTCAGAGACGTTAGATAATGAACATCTACTATGATCCAAGATTTTCTTGAAATAAGTTCCCCAATGCATTAACCCATAAAACAACTCCAATTCCTTGATTCCAACATGATTTTAACATTAGGGATTAGAGCCAAATCATTTTTTGACCTTCCCTTTCACTTAAACCATTTTTTGGTGAAAAACAGTGGAAGGGTCGACCCACGTAGAAGGGACGACCCCAAGGGTCGACCCTCGCGATAACGGATCATGTCTGGGGCCGGGGTGAAAGGGGTCGACCCGTTACAGTCGGGCGGCGTCCGCCGCGTCTGAACCGCCCTAAAAGGGGTGGAAACCCTATGTTTCCCCCTTCCCATCTCCTAAAACCCCCAAAGCCCTCTTCTAGCCCTAGCCACCACTCCTTTCATGCCCTCAAAACCCCTCTTGGCACCCACATGCTCAAGCCCTTGTTGGACTTTTGTGACTTCCCTAGTGTTTTGATGATGAGCATCACTATGTTAAATATTGTTATTTTAATCAGATATCTTGAGTAATGTTATGCATGCTTTGCTTATTTTCACAGCTTATCTTCATGCACTTCATCTCTGTTATTTAATATAGTGTTGCCATCATCAAAAAGGGGGAGATTGTTGGACTTTTGTAACTTCCCTAGTGTTTTGATGATGAGCATCACTATGTTAAATATTGTTATTTTAATCAGATATCTTGAGTAATGTTATGCATTTGTCATTTCCATGATTAACAGGAAAACTGCCATGAGATAATACCTTGCATGTCCGTAATGTTCCCTTCATACTTCGTGTTGCTTGTGTTCACTACACTCCGTGCTGTCCTTTTGTACGTCGTGTTGTTCCAACTATGTTTGTTGGTTGTCTTAGTGTCGCTCCATCTGTGTCACCCCTATGTCTTCGTGTCTTATGTTCTAGCCAAGTCTCTATAGCCTCATCTTTATCTTCGTCCCAAGCCAAAGTCTACACAGTGTCTTAGCGTCATACATCAGTCTTCAAAGTCCATACAATGCACTGTAGCATGTTCGAAGCTAAGTCCATACATTGGTTTAAGCTTCCAAGTCTGTACATTGACCTTCAAGCTTTCGAAGTCTATTCATTGGCAGCTGAACTTTGAAGTCTATACATTGGTCTTCACTTCAAGTATGTACAGCCATTGTCTGGCCAAAGTATATACGTTGTGAACCCTCATGTCTGTACAGACTTTGCCTTGTTCAAGTCTATACATCGTCCAGTTCTTTGGCAAGTCTATATCTTGTGAAAGTCCATACATTCGATTGCGTTGCCTTGAAGCCGTTCCAAGTCTATACATCCAGTTGAACGCAAAGTCTTCACATCGCCTCACATCATATGAAGGCTGTACGTTGCTAGTGTCCTTCTTGTTTTGTGACCACACTTCGTGTCATTTTCGTCTCCGAGTTGGTTTCAGTCCATGTTATTTTCATGTCGTCCTCGTCTTCGAGTCGTTCGTACGTTCGAGCAACTTAGTACTCGAGTTGTTTTCGTGTGTATTCAAGTCTTTTTTAGTAAAGTGTCGTTTCATCTCGTGCCGTTCTCTTTGCTGTTTGTTATGTCATGTTGTTTTTGTATCCGTGTCTTCGTGTTGCTTTTGTATTCGTGTCTTCGTGTCATTCTTGTGTTTATGTCCTCGTGTTGTTTCTTTCTATCTCCGTCCAGTTTTTTCTCTGATCGCGTGTTTTACTACCGTTTTATTCCGTGTTATTTCCTTCTCACCTCGTGCTGTTCTCTTCTGACTTTGTGTCGTTTTCTTTGTAGTGTTAGCTTTATTATTGTGTATCTCGTGTCGTTCTCTTCGTAGTGTTTGTTTTGTTACAGTGATACTTCGTGTCGTTCTCTTTGTAGTGTTAGCCTTATTAGTATGTATCTCGTGTCGTTCTCTTTTTACCTCGTGCTGTTTTAATCTGACCTCGTGTCATTCTCTCTTTATTTCATACTGTAGTAATCTTGTGTATCTCGTGTCGTTCTCAATACAGTGCATCTCGTATTGCTATCACATACCTCATGCAGTTTTAGTTTTTGTGGCCCTGAGTTTTAATCGTTTTATTTCTTTGCAGGAGAAGAAGAAAAACAAAAGAAGAAGGTGGTCCGAGGAAGAATATTCCCAGTGACTGGGCTGCACGTGATCCAATGCTAAAGGAACTAATGCTATAAAGGCACGTGGCAAGAAGGTTCTGGATGAAGTGTGGGAGGCACACGCATTCTGCACCTTATCCACCTGCTGCTGCTGCTATATATTGAAGCCTTCGTCCACAGATGAAGGTTGATCGAAAGGGAAAAGCAAAAAGCAGAAGTGCAGAGAGTTCGATCCAGAAAAAGAAGAGAAGAAATTTGAGTGAGAGCAGAAGAGAAAGAGCCTCCCTGAGAAACTAGAGTGTTCCAGTTGAGAGAGAAGAGAGAGCAGAAGAGTGATCAGAAGATGGGTATTGACTTACGGATCAAATCCGAAGTCTGCTGCTCAGTTTGAGCTACATTGTTTCTAGTTTCTGAGTTTTGGATTCCTTCTTTCTTGTTTTCATTTTTGTCTGTTTTTCTTTCTTGATTGAGAGTTCTCTGTGTTTCCTCCTGGTGTTCAGGGGAAGAGAGAGACGTGTTCTCTCTGGTTCACTTGCAACAGAGGTTGCAGTATTGTTCCCTCTCGAAGAAGAGGTGTTCCCTCTAGGCTTCAGAGGAAGAGAGACCTTGGTCTCTGGTTCTAGTGACTGCAGATCACTAGTATTCCCTCCGGTTGGAGAAAGAGGAAATTGTTTCCTGTTTCTAGGGACTTGGCGTCCTTAGGGTTCCCTCCGGGTGTGGAGGAAGAGGGGAGAGTGTTCCCCTGTGAAGCTGTGAATCAGCCGTTGTTGCAGACTGAGTCTGCTTTGCTAGCAGGTGCTAGTGGAAGCCTCACTTCGATTTGAAGTGAGGGGTGGACGTAGGCAGACTGGAGCTCTGACCGAACCACCTTAAAAACCTCTGAGTACTCGTGTGATTATCTGTGGTGATTGTGTGGTGTGCCTTCTATCCACTTGAGCTATTGTCCGCACTGCGTGTTTGTGGGTTCAACTCCGAGATTGTTTGTTTTAAGTGAACCATTCTTCAGTAAGTTTTTAATCGGTTGAAAACAGTGATCTATTCTTCCCCTCCCCTTCTAGATCACTTCATATTTCTTATATCACTTGGTATCAGAGCGGGTATTTCCCAATATGTGGTCCAACGGCCAGGGAAACGGATCCGCTGGTCCTCGCAGCTACATTGCTGAAGAGCAGTCAATCACCCGTCCCCCTTTCTTTGATGGTAATAACTATTTCTTTTGGAAGAACATGATGGAAGTCTTCATCAGGGCTCAAAGCCACAAGCTCTGGAGAGTAATTACAGATGGTCCGTACTAACTTCCACCAAACAAAGACATATGGACAGAGGAACAGGTTAAACTCTCTGCACTGAATTGGACAACTCTTAGCATCATACAGTGCGCCGTCCACCCGGAAGAGTACTTGAGGATTTCAGCGTGCAAGACTGCAAAGAAAATGTGGGATGAATTGTAGTTAATTTATGAGGGCACATCTCAAGTGAAAGCTACCAAGATCAATATGCTTACAACTCAGTATGAGTTGTTTAAGATGAAGCCAGAGGAGTCGATCACAGAAATGTATGCTAGATTGTCTGTGATCATCAATAGTCTGAGAGGATTTGGAAAGGAGATTCAGCAAGAAGACATTGTCAGGAAGATCCTTAGGTCCCTAACTCCCATCTGGGATACTAAGGTGACCGTCATAGAGGAATCTAGAGATTTATCCATCATGTCAGTAACCCAGCTGATTGGCTCTCTCATGACCCACGAAATGAACTTCAGACAAGGGAATGATGGACATGACAGAAAGGGAAAGAATGTTGCTCTGAAAGTCTCACGACATACTAAGAAGAGCAGCAGCAGCAGCAGCAGTGGTGGTAGCAGTGAAGACTCTGACAGATTCTCAGACCTGGACAAGGGCGAGCAGGCCATGCTCACCAGGCAATTCAGAAAGTTATTGAGAACTAAAGGGAAATTCTATAGGAGAAAGAGATTTAATGCTGCAAGGAAGTCTCCTGAATGAGAACTGGAGAAGAACCGGTTTGTTAAGAAAGTTACATGCTACCATTGTCAGAAACCTGGTCACATGAAAAGTGAATGTCCAGAGCTGCAAGCTAAGGCTCCCGGATACCAGAAGAAGATGGTGCACAAGAAGAAGAAAGCCATGCTGTGCACATGGAGCGACGAGGAGGAGGATCCAGAAGCCACCTCGTCCAGTGAAGGTGAAGAGAAGACTTGCCTCATGGCCAACCATGAGGAAGAGGTAACGAACTTATTTGAGAATTTTACTTTGGATGATTGGGAGGACGCCTATGGCGACCTGTTAGCTAAATATAATTTTCTAACCAAGGAGCACAGAATGCTTAAACGAAAGTTTCACTCTGTTTCTGAGGAACACTCTATTGCTGTTACGGACAACATGAAAACCAAGGAGATGGCCATTGAGCTAGATCAGGCTAGAAGTAAGATCGAGAAGTTTAGAATGGAAAGAGAGGAAAATCTAGCTAGGATGAATGAGCTGAGGAGTAAAACTGAAGAGAGTAAAAAGGAGTTTAGACTGATTGCAGAAAAATATGAGGCGGTTAGAAAAGTTAATCAAGAACTCCAGGACCAATGTAATGAACTTCAGAAGGAGATTGAGGACAAAGGAAAAATACTAGAAAAATTTACAGAGGGGAGAAACAATCTGGATGCCCTTCTGGGGTCGAGGGTAAACTTCAACAGGGAGGGATTAGGATACAATCCCACAAGTAAAAAACCCTTTGAATTCAAAACTGTCACGTTCTGCCCCGCCAAGGGCAAAGAAAAACTGGAAACCCCATCCAGTTCCAAATCTGTCTCTACATTGAAGGTTTCGACCAGCAAATCTATTCAATCCACTGGTCAGCAAGCTAAGTCAGGAAATCCTGAGACTAGAACTGTTCCTGTGCAACAGTTGTGGAACAAAGGTTTTCACACGACCATTCCTATTGATGTCACTAGAAGGGTGAACAGTTTCGCTAAGAAAGGTCAGCATGATAGTTATCAAGGAAAGCATGCGAACATGCATCACCTTCAGTACATATTTCATTTGAATAAAAATGGTTACATGAATTATGCTCAGCACACACGTGTCTCCTCTAAGAGGCCAAACAACGATTTCTCTGCTCGGAAACAGCATAATAGGAATAGGCTCATTCAACACCCACTGAGAAATGCCAAGAAGGAAGAATCAATCTACATGAAATCACTAAAAAGAATAGTAAAACAAATGTGGGTTCCTAAGTGTGATTTGGATAAATTGAAAACTGTCTTTGGACCCAATTTGAATTGGGTCCCACATTACTTTGTCTGAACTCTCACAGGTTAGCCTGGCAGCCGAGCATAACAAGTGGTATCTTGACAGCGGCTGTAGCAGGCACATGACAGGAGACCGGTCCAAATTTAGCAAACTGAAAATGAAGTTTGGGGGCCTGGTCAAATTCGGTGGAAATAACAGAGGAAGAATAATTGGAATTGGTACAGTTGGTAAGTCCTCTACTAACTCCATTGAAGATGTGTATCTTGTAGAAGGACTTCAGCATAACTTGATAAGTACAAGTCAACTCTGCGACAAAGGACACAAGGTACTCTTTGACCACAATTCCTGTACTATTTTTGAGCTGAATTCTGATAACGTCATGTTCAAAGGTCATAGAGTAAACAATGTATACATCGTAGACCTGGATGATAATCCTGAAACTCACTTGTGTATGTCTGCTAATTCTGAACAGGTTGCGTTTGACTGGCATAGGCGTCTAGGCCATGCTAGTTTGTCTACAATGAATAAACTGTCTAAGCATAACCTAGTTAGAGGTTTGCCCCGAATAAGATTTCAGTTAGGGTCCAAGCTATGTGATGCTTGTGCACTAGGTAAACAGACTCGTGCAGTTTTTAAGTTGAGAACTGAGAATCTTTCATCTAAACCGCTGCAGCACTTGCACATGGATATCTTTGGTCCTACCCGCATACAAAGTTTGTCAGGTAAGAGATATGGATTAGTCATAGTTGATGACTTCACTAGATTTTCTTGGTTGTTTTGTTTAGCAAATAAAAATGATGCCTTTGTTCACTTTGAAGAACTTTTCAATAAAATCAAATTGCAAGGTGAACATAACATCATTACAATTCAGTCTGACCATGGAGGAGAGTTTGAGAACTCTTCATTTTTTGAATTTTGCTCAAGAGAGGGAGTGACTCACAAATTCTCTTCTCCCAGGACACCGGAGCAGAACGGAATTGTTGAGAGAAGAAACAGGTAAATAATTGAAATGGCCAGGACTATGCTGATTGAGAGTGGACTTCCAAGGAGATTTTGGGCTGAAGCTGCGAATACTGCATGCTACATTCTAAACCGAGCCTTGGTAAGACCTACTCATAGGAAAACTCCTTATGAACTTCTCAAGGGTAAGCAGCCAAACATTTCTTACTTTAAAGTTTTTGGCTCCAAATGTTTTATCCACAATAATGGTAAGAATGGTTTGGACAAATTTGAAGCTAGAAGCTCTCCTGGAATTTTTCTCGGATATTCAGAAACCTCAAGGGCTTACAGAGTTTTCAATAAAGCTGATCAAACTGTTGAAGAAACACCGCATGTAGTGTTTGATGAAAATGATTTCTCTAACAAAGTGATGGATGATGACAGGGAGCCATCTATTGAGGGAGATTTCTTGGAGAGAATTGAAGAAGAAGAAATGCAGCCAGCTGCTCAACCAGAAAACTCACAGCAAGAAGGAGCAGCTGAGGTAGGTGAACCCTCAGGTGAGATAATATTTCACAAAGACCACCCTAGTGAAAATGTCATAGGCAATTTGCATGATCCTCCTAGGACTAGGTCTCATTTTAGAATTGTCCAAGAACAGGACTTAG
Organism: Amorphophallus konjac; assembly: GCA_022559845.1. NCBI lineage: Eukaryota > Viridiplantae > Streptophyta > Magnoliopsida > Alismatales > Araceae > Amorphophallus > Amorphophallus konjac. Next base: position 205,062,164 of record CM040120.1, on the reverse strand, counting down.
CTGCATTGGTATCTCAGGCAGAACCCAAATCTGTGGAAGAAGCCTTAAAACATGATTCTTGGGTATCCGCCATGTGTGAGGAATTAAATCAATTTGAGACAAATATTGTATGGGAACTAGTTCCCAGACCTGATAACACTCATGTCATTGGCACTAAATGGATTTTCAAGAATAAAGTTGATGAGAATGGAGCTATTTCTAGAAACAAAGCAAGACTTGTAGCTCAAGGCTACAGTCAGGAATTTGGTGTGGATTTTGATGAATCCTATGCCCCAGTGGCTAGGATGAAAGCTATACGAATTCTGCTTGCATTTGCATACTCTAGGAACATTCGGCTGCATCAGATGGATGTCAAAAGCGCATTCTTAAATGGGGTATTGAAGGAAGAGGTATATGTTGAACAACCTCCAGGTTTTAATTTCTCTGTTCAGCCTAACATGGTTTTTAGGTTAAATAAAGCCCTCTATGGATTGAAGCAGGCTCCCCGAGCCTGGTATGAGAGACTTTCTGAATTCCTCTTGAGCAAGGGCTACACTCGAGGTAAGGTTGACCAAACCCTCTTCACCAAAAATCTCGAAAAGGATTTAATAGTGGTCCAGGTATATGTTGATGACATCATCTTCGGATCTAACAATTCAAAATTGTGTAAAGAATTTTCTGAATCTATGTCTCATGAATTTGAAATGAGTTTAGTTGGCGAACTAAAGTATTTTTTTGGGCTGCAGGTCAAACAAATGGAGGATGGTTGTTTCATAAATCAAACCAAGTATACTCTGGAGATCCTGAAAAGGTTTGGAATGACCAACCTCAAGAATATCTCAACACCCATGGGCACCAACTCCTCACTGGATTCAGACGAAAAAGGTAAAGAGGTGGATGCTAAATTATATAGAGGTATGATCGGTTCACTCCTCTACTTAACAGCATCCAGGCCTGACATTCAATTTAGTGTAGGGATGTGTGCCAGATACCAGTCTAGGCCTACTGAATTGCATTTGGCAGCTGTAAAAAGAATCTTTAGATACTTATCTGCTACCCATGATTTAGGTCTTTGGTATCCTGCATCATGTAGTTTAGATCTCATTGCATATACAGATGCAGATTATGCAGGATGTAAATTGGACAGGAAAAGTACTAGTGGTCACTGCGAATTTTTAGGAGGGTGCCTAGTCTCTTGGGGATCCAAGAAGCAACACTCTGTGGCTCTTTCTACTGCTGAAGCTGAGTATGTGGCAGCAGGGAGCTATGGCACACAGGTTATATGGATAAAACACCAGCTTCTGGATTACTCAGTTGAGCTAGGTTGCACTTTCATCTTTTGTGACAATACTAGTGCAATAAACATTGCAAAGAATCCTGTACTTCATTCTCAAACTAAACATATCGAAATCAGGCATCATTTTATTCGTGATGAAGTAGCTAGGAAGACCTTTGAATTGATCCATGTTGGCACTAACTCACAAATTGCAGATACTTTCACTAAGCCACTGGATACTGAAAAATTTAGCACATTGCGCAGAGAATTAGGTATTTACAGAATTTCATGATTGAATAATTGATCTTTAAATAATCTGTCATGTGCTCTTATGCTTATCTTTGCTCATTATCTGTTGCTGAAAATAACCTCATTATGGGTGTTTCCTGATTCACTCGTACTGATTGATACCACTGTGTCTTCTTTGAGGTGTTTTGAGGTTTGTCTTGTTTAAGTCTGAGTTGGAGTCAAGGTCTCAGGGGGAGCTAGATTAATAATAGGAGTCATGCTCTTTTGGCCAAATCTGAACATACTTTGAACGGACTTTTGCTGACCTTATAAGAGAATCAGTTTGAGTAGGTGGATAAAAGAAATTTTTGAATGTTTTATCCGTTAAGACTGTTCATCTAATTTCTTGTTGGAATTTCAGCTGTTAGTCCCACTGAGATCAAAATCTGAATTCAAGACTATCTTCCTACACTGTAACTGACTTCTGATCTAGCAAGTACAGCATACCTACTTAGTCTAGTTAAGTCTGAAATGAGGTATATAGTGTTTTTGTCTGAAAAACTTTGGAGCTGGTGTATTGTTCTCAAACTGAATCAAGACTATTTTACAAGGTTTCAAGTGCAGTTTAATGAAAAATTCATGAAAGAAGTTTTAACAACCATGTTAACTGTTCATTGAGAAACTAGGACTTTCATCAATGAAGTGAAAGAATCCCATGTCATGAGATGGCAGTATAAATCAGGCTTATTTAGCTGTCTTGATCATACAGAGCTATGGTACATATCTGGTTAGTAACTGGGGTGTCTGGCCTCTGGTAAAGGTGTCACCTTAATGTCAACACCAGTTAGAATACTATGTCTGTCCTCTTGTCAGAAGGGGTAATGTGGTCTTGCCACCAAGTAACTGGGGATTCCTGCCTCTAAACAAGGTGTCTCCCTAATGTCAAAGGTGTACTTAACAGATTTATCTTTGATCTTGACCATCTTTGAAAAATTTTCTCCCTCTTGGTATCCAGATTCTGTTCACTTGGCATTTAGGTCTTGGTTTGTTTGTTTTCAATACCACAGGCCTTTGTTTTTCTGACTTCCTTGCTTTATACTCTCTGAGTAAAGACTTACTCTGACCATACTGGTATCTTGTACCTTACTTGCTTAGAAACTAGTTCTGTGTATGGAGCGGATCTTCATTCACCATTTTGCACACAGTCTGACTAACTGATCCTCAAAATCCTCACATAAAATTAATGGCTTTCTTAATTGCTTAAACATCTCAATAACTCTCCTTTATCAGCCATACTCTCTATTGTTTTCTCTCCACTGTCAGCAAGTTTCTTTTCGTGATATCTTCAGACCTGCCCCTAGTTTTGATGATGTCAAAGGGGGAGAGTGTCTTGCTAGTGTCTTGCTTGTGCTTTGCTGAGGGGGAGCGAAAGATAAGTGCCCTGAGTTATCTAGTCAGAGGAAAGTAGATGTTGTGTTCAGGGGGAGCACTTGGGAGTCGTCAGAGGAGGCGAGTGTGTTGTGTGTCTGCTTTGCTTATTTTCACAGCTTATCTTCATGCACTTCATCTCTGTTATTTAATATAGTGTTGCCATCATCAAAAAGGGGGAGATTGTTGGACTTTTGTGACTTCCCTAGTGTTTTGATGATGAGCATCACTATGTTAAATATTGTTATTTTAATCAGATATCTTGAGTAATGTTATGCATGCTTTGCTTATTTTCACAGCTTATCTTCATGCACTTCATCTCTGTTATTTAATATAGTGTTGCCATCATCAAAAAGGGGGAGATTGTTGAACTTTTGTGACTTCCCTAGTGTTTTGATGATGAGCATCACTATGTTAAATATTGTTATTTTAATCAGATATCTTGAGTAATGTTATGCATTTGTCATTTCCATGATTAACAGGAAAACTGCCATGAGATAATACATTGCATGTCCGTAATGTTCCCTTCATACTTCGTGTTGTTTGTGTTCACTACACTCCCTGTTGTCCTTTTGTACGTCGTGTTGTTCCAACTATGTTTGTTGGTTGTCTTCGTGTCGCTCCATCTGTGTCACCCCTATGTCTTCGTGTCTTATGTTCTAGCCAAGTCTCTACAGTCTCATCTTTATCTTCATCCCAAGCCAAAGTCTACACATTGTCTTAGCGTCATGCATCAGTCTTCAAAGTCCATACAATGCACTGTAGCATGTTCGAAGCTAAGTCCATACATTGGTTTAAGCTTCCAAGTCTGTACATTGGCCTTCAAGCTTTCCAAGTCTATTCATTGGCAGCTGAACTTTGAAGTCTATACATTGGTCTTCACTTCAAGTATGTATAGCCATTGTCTGGCCAAAGTATATACGTTGTGAACCCTCATGTCTGTACAGACTTTGCCTTGTTCAAGTCTATACATCGTCCAGTTCTTTGGCAAGTCTATATCTTGTGAAAGTCCATACATTCGATTGCGTTGCCTTGAAGCCGTTCCAAGTCTATACATCTAGTTGAACGCAAAGTCTTCACATCGCCTCACATCATATGAAGGTTGTACGTTGCTAGTGTCCTTCTAGTTTTATGACCACACTTCGTGTCGTTTTCATCTTCGAGTTGGTTTCAGTCCATGTTGTTTTCGTGTCGTCCTCGTCTTCGAGTCGTTCGTACATTCGAGCAACTTAGTACTCGAGTTGTTTTCGTGTGTATTCAAGTCTTTTTTAGTAAAGTGTCGTTTCACCTCGTGCCGTTCTCTTTGCTGTTTGTTATGTCGTGTTGTTTTTGTATTCGTGTCTTCGTGTTGCTTTTGTATTCGTGTCTTCGTGTCATTCTTGTGTTTATGTCCTCGTGTTGTTTCTTTCTATCTCCGTCCAGTTTTTTCTCTGATCGCGTGCTTTACTACCGTTTTATTCCGTGTTATTTCCTTCTCACCTCGTGCTGTTCTCTTCTGACTTTGTGTCGTTTTCTTTGTAGTGTTAGCTTTAGTATTGTGTATCTCGTGTCGTTCTCTTCGTAGTGTTTGTTTTGTTACAGTGATACTTCGTGTCGTTCTCTTTGTGTAGCACGGGTAAGCAAACAAGGACATCATTCAAGTGCAAGAATGATGCAACTACATCAAGGCCCCTTAAGTTAATCCACATTGACCTTTTTGGACCAAGCAGAATACATAGCTTGGGTGGTAAATTTTATGGCTTTGTCATTGTGGATGATTATTCAAGATTTTGTTGGGTTTCCTTTCACATAAAAATGATGCCTTGACAGAATTTGAAGTATTTTGTAGGGTAGTTCAAAATGAAAAGGGGTGTTGCATCAAAGCCGTGCAGAGCGATCACTGTAAGGAATTTGATAACCATGAGTTCAGCAACTTTTGCAGGGTTCAAGGTTATACGCATGACTTCCCCACACCAAGAACCCCCGAACAGAATGGTGTTGTTGAAAGGAAGAACATGACGCAAATTGAGATGGCAAGAACCATGCTAAACGAGAACAACTTGCCGAGGTACTTTTGGGCTGAAGCAGTGAACACCGCTTGCTACATTGTCAATCGTGCTATGGTAAGACCACTCTTGAAGAAAACCCCCTATGAGCTGTACCGAGGTAAGAAGCCAAACATCTCCTATCTTAGACCATTCAGTTCAGTTTGTTACATTCACAACAATGGTAAGGTGGACCTGGCTAAATTTGACCCCAAAAGTGACAAAGGTATATTTCTTGGATACTCTCTCAGCTCAAGAGCCTATAGGGTGTATAACTTAAGAACTCTTGTAGTTGAGGAAAGTCCTCATGTTATTATTGATAAATCATCTTCCAAAAACACTAATGAAAAATTTGATTTGCAGGACGATGAATTGAATGATGGTAATATCGAGATGATGGAAGGAAAAACTAAAAAATAAGAAGTAAAAAAACCACAAGAAGATGATGGAAATCAGGAAGCTCTGGTTGAACAGCAGCTTCCAAGGCAATGGACTTTCGAAAAGGACCATCCGTCGGAGAATGTGATCGGCAATATTGAAGACGGAACAAGAACACGAGCCTCCTTCAGGGAAGTTGAAAATCAGGACTATATTGCCTTACTTTCCCAGTTTGAACCTCACTCTATAGAAGAGGCCTTGAAAGATGTGTCTTGGATCATGGCTATGCAAGAAGAACTACACCAGTTCCAAAGGAACAAAGTGTGGTTCCTCGTGCCATATCCTAGAAACCACTCAGTGATCGGAACGAAGTGGGTTTTTTGAAACAAAACAAATGATCAAGGAGTGGTAACTAGGAACAAGGCCAGGCTAGTAGCTAAAGGCTATAGCCAAGAGCTTGGAATTGATTTTGATTAGTATTTTGCTCCAGTAGGAAGACTTGAGGTAGTGAGAGTTCTATTAGCATTTGCATGCTATAACAACATTAGATTGTTTCAAATGGATGTTAAAAGTGCATTTTTGAATGGCTACATACAGGAGGACGTGTACGTGGAGCAACCACCGGGGTTTGAGGACACAAAGCATCCAGACCATGTGTACAAGCTAGACAAGGCACTCTACGGTCTGAAACAAGCAGCACGGGCATGGTATGAACGGTTAAGTGATTTCCTCATTCAAAATGGATTCAAATGAGGTAATGTTTATCAAACCCTTTTTACGAAGATGAACGGTAAGGAAATCTAATTGTTCAATTTTACGTAGATGATATTATTTTTGGCTCCACCAAAGATGCTCCCAGTAAAGACTTTGCCAAATTAATGCAAAGTGAGTTTGAAATGAGTCTTATGGGAGAGCTGACATTCTTCTTGGGATTGCAGGTCACACAGACGGCTGACGGTATGTTCATACATCAGAAGAAGTATGCATTGGAGCTGCTGAAAAAGTTCAACCTGACCTCTAACAAACCACAACCAACTCCCAAGTCCACCTCAATAAAAATTGATCAAGATGAATCAGGTAAATCCGTGGACCAAAAACTCTTCAGAAGCATGATAGGTTCCTTATTGTATTTAACTGTCAGCAGGCCCGACATTCAATTTGCTGTGTGTTTGTGTGCACGATTTCAGTCCAATCCAAAAGAATCACACATGTCGGCTGTTAAACAAATTTTCAGATATATTGCTGGTTCATGTAATTTAGGATTGTGGTTTTCGCGTAATTCAAGCTTTGATTTAGTTGCTTATTCTGACGCCGATTATGCAGGTTGTAAAGTGGATCGGAAAAGCACCAGCGGGTATTACCAATTTCTTGGGAGATGCGTGGTCTCATGGGCCTCCAAGAAATAAAACTCAGTGGCTCTATCAACCGTCGAAGCCGAATATGTGGCTGTCGGGAGTTGTGTTGCCCAGGTGCTATGGATCCAATCACAGATGATTGATTATGACATTTCCTTCAAAAACACTTCCATCTTGTGTGACAACACTTCAGCCATAAACTTGTCAAAGAACCCCGTGCATCACTCTCGCATAAAGCATATTGAAATTAGACATCATTTTCTCAGGGATCATGTGAGCAAGGGTGATGTAGAAATCAAGTTCATTGAAACAGACCAACAAATTGCTGACATTTTCACCAAACCTCTAAGTGAAGAAAAATTTACAACATTTAGGAGAGAATTCGGGGTTTGTAGGACAGACGAGTCTGAGTCATGATCATTTTCATAACTATGTATATACGTCATTGCATAGCATGTATTTGCATTTGTATGGTGCATAGTTGCATTTTCCCTTGTCATGCATGTGCATTATGATTGCTTGAAAAACAAAACAAAAAAAATGTATATATGTGTGAAAAAAACCATGATTGTGTGTATTGCATGCCTTCTATATATAGAATACAACCATGTCATTGAAATTTCTATGGCCGATATTCCCTTGCGTTCTTTAAATGCCAGCAAGAGAGCAAAACCCCTCAAAATCTGAAATTCGGAGACGTTAGATAATGAACATCTACTATGATCCAAGATTTTCTTGAAATAAGTTCCCCAATGCATTAACCCATAAAAAACTCCAATTCCTTGATTCCAACATGATTTTAACATTGGGGATTAGAGCCAAATCATTTTTTGACCTTCCCTTTCACTTAAACCATTTTTTGGTGAAAAACAGTGGAAGGGTCGACCCACGTAGAAGGGACGACCCCAAGGGTCGACCCTCGCGATAACGGATCATGTCTGGGGCCGGGGTGAAAGGGGTCGACCCGTTACAGTCGGGCGGCGTCCGCCGCGTCCGAACCGCCCTAAAAGGGGTGGAAACCCTATGTTTCCCCCTTCCCATCTCCTAAAACCCCCAAAGCCCTCTTCTAGCCCTAGCCACCACTCCTTTCATGCCCTCAAAACCCCTCTTGGCACCCACATGCTCAAGCCCTTGTTGGACTTTTGTGACTTCCCTAGTGTTTTGATGATGAGCATCACTATGTTAAATATTATTATTTTAATCAGATATCTTGAGTAATGTTATGCATGCTTTGCTTATTTTCACAGCTTATCTTCATGCACTTCATCTTTGTTATTTAATATAGTGTTGCCATCATCAAAAAGGGGGAGATTGTTGGACTTTTGTGACTTCCCTAGTGTTTTGATGATGAGCATCACTATGTTAAATATTGTTATTTTAATCAGATATCTTGAGTAATGTTATGCATTTGTCATTTCCATGATTAACAGGAAAACTTCCATGAGATAATACCTTGCATGTCCGTAATGTTCCCTTCATACTTCGTGTTGCTTGTGTTCACTACACTCCGTGTTGTCCTTTTGTACGTCGTGTTGTTCCAACTATGTTTGTTGGTTGTCTTCGTGTCGCTCCATCTGTGTCACCCCTATGTCTTCGTGTCTTATGTTCTAGCCAAGTCTCTACAGCCTCATCTTTATCTTCGTCCCAAGCCAAAGTCTACACATTGTCTTAGCGTCATGCATCAGTCTTCAAAGTCCATACAATGCACTGTAGCATGTTCGAAGCTAAGTCCATACATTGGTTTAAGCTTCCAAGTCTGTACATTGACCTTCAAGCTTTCGAAGTCTATTCATTGGCAGCTGAACTTTGAAGTCTATACATTGGTCTTCACTTCAAGTATGTACAGCCATTGTCTGGCCAAAGTATATACGTTGTGAACCCTCATGTCTGTACAGACTTTGCCTTGTTCAAGTCTATACATCGTCCAGTTCTTTGGCAAGTCTATATCTTGTGAAAGTCCATATATTCTATTGCGTTGCCTTGAAGCCGTTCCAAGTCTATACATCCAGTTGAACGCAAAGTCTTCACATCGCCTCACATCATATGAAGGCTATACGTTGCTAGTGTCCTTCTTGTTTTGTGACCACACTTCGTGTCATTTTCGTCTTCGAGTTGGTTTCAGTCCATGTTATTTTCGTGTCGTCCTCATCTTCGAGTCGTTCGTACGTTCGAGCAACTTAGTACTCGAGTTGTTTTCGTGTGTATTCAAGTCTTTTTTAGTAAAGTGTCGTTTCATCTCGTGCCGTTCTCTTTGCTGTTTGTTATGTCGTGTTGTTTTTGTATTCGTGTCTTCGTGTTACTTTTGTATTCGTGTCTTCGTGTCATTCTTGTGTTTATGTCCTCGTGTTGTTTCTTTCTATCTCCGTCCAGTTTTTTCTCTGATCGCGTGCTTTACTACCATTTTATTCCGTGTTATTTCCTTCTCACCTCGTGCTGTTCTCTTCTGACTTCGTGTCGTTTTCTTTGTAGTGTTAGCTTTATTATTGTGTATCTCGTGTCGTTCTCTTCGTAGTGTTTGTTTTGTTACAGTGATACTTCGTGTCGTTCTCTTTGTAGTGTTAGCCTTATTAGTATGTATCTCGTGTCGTTCTCTTTTTACCTCGTGCTGTTTTAATCTGACCTCGTGTCATTCTCTCTTTATTTCGTACTGTAGTAATCTTGTGTATCTCGTGTCGTTCTCAGTACAGTGCATCTCGTATTGCTATCACATACCTCATGCAGTTTTAGTTTTTGTGGCCCTGAGTTTTAATCGTTTTATTTCTTTGCAGGAGAAGAAGAAAAACAAAAGAAGAAGGTGGTCCGAGGAAGAATATTCCCAGTGACTGGGCTGCACGTGATCCAATGCTAAAGGAACCAATGCTATAAAGGTACGTGGCAAGAAGGTTCTGGATGAAGTGTGGGAGGCACACGCATTCTGCACCTTATCCACCTGCTGCTGCTGCTATATATTGAAGCCTTCGTCCACAGATGAAGGTTGATCGAAAGGGAAAAGCAAAAAGCAGAAGTGCAGAGAGTTCGATCCAGAAAAAGAAGAGAAGAAATTTGAGTGAGAGCAGAAGAGAAAGAGCCTCCCTGAGAAACTAGAGTGTTCCAGTTGAGAGAGAAGAGAGAGCAGAAGAGTGATCAGAAGATGGGTATTGACTTACGGATCAAATCCGAAGTCTGCTACTCTGTTTGAGCTACATTGTTTCCAGTTTCTGAGTTTTGGATTCCTTCTTTCTTGTTTTCATTTTTGTCTATTTTTCTTTCTTGATTGAGAGTTCTCTGTGTTTCCTCCTGGTGTTCAGGGGAAGAGAGAGACGTGTTCTCTCTGGTTCACTTGCAACAGAGGTTGCAGTATTGTTCCCTCTCGAAGAAGAGGTGTTCCCTCTAGGCTTCATAGGAAGAGAGACCTTGGTCTCTGGTTCTAGTGACTGCAGATCACTAGTATTCCCTCCGGTTGGTGGAAGAGGAAATTGTTTCCTATTTCTAGGGACTTGGCGTCCTTAGGGTTCCCTCCGGGTGTGGAGGAAGAGGGGAGAGTGTTCCCCTGTGAAGCTGTGAATCAGCCGTTGTTGCACACTGAGTCTGCTTTGCTAGCAGGTGCTAGTGGAAGCCTCACTTCGATTTGAAGTGAGGGGTGGACGTAGGCAGACTGGAGGTCTGACCGAACCACCTTAAAAACCTCTGAGTACTCGTGTGATTATCTGTGGTGATTGTGTGGTGTGCCTTCTATCCACTCGAGCTATTGTCCGCACTGCGTGTTTGTGGGTTCAACTCCGAGATTGCTTGTTTTAAGTGAACCATTCTTCAGTAAGTTTTTAATCGGTTGAAAATAGTGATCTATTCATCCCCTCCCCTTCTAGATCACTTCATATTTCTTGTATCAGCCCTAGCTGCGGCTCTCTCGGTGGCGTCCCGCACACAAAATCTTTCCGAGCGATTCCAACACGTCTTCCTTGAGCTTCACTCCCACTGAGGTATGTTCTTGATGTGTGAAGGATCATAAATCTATGTGGATAGCCTTCCTCTCTCATTGAACCATCTCGATCTACACCCTCATCAACCGGTTCCTTCGGTCTATGTTTAGATGGCCCCAAAGAGGCGATCTTCTCGAAGCGGAGAGGAGTCTAGTGCGGCCATGGCACGTAGTGGTAGGGAGGCCACCTACGGCAGAGGATCTACGCCTTCGAGCAAGGTCTTGGACAGAAAGGTACTCTGACCTCGAGCAGTCTCATTTGCCAACCATAACTGCCATCTTCCGAGTTTAGTGGATGTTCTTTGTAGTCAGCCAAATTTGGACTTCTTCATGTCTGAACATCTACGCATTTATCCAAATTTGGTGCATCAATTTTGTAGCAACTTAACCATGTCTGGGGAACATCCGATTACTGTGGTAAATGGAAAACGGGTTATACTCTCCACAAAAGTTTTAGGAGGGCATTTAATCTCCCTCGTGAAAGCTTTACATTTGGAGATATTGTGGTTCCTGAAGAAACAGTTTATCAAATGGTGACATCTGAAGAAAAAGGTGAAAATTCTCTTGCTGGGGTAAACGCCAACCATTTTCCTCCCCTACAGCATATATTACACAGGATGATCACTACTATCCTGCTACCGAGAGGAGGAGGCCATGACAAAGTGACAGAGATTCATATGTTCTTATTTTACTGTCTCTTGGGTGGTATTCCAGTTAATTTCCCAGCTATGTCTTTAGCACATGTGTAATAGCATGAAGCACAAAAATAGAACTCTTCCATATGCTGCCGCACTTACTGCTATCTTTGCACACATGGACATAAACCTTTCCAAAGAATCTTCTCAAACCATTAGAGAGGTTGATATATTTACTGTTCATTCCATTTGTCATAATATAGGCTATGAACTACGAGATGGTAACTTGGTCCGAACATTGAAAAGTGCTGCACATGAAATCAGTTCTGAGGAGGAGGATGACGATGATGCGCAGGCCGATGTGCAACAGCCACATATTCCTGTTGAGGAGATACCTTCTGAGGCGGTTCAGCTGCTCATGGACCGTTTGGATACTATTGATGATCATTTAGACAATTATGGGGAGACAATGGAGGCCATGCAACATGCTCTCGCTGATCTGAAGCTATCTCATCAAGAGCACTCTCAGTATGTTACTGATACCTTGGCTAATCAATCCCCCATGCTTGAAGAAGTCTTGGAGTATATTAGGCATCTGCCCAACTCACCAACTTAGGATGATGATTAGACGGCTATGCTCTTGCAGAATGGCACACTTCCTATCCCTTGTGACCCCCTTGTTTTTGATGATGCCAAAGGGGGAGAAATTTTGTACTATATGTGTGCCCTGGCAATCGGCTACTTATACTTTATGTGTGTTGTGTGCTTGCATGCATGTGTGATTTCATCATATTTCTGTTCATTAGCAATGTTGCATTTGAGTTTTGTTGCATTTTAGTTTGCATTTAAGTTGTGTTCAGTTGCATCTCATGCATTGCATCTTGTAATTTGCCCTTGAACTCAGACCTTGTTTACCTTTAACTTGTGTTGTCGGTAAAGTACATTGGAACATGTTTTCGCTTATCAATCTCACATCGTTGGCTGGTCTTGTGTTTCACTTTTATAATGCTTCTTGAGCAGTTCATATGATGCATGAAGAGTTGAACAATGCTTCTTGAGTTTTAATATTAATATGAAGGTTGAAGGTGGAATTCAATGTGAATGCTAAATCATTTTTGAAGTCATATGTTTATGCAAGGCATATAGTATTTTGTCATCATCAAAAAGGGGGAGATTGTTGAACCCCCTCCTTGAGTAAATGCTTAAATGCGATGCTTTTTGATGATGACCAAACACTATATGTATATATATTGTCCTTGAAGTGTTCTAGCATATAAAGTCTTGAAAAGCTCAACATGCTATTGAGATCTTGGAGCAAAGGAGGTTAAAGAACAACCTCAACGGGTAAGCTTCTTAAACTCAAAAATTGCAAGGCTACATCTAATTCACAAGTTATGTCTTTACAGGGCAAGGAACGTGCATAAGCGCTTAAGAAGCTCAAGGACGGTCGGTGAGACCCACTTCAACTCATTGGCTCTTAATCTTGTGGTTTCATGTTCATTATTTTTGATCTCAAGGGTCATATTGGTTTGAGTTTTTTCTAAGCTTAAATGTATTAGGTTTTACTTATTCATGTCTTAACAACATTCCCTCTCTTGTTTTGAAAAACCCAACTTGAAACCCCATGACTTGATCTTGGACTTAGTGACCTTTTAGTCCACCTTTTGGAAGTTCTGGAACAAGGGTCGACCCCTAGGTCCCCTAGTTCTGTCAACTTGGGCCTTTTGATCTCCAGCTGAAAGGGTCGTCCCATTGGGTCGACCCCCAGCCGCAAGGGTCGACCCTGTTAATATGGTTTTTACACCTGGCGGGTTCCCTGATAACACCTACAAGGGTCAACCCCAAGGGTCGACCCCTGAAAACTTATTTCAAAACCCACACGGACAACCCCCGAGGGTTGACCCATTGGCCCCAAAACCTTTAAACCTTCTAAAACCCTCACGAGGGTCGACCCCAAGGGTCGACCCTTTCAGTTACGAACCTTCAGCCGTAATTTTGGACTTCCGTGCTCTTGCACCAAAAGTCTTTCCAACCAGTCCAACTTCCGTAAATCGCTCCAGGTATTGTGGATCTGGTCTCTAGGGTGTCTTTGAACGGATCTAGCTCCTTATATACATCATATTGGGGTATGAAACCCTAAGAGTGAGAATGATCAAAAGGAGCGCTTCTTGTTCTAACCTTTGTGTGTGCAGGTTCGTAGTAGCAGCTCAAGGGCCTTCTTCCACCTTGTTCTGAGCCTAAAAGTGAAGGGAAGAAGCTTGAATCAAGCCTCCATATCATCCCCAACAACAAGCTGCATGGGTTATCAAAGCTGCAACCTCATTTGTACGACAAAGCTTCATTCTTTCTCAAGGATTGATCTTCCTCCTGCAGAAGCATTCAATTACATTCAAGGATGTGAAAGGGGGAGCTTTAACCAGGATAAATCATTCTTCACTCCTTACTCTCAGATTTACTTTGTGTTTACTTGAGCATTTGATGTAAAACTTGATTCAGATCTGTGTGTGGGTTGTTCGTGTTCGGAAACACGAACGTATGTGTGTGTATGTGTGTTTATGGTAGCCTAGATCATGTGCCGCATATGTGTGTTTGTTGTTCTACACAGCATGTGTGTGTGGCTCACTTCATAGTGAAGTCTTGATCCTCACAAGTGAGGGGTGGACATAGGGGACACGACAGTGTACTCGAACCACCTAAAAATTCCGTGTGTCACTTGTGGTTTGTTCTTCCGCATCCATAGTTGAGTGGGCTTCACGGTGAGTTGAGCGTACACCAATTCCATTTTCAAACACCTACCATAATCCACACGCATTCACAAGTGTATCCATGTTCGGGTGAGATCTAGTGCATGTATGCTTAATTTACTTAGTTTCACTTCGAAAGAATTTTAATTGGCCAATCAATTCACCCCTCCCCTCTTGATTGCCGCCTTTCGGAACTCAACAAGTCTCATAGATATTAATTTTCTAATGTGGTGTTTATAATTTGTTTGAAAAGGAATTGGCGCCCCTCTGCAGTGTCTTCATTTAAATGAAGACTCTGCAGAGAGTCTTCAATTCTTTCTTCAGTCTTTGTAATCGGCGCCCCTCTGCAGGGTCTTCATTTAAATGAAGACTCTGCAGAGAGTCTTCAATTTGTAAATGGTGCCCTGGTCAGGGGCGCCCTTCAGTTGGGCTCATGCGTCGCACCAGACAGGTATGTTTGAGATACAAGTTACTATTCACATTTTCAAAGTTTCTCAGAATTAGAAATTAAGGACATGGACAGGTAGAGTAAAATTTCAAGATGTCAGAATCCTACTCATGCATTAATTTTATGCTTTAGTTCCATAGATATTAATTTTCTAAGCGTGAATGATTATTAATTATGAAACTAACTACTGCGATAGTCAAGTATACCAGGGCTATATAATATGCAAGATGGAATGACTACAGTGAAAACCAATATGTCAGGAACTATAATATATAAAATGGAACTAAACTACTGCTAATCATGCTTGTCGACCCTATTTAAGCTACTGGTTAGGCCTGATCTTGAGAAAACCTACCTTTTTGGAGTGATACATGTGGTACAGGAAGTAGAAGGAAGAAGAAATCCAAGCCAAGCACTTCTCAGCAGAGCTTTAGAGAATAAAGTAAGGCATGTTCTCCGTCGCAAAGCTCCAGCAGTAGGACGTAGAATGTCAGAAAAAGACGCCCCTTTCACATCCTCCAAGGAAAGAAGGGAGATATTCCCTTCTGCGGGCAATGGTGATAACGGTAGTAGCCTCTTCCTGTGCTACGGAGGGAACAATTATAGGGAAATTTGGTTACCAACGCAAAGCATTGGTTTATTGCCTTGCGGGTCTGATTGGGGAGCAATATCCTAGATCATTGCTGTCCATGGTCAGAGGATGGTGCTTTGACAGCTAAATAAGGCTGTTCGTGTCTCAAACCTTCCTGTTGGAAATGGGGCCCTTGTGTAGGGGCGCCCATTATTTGGGTAGCCTTGTAAATGGAATTGGCGCCCTTGCATGAGGGTGCCCATTCCTATTGGTTGGGACAAAAGCTGAACCCTTCACATGTTGGTCTTCAATGATATATATATATATACATATAATTGGTTGGTGGGGTCTTTAAGAGATATATATATATATATATATATATATATATATATATATTTATATACAGTTGGTTTGTTTGTGGCCCCTCAAGGGAATTTGTGCCCTTGCATGGGGGCACTATTTAGGTAATTGGCGCCCTTGAAAGGGGGCGCCAATTCCCTTTGTTTTGGAAAAATAAAAACACTTATACGTGCTATCCATGTGCGGGCATTTAAGTGATGTTGGGATTCTTAAATGCAGGTATATTTATATAGTGGCCCTCATAAGGTATAGTTCTTTTTATAAGGCCTTCACGTAGGGTTTATTTATTTAAAATGTTCAATTTCTTTATCATTTTATCGGGGGTGCTACATCCTCCACCCTGTCTGTAATCGCATGGGCACTTCTTCTCCTTTTTCATTAGTCACCACAGTCAGCCCTGATTTCTTCGACACAACTTGAGTCGGGCTAACCTACTTACTATCCAAAATGGGATATATAATCCCGACATCCTGCCACTTTACTACCTCCTTCTTGACCACCACTTTCATGTTTGGATTCAGCCGACACTGCATCTCTTTGCTCGACTTGGCATTGTCCTCTAAGTAAATATAGTGCATACACACATCCAGACTAATACCTTTCAAATCCACCACAGACCAACATCTCGCCCCCCTGTGCTCCTTAAGGACATCAAGAAGTTGAAACTTCTGAGCAGAAGTGAGATTGGAAGCAATAATCACGGGCAGAGTTTGGTCAGGACCTAGATAAGCATACTTCAAAGAATCCGGCAGAGGCTTCAATTCCAGAATGGGCGGTTGATCCAAAGATGGAAGAACAGGTTCGGGTTGCAAAGGAGGGAGTGTCTATATCCTAGAGAAGGGTGCGAAATAGAATAGAAAATCATGCAGTATGCTACCCTCTTCTAGAAATTTCCCCTTAACTTTCGGACTTTCTTCAATCAATTCCTCAAAAATATAAATAACATTACATTCCTCATCATGGTCCGGGTACTGGGATGTGATGGGAATCAACACCGGGCACTAACTTTTTTATTTTAAATTTGTTTTTTTTATTTATATTTATACCCTTGGCGAATTGGGTTTGCAATTGTAAGGCATTATAAGCCAGAGGGTTAGTCTTTAGGAATCTTGGGTTTCTATGTAAATTGCCAGTGGGTCCAGTAGGGTCCCTCACTCTCTTTCCCATTGGTCCACCTAGGTTCATGGGCCCATGTGGGGCTGGTTCAAAGTCCAAGATTAGACTTGGACCAAGGGGGGGACAAGGTGGAAGAAAATTCAAACTTGGACCAAGCAAAGTCCAAGATGGTTCCCCCTTATAATATAGTGTATTCCATGTTGTATTTTTATTTAATTTACTCATTTGACCACATGGGGGAAGAAAATGTTATCCCTAGTTTACCCCTCCCCTCTCTCCCACAAAATTCCCAGCCCCCCACCCCTTGCCATTCTCTATATAAGCCTATGTATAGTGTCATTAGAGTTTTTAATGAAGAATTAAGCATTTTTGTCAAGAGCAAGCCCAAGGGCACCCCTCTCTCTCTCCCACCCCTTGCAGATGGAGTTCTACGAATTTCTTGAGGTGTGAAGTCTCCTCCCCTCCCCTTCTCTAAGTGAGAAGCTCAGCCCCGCCGCCGCCACTGCCATTGAGCTACCGTCGTGCCGCCACCGCCACCGCATCGGAGTTCTGTCCAGATCAGGACAAAAGGTTGAAGCCTGATTTTTTTTCCAAATTAGGAGATTTGATTGAGCTAAAATTTTGAGTGTTTTCTCTTCTTGTTATACCCAGTCTCCATTTTAAATTTTGTGTCAATCAGAAGTCATTTGATATTTTTCCCGTAATTTTTCTTCCATCCCTGATACTCTGCCAATCAACAGATCTGCAAGATAGGAGTCTGTTCTTCTATTTTTCCTGCCACCTTACACGTCTCTTAAAATCCCCAAAAAAATCATACGTGTCTCTCACATACCCCCCTTCCACCATATTATTTCTAGAGTCTAGATCTATTGTTTTCCCATCAGTCAAAATTCATTTTGAGGCGAAACTCAGTCTGTCTCGTGTGTTTGTCAGTCCGAGCCAGCAGAAACCATTAAGGGACAGTCGTTTCCATTTTCAATCCATTCACTTGATGGATCTGAGATAATTATATGTTCTATCCCTCTGAGTCCCCTATCCATCGGTACCTCTTTTGCGTCGATCTGACATCAGATCTGGCCGCAGAAATTCTTCTCGTGGAGGCTCGCAATTCAGATCCGTGGACAGGCCAGCAACTCAGTCCGGAAATTAATTCCTCGGAAAATACGCCGGCGCACACTCGGCCGCCGTCGCTCCCAAAGATCACTCGGCCACCCATCAGCAGCGTCCCAGCAAGCCGCCGTAGCAAGGAGTCGATAAGAAGCCGCCATCCCAGTTGCTGAGTTCCCTTGCTGTACCGAGTTGGAACAGTACCGAGTCGGAACCGAGTCGGACCAGCAGCCCGTCTCCGGCCCAAATTACTGCCCGTCAACCCAAGATCGATCCTCCCGGGCCCCACTTGTAGCCCGTTACCTCCCTACGTGGAGTTGGCAAATGAATTCAATTCTGTATTTTATTTGGTAATTGTCTAAACGGGAGTACGGGTCTTGGCCGGGAACGTCTTCCCCACTCCCGGAGCATGGAGGTAAACTCGCTACTTTCTCTATCGCATTAACTTATTTTGTATTTATTTGTATATGCCGATGCGAGTGATAGGTTAGTAGCTCGATTCAATTTAATCACCACTGCGAGAGAGAGAGCGAAACCCGTCGCGTGACCCGATCCGGGCACACAAGAGAGTTGACTACCCGACTCAATGCCAGTTTCTCAACCGCGCATGATCCCGCATTTCCCTCGCTTAGGGGCGTCCGCGAGGTAGAGTCCCAGGTTCGCGTCCCATCTCGCATCAAATTGGTATCAGAGCGAGTCGAGTCTAGGGTAGTCTTTGTTTAAAAAGAAAAAAAATGTGTCTAAGTCTAGGTGTCGCATTTGCATTACTATAACCGGTATATCAAAAGGTGTTCCCAGAATGATAGGTTACGCCTATCGAGAAGGTAGCACACTTGCGTGAGTGTGATCTTCGGATCAAACTTCCGCCACATATCGGATATGGGTTGAGTCTAAATTTGTATTCGAGTCCGCATTTTACCCTTTTCACCATTTCGAGTCGGGTCTAGGTGTTTTAGTTTACATAAGCTTTTGCATATAACAACAAAAATAAAAAAAATGCCAATGCATGCCCACTCCTAGGGGAACCAATCCCCATCTTTTGCCACTATGTCCAACCCATGCACCCCGAGTAGACCCGTCCAAGGCAACAAGTCTGTGATTGAGTACATTCGGAACTATGATAAGTACCGGTTGGAATATGGAGTTGGAGAGGAGAGCACCACGACTGCCTTTCAGTTCCGAAGAGGTCTGCGGATTCACTCCAGTTTGAATGTCTTTGCCACGACGCGTTCACCTTGGCGCAGTCTTATCTGGTCGCTCTAGAGGTTGAGCCTTTTGAGGCAAGGTTTGATGCCGCCCTTCGGTGAGCATCTACCTCTCAGCAGAGTCCCGACCGGTCGGACAGCCTACCCCGCGGCCTTCCCAACCCCAGTCGGGGAACCCCTCTGCTAGAGCACCATTGCCATCTACGTCTGATCTTTATTCGGAGTCACTTTATTTGGAGCACCCTCAGCCCGAGCCCCCCGTGTTTCTAACGGGACAGCTATTCATCGCCGAGCCACTACTTAGTTGGCTCAAGATCGGCTCGGTCCCTAGTCCGCCTTGCTACCCACCCATGGACCCCACGCTACCATTTGTGCCGGTCAACTCATTCCACACCACATTCCGGTCTAGTGACCATGTTAATACGTTGGATGACCTTATTATGGGATTAGACTCGCAAATGAAGTTGACTTATATGTTGGCCCGAGGCTTTGACCAACCCACAAGTCGTAGCTTCACCCACCCCGCCCTAGGGTCCATTACCTCCGTGTGCACCGTGGGTCGTGTCACCACGGAGGTTCTCTTATTCCTCCCCTTGTCAGTCGAGTCTGACTTCATTCCACTTTTCCCGAGGGAGGAACACTACCTTCCATTTGAGAGCACCGTCCCATCCTCCCTAATGAATGAAGGTGACCACCTACACCTTCACGAACTTCCGACTTGGGACCGTGCCATGAGGGAACCCATATCGAGGGGTTACACTTTCTTTGATCCATTCGATCCCTTTCCTAGTGAACCCATTGACCCACCATATCTGCTCCCCTTTTCCACGAGAGTCCACTACCACACCCCTTCCCCACGAGCCAGTCCACTTACACATAGCCAGGGGCCCGATCCACGGTCATCATATAGGGGTAAGAAAGAAGGTGCATTCGGCACTCCTAGCCCCCCCAAACCTCCCAAACCCAAAGGGCAGCTGCATGCTAGGGACATACAAGGATGTCTAGGAGTTCCACATTCCACCAATCATCGATTGCACCTAGTGTATGCATGGCACACATTCGGATGTCCTGGTCCACCATTACATGTGTATGGGTCAGACTACCAGTAGGTTTGTTTAGGGTCATGTGTAAGTCTTTGTTTCGTATAGTTTGTCTGTTGAGTGCATATGCGTACATCGAGTTGAGTCGTTCTTTTGTATGCTCGTGTTGTCAGTCCCTTTCGAGTGCGAGGCAAGTCGGATCCAATGCGTATGTTATAGACATGCCAGAATTTGGGATCGGCTCTACCATTCTATGTTTCAGATCTAGTCACATAAAGGGACCAAGTGGTGATTCCTAGTGAGTCTTCGAGCCGCCTCCTCCACTTTGAGAGTGACCCCACCCCGGAGTGTCCACCTCTAGCCTCATTCCCACAGCAACGTGAGCATATCGAATCTATACGGGATGAGTAGGTGCCGATTACTTGGAGTGGAGCGCACTCCGTGCTTCCTGATTCGATGACGGATCCGCAGGAGCCACATGAGCAGCCACACCCCTTACTCGACGGGGTCGAGTTCTTCCCACCCGGGGAGAATTGATGGGAATCTACAACGAGCACGAACTTTTTTATTTTACATTTGTGTCCTTTCGTTTGTATTTATACCCTTGGCTAATTGGGTTTACAATTGTAAGACATTTTAAGCCAAAGGGTTAGTCTTTAGGAATCTTGGGTTTCTATCAAAATTGTCAGTGGGTCCAGCAGGGTCCCCCACCCTCTTTCCATTGGTCCACCTAGGTTCTAGGGCCCATGTGGAGCTGGTTCAAAGTCGAAGATTGGACTTGGACCAAGGGGGGGACAAGGTGGAAGAAAATTCAAACTTGGACCAAGCAAAGTCCAAGATGCTTCCCCCTTATAATATAGTTTATTCCATGTTGTATTTTTATTTAATTTGATCATTTGACCACATGGGGGAAGAAATTGCTATCCCTAGTTTACCCCTCCCCTCTCTCCCATGAAATTCCCAGCTCCCACCCCTTGCCATTCTCTATATAAGCCTACGTATAGTGTCATTAGAGTTTTTAATGAAGAATTAAGCATTTTTGCCAAGAGCAAGCCAGCTTCCCCCTTGGTCCAAGTCCAAGAATAAACTATACTCAGAATCGACACCGAGCATGTACTTTTTCTTTTGCATTTATGTCCTTTTAGTTTGTGTTTATATCGTTGGGAAAGTTTGTACGCAAATGTAAGGCTTTATAAGCCAATGAGTCATTCCCATGGATTGTGTGGGTTTTTATGCAATTGTGTAGTAGGTCCAGCTAGGGGGCCCTCAGCCCTTTCCCATTGGTCCATGTCACCTATGTGGGGCTGGTCAACCATCCTAGGTGGCCATCTAGAAGGGTTGAATGCCAATTGACCACATGGGAGACAAGGGGTTAAACTTTTCAAAGGTAGGCTACCTACCCATTCAACCTCTTTACCTTGGTCAAGGGGGTGCCCCTCTCCCCTTACTATTTTATTATTTTTTGTGTGTTATTCACATCCAATCTAGGCCCTCCATTCCCCACCCCTAGATCTAATGGTGTAGATTAGATTTGACACATGACATATAAAAGGTTGTATTTTCCATTTGTTAGCATTAATGAAGAGAAAACTATTGGAAAATCAAGAGTGATTCTTGTGCCCTCCCCTCTCCCCTGGTGTTCATCTCCTCCAACCTCCAATTCTAGAGTGGTTTCTATCTTCTATCCCCTCCCCTCTATCTCCGGTGATCATCTGTGCCGCCGCTGCAGCCGTTCGTGCCGCCTTCGAGCCACCGCGGAGCCATCTTCAAGGTTCTGTTCTGCTGGACAGAGGTGTATTCCACGAATTCCTGCTCTCCACCACGTGAATATCTCAAGCTGAAATTTTGAGGTGTGTTTTTACCTTGCATCCCCACCTCCACCTAAATTTTCACGTCCAAATTCCTTCATTTCGTATTTTTCCATTTTCGTTCATCTTTCTCTCCCAGATCTATCTTGTTTCTGTCTACAGTGACAGCAGCCCTGTGTTTCCCACCTCCTACCATCTTTTTTATTTTTCCAAACCCTCCCAATTTTATTGGAAGCTCTGTCCACCGTCCCCACACTCCATGAATTTTCTTAATTTTTGATCAGCCTTCCAACCATTTTTCAAAAAATCGTGTTCTTCTTCAGCTACAGTACTGTCAGCCAGATTTCAGATCCGACGACCTTCCAGTAAACAAATGATATCAATTTGTAGCCTCCACGAAATCCAGATCCAAAAATATGCCCATTTTCTTGGTTCAAGTTCCTACAACATTGATGAAGAGCCCCGGAGCTGAGTCGGAAGTCCACTAGACGGTCAACGGCAGTTCTCAGACAAGTTCCCTGTAGATCTGAGAGCTCAGGCACTGTATAATAGGAACTTGTAAATTAACTTAAGCCCAGATCCGTGCAGATCCAAGTCCGATCTCCAAGCTTATATTGAAGTACTTGAAGTTAGCTTTCCAACGGCGCCAGTTTCGTGTCGATCCGACATCGGGGCTAATCGCAGCGTCCATTCTCGCCGGAGCGCGCGCCGAAAAATAGAACCAGCAGACCCGTGGCCGATTATTCCGACCGGTGCCGAACGGAGCCGCCCGGCCTCCGGCCAGCGAACCAGCGTGCCGCCAGCCCGGGGAGCGCTTCCCTAAGTGTCCCCACTACAGCGGTGCCACTGGGTCTCACACGGCCCCTCCAGACTGCACGTGGGCCCCACCGTCACTAGTTCGGGTGTTGCCGAATCAACGCGAGAAGCCGCCCGTCAACCCGAATTCGGTCCTCCCGGACCCCATTGTGTAGCCCTTTACCTCCCTGCATGGAGTGGGCAGCGACTTGTATTGCTGTAATATTGTGTAGTATTGTTCCGGGAGTACGAGTTTCGGCCGGGACCGTCTTCCCCATGCCGAGCGCGTGGAGGTATCGTATTCGCTCCTTGCTTGGCATTTTGCTTATTTTCATATATGCTTTATATGCCGCTGCTAGAGAGCATGTTTTAGGACCTAGCTTGCTTTATATTTTCATATCACCGCTACTGCGAGAGAGAGCGTGACCGTCCCGTGACCCGATCCGGGCACACGAGAGAGCCGACCACCCTAGCTCACTGCCGGTTTCTCAACCGTGCACGTCTGACGCTTCCCTCGTTAAGGGACAATCGCGAGCTTGTCGTGTCCGTGGTCTCGTCCCGCATCAATTTGGTATCAGAGCGAGTTGAGTCTAAGGTGTCCAAAAAAAAAGAGTGTCATTTAAGTCTAAGTGTCTAAGTCGGTCTTAGAGTTGCATTTGCATACCATTAATCGGTATATAAAAAGGTGTTGTTCGAACGTTCGGGTACGCCTATCGGGAAGGCCGCACACTTGCGCGAGTGATCTTCGGATCGATTAACTCCGCCACGTACCGAGTCTTGGTGTCTTGTCCTTAGTGTGCATGCATCCGAACCCTGCATAGTCGGTCTAGTGTCTTGTCTAAATGGCCTTGCATACCCATTCCTAGGGATCCATTCCCACCTTTTCGGCACCAATGGCCAACCCATGTCGACCCGTCCAAGGTGATAGGTCCGTGTCCGAGTACATCCGGGACTATGATAAGTACCGGTTGGAATATGGCTTGGGAGAGGAGAGCACCACGACCGCATTTCAGTTCCGGAGAGGTTTGCGGTTTCACTTCCAACTTGAATGTCTTGTCCGCGACGCGTTCTCGCTGGCGCAATCTTATAAGGTCGCTCTAGAGGTCGAGCCATTTGAGTCTCATTTTTCTCGCTCTAGAGGTCGAGCCCTTTGGCAAACATCTACCTCCCAACCGAGTCCCGAACCGATCGGACTACCTAACCCAATTCCTTCACCACCCGAGAGTGCTCCATTGTCACCCTCACCTTCCGATCTTAATTCGGAACCCTCTTATTTGGAGCCACCCAAGCCCCAGCCACCCGTGTTTCTAACGGGTACGCTTTTCATCACCGAGCCGCTTCTTAGTTGGCTCAAGGATGGCTTGGTCCCACATCCCTTCCCATCCATGGACCCCTCCTTACCTTTAGTGCCGGTCAACTCATTCCATACCACATTTTGATCTAGTCACCATGTTGACATGTTGGACGATCTTGTTATGGGACTAGACACGCAATGGAAGTTGACACATATGTTGGCCCGAGACTTCGACCAACCCACGAGTCGTAGCTTCACCCATCCGGCCTTCGGGTCCATTACCTCCAAGTGCACCGTGGGTTGTATCACCACGGAGGTTCTTCTACTTCTCCTGCTACCGGATGAGCCTGACTTCATGACTTTGCTTCCGAGGGAGGAGTCATATTTCCTATACACGGTCCCATCTACCATGACGGAGGAAGGTGACCACCCGCACCTTCAAGAATTTCACGATTGGGGCCATGTCATGTTGGAACCCACCATAAGGGGTCCTACCTTCTTTGATCCATTTGACCCCTTCCTTAGTGGATCCCTAGACCCTTCATATTCCCTTCACTTCTTCGGGGAAGTCCAGCTTCATACCCCTTTCCTACGGGTCGGGTCCTCCATACCCACCAAACCCATACTCGATACACCCACACCCGGCTCTTCCACATCCGGGTCTTCTAGCTCTCTCAAGTTCCCCAAATCCAAAGGGCCGTCCATGCATGACTGGGTCATACTTGGACATTTAGGTGTACCCCATGCCACCCATCTCCGGTTACGTCAAATGCATGTATGGCACATATTCGGGTGTCCTGGTCCGCCGTCATCCATGTACGGGTCTGACTAACAGTAGTTTTGTCTAGAGTCATGCATGAGTCCGTTTCTTATTTGTGTTGTTTGCATATGTGTGTTAGTGTTTGGTGAGTCTGCATGTGTCTTGTGCAAGCTCGTTGTCGTTCTCTTATGCGTAAGAGGCAAGTGGACTCATTCGATGAGTATGGGATCGGTTCCACATATATACCCGGATCAGTCATCTATAGGGACTCAGCGGTGATTCCTAGTGCGTCTTTGAGCCTGCTCCCTTCCCTTTTGAGAGTGCCCCACCCGGAGTGTCCACCTCTAGCCCATAGCAGTTCGCGCATATCGAGTATATATGGAATGAGCAGGTGACGATCACTTGGAGTGAAGCGTACCCGCGTTACTTGGCACGGTGACGGATCCGTCGGAATACTCGAGCATCCCTACCCCTACTCGACGGGGTCGAGTTCCTCCCACCCGGGGAGAGTTGATGGGAATTGACATCGAGCATGTACTTTTTCTTTTGCATTTATGTCCTTTTAGTTTGTGTTTATATCCTTGGGAAATTATGTACGCAAATGTAAGGCTTTATAAGCCAATGAGTCATTCCCATGGATTGTGTGGGTTTTATGCAATTGTGTAGTAGGTCCAGCTAGAGGGCCCTCAGCCCTTTCCCATTGGTCCATGTCACCTATGTGGGGCTGGTCAACCATCCTAGGTGGCCATCTAGAAGGGTTGAATGTCAATTGACCACATGGGAGACAAGGGGTTAAACTTTTCAAAGGTAGGCTACCTACCCATTCAACCTCTTTACCTTGGTCAAGGGGGCGCCCCTCTCCCCTTACTATTTTATTATTTTTTGTGTGTTATTCACATCCAATGTAGGCCCTCCATTCCCCACCCCTAGATCTAATGGTGTAGATTAGATTTGACACATGGCATATAAAAGGTTGTATTTTCCATTTGTTAGCATTAATGAAGAGAAAATTATTGGAAAATCAAGAGTGATTCTTGTGCCCTCCCCTCTCCCCTGGTGTTCATCTCCTCCAACCTCCAATTCTAGAGTGGTTTCTATCTTCTATCCCCTCCCCTCTATCTCCGGTGATCATCTGTGCCGCCGCCGCCGCCGTTCGTGCCACCTTCGAGCCGCCGCGGAGCCATCTTCATGGTTCTGTCCTACTGGACAGAGGTGTAGTCCACGAATTCCTGCTCTCCACCACGTGAATATCTCAAGCTGAAATTTTGAGGGTGTGTTCTTACCTTGAATCCCACCTCCACCTATATTTTCACGTCCAAATTCCTTCCTTTCGTATTTTTCCATTTTTGTTCATCTTTCTCTCCCATATCTGTCTTGTTTCTGTCTACTGTGACAGCAGCCTTGTGTTTCCCACCTCCGATCATCTTTTTGATTTTTCCAAACCCTCCCAATTTTACTGGAAGCTCTATCTATCGTCCCCTCACTCCCTGAATTTTCTTAATTTTTGATCAGCCTTCCAACCATTTTTCAAAAAAATCGTGTTCTTCTTCAGCTACAGTACTGTCAGCCAGATTCCAGATCCGGCCACCTTCCAGTAAACAAATCATATCAATTTATAGCCTCCACCAAATCCAGATCCAAAAATATGCCCATTTTCTTGGTTCAAGTTCCTACAACATTGATGAAGAGCCCCGGAGCTGAGTCGGAAGTCCACTAGACGGTCAACGGCAGTTCTCAGACAAGTTCCCTGTAGATCTGAGAGCTCAGGCACTGTATAATAGGAACTTGTAAATTAACTTAAGCCCAGATCCGTGCAGATCCAAGTCCGATCTCCAAGCTTATATTGAAGTACTTGAAGTTAGCTTTCCAACGGCGCCAGTTTCGTGTCGATCCGACATCGGGGCTAATCGCAGCGTCCATTCTCGCCGGAGCGCACGCCGAAAAATAGAACCAGCAGACCCGTGGCCGATTATTCCGACCGGTGCCGAATGGAGCCACCCGGCCTCCGGCCGGCGAACCAGCATGCCACCAGCCCGGGGAGCGCTTCCCTAAGTGTCCGCACTACAGCGGTGCCACCGGGTCCCACACGGCCCCTCCGGACAGCACGTGGGCCCCACCGTCACTAGTTCGGGTGTTGCCGAATCAACGCGAGAAGCCGCCCGTCAACCCGAATTCGGTCCTCCCGGACCCCATTGTGTAGCCCTTTACCTCCCTGCGTGGAGTGGGCAGCGACTTGTATTGCGGTAATATTGTGTAGTATTGTTCGGGGAGTACGAGTTTCGGCCGGGACCGTCTTCCCCACGCCGGGCGCGTGGAGGTATCGTATTCGCTCCTTGCTTGGCATTTCACTTATTTTCATATATGCTTTATATGCCGCTGCTGGAGAGCATGTTTTAGGACCTAGCTTGCTTTATATTTTCATATCACCGCTGCTGCGAGAGAGAGCGTGACCGTCCCGTGACCCGATTCGGGCACACGAGAGAGCCGACCACCCTAGCTCACTGCCGGTTTCTCAACCGTGCACGTCCAACGCTTCCCTCATTAAGGGACAATCGCGAGCTTATCGTGTCCGTGGTCTCGTCCCGCATCAGTCCCCTATCCATCGATACCTCTTTTGCGTCGATCTGACATCAGATCTGGCCGCAGAAATTCTTCTCGTGGAGGCGCGCAGTTCAGATCCGTGGACAGACCAGTAACTCAGTCCGAGAATTAATTCCTCGGAAAATATGTTGGCGCACACTCGATCGCTGCCTCTCCCGGAGATCACTCGGCCACCCATCAGCAGCGTCCTAGCAAGCCACCGCAGTAGGGAGTCGACCGGAAGCCACCGTCCCAGTTGCTGAGTTCCTCTTGCAGTATGGAGTCGGAACAGTACCGAGTCAGAACCGAGTGGGACCAACAGCCCATCTCCGGCCCAAATTGCTGCCCGTCAACCCAAGATTGGTCCTCCCAGCCCCACTTGTAGCCCGTTACCTCTTTATGTGGAGTGGGTGAAAGAATTCAATTTTGTAATTTATTTGGTAATTGTCTAACCGGGAGTATGGGTCTTGGCTGGGAACATCTTCCCCACTCCCGGAGCGTGGAGGTAAACTCGCCACTCTCTCTATCGTATTTGCTTATTTCGTATTTATTTGTATATGCCGCTGTGAGTGATAGGTTACTAGCTCAATTCAATTTAATCACCACTGTGAGAGAGAGAGCGAAACCCATCCCGTGACCCGATTCGGGCACACAAGAGAGTTGACTACCCGACTCAATGCCAGTTTCTCAACCGCGCACGATCCCACGTTTCCCTCGCTTAGGG
This sequence comes from Amorphophallus konjac, assembly GCA_022559845.1. NCBI lineage: Eukaryota > Viridiplantae > Streptophyta > Magnoliopsida > Alismatales > Araceae > Amorphophallus > Amorphophallus konjac. The sequence goes on along the minus strand of CM040120.1, from coordinate 205,034,351 downwards.
GTGTCAGCGAGCTAGAGTCCCAGGTTCGCGTCGCGTCCCGCATCAAATTGGTATCAGAGCGAGTCGATTCTAGGGTAGTCTTTGTTTAAAAACAAAAAAAGAGTCTAAGTCTAGGTGTCGCATTTGTATTCTTATAACCGGTATATCAAAAGGTGTTCCCGGAATGATAGGTTACGCCTATCGGGAAGGTAGCACACTTGCGTGAGTGTGATCTTCGATCAAACCCCCGCCATGAATCGGATATGGGTTGAGTATAGGTTTGTATTCGAGTCCGCATTTTACCCTTTTCACCATTTCGAGTCGGGTCTAGGTGTTTTAGTTTACATAAGCTTTTGCATATAACAACAAAAACAAAAAAATGCCAATGCATGCCCACTCCTAGGGGAACCAATCCCCATCTTTTGCCATTATGGCCAACCCATGCACCCCGAGTAGACCCATCCAAGGCAACAAGTCCGTGATTGAGTACATTCGGGACTATGATAAGTACCAGTTGGAATATGGAGTTGGAGAGGAGAGCACCACGACTGCCTTTCAGTTCCGGAGAGGTTTGCGACTTGAATCCAGTTTCAATGTCTTTGCCGTGACGCGTTCACTCTGGCGTAGTCTTATCTGGTCGCTCTAGAGGTTGAGCCTTTTGAGGCAAGGTTTGATGCCACCCTTCGGCAAGCATCTACCTCTCAGCTGAGTCCCGAGCCGGTCGGATAGCCTACCCCACGGCCTTCCCCACCCCAGTCGGGGAACCCCTCCCCTAGAGCTCCATTGCCATCTACGTCTGATCTTTATTCGAAGTCACCTCATTTAGAGCCCCCTCAGCCCGAGCCCCCCGTGTTTCTAATGGGACAGCTATTCATCGCCGAGCCACTACTTAGTTGGCTCAAGATCGGCTCGGTCCCTAGCCCGCCTTGCTACCCACCCATGGACCCCACGCTACCATTAGTGCCGGTCAACTCATTCCATACCACGTTCCGGTCTAGTCACAATGTTAATATGTTGGATGACCTTATTATGGGATTAGACTGGCAAATGAAGTTGACTTATATGTTGGCCCGAGACTTCGACCAACACACAAGTCGTAGCTTCACTCACCCCGCCTTAGGGTCCATTACCTCCGTGTGCACCGTGGGTCATGTCACCATGGAGGTTCTCATATTCCTCCCCTTATCGACCGAGTATGACTTCATTCCACTTTTCTCGAGGGAGGAACACTACCTTCCATTTGAGAGCACCATCCCATCCTCCTTAATGAATGAAGGTGACCACCTACACCTTCACGGACTTCCGACTTGGGACCGTGCCATGAGGGAACCCATATCGAGGGGTTACACTTTCCTTGATCCATTCGATCCCTTTCCTAGTGAACCCATTGACCCACCATATCTGCTCCCCTTTTCCACGAGAGTCCACTACCACACCCCTTCCCCACGAGCCAGTCCACTTACACATAGCCAGGGGCCCGATCCACGGTCATCATATAGGGGTAATAAAGAAGGTGCATTCGGCACTCCTAGCCCCCCCAAACCTCCCAAACCCAAAGGGCAGCTGCATGCTAGGGACATACAAGGATGTCTAGGAGTTCCACATTCCACCAATCATCGATTGCACCTAGTGTATGCATGGCACACATTCAGATGTCCTGGTCCACCATTACATGTGTATGAGTCAGACTACCAGTGGGTTTGTTTAGGGTCATGTGTGAGTCTTTGTTTCGTATAGTTTGTCTATTGAGTGCATATGCGTATATCGAGTTGGGTCGTTCTTTTGTACGCTCGCGTTGTCAGTCCCTTTCGAGTGCGAGGCAAGTCGGATCCAATGCGTATGTTGTAGACATGTCGGAATTTGGGATCGGCTCTACCATTCTATGTTTCGGATCTAGTCACATAAAGGGACCCAGTGGTGATTCCTAGTGAGTCTTCGATCCGCCTCCTCCCCTTTGAGAGTGACCCCAGCCCGGATTGTCCACTTCTAACTTCATTCCCATAGCAGCGTGAGCATATCAAATCTATACGCGATGAGTAGGTGCCAATTACTTGGAGTGGTGCGTACTCCGCACTTCCTGGTTTAATGACGGATCCGCAGGAGCCACACGAGCAGCCGCACCCCTTACTCGGCGGGGTCAAGTTCTTCCCACCTGGGGAGAATTGATGAGAATCAACACCAGACACTAACTTTTTTATTTTACATTTGTGTCCTTTTATTTGTATTTATACCCTTGGCTAATTGGGTTTGGAATTGTAAGGCATTATAAGCCAAAGTGTTAGTTTTTACGAATCTTGGGTTTCTATGTAAATTGCCAGTGGGTCCAGTAGGGTCCCCCACCCTCTTTCCCATTGGTCCACCAAGGTTCTAGGGCCCATGTGGGGCTGGTTGAAAGTCCAAGATTGGACGTGGACCAAGGGGGGGACAAGGTGGAAGAAAATTTAAACTTGGACCAAGCAAAGTCCAAGATGCTTCCCCCTTATAATATAGTTTATTCCATGTTATATTTTTATTTAATTTGGTCATTTGACCACATGGGGGAAGAAATTGCTATCCCTAGTTTACCCCTCCCCTCTCTCCCACGAAATTCCCTGCCCCCCACCCCTTGCCATTCTCTATATAAGCCTATGTATAGTGTCATTAGAGTTTTTAATGAAGAATTAAGTATTTTTGCCAAGAGTAAGCCCAAGGGCACCCCTCTCTCTCTCCCACCCCCTTGCAAATTGAGTTCTACAAATTTTTGAGGTATGAAGCCTCCTCCCCTCCCCCTCACTAAGTGAGAAGCTCAGTCCCGCCGCCGCCGCCGCCATCGAGCCGCCGTCGCGCCGCCACCGCCACCGTGTCAGAGTTCTATCTAGATCAGGACAGAAGGTTGAAGCCCAATTTTTATCTCCAAATCAGGACATCTGATCAAGCTGCAATTTTGAGTGTTTTCTCTCATTGTTATCTCCAGTCTCCATGTAAAATTTCGGGTCAATCAGAGGTCATTTGGTATTTTCCCATAATTTTACTTCCATCCCTGATAGTCTGCCAATCAACAGATCAGTAGGATAGGAGCATTTTCTTATATTTTTCCCGCCACCTTATACAACTCTTAAAATCCCCAAAAAATCATACGTGGTTCTCACATACCCCCCCTTAGACCGTAATGTTTCTGGAGTCTAGATCTTTTGTTTTCCCATCGGTCAAAATTCATTTTTATGGAAAACTCAGTTTGTCCTGTGCGTCTGCCAGTCCGAGCCAGCAGAAACCTTTGAGGGACAGTTGTTTTCATTTTCAATCCATTCACTTGATGGGTCTGAGATAATTATATGTTGTATCCCTCTGAGTCCCCTATCCATCGGTACCTCTTTTGCGTCGATCTGACATCAGATCTGGCCGTAGAAATTCTTGTCGTGGAGGTGCGCAGTTCAGATCCGTGGACACGCCAGCAACTCAGTCCGGGAATTAATTCCTCAGAAAATACGCCGGCGCACACTCGGCCGTCGCCGCTCCCAGAGATCACTTGGCCACCCATCAGCAATGTCTCAGGAAGCCGCCGCAGCAAGGAGTCGACCGGAATCCGCCGTCCCAGTTGCTGAGTTCCCTTGCTATACCGAGTTGGAACAGTACCAAGTCGGAATCGAGTCAGACCAGCAGCCCGTCTCCGGCCCAAATTGCTGCCCGTCAACCCAAGATCGGTCCCCCGGGCCCCACTTCTAGCCCGTTACCTACCTGCGTGGAGTGGGCAAAAGAATGCAATTCTGTAATTTATATGGTAATTGTCTAACCGGGAGTACAGGTCTTGGCCAGGAACGTCTTCCCCACGCCCGGAGCGTGGAGGTAAACTCGCAACTCTCTCTATCGCATTTGCTTATTTCATATTTTTTTGTATATGCCGCTGCGAGTGATAGGTTACTATCTCGATTTAATTTAATCACCGCTGCGAGAGAGAGAGCGAAACCCGTCCCGTGACCCGATCCGGGCACACAAGAGAGTTGACTACCCGACTCAATGCTGGTTTCTCAACCGCGTACGATCCCGCGTTTCCCTCGCTTAGGGGCGTCCGCGATCTAGAGTCCCAGGTTCACGTCCCGTCCCGCATCAGGATGCCTTGAACACATTTAAAGAAACCTTCTCACCTCCTAAAGAAATGTCCATCATTCCCGTGGCACAGTTTATATTGGCCTTCGCCATAGCTAGAAATGAACGTCCCAAAATAATTGGAGTGTGCTTTAATTCCTGGGACGAGGCCATATCCAAAATAAGAAAATCCACCGGGAAATAGCATTCATGCACTTTCACAATCACATCCTCCAATAGACCCCTCGGAGTCTTCACGGACCGGTCCGCTAGTTGAAGGATTGTAGATGTGGGCTTCAACTCTCCCAGATCAAATTACTCATATATAAAGGTGGGCAACAAATTTACACTGGCTCCAAGGTCCAGCAATGCTTTATCAAATGTAACTCCACCTATATCACATGAAATTAGAGGAGCTCCGGGGTCCTTCAACTTCTTAGATAAATGGTTCATCGCGACAACACTGACATCTTTAGATAGGCGGATCTTCAAAGTTATCACCTTGGGTTCCCTTTTTGGAGTGCACATCTCTTTAAGCAACTTTGTGTATGCCGGCACATGCTTAATTGCATCCAAAAGTGGAATATTGATATTCACCTCTTTAAACAATTCACTAATTCCTCTTGTTGAACTGGCTTTTTCTTTTGAGCTTTCGACTTTACAGCATCGGGAAAGGGGATCTTAGGAACATACTCTTGGGGACCTTCTTCATCAACCTTTGCTTCACCTTTATCCAACTTGTTTTCTCCCCCCTCCGACTTCTTTTTCTCATGCACAATCACCGACTCCTCATCCGCATTTTCACTTTCTTCTTGGACCTCTTGGGCCGAGCTACTTCCAACTCCCCTAGCCTTATATGGGTCATCTAAAATCTTCCCACTTCTAAGGGTAGATATAGCCTTGGCATTCTCAAATTGAGGGCCCATAGGAGGAGGAGGCTGAGGTTGGGTTGGTTGAGGAAGAAGAGGGGCTCTTTGGAGAAAGCCCAGAGGTTGGTTCTTCGGATTAGCCACAGGTTGGCTAGGAAGCTGACCTACTTCTCTCCTCATATTATTCGCGGTAATTTGCCCTATTTGATTCTCCAACTTAGCAATAGATTAATGTTGAGTAAGGATAAGTTATTGGAGTTGTTCAAATTTATCATCGAAAGTTGGCTGAGGGGGTTGAGGAGGAGGAGGTTGATAAGGAGCATGAGGTTGAACGCGGTGTACAGGATATTGATGAAACTGGCCCTGATATGATTGAGCTTGGCAATACGATGCCTGAGCTTGATGGAATGGAGGTTGAGATTGTTGATGTTGAACTTGTTAAAAAGGAGATTGATAATGTTGGTGAGATTGAACTGGAGCTTGGAAAGATTGTTTCTAAAATGAGGGATTTGGTTGCATAGGTGGACCTTGTTGAGATTTCTAAGAAAAAATGGGATGGTTTCTCCAACCTGGATTGTATGTGTTAGAATAAGGATCATAAGCAAGTTTGGACACACCCTGAGCAGCAAATATCTGTTCTTGGATGAATGGGAGAAGCTGGGCCGTCGTAGGGCAATCAGTGACAGCATGGTTTGGGCTAGAACAAAGAGCACAAATTTCTTCATGGGTGGGAGCTGAGAACGGTTGAGGTTGAGGAGCAAAAGAAAAAGAAGGTTCTTGCCTAGATAACAACTGATCTAATTTCTGTGTTACCAAATCAACATTTTCCATCTTCTGCACCAACAAATCTATTTTATTGAATTTCTGAGTTATGACATTGATATCTATTTTATTCTCAAAATCCCCATAGTTCTTAACTTCATATAGCCCTGACCTCTTAGATGTCCCAATCATTCTTTCATATGATGACAATGCGGCATGACTAATGGAATTTTCACTAAGCATTTCAAATAAATCATAGGCCTCTTCCTCACTTTTACTCATAAATGCTCCCCCACATAAAGCATCCACCATGTGTCCATAATTTTCTGTCAAACCCTCATAGAATGCCTGAACAATTTGCCATCTTGATAATCCATGGTGCAGACATTTTCTTAGCAAATCTTTCAATCTATCCCACGTCTCATGAATTTGCTCTTCAGGGTTTTGTGTGAATCCAATAATGGCTCTCCTCATGGTATTGGTTCGTCCTATAGGATGAAATTTCTTCAAAAATTCCTTTTGTATTTTCGCCAATGTATCTATGGATCTACCCAAGGCACCTAACCAATATTTAGCCTTATCTTTGAGTGAGAAAGGAAAGAGTGTCAACTTAAGAGCATCATCTGAAAAGTTTTGGATTTTCACAGTTGAGCATATCTGGTGGGATTCATCAAGATGTTTATAAGGGTCTTCATTATTATTGACATAAAAGGATGACAACATTTGAATGGTACTTGATTTGATCTCATACTGAACCGCCTGGTTCTGAGGTGCTTGGATATAGAAGGACGGTTGGTATTGATTAGGCATGAAATAATCCTTCATCTGTTTGGGGACTTGTTGCACTTGTTGATTTTGGTTCTCCATGAGGCTAGGTTATGGATGATTTATAGAATGCACTAACCTCTCAATCTCACTAATAGGCCCTAACAAGTGTGGGTGTAGGGATCTCCTACCTTGCATGCAATGCAAAAGGGCTCAAAGAGAAATTATTTGTTTTTGGATTTTTGATTTTTTTTTCAAAAATAATGCAAATGTAACTACAATTATATCAATTATGTATGCAAAAATGAGGATTTTTTATGTAAATGAGTTTGGAAAATAGTGCAATGAATCAAACACTATATGAATGTAAAATGATGATGTTTTTATTTTTTTAAGGGAAAAGAAGGGTTGAGACTCACTACTAAATTGGTCAATCGGCCAGGTAAGCGGTGGAGTTGTGGGAGGCTCCCCCTACTTTCGTACGGGCCTAATTAAATAACCACAATCTCACTTGGGCGTTTGCCACAAAACCTCTAGCCTTATACACCAATTTTTCAAAATAGTAATAAATTCCAACACTCTTCTTTTTATCTGAAATCTTCTAAGCATAATTTACCTTCAAGGGACTTCTTGGTATAATCGACCTGACGTCCGCAAGAGAATCCACAGGTGCGAGGACTCATGGAGGTCTTAGAAAAAGAATTTTCAATCCAAAGAGACGGAATGCTCAATACAGGGTCTTTTCAATTCTAAGAAGCGTGTAAGGAACCTAACTTACCCTTGAGAAGGGGAAAGAGAAGAGAAGAGAAAGATTTTTTTTTAAATGAAGATATAATTAAATAAGCAATCAACTAAACTATGCAATGCATGAAAGAGATGTAACTAAGATGAAAACATGATGATATTTTTTTCTGTTTTTTGTTTTCTATTTTTTCCAGAGAGTTATTTTTCAATTTTTTTCTTTTTTTCAAAAAAAGAGATAGATAAAGGATAAATACCAACTAAAAATATCAATCAACATGCAAAACTACTGCAAATTAAGACCTACAATCATCATTTTGGAGTTTTCTAGTGTTGTGATTTTTTTGAATTTTTATAGATTTTTATGGATTTTTTTATTTTTAATGCTTTTTTCAGAATTTTTCAAAACATGACATTTTCCTACTTTTACTGACCTTTTAGCGACGCTTGAATTTCTTGGATTTCTGATTTTCTGTTTTTTGCTACAGTTCAGGCTTTCAGCAACGCTTTCTGTGACAATTTATTTTCAGAGATTTCATGTCCGAATTTTTTATGGATTTTCTGATTTTTTGATTTTTCTTACAAAATAAAAATAGAAAAATTAGTATTCACATATATACATCAAACACAAGAAATTCCAACCATTAAAAATAATTTCTTCTCCGGCAATAGTGCCAAAAATTGATATGCACAAAACCCGTCGTTGAAAAGTCGTGCCACAATTTAAATTAACCGAACTCACTCACTTCAAAAATTTAAATAAGAGTAAAGTGGTAAGAACGAGTCGATCCCACGGAGAAGAAATATTTTCAATTAAGCATGAGATGAAAAATTCTTATATTTGAGAGATCCAAATTTTGAGTGAGATTAAACTAATGAAAAGGAAAATTGCATAAAAATAAACATATCTAAAGAATATGAGAGGGTGAAAGAAGAGAAATTAGAAGGAGATAGAAAGAGAAGAACACAATTGCACAAAAGAGTGAATTTTTATTACTAAGAGAGGTGACAAGTACAACTCTATGAAAAATAAAAATACAACTTGTAAATAAGAGAAAAAGGAGAAATAAGAGCCATAAAATTTGGATGAAGAACGCTACCGACTCCTTGCCAAACCTTTGAGTGAACCGTCCCGCTTTGGAAGTAGACGCCGTCGAGAGGACCAAAGGAAGAAGATCTGCCTTGGGATGTGGGAAGAAATATGGAAGAGAGAAATAAATAGAGGAAGAAAAGAGAAAAAGACTTAAAAAAATTAGTGTGAAAGCATGTGTGTGCGTGTGTATTTTGAAGATAGTGAAGAGAGAGAGAGAGAGAGATGAAAGGTGAGGAGAGAGGGTGCGGTGGAGAAAAATAAGAAAACACAGTAAAAATATATTGAAAATAAAGGGAGATTAGAAGAAGAATAACTTTAAAACTAGAGAGATTTAGAAGAAGTGGAAGAAGAGAAAGTTGAATATCTAGATGAGATGAAGAAGATTGATGAAGAACGCAGAGAGAGAAAACATGAGGAAGATAGTGAAAAATAAGGAAGAACAAAAGGTGATTGCACGGATGAACAGTAAAAAGCCTAAAAATTGAACTTTGAAAAATGATGAGTAACTTCAAAACGAGGAAGAATTGGAGGAAGATAAAGAAGAAGAAAATCTAGATCTATAAAACATGAAGAACTTTTATGAAGAAACTGTGATGAAAACATGAGCATAAGAGGAAGAAAAATGAGGAAGAACATAGTTTTATAAAAATGGGTGAACAGTAAAAATATAGAACTGAGCTTTGAATGAACTAAGAATATCTTAAAAAGTGGAGAGAATTAGAAGAAGAGTAAGAAGAAGAAATTACATATAACTTAAAAATGAAGAACTTTTTAGAAGAAAGTAATATAAAAAAATAATCAGAAGAGCATGAAAATTACGCTAGAAGAAAGGCTAACTCGTTCCACGGTGGCTCTCGGGTGGGCTTTTATAATGCACAGGGAAGTTTCACGATCGCGCTCTTGTAGATTAGCACAAAATCTAAAATTGCATCGTAAATTAGTTGCACCAGTTAGGTCTCTTGCCATGGATAGATATTCCCTGATCAAAATATGGAAGGATAACATCGATCGGTGGCTAGATTGCTTCAAAGAGACATTCCCGTTTTTACTTCAAACGCTTGTGAAAATAGCGACTAGAGCAGTGGGCGCAAATTAAAATAGCGTCCAGTCAAGCGGTCGCCCAAATCCGTATTTCCTCTTGTTGACATTTTTCTTTTTTTAATAAATCCAGGAAATGGTGACTGTATGGATGGACGCTAATTCTTTTTTTTCTATTTTTCTTTGATTTTCTATGATTTTTCGCATAAATGAATGAGCGTCCGTTCCCACAGTCGCTTATTCTTTTCCAAAGAAATTGCGCCTGCTTCAACGGTCACCAATTCCTGTTATTTTCTAGCTTTTCTTCTTTTTTCTATTTTCATCAAATGAAATGGCGTCCATTTGTGCAATCGCTAATTCTTCTTTTTCTTTTTTTCCTTTTCTTTTTCTTTTTTTCCAAAATAAATGAGCACCCGTGTGATCAGTCGCTAATTCTTTTTTTTTCGTTAAAAATCTTCAAAAATGACGTCTGACCATATGGTCTATATTTTCTAAAAATTCAGAAAATACAAATAATCAACATATTATATCTAAAAATGGTTTTCAAATAATTGTACAAATTCTTGAATATTTCTCACATGGTGATTTTGGCTAAAAACATGGTAAAATACGTGCAGACTCAAATAATGTGTAAGAATGAGATTTGTTCATGTTAATGCACAACTATGCTCATTATATGCTCAAGAATGATGAATGTGATGCAACTTATGATATAAATTGTAGCACTTATCACTTGCATGGCCCGGAATGGGTATTACTTGCTTGATATTATGATAGCCAATTCACGTGACATGACTTGTTATGTTTACATGCTTGACCATCTTGATACATTCTATGTGAATATCTTAAAATCCTACTAGTTCGTTAACTCTTGATACTCTACTCTCTCTTGCCATCGTTATGCGTAAATACATGGCTAGACTTGCATTCATGCAACATGTAATTACCTAAAGCAATGCTTGTACTTGAGATATAATTCCTACTGAGCGTTCGCTCACCTAGTATTTTTCCCTACTTTTCAGGTAACTCCGATGACGAGATTCAATCTGATAGGATCGAGAACGAGTAAAGAGCATAGAGCCATTCAATCATAGAAGCATCTAGATATCCGTGTCTTTTTTCTACTTTCTTGAGTCAATCATTGTAATATTCTTTTATTGAGTCAAGGTTGTCCTTTAGTACTCTTTTATTGGGATTATGCAATAGAATTACCTTGATGGTTATTATGAATAAAGGATTTGGTTTATCTCTACTTTTTTGCGCTCTATCTGTGTGTCGAATACACTTATGCTCTGATTGACAAGATCGATATAACTCGTCACGCATACCAGGTTCCTTTTACGCTCGGGGCGTGATAGTTTTCATGGTATCAGAGCCTAGGATATTCAATTCCTAGAAAACCAAGTCCAAGGATAGGTTTATACCTTTACCCTGGTGAGAGGGTAGAGCCATGGGTTAAGTTAAAGTAGGAACTTAGACCCTTGGTTAATCATATATTAATATAGTTATTAAAAATCTTGAAGGACCATGGCCGTCGAACGTGCCCAGTGGCGTGATATGCAACGCACTGTTCAGGGTCTTACTCAGGCGCTACAACAAGTGGCGCATAGAGGAGCCAACCGTGGAGCAGGAGATCTCCACCGAAGTTTCCGTAACATGAACCCACCCAAGTTCATTGGCTCGACCGACCCCGATGATGCCGAGCACTGGATCAGGGAGTTCGAACATATATTCTGTGTCATGCAATGCACGGATGAAGAAAAGGTCTTGCTAGCGACTTTTCAACTAGAGCAGGATGCTCATTTTTGGTGGGAGTCAGTAGAAGCTACCTTGCCCCTGGAACAAGTCACGTGGGGTGAGTTTGTTGACTATTTCAATAATAAATATTTTTCAGACCGTATCCAAGAGAAGAAGGCTGCGGAGTTCGCCGCATTGAAGCAGAGGACATTATCTGTGGCTGATTATGAGGCCCAATTTTCCCATCTGTCGAGGTATGCACCCCACTTGGTGTGTACCGAGAAAATGAAGGCAAGAAGATTTCTTAATGGGCTTCGACCCCAATACATCACCCAGCTAGCGCCAATGGACATTAAGGTCTATTCGGAGATGATAATGCATGCCCAGCTGTTAGAAGACGCCACGGAGTTGTCCGATAGGATCCATGGAAAGGATAAGAAGGAGCATGTTACCAGCTCCGGCACTTTCAAGCCAACCTTCAATAAGAAGAGGTCAAGCAACGGAGGAGATTCCTCCCAAGAGAATAAATTCAAGAAGAACAAGCCCTTCTCCATCACTACTGCACCTTCCAAGGAGGTGTGCAAACATTGTGACAAGGCTGGCAACAAGGCCGAGGAATGGTGGAGAAGATTAGGAGCTTGTCTCCATTGCGGAAGCCGTGATCATCAGATTCCCGACTACCCCTTGCTTAATGTTCAACTCGGACGAGAAGTGCCCGATGAAGAAGCAAGCACGTCTCCAAGCTCTTCAGGAGGCAGAGCAAGATGAAGGCGGGCTGGTGGAAAGTACATTAAAGATTTGTTCCAAGTCTACTCGTGTCTTGTTTGATATCGACACATCATATTCTTTTGTTTCCAAGAAGTTTGCTGATCTATTAACTATGGAATCGGAATGGATAGATTTAATTATTTCAACTCCTCTCAGAAACGAATCCGAGATCACACACCATTATCTGAATTGTGAAGTTATGGTGAAAGGGAAAATTCTGCCTGCCAATTTAATATGCCTAGACATGAAGGATTATGATGTCATATTAGAAGCTGATTGGATATCCACACACAAGGCGGTTATAGATTGCCGGAACGGCAAGGTGTCTTTTAAAGAGTTCTTGAAACTTGTCTACACTAGCCCTAAGGGTCGGAACAAGTCACCCATTATTTCAGCTCTCTGAGCTAGTAAACTAATAAGGAAAGGGTGTGTATCCTTCCTTGCTTTTGTCACCATAAGAGAAACTAAGGAATCCAAGATAGAAGACATCCGCGTAGTTCGGGAATTTCCTGATGTATTCTTGGAAGATTTGCCCGGATTACCCCCAGAAAGGGAGGTGGCCTTCACCATCGACCTTGTCCCTGGGGCGGGTCCAGTTTCTAAGGCACCTTATAGGATGTCCCCTGCCGAGCTCAAGGAGTTAAAAGAGCAACTGATGGAGCTTTTGAAGAAAGGATTTATCAGACCGAGCACTTCCCCGTGGGGAGCGCCCGTGTTATTTGTAAAGAAGAAGGATGGATCGATGAGACTCTGCATCGACTATCAGTAGTTGAACCATCTCACTATCAAGAACAAGTATCCACTGCTGAGGATCGATGAGTTATTTCATCAGATATCTCGATCCAAGTATTTCTCAAAGATTGATCTCCGGTCAAGATATCACCAATTGAGGATCAAGGATGAGGACATTCATAAGACCGCATTTCAGAGCAAGTATGGGCACTACGAATTTGTTGTTATGCCTTTTGGACTAACGAATGCCCCTGCCGCCTTTATGTAGTTGATGAATAGCATATTCAGGCCTCATCTGGATCAATTTGTAGTGGTCTTCATTGATGACATATTAATTTATTCAAAGACTGAAGAAGAGCATGAGGAACACTTGAGGATTGCATAACAAATATTGAGAAAAAATCAACTCTATGTCAAACTCAGCATGTGCGACTTCTGGCTCGAGGAAGTGTCCTTCCTAGGACATGTGATCTCGAAGGATGAGATTTCTGTTGACCCGTCAAAAGTCGAGGCCGTGAAGAGTTGGGAAAGGCCAACCAATCCTACCGAGATCCGTAGCTTCTTGGGTCTAGCTGGATATTACAGGTGATTCATCAAGGATTTCTCCAAGATTGCCGTTTCTCTTTCTAGGCTTACCCATAAGGAGATTTCTTATAAGTTGGATGAAGAATGTGAGAAGAGCTTTCAAGCCTTGAAGGATGTAATACCCCAGAATTTTTATAAATTATTTTTAATATGTTTAGGAATTTTCTGGAATTATCAAAGGCCCAAATGAATTAATAAATGAATATTAGGTTAAATAAATCATTATTAAAGCACAAATAAAGTAATCAATTAACCTAGCCTACTTAATTGAAAACCCAAAGGACTTAAGGACCAAGCCCATGAAGTTTGGCCCATATTCTAGAAGGTTAATTAGTCTATTCATGGAATTTAACGATAAATACTCCTTATGGAGATAATTTAATGGATAAATCGAAATTAGAGTTTGAACTAGTTTCAAATTTGGTGCCCAGAATCTACAGCGGTCTATCGTAAAATCGCTAAGGCAAGGGTGGCGGACTGAGCTTTGACCGCTAAACCCTGTCGGTTCCGTGAGTGGAAGAAAGAGCAAAAAGATTAGGTTTTTAAGGTTCTATCACCTAGAGATCGAGATGGGAGGACTAGTAAACATTTTAAGGACTCTCAGAAGTCGACCTAAGGTTTAATAAGGACTCTAGGATCAATTTAATCCTCAAACCCTAGTAAACCCTATAAATATAACCTAGTTTTCCCTTCGCGACCCTTACATCTGGCTCGCATGGAATCAAGGTAAGGAGATATTATTTCAGGTAAGTTCTTTAGAAGTTTTTATTCCTAATACATAGGACTAACATCTCCCAAAATTTCATGCTAGGAGATCAAGCACACAAAGAGATAGAAGCCTGCAAAAGTTGCTGGTTCCTTATTAGCGAACTAGGAAACTATGCAAAAGTCCGGTGAAGATCAAGGAATTTGGGATCCAAAACGAGGTATTTACAACTAGAACCTTCAGAAATTTTCGTTCCCCTTAGTATCTTCTTCTTACCCTCCAAATTTCACGTCCATAGGTCAAGAGAGTAAGGAGTTAGAGCAGCGTGAAGTTACTGATTTGTTACAAGAAGTGCAAGGAACTAGGGGTAGCATCCAGCCTTAAATTTGAAGTTAAAAGTTCAGGACAGAGGTAGGTCATCTCATGCACGGAAAAAATATCATTCTAGGAATAAAAGTCCTCTCGTAGTACTTGATTTCATACATTGTGTATGAAGAATTTCATGTTTTATGCATCTAGTGTACATCCATGCATATTCTTAGCCCTAACTAAGTTAAAGGAACTTTCTTGTTAATTCACAGAAAACCCAGGCATAATGTTAACTTAATTTTCATTTTATCAGGATAGGGAAGTATATATATGTCTATTTCCAGACATGATGTGTTTTATACATTAGTTTCTTCTTATTTTAGTTACTGTCAGATGTGCTCTAGCGGCCTAGTATTTGACCGCCAACCTTGTGTAGCGCCCCTATGATAAACCGCTAGACACTCTGTAAACTTGATTTTTATGAAACCTCTGGCGGACCAACAATAAACCATTTTTGTCTCTCTGGCGGCTTTACGATAAACCGCCAACTTCCTGTAACGGCTCTATAATAGACCGATAGTGTTCTGTTTCTATCAAATCGACACGGATTTAAGAGCAGCCCATTTAGCTTATAAATAAGCCTAGTTAGGTATGAACTAACCTATTTTAATGTTATTTACTACTCTGAGTTTTAAGTTCCTGATTCATAACAGAGATTTCATATTCTTTATGGGTTTTAGGATTATTTTAAGCATATAATAATTTCATGCCAAAAACCATATAATCTTGTATTAAATTATGGTTTAAATGTTACATGGACGAGATTGAACATTGGTTTCTCACCGTACACAGTCTATTATCATCTCAGAGTCATTTTGGTGAGTTCATGGCATATATTCCAGTATATGACCATTAGTTACACTTATGCACTATAGGAGCATAATCTGGGACTTGATAACCTCTCCTTTGGATATTCCTTCCAATGGACTAGGAAATCTTGTTTCAAGGCCTCCGTAATTCTCCGCGTGCCTAGGATTCCCACTAGGACACCGAGTTGGTTGTACCATTAAAGTCTAATTATCTAGAAAGCACCACCGATGTTTTCTGATTCTGTCCAGTAACGGTTCAATACTCGACCGCTAAGGCCCATTAACGGTCCAGTATCTGAACGCCACGTTATCTGAGTCCAAACAGATTTCTTTCTAGATTCAGCCCCCTCTAGCAGCTTAATACTAAACCGCCATATCAATATAGCGGCCCAGTTATAGACCGCTAAATTTCCTGAGTACTGTTAACCCGAGGTTGACCCAAAGGGGTTAATATTCCTATGGTCCTAGATTGACTTTTGATAGTCTAGGACTTGTAAATCTTATTCAAAGATATCTAAGATAAATTTTGAAAGATAAAGAATGTACCGTTATGCTGCCGATTTATTTCCATGGTATAACTTAGTCATTAAGGTATTTATTGAAATTCCTTATTCCTTATAGAAGAGTTCTTATTTGACATTGAGTCTTGAACATTCATTGAACTTATTACATGCGTGGCCAACTTTATTGCTATATACGTGGAAGTAGTTTGATTTATACTTGAAGATACAGTTCGAGCACTGATTGTGTTCAAGGGCTCTATGCTAGTCCCCTCGGCTGATTGTCAGAAACATACTATTATAAACCATGGGGTATGATGCTACTAGCGTCGCATTGCGCTGGGAGTACTTTCTTTATAAATAAGTGAAAATTCACGGAATCACGGAAATATCCATGGCTCATGAAGTGAAAGTATCCATAGAAATTCATGAAGTACTTGCTACTAAGTGAATACATTCTTGCTAGTTACATGACTTTCTAGTACATTCTTGTTCATGAAAGGCCATAATTACATTCTTGCTTGATCATGCTTGTTCAATCATATCTTAACTTGATCATGTCTTGTTACTATGGTTTATTCACATGATTTACCGCATTTCGCATGATTTTACCTTATTCTTTAGAGCTAAAATGCTAATCACTTTAATATTACCCTCATGTTGATGCGAAGATATCTACTGGATAAGTGTGCTCATTACCTACTTTCCAATCTTTTTAGGAGATGTAAGTAGTTTGGATTCGGATTCGAGTTATTCAAGTGATGGATCCGAGAGCGAATGAAAGTCACATAAGATTGAGAGTGAAGACTTAGGAAGTCAATAATGTCTAGATCGAGTTCATGTAATTTTCCTTTTATTGAGTCAAATCAATTTGAGAGAGTTGAATAGTTGATGTACTTGAATTATTCTTTTTATTAATAAAAGTGAAGGTTTGAGTAAATTATGGTGCAATTACTTTGTGTGATTGTTATTACGCTCTGATCATTCTTACTTACAAGAGGCTTACCATGTCGGCTGTTCACGTTTCCCGAGATTATCTTCCGCTGTATTAAATACTCGGGGCGTGATAGTTAAGTTGGTATCAGAGCCTAAGTCCAAGGACTTTGGGAGAAAAGTCATGTCATAGGATAAGTGCAAGGTTTTAGCACCCATACCTATGAATTAAGGAAGAAATTCTCCACCCATGTGAGTATTGGGTAGAGCCCGGGATAAGATAATAAATTAGGTCTAGATTAATCCCTTCCAAAATTCCATGAGAATTAACAACTTGTTATTCTCTCAGGTACCTTATTCTTATAATGGCTCATCGCGTAGACTGGGATGGTATGCAACAGACTGTTGTAGGCCTCACTCAGGCACTGCAAACGATAGCCCAAGCAGGCACAGGAGCAAGAGCTGGGGACTTGCATCGCAATTTTCGAAGCTTAAATCCTCCACGTTTCTATGGTTCATCGAACCCAGACGAGGCCGAGAATTGGATCGATGAAATGAACCGTATATTTGACGTCATACAATGTACAGACCAGGAAAAAGTGCATCTTGCTACTTTCCAACTCAACAAGGATGCACGTACATGGTGGAACTCAGTTCCAGCACCTCCAGCTGATGCACCACACACATGGGAAGGCTTTCTTACCTTATTCCATGCCAAATATTTTTCAAAACATAAGGAGAGAAAGGCTATGGAGTTCGCTTCTCTACATCAGACAATGATGACAGTTGTTGAGTATGAACTGTAATTTTCCAGGCTAGCGCCATATGCAACTCATCTGGTCAGTACCGACCTATTGAAGGCCAATCGGTTTATGGACGGGTTAAGACCCGGTTTTATTCAGCAACTCGGGACCCAAAATATTCGTACTTATGCGGAGATGGTCCAACGGGCGTATCTTTGTAAAGGGACCTTGGAAAAGGTCAAAAAATTAAAGGGCAAAAGTGAAGAGTCAAGCCGACGGTCGGATCGGTGTAGTAAGAAGGAGAAATTTAGCATCACGTAGCCCTGCAAACCCCATGATAGTAGGAATAGGTCAAGAAATGGGAGCGGGAATAGCTCCCAGAAGAATAAGAAAGTCAAGGAGGAGGATAAGCAAGTCATGACGGCTTGCACCTTTTGTGAAAAGTTTGGCCACTCGGTCGAGGAATGCTGAAAGTGCCTCGGTGCTTGTTTAAGGTGTGGCAGCCGTGAGCATCGCATGCCAGACTGCCCTCTCATGAAGGAACAATCGTCTGGTGGGGGACGTAAGAGGCAGGCTTGCCTCAATGCTGTTCTAGAAGATGAGGAAGCGCCCAGGGATAGCAGACTTATGGAAAGTACTATTCAAGTTTGTTCCCATCCTGCATTTATGCTATTTGATACCGGTGCTTCTCATTCCTTTATATCTACTACTTCTTCAAAAACATTGCCAGTTTCATCAGTTCCTTTACCTTCGGATCTTTCATTACTACACCCTTAGGTTCTGGAACAAAGCTTACCGATTACTACCCTAATAGTGAGGTAATAATAGAAGGTCATAATCTCCCTGCAAACTTAATATGCCTTGACATGAAAGGTTATGATGCCATTCTAGGGGTAGATTGGCTAGTGGATCATGATGCCGATATCAATTGCCAGAATAGGATAATATCCTTTCGTAAATTAGGCCTTCCAAGATTTTCCTTCCTTGGTATCAAGTATAGGAAACATCCTACCATCATTTCTTCTCTTCACGCTTGCAAACTTATTTCGCAAGGATGTGAAGCTTTTCTCTCTTCTGTGATTGTTACAGAGTATAAAGAGATCATCTTAGCAGACATCCCCATTGTAAATGAGTTTCCTGATGTATTCCCATCAGATTTACCCAGTTTGCCACCTGAAAGGGAAGTAAACTTCTCCATTGAACTCATTCCCAGAACAACACATGTTTCAATAGCTCCCTACAGGATGTCCCCCACAGAACTCAAGGAATTGAAGATGCAGCTTCAGGAATTATTGGACACGAGATTCATACGACCTAGCACATCCCCTTGGGGTGCGCCAGTTCTTTTGTCAAGAAGAAGGATGGATCGCTTAGGCTTTGTATCGACTACCGGAGACTAAATCAGCTCACCATTAAGAACAAGTATCCATTGTCGCGTATCGATGAGCTCTTTGATCAGCTTTTGGGAGTAGAATATTTTTCCAAGATAAACCTCAGGTCAGGTTATCACTTGCACAGAATTAAAGACGAAGACATATACAAAACTGCTTTCTAAAGCCATTATGGTCATTATGAGTTTGTTGTAATGCCGTTCGGGTTAACCAATGCCCCGGTAGCATTTATGCAACTCATGAATAAAGTTTTCCAGCCTTTTTTGGACCAGTTTGTTGTCGTCTTTATTGATGACATTCTTATTTACTCCAAGACGAAGGAGGAACATGAAGAACATTTGAAAATAGCCTTGCAGACTCTGAGAGAACACAAACTCTATGTCAAACTTATAAGTAAGTGTGAGTTCTGGCTTAAGGAAGTCTCATTTCTTGGCCATATCATTTCAAAGGAAGGTATCACTGTGGATCCTTCTAAAGTGGAAGCAGTTAAGAACTGGAGCCAGCCAACGACCGTATCAGAAGTAAGAAGCTTTTTAGGGCTAGCTGACTATTACAGGAGGTTTATTAAGGATTTTTTCTAAAATTGTTGTCCCTTTGACAAGACTTACAAGAAAAGAAAATTATTTTGTATGGTCGAAGGACTGTGAAGAGAGTTTCCTAACTCTTAAGGAACATCTCACGACAGCCCCTATATTATCATTGCCCGTAGAGGGTGGTGGATTTGAAGTCTATACGGATACATCTGACATTGGCCTCGGGTGCGTTCTTATGCAAAATGGAAAGGTGATCTGTTATTCTTTAATACAGTTGAAGCATCATAAAGAAAATTATAATGTGCATGATTTAGAATTGGCGGATGTTATATTTGCCTTAAAAATTTGGCGTCACTACCTTTAAGGAGAAAATTTTACGGTTTATTCAGACCATAAAAGTTTGAAATATTTGTTCTTTCAAAAGGAGCTGAATATGAGGTAAAGAAGATGGTTGGAATATCTAAAGGACTTTGATTTTTCTATCCAATATCATCCTGGCAAAGCTAATGCTGTAGCGGATGCACTCAGTAGAAAACTAATGGGAAAGTTATCAAGTCTTATGATTAGTATGACTAATCTCATTCCTCAATTTGCTTAGTTGAATTTAGATGTTGACATGAAGAAGGAAGATTATTTTATAGCCAATATTCAAACTCAACCCACATTAATAGAAGATCTAGTCAAGCTACAAGACAATGATCCAGTATTACTGGAGATTAAAGCTAATATTGAGCAAAGACCGGAATTCTCTATTGCCAATGATGGAAGGTTGCTATTTAAGGGCCGAATTTGTATACCAGATCATGTGGATACTAAGAAACTGATCCTGGAAGAAGCTCACAATTCCAAGTACTCCATTCATCCTGTTGGTACTAAAATGTATCAGGATCTTAAAAGGAACTTCTGGTGGCCTAACATGAAAAGAGAAGTGACAGATTTCGTGTCCCGCTGTCTCACTTGTCAGCAAGTAAAGGCATAACATTTAAAACCTGCAAGTAAATTACATCCCTTAAATATTTCTAAATGGAAATGGAAAAGTGTAGGGATGGATTTCATTATGGGTTTACCTAAGACAAGGGGAGGACACGATGGTATATGGGTAATCATAGACCGATTGACTAAGTCTGCACATTTTTTGCCAATAAAAAGTCGATGGTCTATGGATATTCTAGCAGCATTATACATAAGAGAGATTGTCAAATTGCATGGTGTCCCTGTCACTATTATATCAGATAGAGATCCTCGATTCACATCACAGTTTTGGAAGGGTCTATAACATTCATTAGGGACTCGACTGAACTTTAGCACAGCATTTCACCCACAAATTGATGGACAAACTGAAAGAACAAACCAAGTAGTTGAGGATATGCTCAGGGCTTATGCTATTGATTTTAGAGGTAGTTGGCATGATCACTTGCCTCTAGTGGAATTTGCATACAACAATAGCTACCAAGCTAGTATACAGATGGCACTGTTTGAAGCTCTATATGGAAGAAGCTGTCGTTCCCCTATCTGTTGGAATGAAGTAGGAGAAAGGAAATTTCTAGGACCCGATATTATTAGGGATACTACTGAAAAGATAAAGCTTATTCGAGAAAGGCTCCAGATGGCACAAGACCGGCAGAAATCTTATGCTGATAATCGAAGGCGCGACTTGGAGTTTCAAGTAGGAGACCATGTATACCTTAAAGTTTCTCTGGGTCATGGTATTCGAAGATTTGACATTAAAGACAAACTTACTGCAAGATTTATTGGCCCATTTAAAATTCTGGAAAGGGTCGTGAAGTTGCATATAGAATTGCTTTACCTCCTCAATTATCTGATGTCCATGATGTATTTCACACTCAATGCTTAAGAAATATGTTTCTGATCCTTTCCATGTCATCACCTATGATAATCTGGCGATTAAGAAGGATTTGACGTATGAGCAGAAGCCAATCAAGATCCTTGAACGGGAGGTACGTCAACTTCGGAATAAGACTATTCTGTGGTCAAAATCCAGTGGACAAAGTCAGGAGAAACATGGGAAACCGAAGAAGCTATGCGCAAGAGATATCCAGAGTTATTTAATTGTAAGTACACTCTCCATAAAATCCTTATATTGAATTTGGGGACCAAATTCTCTTAAGTGGGGGAGGGTGTAATACCCCAGAATTTTTATAAATTATTTTTAATTTGTTTAGGAATTTTCTGGAATTATCAAAGGCCCAAATAAATTAAAAAATGAATATTGGGTTAAATAAATCAATATTAAAGCACAAATAAAGTAATCAATTAACCTAGCCTACTTAATTGAAAACTCAAAGGACTTAAGGACCAAGCCCATGAAGTTTGGCCCATATTCTAGAAGGTTAATTAGTCTATTCACAAAATTTAAGGATAAATACTCCTTATGGAGATAATTTAATGTATAAATCGAAATTAGAGTTTGAACTAGTTTCAAATTCGGCGCCCAGGATCTGTAGCGGTCTATCGTAAAACTGCTATGGCAAGTGTGGTGGACCGAGCTTCGACCGCTATACCCTGTCGGTTCCGTGAGTGGAAGAAAGAGCAAAAATATTAGATTTTTAAGGTTCTATCACCTAGAGATCAAGATGGGAGGACAAGTAAACATCTTAAGGACTCTCAGAAGTCACCTAAGGTTTAATAAGGACTCTAGGATTGATCTAATCCTTAAACCCTAGTAAAACCCTATAAATAGAACCTAGTTTTCACCTGCGCGACCCTTACATTTGGCTCGCATGGAATCAAGGTAAGGAGGTATTATTTCAGGTAAGTTTTTTAGAAGTTTTTATTCCTAATACATAGGACTAACATCTCCCAAAATTTCATGCTAGGAGATCAAGCACACAAGGAGATAGAAGCCTGCAAAGTTGCTGGTTCCTTATTAGCGACCCAGGAAACTGTGCAAAAGTCCGGTGAAGATCAAAGAATTTGGGATCCAAAATGAGGTATTTAGAACTAAAACCTTTAGAACTTTTCGTTCCCCTTAGTATCTTCTTCTTACCCTCCAAATTTCACGTCCATAGGTCAAGAGAGTATGGAGTTAGAGCAGCGTGAAGTTGCTGATTTGTCACAAGAAGTGCAAGGAACTAGGGGTAGCATCCAGCCTTAAATTTGAATTTAAAAGTTCAGGACAGAGGTAGGTCATCTCATGCACAGCAAAAATATCACTCTAGGAATAAAAGCCCTCTCGTTTTACTTGATTTCATGCATTGTATATGAAGAATTTCATGTTTTTTGCATCTAGTGTACATCTATGCATATTCTTAGCCCTAACTAAGTTAAGTGGAACTTTCTTGTTAATTCACAGAAAACCCAGGCATAATGTTAACTTAATTTTTGTTCTTTCATGATAGGGAAGTATATATATGTTGATTTCTAGACATGATGTGTTTTATACATTAGTTTCCTGATGCGGGACGGGGACACAAGGGCTAGGACCTACGAATGAACACGCAGTGCGGCCAGCACTCGCACGCCAAAGGCAAGCCGGGCGGCTGACCTCCGTGGCGTTCCTCCGGGTGGAGGCGTCTCTCAACAAGAAAACCCAGCCCAACGGCCATCCCTATGAGGGAAGCACGGGGATCTCAGTGGCTAAGGAACCGCCGGACGCCTAGGGGAGTCTAGTTCGAGCTCGGTGCTCATTAGGGGCACGGAACGTGTGCTCTCAACTCACATTCGCGCGGTGACTAACGAACTAGCTAGGAACCTACACGCTCACGCGACATATAGATTAGTATACTAGTAAAGCATAGCACCAAAAGTAGGAGCGTCGCACGTACCTCCACGCCTAGGCGTGGGGAAGAAACCCCGGCCGAGATCAACAACCCCGATACACAAGATGAATAATAATACAATTCCAACCAAAATGCCCACTCCTCGCAGGGAGATAACAGGCTACAACATAGGGATTCGGGGCTGCCGATGTACGGGCTGACGGGCGGCACTCGGTGAAGGGTTGGCCGCGAGGAGGTACCCGAACAGCAATCTGCCGGTTCGCAGCAGTGCGCAGGTCACTGGCGAACACTCCCACGATCAGGTCCGGAGTCCGAATGAGATGCCCTCAGTGGGAGTGCGAAGCCAGGTCACAATAGGATGCGTCGGCCAAAGGGGGCACGCAGATTCACACCATGGTGTCCGTGAGGTCTTCTGCAATCCGTCACTGGTTTCCTGCACACAGAACAACGCGCTCGAGCGAGAAAATTAATAAGTTATTGCTCCGGCATCCGAACGTGATTCCACTTGTGGGAGGATGACGGGGACTCGGAGCAGAAACTCCTGATCAAAGTATTTGACCAGATAGCATCGATGTGAACCGGGGTGGCCTCTGCAACCCGTAGCTGGCCCTGGGATCGGACTGCATAGATCAGTCTACGTGGTCCCACGAGAACTGATGCCACGCCCAGCACGAGCGTCGAAATGAGGCGAGGCTTGCGGCGTTGGAAAGAGGACGAAAAAACATTCGAACCCTCAAGAGATGAGCCTCATCAGATCACTGGGTTGGGCGCAGTCTCAACTGTGGTGAGTTTCTATTTTCTGGGTGAGCAGCCAGACAGAGGTACGATGGCCGTGGTGAGAATTTCAGAAATGAGGTCGGAATACGACGAAACCACCTGGGTTGGTTCCGAGACGCCGAGGGCCACAAATTTGAAGAAGAGTGCTCAGACAGAAAACCAATGAAGAAGGCGTGGCACGAACGTCAACCAGCTGCACACCCTGGGCGGACTGATTCGCATGGGTTCTGCGCAGTCGTGGGAGAATGAAAGCCACGAACTGTGCTGAAGTTGAAATGATGCAAGACCACCTCTGGAACGAAGAGGGCTCGGAGAAGAACGAACTCACCGAAGGAAGTTTGGCCCGATTTGCACTGTGGACGTCGGGGTCGACTCGGCAATTAGGGCTTCAATTCTGCCTCGGATCTGCAGGGTGCAGATTATCTTGATCTTCAAGCTTGATGGTGGAGACGAAGACAAGGGCTTGCGAGGGCGGCGTGGAGGAACATGGAGGATGGATGCCTTGGCGTCGCACCAAGGGGATGGGGAGTCGCACCCCAGGTTGATCCCGTCGCAGGAGCAAGGAGGAAGAGAGGGGGGGCGCAGCCACCCTAGGGTTCTTGCGCAAACACCAAAGGTAATCTTTCAATAATCTATTCATTCATTATCTCCCAAAGAAAATACATGAGATGTTTTATATGGGGGGAGGGGAATTAGGGTTGAAACCCTAGCAAAAAGGGAATCAAAAAAGGGGCGCTAATTCTTTTGGGAAGGGCTTGTGCGACCCTCTCCTAGAATCAAGGAGGAGGGGCGCACAAGGCTCCTTGATTCAAGGAAGGGGGGCGGCTGCCACCTTCCAAGAGGAGGGAAAGAAGGGGGGCTCCCAAAACCCTAACCCTAGGGAGGGGGGGTGCAAATCCCAAGGTGGGCCAAGCATTGGGTTGGGCAGCCAGCCCAAATGGGCCAAGGCTTGAACCAAGAAAGTGGCCTAGTAGCCCTATCTCCTACCTAATAAGCATAAAATGACCCAACTAAAGCCTAATTGGCTCCAATTGGCCTACAAAGGTCCACAAATAATAAAAGTGTCCACGTAGAGACTAATCCAAGGCCCAGCATGGCCTAAAGTATAAATTAAATGAAGATAACTCCGCTAGTCCGCCAAGTGATCGCCGAGCCAAAGGGATGCTAGCATGATCCGTGTACTCCATCGTGAGATGCGGCGCGTGTCATCATCATTTCCTCTTATTTTAGTTACTGTCAGATGTGCTCTAGCGGCCTAGTATTTGACCGCCAACCTTGTGCAGCGGCCCTACAATAAACCGCTAGACACTCTGTAAACTCAATTTTTATGAAACCACTGGTGGACCAACAATAAACCATTTTTGTCTCTCTGGCGGCCTTATGATAAACCACCAACTTCCTATAATGGCTCTATAATAGACCGACAGAGTTCTGTTTCTGTCAAACCGACACGGATTTAAGAGCAGCCCATTTAGCTTATAAATAAGCCTAGTTAGCTATGAACTAACCTGTTTTAATGTTATTTGCTACTCTGAGTTTTAAGTTCCTGATTCATAACAGTGATTTCATATTCTTTATGGTTTTTAGGATTATTTTAAGCATATAATAGTTTCATGCCAAAAATCATATAATCTTGTATTAAATTATGGTTTAAATGTTACATGGACGAGATTGAACGTTGGTTTCTCACTATACACAGTCTATTCTCATCTTAGAGTCATTTCTATAAGTTCATGGCATATATTCCAGTATATGACCATTAGTTACACTTATGCACTATAGGAACATAATCTTGGACTTGATAACCTCTCCTTTGGATATTCCTTCCAATGAACTAGAAAATCTTGTTTCAAGGCTTCCGTAATTCTCCGCGAGCCTGGGATTCTCACTAGGACATCGAGTTGGTTTTACCATTAAAGCCTAATTATCTAGAAAGCACTACCGATGTTTTCTGATTCTATCCAGTAACGGTTCAATACTCGACCGCTAAGACCCATTAACAGTCCAGTATCTGACCGCCACATTATCTGAGTCCAAACTGATTTCTTTCTGGATTCAGCCCACTCCAGCGGCTTAATACTAAACCGCCATATCAATATAGCGGCCCAGTTATAGATCGCTAAATTTCCTGAGTACTGTTAACCCGAGGTTGACCCAAAGGGGTTAATATTCCTATGATCCTAGATTGACTTTTGATAGTCTAGGACTTGTAAATCTTATTCAAAGATATCTAAGATAAATTATGAAAGATAAAGAATGTACCGTTATGCTGTCGATTTATTTCCATGGCATAACTTAGTCATTAAGGTATTTATTGAAATTCCTTATTTCTTATAGAAGCATTCTTATTTGACATTGAGTCTTGAACATTCATTGAACTTATTACATGTGTGGCCAACTTTATTGCTATATACGTGGAAGTAGCTTGATTTATACTTGAAGATGCAGTTCGAGCACTGATTGTGTTCAAGGGCTCTATGCTAGTCCCCTCGACTGATTGTCAGAAACATACTATTATAAACCATGGGGTATAATGCTGCTGTGCATGTGATTTTGATGATTATAAAATGACTTTGTTGTTTGGCCTTGCTTGGCCTTCTGCTTGAATGATAATGTAATTGTGAAAACATCTTTATAAATATGCATAGCTACATGTGTGTATGAGATCATGGTGATGCATAATGAAAATGCATATTTACATATGTTTGCATATTCACATTGAGTTTCATGATATGTAAGCGTATCTTGGCAATGTTATTTGAATGATTGAGCTCCCATATCATTACATATGCCTTAGATGCAATAGAAGATTCAAAGTTCCCCATATGCCATTGCTCGTGACTTATGTCTTTATGGAAACATTTATTTATGCAATGAGCATTTGGATGGTTGAAGAGTTATGGAGGCTCTTTTGGAAGAATCTAGTTTATGAGCTCTTAACTTTCACACATGTGGTAACCTGATACTCTTGTGTTTTTGCAGGTCCAATGATGGTTTTTATACCCTGTCATATCAAGTGGATCATGGTAATACAATAACCACGTTGTGTGCTTGAAGTGGAGGTAGTTGAGGTTGAGCTTTCATACCTTTGTGTTTGGACAATTGAGAGATTCAATTTCATTACAAGAAACACTTTTCATATGGTGGAATGTGTTTTTGTTGGTTGTAAATGGAAAGCCAAACACATGTTTGAATGGGTTGTATGATGCATTTTTATGTGAACAAGTTGAAATTGTTGATGCTTGATTCATGAACTTTGATTATGATCTAACCGCTTGTTTCATCATGTGTTTCAGGTTAAGAAATCATGTTTGATCATCATGGGACTTTGGTAACATCTAAACATTTATTTTTCCATGTATTTTTAGTGATTTGATAAGTTTTTGAAAACCATACTGACATGGGTCGACCCCTGAAGCTTCTGGTTCGGACAGAACCATTTTAGTGACCCAATGTGTAAGGGTCGACCCACACATCCATGGGGGTCGACCCACACATCCATGGGTCGAACCATGGGGTCGACCCCTGGAAACTGAGTTTCCTTTTCTTTCTGCCCCCCCTGTGGTTGTCCAAGGGTCGACCCATGGGGTCGACCCATTCCGACACGGGATTCTCGGGAGCATCCGAAACCCAATGAAATCATGTCTAAACTTTACCAAACTACCCCCCAATGGTTTCTAATGTTATTAGGGGGTTTCTAACATGTTTTAGGAGGGTTTTATGTGTCTTTTGTCCACTCCTCTATATATATGAATGTGAACTCTGAATTTTGGAGATGAGAAGCCCTAATGCATTTTGTTCTATCTTGTAGGTGGAGAAAAGGGGCAAAGAAACCAAGGAGCTCTTGAGGAAGGGTTATCATCTACATCCATGGAGATTTGAAGCTCGTGGTAGAAGAAGAAAAGAAGCGTCTCGAAGAGAGGAACGCGAGGACTCTGAAATCGCGGCCATCTGACAACGAGCCAAGAAGAGCAGGAGTCTGTCTTGAAGGGGGAGCTTCATACATGCTTTATCTTCTTTGATTCAGTCTCTAGAGTTTGTTTGGGGCTCAATGCATCTATTTGTCTGCTTCTTAAATTTCTGAAAGGATATATTGTGTGGGGGTTCGGAGAAAGGGTTCTCCGAGTGTTTATGTTGACGCGTGTGCGTCGTTTTGTGCGGAGCATATCCGCGTGTGTGCTTGGACATATCTTGGGGTGTGTTCCCCGTGTGTGGTTGGGAGTTTACTCCCGTGTGATTGTGTAGGCTTCGCCCTACGTGTGTGTGTTGGAGCTTGGCTCTGTGTGTGTGGGGGGATTTATCCCCGGGCTATTTTATACAGTAGTGAAGCCTCACCGGTTTGGTGAGGGGTGGACGTAGGGAGCCCATTGTGGTCCCGAACCACCTTAAAAATCCTCGTGCATTGTGGCTTGCATTGTGATTTTTGTTGTGGTGGTTTGCTTTATTGTTCATATCTAATTATCCGTTCGAGTGAGTTCGGTGAGATTGAGAGAATCAAGTCTATTCCAATTAGTTTAAATTCCTCACTCTTTCTAATCTTGCTAATTCCGCTATGAGCTAGTAAATAGTTTTAATTGGACATAATTTTAGTAGAGGGTTCTATTCACCCCCCTCTAGAACCGTGCTCCTGCACTACAGGACCCAACAATTGGTATCAGAGCGAGGCTCTGTTGTCCCTAGATCTAACGATCTACAGAGTGATCCTACTGCATTGTCAATCATGAATTTTTCTGTTGATCAAATCTCTATGAATTGCCTTCCTATTTTTAATGGTCATGATTATATTTCTTGGAGAAATGCTATGTGTGTTTATCTTGGTTTGCATGAGCCTAATGTTTGGAAGGTCATATGTGAAGGTCCATATAAGCTTCCTACTAAACATAACAAATAGGATGATATGCATGTCAAGAAAAATGCAATGAATCTTAGAGCATTGAATTTTCTCTTGAATGCGATTGAGTCTAATATACTTTCACAAATTCCCTTGTGTAGGTCGGCAAGAGACCTTTGGGATGATTTGGCACGGAAGTATGAAGAAGAAGTAATGGATCCATACTTAATGGCTCATGGTGAAGAAATTTCAAATGAGGTAAATTCTAACTCTGACTCTGATGAAGATGAAATGTCATTTGAAGAACTTCTTGATGCTTATGAGGAGTTATCGAGTCGATATAAGAAATCTAAATCTTAAAATAAAAATCTGAAAAAGAAAACTAGTGAGAATGTGCATGCTAGTGTTTCCTGTGAAAAATGCATTGAGTTAGAATCAAAAATTGAAAATGTAGAAAATGATAATGAACTTCTAAAATCCAAAGTTGAATTATTTTCAGATGAAATGTCTTGTATGAATGAAGATCTTGAAATGTTCAGAAAATCTAATACTGCTCTTGAAATTAAAAATGATTCCGATGATTTGCTTGATCAGAACAAACTCTTGTTGTCTAAGATTTCATTGCTTGAAGAAACTGAAAAATGTCTTAGAAACAAGTTGGATTCCTTATCTGATGATGATAAAATACTTGAAAAACTTCTTGATTCTGAAATTGATAGCAAGAGCATCATGTTTGAAAATGAGGAACTTAAAAAGAAAAATGGTGCCATGCTAATCGAGAATGCTTTGCTTGAAGGTAGATTGAACAGTTTTGATAAAAGTGAAAAAGAAAATTTGTTGTTGAAATCTGAAAATGAAAAGTTGAAACAATTAAACAATGCCATGTCTGAAAGACTGCTAGTTCTTGAAAAAGGAAAATCTATTAATGTCAAATTGCATGAAGATGAATGTGAAAAAGTGCATGTGCTAGAACAAGAAATTGAGACCTATAAAACTGCAAATATAGTATTGAATGAGAGCATTATTTACAGTGAACAGGAGATAGCTAGCTATGAATTGCACATTACATCCCTTGAATCTGAAATTGTAGACTTAAATGCATCATTGTCTAAATTTGTCAAAGTGAAGGAGAACTTAGACAAAATGCTAGGTGTTAAGGTCAACTTTCAAAAAGAGGGTCTTGGATATTCTCCAATCAACAAAAAGTCTTTTGAATCAAAACTAAAAATCTCTTTTGTTCATGCTTCTGATATCCCTAGCACTTCAAAAGCTCCTCCTCCTATTACACAAATAAAAATTTCTGAAAAATATTTTGAGAAAAAGAAAAATGTTCACACAAAACCCACCATGGAAAAATAATTTGAAAAAATTCAAGGTGGGCGAAAAATGAAATCAAATGTTGAATGTTTCTATTATGGATTGAATGGACATGTGATGGATGATTGTGTTGTCATGAAAGAGGATGACAAACATGCGTGCAAAGATAAATATGTTTTCAAATCAAAAGGAAATGTTTCTTGCCTTCATTGTGGTAAGCTCGGCCACAGGATGAAAAATTATTTTTCAAAGCAGAAAAGTGAACAAAATGCTTTTAATAGAAAAAGAAATGTTTCTTATTTTTATTGTCATAAACTTGGGCATGTCATGGATAATTGCTTCGTGAAACAAAATGATGATTATTGTGCCATGAATGCTAAGTTTGATCTTCAAAGAAAATTCAGTGACAAATATGCCTTTCGAGCTCAAAGGTTTTCATCTAACAAAGGAAAGTTCTTTGGAATAACTTTTGCTCATAATGATAAATCATTTGTTAGAACTACTTCTCCTTATTGCTATCATTATGGGAAGTACGGGCATGTTATGAAAGAATGTTGGTTTTTGAAAACTAATAATTTTCATGCTTCTAGAATGAATGCTAGGTTTAATTTTGTTAGACCTAGATATTTTGAAAATAGGAGATGAAAAACTTTTGAAAATGCCTTTGCTCTTAAAAGAAAATCTTTTGCTAGAAATGCCATCCCTCAATGCTTTTATTGTGGAAACCATGGACATGTCATTGAGGATTGCAGGATCATGAAGGATGATGATATAGTGGCAATGAAAAAGTCAAAGAAAATATTTGGAAGATATGCTACTAACATCCAACGACCCAAGAAGGCTTGGGTGTCAAAATCCGACAAATGAGTCGGTTGTGGTGAAGGTGTGCCTTGAGGTAAATAAAGAATGAAAGGGATTTCAGTAAAATGGAACAAGGCACACTCATATGGTAAAATCTCAACTTTGCTCCTTCATTGTCAAACTTGATGGTTTTGATGTTTTAGAATGAGATTTTGATGTGTTCTCATGTTATGCTCTAAATTCTTCACAAGCCATACATGTCTTCATTGAATGAATTTTTGGTATATCAAATGGTGATATGTGAAATGACAGATCAAGTCTGTTAAGAAGCTATCACTATGTGTGAGGTGATCTTAGGATCAATGTCCTCCACCTTGTATCACAATTCAGAAATTAAATTATTTGGCTAATGTTGAAACATGTCTTTTTGAATGAAATCAATTTGCCTTGATTTGCATGTGCTTTCAATTTGAATCTGAAAATCTTTCTTGTTTTAAGAAGGCAAAATCTCTGAAAATCTATTTTTGAACAACTTCTGAAAATAATCAGGTTGCATTGCTTGATTTTGATCATTTTTACACCCTTGTTCCTGAAGGCCATGTCATGGAGAATGTTTGTTGTTTATCATTTGAATGTGAATGCTTTCATGTGCAATTTATCATGATAGTCTGAAAATCAAACTCTTGGATTTTGCTTTTACATATTGTATTACATTCTTAAGTTGTTATAGGTTGCATGCATAAGAGTTCATGCCTTAGGGGCATTGAAACATTCAAATAAAATCTGATATTCTGCAATCATGGTGCATTCTACATTTGCATTTTGCATGTTTCCACTGTGTGCTTGCATGTTAATATATGCTACAACCCCTTCCTTGTAAATTCTAAGACCGTACACTCCATTGATAAATAAAGTTACATCTGAGTCTTAACAAGTGTGTTTCTTGTCATACACTCAGGGGGAGTAAATATTTGATTAGTGCATCTAGATAGGGGGAGTTGTATTGCTATGTGCTCATAATATTTTCGATATACATGCTAAATCAAATTCTCACACCTCTTGCACAATATGTGAAAATGAGTGTTAAAGATATGGATATAGGAATTTCTTTTCAACACTCTAGAGATAGCTGCATGTATGTTGAAGAGGCAGTTGAGGAAAAAGTTGCCTACCTATCTTTGTTAAAGGAATGTGAAATGAAAGGTAGAGCAATGTTTAGTCTCACTGAGTAAATTGGGCACATGTCACTTGAGACGTGATGTGGTTCATTTAAGAAAGGTGTTGTAGTAAAGTATCTCTGTTCAAAATGAAGTGAAATGGTTCAGTATTCTGAGCAACCGGGGAGTCTGGCATGAGCTCCACGTGTCTCCTCGTGTAAAAAGTAATTATTTGAACATGATCATTCTTAGAAAAATTCTGATTGTCTTTATGAAATCAATGAAAAATTTTGATGTGAAAAATATTGAGCTAGAGCGTAGCCTCCAATACGCTGTTCTTAGATTGTAGTGTAGCTTGTATAATCTCTCGATGTGTTGATCTTAAAATCTGAATATCCATATTGCAACAATCTATTTTCATGTTATTCACTTACACATATGAAAATTTGATTTAATATGTATTCATAAAATTGATTGATTACATTGGCCTTTGCTTCATTCTCCTATATGATTGCACAATCCCCTAAGTGTACACTTGAGCAAACTGATTTCATTAACTCACCTGCACTTTTCGTACACCTATCCTCTCACTATAAATAAATTGGGAGAGCTATATTACATCTATATAGATCTACTTACTTGGAAGTCAATCATACTTGATCATTCTACTTGCATTCTGCATGTCCATATTACCCATAACTTGCATTTCAAACATGTGCAATTAGTTCATGCATATTTGGCATTTAGTGCATTCACACATGCATATTTGAATTGCATCTTCTTGAACATAGTGTGCATATGGTTCTCTTAATAACCCCGTTGTCCGTCGATTCATTGTCAATGACAAAGGGGGAGAGACTGGCAACTGTTCCTTGTGCTTCTTTCATGAATATCATATGTTTTTGCTTGACTGTTCTCATTTTGCCATAAGGGGAGTAAGCTTGCTGATTTTGGTTTTGATGCTATCATGAACTCCCCATATTGATCCTCATTTCTGATTATGTCAAAGGGGGAGAGAGCATTAATGCATAACATTATGTCATTATCAAAATGGGGGAGATTATTGTGCATGTGATTTTGATGATTACAAAATAACTTTGTTGTTTGGCCTTGCTTGGCCTTGTGCTTGAATGATAATGTAATTGTGAAAACATCTGTATAAATATGCATAGCTACATGTGTGTATGAGATCATGGTGATGCA
The DNA here is from genome assembly GCA_022559845.1 of Amorphophallus konjac. Lineage (NCBI taxonomy): Eukaryota > Viridiplantae > Streptophyta > Magnoliopsida > Alismatales > Araceae > Amorphophallus > Amorphophallus konjac. The sequence goes on along the minus strand of CM040120.1, from coordinate 205,001,410 downwards.
TAATGAAAATACATATTTACATATGTTTGCATATTCACATTGAGTTTTATGATATGTAAGTGTATCTTGGCAATGTTATTTGAATGACTGAGCTCCCATATCATTACATATGCCTTAGATGCAATGGAAGATTCAAAGTTCCCCATATGCCATAGCTCGTGACTTATGTCTTTATGGAAACATTTATTTATGCAATGAGCATTTGGATGGTTGAAGAGTTATGGAGGCTCTTTTGGAAGAATCTAGTTTATGAGCTCTTAACTTTCACACATGTGGTAACCTGATACTCTTGTGTTTTTGCAGGTCCAATGATGGTTTTTATACCCTGTCATATCAAGTGGATCATGGTAATACAATAACCACGTTGTGTGCTTGAAGTGGAGGTAGTTGAGGTTGAGCTTTCATACCTTTGTGTTTGGACAATTGAGAGATTCAATTTCATTACAAGAAACACTTTTCATATGGTGGAATGTGTTTTTGTTGGTTGTAAATGGAAAGCCAAACACATGTTTGAATGGGTTGTATGATGCATTTTTATGTGAACAAGTTGAAATTGTTGATGCTTGATTCATGAACTTTGATTATGATCTAACCGCTTGTTTCATCATGTGTTTCAGGTTAAGAAATCATGTTTGATCATCATGGGACTTTGGTAACATCTAAACATTTATTTTCCCATATATTTTTAGTGATTTGATAACTTTTTGAAACCCATACTGACATGGGTCGACCCCTGGGGTCGACCCGTGAAGCTTCTGGTTCGGACAGAACCATTTTTGTGACCCAGTGTGTAGGGGTGGACCCATGGGGTCGACCCACATAGCATGGGTCGACCCCTGGAAACTGAGTTTCCTTTTCTTTCTGCCCGCCCTCTGGTTGTCCAGGGGTCGACCCCATGGGTCGACCCATTCCGGCACGGGATTCTCGGGAGCATCCGAAACCCAATGAAATCATGTCTAAACTTTACCAAACTACCCCCCAATGGTTTCTAATGTTATTAGGGGGTTTCTAACATATTTTAGGAGGCTTTATGTGTCTTTTGTCCACTCCTCTATATATATGAATGTGAACTCCGAATTTGAGAGATGAGAAGCCCTAATGCATTTTGTTCTATCTTGTAGGTGGAGAAAAGGGGCAAAGCAACCAAGGAGCTCTTGAGGAAGGGTTATCATCTACATCCATGGAGATTTGAAGCTCGTGGTAGAAGAAGAAAAGAAGCGTCTCGAAGAGAGGAACGTGAGGACGCTGAAATCGCGGCCATCCGACAACGAGCCAAGAAGAGCCGGAGTCTGTCTTGAAGGGGGAGCTTCATACATGCTTTATCTTCTTATATTAAGTCTCTAGAGTTTGTTTGGGGCTCAATGCATCTATTTATCTTTGCTTCTTAAATTTCTGAAAGGATATATTGTGTGGGGGTTCGGAGAAAGGGTTCTCCAAGTGTTTATGTTGACGCATGTGCATCATTTTGTGCGGAGCATATCCGCGTGTGTGCTTGGACATATCTTGGGGTGTGTTCCCCGTGTGTGGTTGGGAGTTTACTCCCGTGTGATTGTGTAGGCTTCACCCCACGTGTGTGTGTGTTGGAGCTTGGCTCCGTGTGTGTGTGGGGATTTATCCCCGGGCTGTTTTATACAACAGTGAAGCCTCACCGGTTCGGTGAGGGGTGGACGTAGGGAGCCCGCCGTGGTCCCGAACCACCTTAAAAATCCTCATGCATTGTGGCTTGCATTATGGTTTTTGTTGTGGTGGTTTGCTTTATTGTTCATATCTAATTATCCGTTCGAGTGAGTTCGGTGAGATTGAGTGAATCAAGTCTATTCCAATTAGTTTAAATTCCTCACTCTTGCTAATCTTGCTAATTCCGCTGTGAGCTAGTAAATAGTATTAATTGGACATAATTTTAGTAGAGGGTTCTATTCAACCCCCCTCTAGAACCGTGCTCCTGCACTACGGGACCCAACAGATGCTACTGGCGTCGCATTGCGCTGGGAGTACTTTCTTTATAAATAAGTGAAAATTCACGGAATCACGGAAATATCCATGGCTCATGAAGTGAAAGTATCATCAGAAATTCATGAAGTACTTGCTACTAAGTGAATACATTCTTGCTTGTTACATGACTTTATAGTACATTCTTGTTCATGAAAGGCCATTATTACATTCTTACTTGATCATGCTTGTTCAATCATATCTTAACTTTGTCATGTCTTGTTACTATGGTTTATTCACATGATTTACAACATTTCGCATGATTTTACCTTATTCTTTAGAGCTAAAATGCTAATCACTTTAATATTGCCCTCATGTTGATGTGAAGATACCTACTCGGCAAGTGTGCTTATTACCTACTTTCCAATCTTTTCAAGAGATGCAAGTAGTTCGGATTCGGATTCGAGTTATTCAAGTGATGGGTCCGAGAGCGAATGAAAGTCACATAAGATTGAGAGTGAAGACTTAGAAAGTCAATAATGTCTAGATCGAGTTCATGTAATTTTTCTTTTATTGAGTCAAATCAATTTGTGAGTTGAATAGTTGATGTACTTGAATTATTCTTTTTATTAATAAAAGTGAAGGTTTGAGTAAACTGTTGTGCAATTACTTTGTGTGATTGTTATTACGCTCTGATCATTCCTGCTTAAAAGAGACTTACCATGCCGGCTGTTCACATTTCCCGAGATTGTCTTCTGCTGTATTAAATACTCGGGGCGTGATAGTTAAGTTGGTATCAGAGCCTAAGTCCAAGGACTTAGGAAGAAAAGTCATGTCATAGGATAAGTCCACGGTTTCAGCACCCATACTTTTGAATTAAGGAATAAATTTCTCCACCCATGTGAGAATTGGGTAGAGCCCGGGATAAGATAATAAATTAGGTCTAGATTAATCCCTTTCAAAATTCCATGAGAATTAACAACTTGTTATTCTCTCAGGTACCTTATTCTTATAATGGCTCATCGCATAGACTGCGATGGTATGTAGCAGACTGTTGTGGGCCTCACTCAGGCACTGCAAACGATAGCCCAAGCAGGCACAGGAGCAAGAGTTGGGGACTTGCATAGTAATTTTCGAAGCTTAAATTGTTGCATCCCTATGGTTTTGATGATGTCTCACACTATAAATCAATCTACTATCTCTAGATTTATGCTGGTTCATCATGTAAGTGTGTACAGTTCATACGATGTTTCATTAGTTCATCTATCTACATTTTGCTCAGTTAGAATGAACAGTAGTGGGTCGACCCACCCTTGCTGATGCGTCGACCCATCAGAACATTAAGTGTCTGGGTACCAAAGTCTATACACCAGCTTGATCGATTAAGTCTGTACATTGGCATATCATCTTCAAGTCTGTACATCGGGCACCTTCTAACTGAAGTCTATACACTGGTCTTAATATTCTAAGTCTGTACACTGCCGGACCAGTTAAGTCTGCACATTGCCAAAGTCAATACAGCTCAACTATGTACATCCTTCCAAGCTTCAACTCTATACACTGGATTGTCAAGCTTCAACTCTATACACTGGATTGTCAAGCTTCAACTATATACACTGGATTGTCAAGCTTCATGTCTATACACTGGTTTGTCTAAACTTCAACTCTATACATCCGATTACTGTTGCAGTGTTCACCAAGTCTATACATCGCCTTCATACCTTCAACTCTATACACTGCTACAGGAACCAAGTCCATACACTCATACCTTTTCCTACGCTTTCCTGGTTGTAGTCTAAGTCTACACATCCTGCTAGGTCGAACTTCAAAGTCTGTACAATATCTCAAGCCAAGTCCATACATAGTCCATCAGCATTTAGAAGTCTGTACATCGGTCCGTCTTGTTCAGCGTCTTAGTGCATTCAAAGTCTGTACAGCGTCCGTCTCAGCCAGCGTCTCATGCTGCGTCTTAGGCAAGTCTGTACATCGGCTTCATTCACTCAAGTCCATACATCCACAGTGGTACTTCCATGTCTGTACAACGCTGAAGCCTTCACAAGTCTGTACACTGCTTGAGCCTCACCAAGTCTGTACATCGCTTCAAGCGATTCAAGTCTATACAGCCGAGCGTCTCATGCATCGTCTCACTCTGGCAAAGTCTATACACTGGCTCAAGCTTGTCGAAGTCTATACATCACCGTTGGGCATCAAGTCAATACACTGTTCACTATCTTATTAAGAGTCTTACACTTTCAAGTTTGTACAGTGCGAACAGTGCATCTCTTCTTCAAAGTCTGAACACTGGCCTCTTGCTTCAATTCTATACATTGGGTTGTCCGACCACAACTCTATACATTCGGTTGTTATATCTTGAGTCTATACAGTGCTCACAGCACACTCGTTCCAAGTCTATACACTGGTTAGGCTTCGTGAAGTCTATACAGTGGCTGAAGCTTTGTAAAGTTTACACATTGGTAAGGCTCGTTTGCACTGTTCATCACATGTCTATACACTGCCATTCATGAGCTTATCCATTAAGTCTATACACTCTCTCACGTTGTACACACTTACTCTGTTGCTGTTTCTGAAGTATATACACTTGTGTTAATAGCCTGAACTAACTAAGTATATACATTCCTTCTGTCTCTGTCTGCAGGCGATTCAGGCTGATGATTGGGCACATGAACCGAGGTTGGCACCTGGCACGTGATCCAAGAAACCAGGAATGACACGTGGATGGCAACCTAGTCAGGATGCTGCCATGTGGTCAAAATTTAAATGATCTGGCAAAAAGTTCATGGGCGGGAACCTGGCAGCCACACACCCAATATCTGCTATAAATATGGAGCTTCGTCTATCGTGAAAAGAAAAAGTAGAAGCCATTTGTGTGAGACTGCACGATCCAGAAAGGAGAAAGAGCAGAGAGTCCCATATTGTCCAGATCTGAGAGGAGTATGTTCGAGAGAGAGAGCAGTGTCTGTGGTTTGATGAATTGCTTCCTTTGAAGCTACATTTGTATTGGTTTCAGAAACGACTGCTTCTTCGTTGGTCCTTGTTTCTATTTTGTTTTCTTTTTATTTTGTTCATTCTTCTGATTCGAATTGGTTCCCCTCCGGTGTGTGGAGGAAGGGAGTGTTACTCCGGTTTCCCTCTGGGTTGCAGAGGAAGAGAGATCGGTGATCTCTGGTGTTGCTAGTGACATGTTGTCATTAGCAGGTTCCCTCCGGTGTGTGGGGGAAGGGAGAGGTGTCTCCGGTTCTGTTCTAGCTGGTAGCTGGAACAGGTTTCAAGTTCTGTGGGTAGCAGAGCTTGGTTGAGGGATTTGTTTCCCTTGGTTGTTCAAGCTGTGTGGCAGCATGTTGTTCGCAGACTGAGTCTGTAGTGTTCTAACATTGTCTAGTGGAATCCTCATTCTAGTTGGAGTGAGGGGTGGATGTAGATTGCGGACTGCAATCGAACCACCTAAAAACCGAGTGCCTCCTCTGTGGTTTGCTGTTATTATCTGCGCTCTCCATCTGCTTGTCTCTTTGCTTCCATGTGATCAGTTCTTCATTCTCATTTACTTATACTGTCTTGTTTGGTGACTGCGTTTGCATTTCTCTGTGTGCGAGTTCAGGAGGGGCGTAAGCAGTAGAATTAATTTTCCGCCTAAGTTTTTACAAATTGGGAGTGATCTATTCATCCCCCCCTTCTATATTACTCTTGCTGCGCTAACATTTGGTATCAGAGCAGGTTTACGCCATGTGGACGAATGGTCAAGGAAATGTCAGTGGTCCTAGAACCTTCATGGCCGAAGGTCAATCCATTAGTCGCCCTCCATATTTTGATGGTAGTAACTATCTGTTTTGGAAGAACAGGATGGAAGTGTTTATCAGGGCTCAGAGCCATAAACTGTGGGGAGTAATTACTGTGGGGCCATATGATCTGCCACCAAACGAGGATGCTTGGACGGATGACCATGTGAAGCTCTCTTCACTTAACTGGACGGCGTTGAACATCATCCAGTGTGCTGTTCATCCAGAGGAGTATGCCCGTATATCTGCCTACAAGACTGCCAAGTGAATGTGGGATGAGCTGCAATTGATCTATGAAGGTACAGCTCAAGTGAAAGCCTCGAAGGTAAACCTCTACACTTCTAAGTATGAAATGTTTAAGATGAATGCAGATGATAATATAACTGAAATGTATGCAAGGTTGTCCTTGATCACAAACACACTTAAAGGGCTAGGGAAGGATCTTACTGAGGCAGATATAGTCAGGAAAATTCTTAGATCTTTATCCCCGGCATGGCACACTAAGGCCATTGTGATTGAGGAGTCAAAAGATCTGACTATCTTGACTGTGAATGAACTCATAGGATCCCTTATGACCTATGAGATGAATTTCCAAGGAGGTGGAGAAGGAAGTGAGAGGAAGGGTAAGAATGTGGCTCTAAGGGCATCCCGCAACAAGGGTAGCAACAGCGGGAGCAGCAGCAGTAGCCCCGAGTCCGAGTCCGAGCTTGAAGGGTTTTCAAATCTCGACTAGGAGGAGCAGGCAATGCTCACTAGACAGTTCAGAAAATTTTTGAAGAAAAAGGGAAAGACCTTTTGGAAGAAGAAGCCACACTCTTTCAACAAGAATGCTGAATTTACTAGTTACAGGGATAGAAATCCTAAGAGACTGACTTGTTTTAATTGTAACAAATAGGGACATATGAAAGGCGAATGCCCAGACCTCCAGAAGAAGGGTCCCTATCTTCAGAAGAAAAACACAAAGGTGCAGAAGAAGAAGAAGCCACAGGCGATGGTCTGCACATGGAGCGAGGAAGAAGAAGATCCCGAAGACACTTCCTCAGAAGAATATGAAGATGGAATTTGCCTTATGGCAAACAGTGAAGAGGAGGTAATAAATGTTTTTGAAAATTTCTCAATTGATGACTGGGAGGATGCTTATGGTGAATTGTTAGATAAATTTAATTCTCTTAGTAAAGAGCACAGAGTTCTGAAAAGAAAATTTAACACAAATGTTGAAGAACAAACTCAGGTCTGTGAGGAAAATGAGAAGCTAAAAGAACAACTAGAAGAAATGACCTCACTAAGGAAAGAAAATGATAAGCTCAAGGGAGAAATTCAAGAAAGTCAAAATCAGCTCAATGAATTCAAAACTAAAATTGAAGAAAGCATGAATGAAATTAGAGTGAACTCAGAGAAATATGAAGCTGTGAAGAAAGTAAATGCAGAACTCTTAAAAAATTCTGAGTCCCTTCAAAAGGAGCTGGAAGACAAACAGAAAGTCTTAGAAAAGTTTGTCCAAGGAAAAACTAGTTTAGATGCTATACTAGGGACTAGGGTCAATTTCAATAAGGAGGGTCTAGGCTATGACCCAACCAACAAGAGACCCTTGCAATTCAAGACCATCACCTTCTGCCCAGAGAAGGGAAAAGAGAAGCTGGACACACCATCCAGCTCAAACAGCTCTAAGGGAATTCAAAGTCCTAAAGAAAACACAAAAACCAGTACTGGACAACCATTTAAGATGGGAACGAATTTTATGAAGAATATCACTAAGCCCACTCACCAGAACACAAATGGTAGATGGACCAAGAAAGTGAATCAGAATAAGAGCTGGAATTACAATAATCAGATGGGTCCAAACAAGACCTACTGGAGAAATAATTTTCATGATCAAAAATATGTTAATCAACAAGCTTACAGGAAAATTCCTAGGAATAGGAAGACTAATGAATGGAATAGAACTCACTTCTCCAGTCTAGCTGGATTCAACTTTAATAAACCAGAAAGGAAGGTGCCAGAGAAAACCATGCTGAAGCAAATCTGGATACCTAAACACTTGATCAGAGATTTGAACAATGTCTTTGGACCCAACTCATCTTGGGTTCCAAATCACTCTGCTTGATGTATTTGTGTAGGTCGGCCTGGCAGCTGAAGACAACATGTGGTACCTCGACAGTGACTGCTCCAGGCATATGACAGGAGACCGATCCAAGTTTAGCAAGATAGAGATGAAGCCAGGGGGTCTGGTCAAGTTTGGAGGAAAGAACAAAGGTAAAATAATTGGAGTTGGTACAGTAGGTAAGTCTTCCACAAACTCCATTGAAAAGGTCTTACTTGTGGAAGGGCTTCAACACAACCTGATTAGCATTAGTCAGTTATGTGACAGGGGTCACAGGGTTGTATTTGATGATAGTTCATGCAAAATCCTTGAAACAAATTCTGATGTGGTTAAATTTGTAGCCAACAGGATTAATAATGTCTACATTGTAGACTTAGATGAGGAATCTGAATCTACTATTTGCTTATCTGCCAACTCTGAAAATGATGCTTTTGAATGGCATAGACGTCTAGGTCATGCTAGCTTTACAACTTTAAATAAATTGGTCAAGCATGATTTAGTTAGAGGCATGCCTAGAATTAAATTCAACTCGATATCAAAAGCATGTGATGCCTGTGCTCTAGGCAAACAGACCAGAAATTCCTTTAAATTAAGATCTGAGTCATTGTCTTCTAGACCAATGGAACTTCTTCATATGGACCTTTTCGGTCCCACTAGAACTCAGAGTCTTAATGGAAACAGGTTTGGCTATGTCATCATAGATGACTTCTCTAGATATTCATGGATATTTTTCTTAGCAAATAAGAGTGATGCATTTCAAAAGTGTAATCTATTTTTCAATAAGGTCAAACAAGAAGGGAAATACAAGGTCTGTTCTATTCAATCTGACCATGGAGGTGAGTTTGAAAACTCCATGTTTACTGATCTTTGTGAAAAAGAGGGACTAACTCACATGTTTTCTTCTCCCAGGACACCTGAACAGAATGGGATTGTGGAGAGAAGAAATAGAACTGTGGTGGAGATGACCCGAACCATGTTGATTGAAAGTAGATTACCTAGAAGGTTTTGGGCAGAAGCGGCCAATACAGCAACTTACATAATCAACAGGGCCATGGTAAGACCCATTCACAAGAAAACACCCTATGAGCTTCTAAAAGGTAAGAAACCAAACTTGTTTCATTTCAGAATTTTTGGAGCAAAATATTTTATTCATAACAATGATAAGAAAGATTTAGACAAGTTTGAAGCTAAAAGCTCCCCATGAATATTCTTGGGGTACTCTGAAGTGTCAAGGGCATATAGGGTATTTAACATATCAGATCAGAAAGTTGAAGAGTCTCCACACATTCTTTTTAGTGAAAAGAAAGATGTTTCTAATGTTGAAAATCTTGACAGGGATTCCAATCATGATGGGGATTTTCTAGAAGACCAACAAGAAGAAGAAAAGACTCAGCCGAGTGGAGAAACAGGTGAGTCTTCAACAAATGTTAGATTTCTTAAAGACCATCCATTAGATAATGTCATAGGCCATCCTGAAGATCCTCTTCGGACTAGGTCTCATTTTAGAAATGTGAATAATGATGACTTAATTGCTTTAGTCTCACAAATTGAACCCAAAACAGTAGAAGAGGCCTTAGCTGATCAAGCTTGGGTCAATGCTATGTGTGAGGAATTAGGTCAGTTTGAAAGGAATAATGTCTGGGAGCTTGTCCCAAGACTAGATGGTATTAATATCATAGGAACCAAGTGGGTGTTCAAAAATAAGATGAATGAAGATGGAATCATCTCGAGGAATAAGGCCAGATTAGTAGCCAAAGGCTACTGCCAGGAATTCGGTGTAGACTTTGATGAATCCTATGCACCTATTGCTAGGATGGAAGCTATAAGATTGTTACTTGCCTTTGCTTGTTCAAAGAATATAAAACTCCAACAAATGGATGTTAAAAGTGCCTTTTTAAATGGAGTCATTAAAGAAGAAGTGTTTGTTGAACAACCTCCTAGATTTCAATACTCTCCTCAACCTAACCAAGTTTTCAGGTTAAACAAAGCCTTGTATGGTCTAAAGCAGGCTCCAAGAGCATGGTATGAAAGATTGTCTGAATTTCTGATCAGCAAGGGCTACAAAAGAGGTAAAGTTGATCAAACTTTATTTACCAAGGACATAAAAAGAGATCTCATCATAGTTCAGGTATATGTAGATGACATTGTATTTGGATTAACTAAGCATGAACTATGTGATGAATTTTTTACCATGATGTCTGCTGAATTCGAAATGAGCTTGGTTGGTGAACTAAAATACTTTCTTGGATTATAGGTACAGCAGCTAGAGGATGGGTGCTTCATCAACCAAACCAAATACACAATGGAACTGTTCAAGAGGTTTGGTATGGAAAACTTAAAGCACATTACAACACCCATGGGCACCAATACCTCATTGGATGCAGATGAGACAAGTAAAGAAGTAAATGCCAAACTTTATCGAGGTATGATTGGATCACTTCTTTACTTGACAGCCTCTAGACTAGATATACAATTCAGTGTAGGAATGTGTGCAAGGTATCAGTCTAGACTTACTGAATTACACTTAGCTGCAGTTAAAAGAATCTTCAGATATTTGTCAGCTACTCATTCTCTTGGTTTATGGTTTCCTGCATCTCACACACTTAACTTAGTAGCATACACAGATGCTGATTATGCAGGCTGTAAACTAGACAGGAAAAGCACTAGTGGCCATTGTGAATTCTTGGGTGGGTGTTTAGTGTCTTGGGGCTCCAAGAAACAACATTCTGTGGCCCTCTCCACTGCAGAAGCTGAATATGTGGCTGCAGGGAGTTGTGGAACACAAGTCATATGGATTAAACACCAGCTTCAGGACTACCAAGTAGACCTGGGGTGCACACCAATCTACTGTGATAATACTAGTGCCATCAATATTGCTAAAAATCATGTTTTGCATTCACGAACCAAACACATAGAGATAAGACATCATTTTATAAGAGATGAGGTGTCTAAGAATAATTTTGAACTGATTCATGTAGGCACAGATAATCAGATTGCTGACATATTCACAAAACCTCTGGATAATAAAAAATTCACCACATTGAGAAGAGAATTAGGCTTATACAAATTGTCTTAATTATGAAGCATGTTCTTGTTGTGAGGGGGATTTGTGTTTGTCTGATGTTTAGCCTTCTTTCATGCTAGTTTAAGGGGGAGTTTAGAATGTTTACTGGTTAGCTTTCAGGAATGCTTTGATTGAGGGGAAGCTTTGAGATTATGCTGGATTATTTTATTGAGGAATGCTATGTCTTAGGGGGAGCTGAGTTGAAATGTGAGAAGATAAGTTCTTTGACAGATTCAAAAGGATTGTCCAGATGTGTAACTTTGCTGGTCTTGCATGACTGATCTAGTGTGGTTCTCTCAGACAGTAGAGTGTCACTTATCTCTTAAGTCTATAAGTCAGTGACTCTAAAATCCAGTTAGAATCTTTTCTTTGGTACTCCTTCAGAGATCTGGACTAATTGCATAAAGTATATCTTCCTACATTGTCATTGATTCTGCTTCAGGCCAAAACCTGTATGTCTTGATATCTGACCCAATCAGCCTGAAATCTAGACTTCAAGACTCAATTCAAGAAATAGTCCTTCTGGTATTGTTTTCAATCATTCTATCTCTTTAACTCAAGGGCTTAACTGATTAAACATGTTCTGTTTTGATCACTGAGAAACTGGGAGCTTCATCAATGAAATGAATATTTCTCCCATGTCATGAGGTGTCAAATGCTTAAAATAAATGAAAAGACATGACAGAGCAATGGTGGCTTGCTGGTGAGTAACTGGGGACTCTGGCCTCTAATCAAGGTGTTTCCTCATGTCAAAAGCCACAGTTACTAACTCTGTTCCTTAATAATAATAAAAAAGGGAAGTAATGAGGTACTCACTCTGAGTAACTGGAGATTCAGGCCTCTAATCAAGGTGTCTCCCTAATGTCAAAGGAGTGAACTACCAACTTACTCATTGATCTTCTTGAAATCATCTCAAAAAGAAAAATATTCCTTGTTGTTATGCAACTAATGGATTGCTTGTCCTCAATACCTTGAGAACACCTCTCTGATTTCGTCTCTTGCTGTCTTGTGGGATAGTTGAATGATCAGCTATATCTGACCATACTTGTTAACTCCTGCTCTAAATCATCCACTATGTATGCTGATAAACTTTTCTATCATTCTACTTCTCTATTGTGTACTGGAGTTTAAAGAATCCTCTCTTGAGATTAGAAACTCACTTATTCTCTTAAGACCTATGCGTGACTTTCTGCACTAAGACGTTACTGCCCTTATTCTTCATGTTTCCAGCACTGTCATACATTCTGTATTTCTTTTGGCTGATGTCAAAGGGGGAGAGAAGTTCTGCAATATCAGTGAGTCTTGGATTTGTCTTGAGCTTTGGGGGAGTCATGTTGCTTCAGGGAAGATATGTTTATGAATTGTGGGGGAGATGAGAGTGTGTGGTAGGGAATGTTTAATTCACTTACATGAGCATGCCTTAAATTTACTCTGTTTGTTGCAGCTGATATTAATTTCTTGTTGAACTTTGATATTGCTTGATTCATAGTGTTGCCATCATCAAAAAGGGGGAGATTGTTGCATCCCTATGGTTTTGATGATGTCTCACACTATAAATCAATCTACTATCTCTAGATTTATGATGGTTCATCATGTAAGTGTGTACAGTTCATACGATGTTTCATTAGTTCATCTATCTACATTTTGCTCAGTTAGAATGAACAGTAGTGGGTCGACCCACCCTTGCTGATGCGTCGACCCATCAGAACATTAAGTGTCTGGGTACCAAAGTCTATACACCAGCTTGATCGATTAAGTCTGTACATTGGCATATCATCTTCAAGTCTGTACATCGGGCACCTTCTAACTGAAGTCTATACACTGGTCTTAATATTCTAAGTCTGTACACTGCCCGACCAGTTAAGTCTGCACATTGCCAAAGTCAGTACAGCTCAACTCTGTACATCCTTCCAAGCTTCAACTCTATACACTGGATTGTCAAGCTTCAACTCTATACACTGGATTGTCAAGCTTCAACTATATACACTGGATTGTCAAGCTTCATGTCTATACACTGGTTTGTCTAAACTTCAACTCTATACATCCGATTACTGTTGCAGTGTTCACCAAGTCTATACATCGCCTTCATACCTTCAACTCTATACACTGCTACAGGAACCAAGTCCATACACTCATACCTTTTCCTACGCTTTACTGGTTGTAGTCTAAGTCTACACATCCTTCTAGGTGAGACTTCAAAGTCTGTACAGTATCTCAAGCTGTAGCAACCCTAATAAATGAATAATTGAAATGAATTAAAACATATATATTACAGAAGTAATATATATAAAAGGAATAGGGTTAATTGGACGAAATAAAACAAATTAAAAATAACGCCTCTTATTAGGGCGTTAATTCAAAAAGAAACGCCTCTATCAAAGGCGTGACTAAAGAAAGGACGCCCACACGTGCGGTCGTCAACTCACGCGACCAAATGGGTAAGTAAAAGAAACGCCTCTATCTTGGGCGTGTTTTAAAACAAGAAACGCCCTTTTTCAAGGCGCTTTTTAAGAAACGCCCTTATTCAAGGCGTTAATTCAAGAATACACGCCCTGACCAAAGGCGTTAATTCCATTCGAGTTCCGTTCGACACGGGAGCTTATCCAGGGAAGGATTATGTTAATCCAGTAAGTATTTAATAGGGCAAGGACTCTATATTGGAAGCATTGCTTCTACTAGAACACTAACCTTAACAGGACGTCCAAAATCCTATAAATAGTCTTGATCGAGCAAACCCTAAACCTATTTGATTCAAGCCTCTGCCACGGTAAGTGAAGAACAGAACTGTTCTTCTTATTCCTTTCTTTCTGTTTGGAGTGTATGAAGAACTAACGTTCTTCATCTCCTTCTCTTCTTACAGGTTGAAGAGAGAGCACACGCTGTGAAGAACATAGGTAAGGTTCTTCTAAAACTTTTCCTAACTACGGTTATGTCCCCATCTTCCTCATCTTCTTTTCTTTTCCTTACAGATCGATTGTTGGGTGAAGTTCCTGAAGACAGAAGATCAATATCTTCATCATCCTCATCAAATACAATCACCTTCTCTTCTTACTACTACCAGCGGGATTCTTCGTCCCTTCGATTAAACCAAATCAACCATTAAAGGTAGGATTTTCTCAAGTTATTGTAGCCCAAATAAGAATTAATGCAAGATATCTATACATACGTATATGAGCATGGCATGCATACTGTTTATAAGGTTTTATTACGTTTTCTGCAAAATTTTGAAAGAAACGCCCTTGATTAAGGCGCTAATTTAAAAGAAACGACCATGCTAGTGGTCGTCAATTTAATATTTGACGCCCTCTACGCAGGCGTTAATTTCATAAGAATCGCATGTGATTAATAATTGATCCTGTTTAAAAATTACAATACATATGAAATATTGATTTTTAATATCTTGCATGACTCTGTGAATTCCTGTTAAATTTTACTGCCATGACATGTCTCCTGTCTCTCGAAATATTATTTATTAAAATATCGTAAATCCCTTGAAATTCACGACTTGGACAAAGTCGTTTTCCATATTCTAACGCCCCAGTACAAGGCGTGAATCTGAAAATAAACGCCCCTTTCTAGGGCGTGTATCTGTTAAAAACCTGAAATTCACATATTCTGTAAAATGGAATTGGAAAGTAACGCCCCTTCAAAGGGCGCGTTTTTGATAAATTTCTGAGAATAATTATATCCTGTCAAATATGTAAATGATGAGACGCCTGCCCCTGCAGTCGTCAACTTTTAAGAAACGCCCCCAGGAAAGGCGTGTTTTTGATAAATTAATGAAATAATGGAAATTCTGCAAATTGGCAATATATGTAAACGCCCTTCAGTTAGGCGTTAATTACTTGAGACACGACTTGACCTAAGTCGTTATTTTACTGTAAACTGATTTTTCCTCTGATTTGCATTACCGATGGTTTCATATTATACATATATATATATATCGGCACTATTCTCCATTCCGTGAGTATAGTCCCACGTTTCATGTTGATTTATCGATCACACTCAACTCTCATTGACATACAAGCTCTCCATTGGACATTCCGTTCCTTTGGACTAGCGAGTTAGTCATAGAGACCTCCGTAAGACTCCTCGTAGCCTTGGATTCCCTCAAGGCCGACTGAGCTGGTTGTACCTAAAAACCCATTACACGATCCTTGCCATGTCAATCTAAAGAAACATGGTATACCGGCCCTTATGATTATACAAAGAGTATATCATAAGCAATTCTTGATGGGATGATGATATCATGCCATATCATGTCGTTCTTGTAAACCTCAATTCTATGATAAGAATGAGGGTATCTTACCTTTGATATACTGTTCATGTGGACCTCAATTCTATATAAAGAATGTCCATATTGATTTGTCATGGTACCTAAGTTAAGGAACCATAATCTACCTAGTTTTACCGACATCGTGATTATACCGTTATTATCGCCATTCTATGTCCTTTGTCATATTTTGGACTCTATTCTATCAAAGTTGTCATACGTATCTACAAGCTTGATTATTGAAATTCTATATTGGCTATATAAACAAGAGTGGATGTCAAAACACATGATAAATGCCTGCGCATATAGGGCCCGATCTGGTCCTGGGAGGAGCACCCGAAAGTACTTGTGCCCATGGGAGTTAAAATGATAAGGTATCTGGCATTATACCGAGTACTTGACTTGCTTGATTGGACATTCCACACACATCTTGTACTTGACTCGTACTTGACATGAAATGAAATACGTGGCCCGAAAAGGGGTAATTTACTTGCTTGATACATGATAGCCAAAGTTCTTGACATGACTTGTTAAACGTGCTTGCTTGAATATCTTGAATAACTTGTATCTTGTTCATGAAAGTTCATCTTATTTCTTTGATATTACATTCTCTCTATCTTGTCGTTTCATGCGAGCATGCATAGCTTTATTGCATCCATGAAAATGTAATTACTTAAACCACTTGCTAGTACTTGAGATATAATTTCCTACTGAGCGTTCGCTCATCCCGTTTGTCCCTTTTTACTTTTCAGGTAAGTCCGACGACGATGGAAGTCAATCGGATGGGAATGGTCAAGAGTGAAAGTGATAGAGCTTCTACAAGTGTCGTCTAGTCCTTTCCATAGTTTCTTGAGTCAAATATGTATTCTTTTCCTTTTTGTTAAACAGAGTATTGGATTTGTAATAGTCTATCCATTATGAAATAAAGGATTGGGTTATCTTGCTATTTTGCGCATCTCTGTCTTTGTGTCGAATACACGACCACTCTGATTGACATGATTGATATAGACGTCGCGCATCTCCGGGTATCTTCCGCGCTCGGGGCGTGACAGTCTTTGTGGTATCAGAGCCTAAGGTATTCAATTCCTAGGAAACCCAAGTCCAAGGATAGGTTTCAAAACCTTTAACCAAGTGAGAGTGGGTAGAACCAAGGGTTAAATGATCAATGAGTCCTTTATAAGATCATAGTGATATAATACTAACATAAGCTATTGTAATTGTAGGATAGTGGCTGCCGAACGTGCTCAATGGCGCAACATGCAGCGTACCCTTCAAGGGATGACCCAAGTGCTACAACAGGTAGCACAAGGTGGTGCTCCACGAGCTGGAAGCTTACACCAAGCATTCAAGAATATGAATCCCCCGAAGTTCATGGGATCGACCGATCCAGACGATGCCGAGCATTGGGTTCGGGAGATTGAACGTATATTCCGTGTCATGCAATGCACGGATCAGGACAAAGTCTTATTAGCTACTTTCCAGTTAGAAAAGGATGCTAGATGCTGGTGGGAGTCGATTGAAGCTACTATTGACCCAACTCAAGTTACATGGGGTGAATTCGTTGAATATTTCAACGCCAAATATTTCTCTGATAGGGTCCAGGAAAGGAAGGCCGCCGAATTTGCCGCATTAAAGCAAAGATCTTTATCGGTGGCTGATTATGAAGCACAGTTCTCTAGACTGTCTAGATATGCTAAGCATTTAATTGGCACGGAAAAGATGAAAGCCCGTAGATTTCTTAATGGGCTTAGGCCCCACTACATTACTCAACTGGCGCCTATGGATATTCAAGTTTATACTGAAATAGTGCGCCGAGCTCAGTTGCTTGAAGATGCCACGGAACTATCTGATAGGATCCGTGGGAAAGACAAAAAGGAGCAAGTCACAAGTTCGGGTTCTTTTAAACCCAACTTTAAGAAGAGGCCCAATAATGGAGGTTCTTCCTCTCAAGATCAGAAGGTCAAGAAATCCAAGCCTTTCTCTATCACCACTACCCCTTCAAACGTAGTATGCAAGCATTGTGACAAGGCTGGTCACAAAACAGAAGAATGCTGGAGGAAATTAGGAGCATGTCTCCGTTGTGGGAGTCGTGAACATCGGATTCCCGATTGTCCATTAATGAATGACCAAGACGGTGAGGGTAAACGCCCAGTGACAAGGAACGCACGTCTTCATGCAATCCAAGAGACCGAACCAGAAGAAGAAGGCGGATTGGTGGAAGGTACATTAAAAATTTGTTCCAAATATGCACATGTCTTATTTGATACGGGTGCATCGCATTCCATTATTTCCAAGAAGTTTGCTGACCCATTACCTCTAGAACCAGAATGGATGAAAATAGTGTTGTCTACTCCTCTCGGAAACGAGACGGATATCACGCATCATTACCAAAACTGTGAGGTGTTGGTTCGAGGAAAGAATTTTCCTATTGATCTTATCTGCTTAGATCTAAAAGAATATGATGTTATACTAGGAGCAGATTGGTTATCTAAGTACCAGGCAACGGTTGATTGCCGTAATAGCAAGATTGTTTTCAAAGAATTTCCAGAACTGACTTATACTAGTCCTAAGAGTCGAAGCAAATCCCCTCTTATTTCGGCTCTTCGAGCAAGCAAGCTCGTCAGGAAAGGATGTGTATCCTTCCTTGCTTTTGTCACTAATAAAGAAGCTAAGGAAACCAAGATAGAAGACGTTCAAGTAGTACGAGAATTCCCAGACGTATTTCCGGAAGAATTGCCGGGATTACCCCCGCAAAGAGATGTGGCCTTTACCATCGACTTAGTCCC
This sequence comes from Amorphophallus konjac, assembly GCA_022559845.1. Taxonomy (NCBI): domain Eukaryota; kingdom Viridiplantae; phylum Streptophyta; class Magnoliopsida; order Alismatales; family Araceae; genus Amorphophallus; species Amorphophallus konjac. The sequence continues at coordinate 204,983,463 of CM040120.1, read as the reverse complement.
TGGTGCTGGTCCGGTTTCAAAGGCACCATATAGAATGTCCCCTGCTGAACTCAAGGAGTTGAAGGAGCAGTTGATGGAACTAATCCGAAAAGGGTTTATTAGACCAAGTACTTCCCCGTGGGGAGCACCAGTCTTATTTGTAAAGAAGAAGGATGGATCCATGAGATTGTGTATTGACTATCGACAGTTGAATCATCTTACTATCAAGAACAAGTATCCACTGCCGAGAATCGATGAATTGTTTGATCAGATTTCAGGATCCAAATATTTCTCCAAGATTGATCTCCAGTCGGGATATCATCAATTAAGGATCAAGGATGATGACATTCACAAGACCGCATTCAGAAGCAGGTATGGCCATTACGAATTTGTTGTTATGCCTTTTGGACTAACAAATGCCCCTGCTGCCTTTATGCAGTTAATGAATAGCATATTCAGGCCTTACTTGGATCAATTCATAGTAGTCTTCATCGATGATATATTGATATATTCTAAGACTAAGGAAGAACATGAAGAGCATTTGAGGATTGCATTGCAAGTCTTGAGGACAAATCAATTATATGCTAAACTCAGCAAATGCGAGTTCTGGCTTGAAGAAGTGGCTTTTCTCGGACATGTCATATCCAAGGATGGTTTATCTGTGGATCCGTCAAAAGTTGAAGCTGTGAGAGACTGGGAGAGACCCACTAACGCAAGCGAGATCAGAAGTTTCTTAGGTCTTGCAGGCTATTATCGGCGATTTATCAAAGATTTCTCTAAGATCGCCGTACCACTTACAAGATTAACTCGTAAGGAGATCCGATATGAATGGAGTGAGGAATGTGAAAGAAGTTTTCAAACTCTCAAGGATCATCTCACCACAGCTCCGGTCTTAGCCTTACCAATTGAAGGAGAGAAATTCGAGGTCTACACTGATGCTTCTGGCATTGGCCTCGGATGTGTTCTAATGCAACATGGGAAGGTCATAGCATACTCTTCTCGTCAACTGAAGAAGCATGAGGAGAATTACCCCGTCCATGACTTGGAATTGGCCGCGGTAGTATTTGCCCTAAAGATATGGAGACACTATCTCTATGGGGTACAGTTTACTGTATACTCCGATCACAAAAGTCTCAAATATCTATTTTCACAAAAGGAGCTGAACATGAGACAAAGACGCTGGCTAGAATATCTCAAGGACTTCGACTTCAGTATACAATACCATCCCGGAAAGGGTAATTATGTGGCTGATGCCCTTAGTCGAAAGCCGAGAGCAAAGATAGCAAATTGTATGATACAAGAATGGAGGTTACTTGAACAATTCTCCGAGCTCAATATAAGCTTGGACACGGAATCCAAATTTGTCACACTATCTCATGTAAGCATACAGTCAGATTTGTTATCTGAGATACAAACACTTCAGGATGATGATCCTATGTTAATAGAAATCAAAGGCAGATTAGAAGGACAATCTGATTTTCAACTAACTTCTGATGGAAGATTATCGTTCAAAGATAGAACTTGTATACCCGATTGTCCGGAATTAAAGAAGAAGATCTTAGATGAAGCTCACCGATCAAGATACACTATTCATCCTGGATCAACTAAAATGTACCAAGATGTAAAGAGGAACTTTTGGTGGCCCAATATGAAAAGAGAAATAGCGGACTATGTATCACACTGTCTCACATGCCAACAGGTCAAGGCGGAACACCAAAAGCCTGCGGGAAAACTACATCCTCTAGATATTCCTAAGTGGAAATGGGAGGATATTGGTATGGACTTCATCATGGGTTTGTCTAAATCTAAAGGAGGACATGATGGAATCTGGGTTATCATTGACCGATTGACTAAATCGGCACATTTCTTGCCAATCAAAAGCCGATGGTCGATTGATGTGCTAGCTGCACTATACATTAAAGAAATAGTCAGGATACATGGAATTCCTGTCTCAATCGTGTCTGATAGAGATCCCCGTTTTACTTCTCATTTTTGGAAGGGATTACAACATTCGTTGGGGACAAGGCTCAACTTTAGTACTGCTTTTCACCCACAAACGGATGGTCAGACCGAGCGAACTAATCAAGTTGTTGAAGATATGCTGAGAGCATGCATTATTGACTTTGGAGGAAGCTGGCATGACCACTTACCTTTAGTTGAATTTGCATATAATAATAGCTACCAAGCTAGTATCCAAATGGCACCTTTCGAAGCCTTATACGGAAGGAGTTGCCGATCTCCCATATGTTGGAACGAAGTTGGAGAGAAACAACTATTAGGTCCAGACATGGTAAGGGATACAACTGAGAAGATACAGGTAATCAGAGAAAGATTACAAGTTGCTCAGACCAGACAAAAGACTTATGCAGATACAAGAAGAAGAGATCTTGAATTCCAAATCGGAGATCATGTATTTCTTAAAATATCCCCTGGACGTGGCATACGAAGATTTGGTGTTAAGGGCAAGCTTACGCCAAGATTCATCGGACCATTTGAGGTACTCGAAAGAGTTGGCGAGGTTGCTTATCGCATCGCGTTGCCTCCTCAGTTGTCCGAGGTACACAATGTATTTCACATATCTATGTTGAAGAAGTATGTGCACGATCCGTCACATATTATTGAGCATGGAGATCTGGTGATCCAGAAAGATCTCACATATGAACAAAGGCCTTTAAAGATATTAGATCGAGAAATACGAGCTCTAAGGAATAAGGTTATTCCCATGATCAAGGTGCAATGGAATAAGAATCCTGAACGCGAAGCGACATGGGAGACCGAGGAATCTATGAAGAAACGATTTCCCGAGTTATTCTAAGAGGTATATGTCCTACACTCTCCGCGTGTATAATTATATATATATTGAATTTGGGGACCAAATTCTTTTTAAGTGGGGGAGGGTGTAGCAACCCTAATAAATGAATAATTGAAATGAATTAAAACATATATATTACAGAAGTAATATATATAAAAGGAATAGGGTTAATTGGACGAAATAAAACAAATTAAAAATAACGCCTCTTATTAGGGCGTTAATTCAAAAAGAAACGCCTCTATCAAAGGCGTGACTAAAGAAAGGACGCCCACACGTGCGGTCGTCAACTCACGCGACCAAATGGGTAAGTAAAAGAAACGCCTCTATCTTGGGCGTGTTTTAAAACAAGAAACGCCCTTTTTCAAGGCGCTTTTTAAGAAACGCCCTTATTCAAGGCGTTAATTCAAGAATACACGCCCTGACCAAAGGCGTTAATTCCATTCGAGTTCCGTTCGACACGGGAGCTTATCCAGGGAAGGATTATGTTAATCCAGTAAGTATTTAATAGGGCAAGGACTCTATATTGGAAGCATTGCTTCTACTAGAACACTAACCTTAACAGGACGTCCAAAATCCTATAAATAGTCTTGATCGAGCAAACCCTAAACCTATTTGATTCAAGCCTCTGCCACGGTAAGTGAAGAACAGAACTGTTCTTCTTATTCCTTTCTTTCTGTTTGGAGTGTATGAAGAACTAACGTTCTTCATCTCCTTCTCTTCTTACAGGTTGAAGAGAGAGCACACGCTGTGAAGAACATAGGTAAGGTTCTTCTAAAACTTTTCCTAACTACGGTTATGTCCCCATCTTCCTCATCTTCTTTTCTTTTCCTTACAGATCGATTGTTGGGTGAAGTTCCTGAAGACAGAAGATCAATATCTTCATCATCCTCATCAAATACAATCACCTTCTCTTCTTACTACTACCAGCGGGATTCTTCGTCCCTTCGATTAAACCAAATCAACCATTAAAGGTAGGATTTTCTCAAGTTATTGTAGCCCAAATAAGAATTAATGCAAGATATCTATACATACGTATATGAGCATGGCATGCATACTGTTTATAAGGTTTTATTACGTTTTCTGCAAAATTTTGAAAGAAACGCCCTTGATTAAGGCGCTAATTTAAAAGAAACGACCATGCTAGTGGTCGTCAATTTAATATTTGACGCCCTCTACGCAGGCGTTAATTTCATAAGAATCGCATGTGATTAATAATTGATCCTGTTTAAAAATTACAATACATATGAAATATTGATTTTTAATATCTTGCATGACTCTGTGAATTCCTGTTAAATTTTACTGCCATGACATGTCTCCTGTCTCTCGAAATATTATTTATTAAAATATCGTAAATCCCTTGAAATTCACGACTTGGACAAAGTCGTTTTCCATATTCTAACGCCCCAGTACAAGGCGTGAATCTGAAAATAAACGCCCCTTTCTAGGGCGTGTATCTGTTAAAAACCTGAAATTCACATATTCTGTAAAATGGAATTGGAAAGTAACGCCCCTTCAAAGGGCGCGTTTTTGATAAATTTCTGAGAATAATTATATCCTGTCAAATATGTAAATGATGAGACGCCTGCCCCTGCAGTCGTCAACTTTTAAGAAATGCCCCCAGGAAAGGCGTGTTTTTGATAAATTAATGAAATAATGGAAATTCTGCAAATTGGCAATATATGTAAACGCCCTTCAGTTAGGCGTTAATTACTTGAGACACGACTTGACCTAAGTCGTTATTTTACTGTAAACTGATTTTTCCTCTGATTTGCATTACCGATGGTTTCATATTATACATATATATATATATCGGCACTATTCTCCATTCCGTGAGTATAGTCCCACGTTTCATGTTGATTTATCGATCACACTCAACTCTCATTGACATACAAGCTCTCCATTGGACATTCCGTTCCTTTGGACTAGCGAGTTAGTCATAGAGACCTCCGTAAGACTCCTCGTAGCCTTGGATTCCCTCAAGGCCGACTGAGCTGGTTGTACCTTAAAAACCCATTACACGATCCTTGCCATGTCAATCTAAAGAAACATGGTATACCGGCCCTTATGATTATACAAAGAGTATATCATAAGCAATTCTTGATGGGATGATGATATCATGCCATATCATGTCGTTCTTGTAAACCTCAATTCTATGATAAGAATGAGGGTATCTTACCTTTGATATACTGTTCATGTGGACCTCAATTCTATATAAAGAATGTCCATATTGATTTGTCATGGTACCTAAGTTAAGGAACCATAATCTACCTAGTTTTACCGACATCGTGATTATACCGTTATTATCGCCATTCTATGTCCTTTGTCATATTTTGGACTCTATTCTATCAAAGTTGTCATACGTATCTACAAGCTTGATTATTGAAATTCTATATTGGCTATATAAACAAGAGTGGATGTCAAAACACATGATAAATGCCTGCGCATATAGGGCCCGATCTGGTCCTGGGAGGAGCACCCGAAAGTACTTGTGCCCATGGGAGTTAAAATGATAAGGTATCTGGCATTATACCGAGTACTTGACTTGCTTGATTGGACATTCCACACACATCTTATACTTGACTCGTACTTGACATGAAATGAAATGCGTGGCCCGAAAAGGGGTAATTTACTTGCTTGATACATGATAGCCAAAGTTCTTGACATGACTTGTTAAACGTGCTTGCTTGAATATCTTGAATAACTTGTATCTTGTTCATGAAAGTTCATCTTATTTCTTTGATATTACATTCTCTCTATCTTGTCGTTTCATGCGAGCATGCATAGCTTTATTGCATCCATGAAAATGTAATTACTTAAACCACTTGCTAGTACTTGAGATATAATTTCCTACTGAGCGTTCGCTCATCCCGTTTGTCCCTTTTTACTTTTCAGGTAAGTCCGACGACGATGGAAGTCAATCGGATGGGAATGGTCAAGAGTGAAAGTGATAGAGCTTCTACAAGTGTCGTATAGTCCTTTCCATAGTTTCTTGAGTCAAATATGTATTCTTTTCCTTTTTGTTAAACAGAGTATTGGATTTGTAATAGTCTATCCATTATGAAATAAAGGATTGGGTTATCTTGCTATTTTGCGCATCTCTGTCTTTGTGTCGAATACACGACCACTCTGATTGACATGATTGATATAGACGTCGCGCATCTCCGGGTATCTTCCGCGCTCGGGGCGTGACACAAGCCAAGTCCATACATAGTCCATCAGCATTTAGAAGTCTGTACATCGGTCCGTCTTGTTCAGCGTCTTAGTGCATTCAAAGTCTGTACAGCGTCCGTCTCAGCCAGCGTCTCATGCTGCGTCTTAGGCAAGTCTGTACATCGGCTTCATTCACTCAAGTCCATACATCCACAGTGGTACTTCCATGTCTGTACAACGCTGAAGCCTTCACAAGTCTGTACACTGCTTGAGCCTCACCAAGTCTGTACATCGCTTCAAGCGATTCAAGTCTGTACAGTCGAGCGTCTCATGCATCATCTCACTCTGGCAAATTCTATACACTGGCTCAAGCTTGTCGAAGTCTATACATCACCGTTGGGCATCAAGTCAATACACTGTTCACCGTCTTATTAAGAGTCTTACACTTTCAAGTCTGTACAGTGCGAACAGTGCATCTCTTCTTCAAAGTCTGAACACTGGCCTCTTGCTTCAATTCTATACATTGGGTTGTCCGACCACAACTCTATACATTCGGTTGTTATATCTTGAGTCTATACAGTGCTCACAGCACACTCGTTCCAAGTCTGTACACTAGTTAGGCTTCGTGAAGTCTATACAGTGGCTGAAGCTTTGTAAAGTGTACACATTGGTAAGGCTCGTTTGCATTGTTCATCACATGTCTATACACTGCCATTCATGAGCTTATCCATTAAGTCTATACACTCTCTCATGTTGTACACACTTACTCAGTTGCTGTTTCTGAAGTATATACACTTGTGTTAATAGCCTGAACTAACTAAGTATATGCATTCCTTCTGTCTCTGTCTGCAGGCGATTCAGGCTGATGATTGGGCACGTGAACCGAGGTTGGCACCTGGCACGTGATCCAAGAAACCAGGAACATGACACGTGGATGGCAAACTAGTCAGGATGCTGCCATGTGGTTGAAATTCAAATGATCTGGCAAAAAGTTCATGGGCGGGAACCTGGCAGCCACACGCCCATCTGCTATAAATATGGAGCTTCGTCCTTCAGTAGAAGTGTGATCGTGAAAAGAAAAGGTAGAAGCCATTTGTGTGAGACTGCACGATCCAGAAAGGAGAAAGAGCAGAGAGTCCCATATTGTCCAGATCTGAGAGGAGTATGTTCGAGAGAGAGAGCAGTGTCTGTGGTTTGATGAATTGCTTCCTTTGAAGCTACATTTGTATTGGTTTCAGAAACGACTGCTTCTTCGTTGGTCCTTGTTTCTATTTTGTTTTCTTTTTATTTTGTTCATTCTTCTGATTCGAATTGGTTCCCCTCCGGTGTGTGGAGGAAGGGAGTGTTTGGTGAGGACACGCGCCGCCTTTCTCGATGGAGCACGCGGAGCACGCCGGCATCTCTTTGGCTCGGTGACTACGGCATGGTTTAGAGGACCTTCTTTTACATGATGGCCATACCAGGCCTTGGTTTAGTCCCTGCGTGGACATGTTTATTCTTTATTGTGGACCTTTGTAGGCCAATTGGGGCCAATTAGACCTTTATTGGGTGTGCTAGGCTCATTGGTTGGGCAATAGGACTAGTGGGCCACTTCTTGGTCCAACCTTTTGGCCCATTAGGGTTTTGGGCGCCCCACTCATCTCCTCCAAGAGGAGGAGGTGGCAGCCGCCCCACTCCTACTTTCTAGGAGTGGAGTGTGCGGCCCTCTCCTAGATTTTAGGAAGAGGGATGCGCATCCCCCTTTCCCTTCCCCATCCGGCCACCCCATCCCTCCTTTGGCCGCCCCCCCTTCCCCAATTCCCTCCTAGAATCTAGGAGTGGTGCGCCTCCCCCCTTTTCCCCCCCTAGCCAATGTGCGCACCCCCCTTTTCCCCATGCCACATTGCGCACACCCCCCCCCTTTCCCTTGTGGCTAGGGTTTCAACCCTAGCCTTCCCCCTCCCCATATAAAAGATCTCTTGTATTTTCTTTAGGAAAGAAATGAATAGATGAAAAAAAATTGATTGAGCAGCCATTGGCGCAGCCACCCCTTGGAGAGGGCGACCCTCTCTTCCTCCTCTGCTCCTGCGACGGGAGCAACCCCGGGGTGCGACTCCCCATCCCCTCGGTGCGACGCCGAGGTTCTCCCTCCTTTCTACTTCGTCTCCGGTTCGTGTTCGCGAGTTCCAGATTCAGCCCCGAGTTGCAGCGGCGACCCTGTCCGGTGCTGATCGAATCTGAGCCCCCTCCTTTTTCTGTGGATACGTCTACAAGTCAGCGACGCGTGGGTCTTGGTTTCGCCTCGATCCGAGGTCGGCACCACCCGTGGCGGATTTCCTCGTGAGCTAGCGCAGGAGCCTCCATCTCTGCGCGCCCAGATCCCACCTCCTCCTTGCAAAAATCCCACAGGACGCACAACGCCGAGTTTGGAGCTGATTTCTTCAGGGTTGGTACCTCTCGTCGTCCTCTTTCCAACGCCGCCAACCTCGTCTCCTTCCGACGCCCGAGCTGTTCGTGGCGTCCGTTCCCGTGAAGTCGCGCGGATCTGTCCAGTCCACCCAGCGCCAGAAGACCCGGCGACTTCCCGAGTTCACGGCGTCCAACCTCGACCAGATCTGGTCGAGCCCTTTTGTCCGGACCTGCTGCTCTGCGTCCCCAGCGTCCTCCCTCAAGCGGAGCCTCGTTCGTCTTCCAGAACAGCGAGTTACCATTTTCCCCGCTCGACAGCGCTGTTCTGGAGGCAGTTTTCTTGTCCCCACTTGCAGGTGCGGCCACGGCTACTTCGATCGGAATCTGAGGGCACCCTTTGGCCGAGGCTTCCTCCTGCGACCTAACTGCGCGCCGTCGCTGACGGCACCCCAATCGGATCCCGGAGCGGACCGTGAGAGCCCTTTTCGCCGAGTCGCGCGTTGCTGCGATTCTGCCGGTCGGCGTCCGGGCCTTCCTCGCGATCAACCCCTCCACCGAGTGCCGCCCGTCAGCCCGTGTATCGGCCGCCCCGAATGGAGTTGTTTTAGCCTGTTATCTCCCTGCGAGGAGTGGGCACCATTGCTGGCTTGTACCTATTCTTTTATTGTGTGTATCGGGGTTGTCGGTCTCGGCCGGGGTTCCTTCCCCACGCCTAGGCGTGGAGGTACGTGCGACGCTCCCCCCCTTGGCATTTTGCTTTACTAGTATGTGATTTTGTATGCCGCGTGAGAGTGTAGGGATCCTAGCTAGCATTCAACACCGCGAGATCGTGAGTGAGCGTATCCCATTCCGTGGCCCTAGTCGAGCACCGAGCTCGGACTAGACTCCTATAGTTGCGCGTCGGCTCCTTTGCCGCTTTGATCCACTCGCTTCCCTCATAGGGACGACCGTGGACTTGGGTTTCTTGTTGAGAGACGCCTCTCTTCGGAGGGACAGTACGGAGGTCGATCTATCGGCTTGCCTTGTCGCGTGTGAGTGCTGGCCGCACTTGGTCTTCATCATAGGTTTAGTCCATTTGTCAGTCCCGTCCCGCATCAAATTTGGTATCAGAGCCTATTGTCCCGCATCAAAGAAATGATGAGAGTGCCTGAAGGTGATTATCTGCACCTGGGCGAATGTCGCACATGGGCAAGTATAGTGAAGGGACCTGTCGGGAGGGGTCATCATTTCTTTGACCCTTTCGATCCCCTCCCTAGTGAGCCTCTCGACCCATATTCTTTTCCCCACCTTGTCGAGGAGGTCCACTATCATACACCACCTAGGACTTCTAGTCAACACCTCACCTTACCGGCATCCAGATGCCCGAGCTTAGGAGGCCAGGGACACATGTCTCTTCCCCATGTTTCTGCATGTCCACCATCATATAGGGGTTTGTCTCATATAGGGAATGCCATGAGTGAGTTTGGGCAATTTAGTCCCCATGAGTCTACCACATTCCGTAGGACACCCATGCATGATAGATACAACTTTGGTTGTCCTGGTCCTCCCCACGTTGTCAAGTCTGGTAGGTGTCATAGGCCTATTAGGTCCATATTTGGATGTCCAGGACCACCCCTGCATTCATATAGGTATGAGTCCACACAGCTAGTTCGGAGTCTACATCATCATCACCATCTTGAGGCCAGCAACGCACGTTATGAGGATTTAGCTGATGCGCATCGACGCACCCGTGAGTTCCAAGTGGGAGAGCACGTCATGATCAGGGTTAGACCTGAACGGTTCCCTTCGGGGGCCGTGAAGAAACTCCAGGACCGCGGTGCAGGACCCTTCCGAGTTCTGAAGCGAATAGGGTCGAATGCGTATGAGATTGAGCTACCAGACAACTATGGGATCAGTTCGACGTTCAATGTCTCTGATCTGGTGGCATATCGGGATCACACGTGGAGAGCTGGAGCTGATCGACCCGGACCTGCTGGAGCGTTATTGGAGCGATCGTGACCCTTACTCGACGGGGTCGAGTTCTTCCCACCCGGGGAGAATTGGTGAGGACACGCGCCGCCTTTCTCGATGGAGCACGCGGAGCACGCCGGCATCTCTTTGGCTCGGTGACTACGTCATGGTTTAGAGGACCTTCTTTTACATGATGGCCATACCAGGCCTTGGTTTAGTCCCTACGTGGACATGTTTATTCTTTATTGTGGACCTTTGTAGGCCAATTGGGGCCAATTAGACCTTTATTGGGTGTGCTAGGCTCATTGGTTGGGCAATAGGACTAGTGGGCCACTTCTTGGTCCAACCTTTTGGCCCATTAGGGTTTTGGGCACCCCTCTCATCTCCTCCAAGAGGAGGAGGTGGCAGCCGCCCCACTCCTACTTTCTAGGAGTGGAGTGTGCGGCCCTCTCCTAGATTTTAGGAAGAGGGATGCGCATCCCCCTTTCCCTTCCCCATCCGGCCACCCCATCCCTCCTTTGGCCGCCCCCCCTTCCCCAATTCCCTCCTAGAATCTAGGAGTGGTGCGCCTCCCCCCTTTTCCCCCCCTAGCCAATGTGCGCACCCCCCTTTTCCCCATGCCACATTGCGCACACCCCCCCCCTTTCCCTTGTGGCTAGGGTTTCAACCCTAGCCTTCCCCCTCCCCATATAAAAGATCTCTTGTATTTTCTTTAGGAAAGAAATGAATAGATGAAAAAAAATTGATTGAGCAGCCATTGGCGCAGCCACCCCTTGGAGAGGGCGACCCTCTCTTCCTCCTCTGCTCCTGCGACGGGAGCAACCCCGGGGTGCGACTCCCCATCCCCTCGGTGCGACGCCGAGGTTCTCCCTCCTTTCTACTTCGTCTCCGGTTCGTGTTCGCGAGTTCCAGATTCAGCCCCGAGTTGCAGCGGCGACCCTGTCTGGTGCTGATCGAATCTGAGCCCCCTCCTTTTTCTGTGGATACGTCTACAAGTCAGCGACGCGTGGGTCTTGGTTTCGCCTCGATCCGAGGTCGGCACCACCCGTGGCGGATTTCCTCGTGAGCTAGCGCAGGAGCCTCCATCTCTGCGCGCCCAGATCCCACCTCCTCCTTGCAAAAATCCCACAGGACGCAAGACGCCGAGTTTTGAGCTGATTTCTTCAGGGTTGGTACCTCTCGTCGTCCTCTTTCCAACGCCGCCAACCTCGTCTCCTTCCGACGCCCGAGCTGTTCGTGGCGTCCGTTCCCGTGAAGTCGCGCGGATCTGTCCAGTCCACCCAGCGCCAGAAGACCCGGCGACTTCCCGAGTTCACGGCGTCCAACCTCGACCAGATCTGGTGGAGCCCTTTTGTCCGGACCTGCTGCTCTGCGTCCCCAGCGTCCTCCCTCAAGCGGAGCCTCGTTCGTCTTCCAGAACACCGAGTTACCATTTTCCCCGCTCGACAGCGCTATTCTGGAGGCAGTTTTCTTGTCCCCACTTGCAGGTGCGGCCACGGCTACTTCGATCGGAATCTGAGGGCGCCCTTTGGCCGAGGCTTCCTCCTGCGACCTAACTGCGCGCCGTCGCTGACGGTACCCCAATCGGATCCCGGAGCGGACCGTGAGAGCCCTTTTCGCCGAGTCGCGCGTTGCTGCGATTCTGCCGGTCGGCGTCCGGGCCTTCCTCGCGATCAACCCCTCCACCGAGTGCCGCCCGTCAGCCCGTGTATCGGCCGCCCCGAATGGAGTTGTTGTAGCCTGTTATCTCCCTGCGAGGAGTGGGCACCATTGCTGGCTTGTACCTATTCTTTCATTGTGTGTATCGGGGTTGTCGGTCTCGGCCGGGGTTCCTTCCCCACGCCTAGGCGTGGAGGTACGTGCGACGCTCCCCCCCTTGGCATTTTGCTTTACTAGTATGTGATTTTGTATGCCGCGTGAGAGTGTAGGGATCCTAGCTAGCATTCAACACCGCGAGATCGTGAGTGAGCGTATCCCATTCCGTGGCCCTAGTCGAGCACCGAGCTCGGACTAGACTCCTATAGTTGCGCGTCGGCTCCTTTGCCGCTTTGATCCACTCGCTTCCCTCATAGGGACGACCGTGGACTTGGGTTTCTTGTTGAGAGACGCCTCTCTTCGGAGGGACAGTACGGAGGTCGATCTATCGGCTTGCCTTGTCGCGTGTGAGTGCTGGCCGCACTTGGTCTTCATCATAGGTTTAGTCCATTTGTCAGTCCCGTCCCGCATCAGTGTTACTCCAGTTTCCCTCTGGGTTGCAGAGGAAGAGAGATCGGTGATCTCTGGTGTTGCTAGTGACAGGTTGTCATTAGCAGGTTCCCTCCGGTGTGTGGAGGAAGGGAGAGGTGTCTCCGGTTCTGTTCTAGCTGGTAGCTGGAACATGTTTCAAGTTCTGTGGGTAGCAGAGCTTGGTTGAGGGATTTGTTTCCCTTGGTTGTTCAAGCTGTGTGGCAGCATGTTGTTCGCAGACTGAGTCTGCAGTGTTCTAGCATTGTCTAGTGGAATCTTCATTCTAGTTGGAGTGAGGGGTGGATGTAGATTACGGACTACAATCGAACCACCTAAAAATCAAGTGCCTCCTCTATGGTTTGCTGTTATTATCTGCGCTCTCCATCTGCTTGTCTCTTTGCTTCCATGTGATCAGTTCTTCATTCTCATTTACTTATACTGTCTTGTTTGGTGACTGCGTTTGCATTTCTCTGTGTGCGGGTTCAGGAGGGGTGTAAGCAGTAGAATTAATTTTTCGCCTAAGTTTTTACAAGTTGGCAGTGATCTATTCACCCCCCCTTCTATATCACTCTTGCTGCGCTAACACAAATCCTCCATGTTTCTATGGTTCATCGAACCCAGACGAGGCCGAGAACTAGATCGATGAAATGAACCGTATATTTGACGTCATACAATGTACAGACTAGGAAAAAGTGCGTCTTGCTACTTTCCAACTCAACAAGGATGCACGTACATGGTGGAAGTTGGTTCCGGCACCTCCAGCTGATGCACCACACACATGGGAAGGCTTTCTTACCTTATTCCGTGCCAAATATTCTTCAGAACATGTTAAGGAGAGAAAGGCTATGGAGTTCGCTTCTCTACGTTAGGGAATGATGACAGTTGCCGAGTATGAACTACAATTTTCCAGGATAGTGCCATATGCAACTCATCTGGTCAGTACCGACCTATTGAAGGCCAATCGGTTTATGGATGAGTTAATACCCAGTTATATTCAGCAACTTGGGACCCAAAATATTCGTACTTATGCGGAGATGGTCCAACGGGCGTATCTTTGTGAAAGGACATTGGAAAAGGTCAAAACATTAAAGGGCAAAAGTGAAGAGTCAAGCCGACGGTCGGATCGGCGTAGTAAGAAGGAGAAATTTAGCATCACGGAGCCCTGCAAACCCCGTGATAGCAGGAAGAGGTCAAGAAATGGGAGCGAGAATAGCTCCCAGAAGAATAAGAAAGTCAAGGAGGAGGATAAGCAAGTCATGACGGCTTGCACCTTTTGTGAAAAGTTTAGCCACTCGGCCGAGGAATGTTGAAAGTGCCTCGGTGCTTGTTTAAGGTGTGGCAGCCGTGAACATCGCATGCCAGACTGCCCTCTCATGAAGGAACAATTGTCTGGTGGTGGACGTAAGAGGCAGACTCGCCTCAATGCTGTTCTAGAAGATGAGGAAGCGCCCAGGGACAACGGACTTATGGAAGGTGCTATTCAAGTTTGTTCCCATCCTGCATTTGTGCTATTTGATACCGGTGCTTATCATTCCTTTATATCCACTACTTTTTCAAAAATATTGCCAATTTCATCAGTTCTCTTACCTTCGGACCTTTCTATTACTACACACTTAAGTTCTGGAACAAAGCTTACCGATTACTACCCTAATAGTGAGGTAATAATAGAAGGTCATAATCTCCCTGCAAACTTAATATGTCTTGACATGAAAGGTTATGATGCCATTCTAGTGGTAGATTGGCTAGTGGATCATGATGTCGATATCAATTGCCGGAATAGGATAATATCCTTTCGCAAATCAGGTCTTCCAAGATTTTCCTTCCTTGGTATCAAGTATAGGAAACATCCTACCATCATTTCTTCTCTTCACGCTTGCAAACTTATTTCGCAAGGATATGAAGCTTTTCTCGCTTCTGTGATTGTTACAGAGTCTAAAGAGATCATCTTAGCAGACATCCCCATTGTAAATGAGTTTCCTGATGTATTCCCATCAGATTTACCCAGTTTGCCTTACAATTCATACAGACATGGTGACCGTGATCAAGTATCCTCCCCAGATCTCATGACTCAGGATCAGTGCGAGATTACACCTCTTCATCTTGCGCCGTCTGCGGGAAACGAACAAAGAGCCATCATGGTGCGAAGAAACTCTGGTAGGAAGGCCACCAACGGTAGAGGAAAGACCGTAGCGGCGGACGGGGCGGACGGAGAACCTGCACCGTCCAACCCCGCCAAGAGCCTCCCTCCCGACAACAATCAAGCCGACGAGCTGCCTCCACCACCTGCGGAGGTGCAACCCCCTAACGGGAGTCCTGACGCTCTCCAAGCCCTCAACGCTAAACTGGATATCCTCATAGAGCTAATGAGGACCCAGGCGGCTAGGGAGGGGAAGTCACGACTCCCACGGGATAACCCTCCCCGTGGAGAAGCTTCCCAGCAAATGGCTGGAGGCCGTTTCACCCTTCGGGGACGACGGCTTATACGCAATAGGTCAGGGGGACCTTCGCACGCCCCCCCTCCAGAACAAGAAGTCTCCTCCACCCCGAGGAGTGAAGAAGCCAAGAGGCACCGACAGTTCCCGGGAACTGATCCCCCCGAGGGATGACCCGGCGACCCATAGGGACGCCCCCGCAGTCCCTTGGTCCAGCAGCATCCGAAATTATCCCTGTAGCTACGAGAATTCGAGTGACGATTTGTAGAGTAAGAGCGCGCCCTGCGCGTCCTGTAGAAGACTTCCGCCAAGGAAGATGAGGAGAAATCTCCATTCTCCAACCATATATCTCCCAGGATCCTGTTGCTAACCTTCAAGTCGTACGACGGCCAGGGAGACCCGGCCGACCACTACGATAGCTTCGACGCCCTGATGACTCTCCATGGGGCCTCCGACGCTGTCAAATGTCGAGCATTTGTGACCACTTTGGTCTAAGGCGCTCAAGCCTGGTTCCAAGCACTCGCCCCCTGCAGCATTCACGACTTCAGGCAATTCGAGCGAGTATTCAAGGAGAGCTTCATCGGCAGCGACCCTCCGAGGTCAGTAGCGGGGTTGCTGGCACTAAAGTAGGCATAGGGGAGAAACTCCCGGCCTACATCAACATATTCAAATTGGAAGCCCTGCGTATCCCCCATATGGATGTTGCCTCAGCCATCACCGCGCTGACCAGAGGCACCCGAGATGAGAACCTTCGGCGAGAACTGGTCCTCCATCCCCCCACCTCCCTTGCCGATCTGGTGACCCTAGCCCTGCGCCATGCGGAATGCGAGGAAGTCCTCAGCGCTTTCCGTGACCCAACAGGCTCGGGTCGGGAGGGGGATAAGAAGCGGCCATCCGAGCAAGGCTCGGGCCAAGGAAAACGGTGGAATCAAGCCGGAGACTGGAGGGAGCCCCCTCGAAAATACGAGCGGTACACCCCTCTATCCACTTCCATCTACGAGATATACGAAGACATCAAAAGCTCAGGCATTCTCTGTAAACCCGAGCCTATGAACGCCAAGCGTCGTAACCGACGCAAACATTTCCAGTTCCACAATGACCACGGGCACCATACCGAAGATTGTCACCAGCTCAAGGATGAGATCGAGCGTCTGGTCTGCCAGGGATACTTGTCACGGTACATGTCTGAGCGCCAGAAGGAGGATCATAGCATCCCAGAGGAGATTGACAATCAACCCCGCCGGGTCCACATCAATGTAATTTCCCACGGCGCGGCATCAAGAGGAGACAATAGCCGAGGAAGGAAGTGTCACGCTGAACGAGCAAGCAGGGCCTCCGATCCCCCCAGAGCCCTGATGGCGAGCGAGCAACAGGCCCTGGTATTTTTTGACCAAGACCTGGAAGGGTTATCTACCCCGGACGATGACGCTCTTGTAGTGTCGGCTACTATAAACCATTGTAACGTAGACAGGATATTAGTCGACAATGGTAGTGCCCTTGATGTGCTTTTGTATGAATGCTTCCTTAAGATGGGTGAAAATCCATCCAAACTCTGCCATGTTCGAACCCCCCCTTTGTGGGTTTAACAGCCAAGCAACCTATCCCGAGGGAACTCTAAGCCTACCGGTCACCATCGGCACCCCTCCCAAAATTGTTACTGTTATGGTTGACTTCATCGTGATCAAGGGGATGTCAGCCTATAATGCCATCTTCGACCGAGGTATCCTCAGCCGGACAAAGGCAGTACCATCCACCTATCACCAAAAAATGAAGTTCCCCACCAAATACGGTATCAGGGAGGTCCGAGGTAACCAGGCAATAGCTCGAAGGTGCTACATAATCTCGGTCGAAGCCATAAGGCCAGAGGGAAAAAAGAAAAAGGGCATGGGAGTCGCGGACAAACCAACAACATCCGAGCCTGGTGGCGAATTTTTGATGGTCTTCCTCAAAGACGACCCGGCCCTAGGAGTAAAAATTGGACCTGATTTATCACCCGATGTACAAAATCAATACAAGGATTTTCTTTCAGAGTATATTCAAGTCTTCTCATGGTCCGATGAGCATCTTCCTGGGATCCCTGGGGAGATGGTGGTGCACAAGCTCAACCTTGACCCATCGATGAAACCCGTCCAGCAATGCAGAAGAAAACATGCCCCGGAGAAGCAGACGATCATCAAAGAGCAAATTCTCAAGGGGAAGAAAACCGGCCTATTCCGATCGGTCCTTTACCTGACATGGCTTGCCAATGTCATCTTAGTGCCAAAGGCTTCGGGCAAATGGTGAATGTGCGTGGACTTTACCGACCTCAACAAAGCTACTCCGAAAGACTGCTACCCACTGCCGAGCATCGACCAGCTAGTCGATTCGACCTTCGAAAACGAATTGCTCAGCTTCCTGGATGCCTACTTCGGCTACCATCAGATCCGAATGGATCCTGAAGACATCGAGAAGACAATCTTCATCACCAACTTCGGCGTGTACTGCTACACCCGAATGTCTTTCGGGTTGAAGAACGTCGGGGTGACATATCAAAGGTTGATCAACCACATTTTTGAAGGACAAATTAGTCGAAACATTGAAGCCTACATCGACGACATGCTCGTCAAAACACACAAGGCCGAGGACCACTTCACTAACCTAGCGAAAACCTTCAACACTCTCCTGAGGTACGACATGAGGCTCAGCCCAGCTAAATGCACCTTCGGAGTTCGATCTGAAAAGTTCTTGGGCTTTCTAGTCACTCAGCGTGGGATCGAGGTCAACCCTGACAAAGTCCAAGCTATTCTGAATATGCAGCCACCCGCTTGCATCAAGGACGTCCAGTGCTTGACTTGGCGGATTGCTGCGCTCCACCGTTTCTTATCCCGAGCAGCCGAACGATGCCTTCCCTTTTTAAAGTTATTGAGAGGGCCCAAACTGGCATCTGCTACGTTCGCTTGGGACGAGGAATGTCAGAAAGCTTTTGTAGAGCTGAAGGATTTTTTTGCCTTGCCCCCGGTACTATCGAAGCTGGTCCCAGGTGAAAAACTACATCTTTACCTCTCGTCGACCCCTTCAACGGTGAGCTCGGTCCTAGTTCAAGATGATGCAGGAGTGTAGAGACCAGAATATTACACCAGTAAGGTGCTCGGCGAGTCCATTTGACGGTACCTCGTAATCGAGAAACTCGTGCTAGCGTTGGTAACCTCGACCAAGCACCTCTGACCCTACTTCCAAGGACACTCCATCGTCGTACTGACCAATAAGCCTATGAAGAGGATACTCGCTCACCCGAAGCTTCGGGTCACCTTGTCAAATGGGCTATAATACTCAGGGCCTACGACATCTCCTACCACCCCCGCTCGGCCATCAAGGGACAGGCACTCACAGATTTCATCGCAGAGAGCATTGTCCCGATCGAGGAAGTTCATC
The DNA here is from genome assembly GCA_022559845.1 of Amorphophallus konjac. Taxonomy (NCBI): domain Eukaryota; kingdom Viridiplantae; phylum Streptophyta; class Magnoliopsida; order Alismatales; family Araceae; genus Amorphophallus; species Amorphophallus konjac. The sequence continues at coordinate 204,965,115 of CM040120.1, read as the reverse complement.
CACCGACGCCCGGGCCCACCTGGGATCTTTTCATCTATGGATCTTCCAACTCTATTGGCAGCGGCGTCAGCATTCTTCTCCGATCCTCGGAAGGAGCAGAATTGCAGTACGCCTTGAAGTTCAACTTCCCGGCATCCAACAACGTCTCCGAGTATGAGGCCCTCATCTCGGGAGCCAGAATGGCGCGACGACTAGGGGCCGAACGAGTTAGCATCCACACTGACTCCCAATTAGTCGCCAGCCAGGTCAATGGTGACTATGAAGCTCGGGAAGCACCGATGGTCAAATACCTCAAACTGGTAAGAGGAATAGCCCCATTATTCGAAAGCTTTCAGGTTATCCAGATCACTCGGGAGGAAAACTCCCGAGTGGACGCCCTCTCTCGATTGGCCTCCTCTGTTACCCCAGAAGGTACACGATCGGTTTTCCTCGAAGATCTTAAACGATCGAGCATAGAAGCAAAACTGATGACCGTTGACTAGGCGTTATCAAGCGACTGACGGGCCCCATTTATATCCTGGCTCTCGGATTCTCGAGAGCCCTCTAACCCTCGGGATGCTCGAAGACTGAAGTATCAAGCTCGGCGCTTCGTCATCTTGGACGATGCTTTGTACCGAAGGTCTTTTTCCGGTCCCCTCCTCAAGTGCCTCGATATCGAAGAAGTCGGCCGAGCAATTCAAGAGGTCCACGAAGGCATCTGTGACGCACATCAAGGAGGGATAGTGCTCGCCAGGATCTTGTTGCGACAAGGCTACTGGTGACCCACTCTCCAACGTGACTGCTCGGCCTACATATAAAGGTGCGATCGATGCCAACGTTTCGACCATCTGGTCCATCAACCTGCCTCGGAGCTCGTAACCCTTACCGAGCCATACCCTTTCGTTCAGTGGGGGATCAACATCCGGGGGCTGTTTTCCACGGCCCATGCCCATAAGAAGTTCGCCATCATCGCCATTGATTATTTTACAAAATGGATTGAAGCCGAAGCCACTGCTAGGATTACTGAGTCGGTTGTGTGGAGTTTCGTGTCAAAATCGATCATCTGTCGCTTTGGCAGCCCCCGAGTGATTGTAAGCAATAATGGTCGGCAACTTGATTCTCATTACTTAAGGAACAAATGCGCCGACCTTCATATTCGCAACCATTTCACTTCGGTAGCCCACCCGCATGCTAATGAACTAGTCAAAAATGCCAATAAAACTATACTAAAGGGCATTAAGGCCAGGCTCGGTAAGGCCAAGGGTGTAGCAACCCTGATAAATTTAAAAGGAATAAATAAATCAAAATAGATTAAAAGATTTAATAAATAAACGAAAGAGCTTGGAATAAAAATAATTAAAACCCTGATGGAAATAACGGCTCAGATATAGGTGCTACTTTACAAGAAAATGCCCTTACCTAAGGCGTGTTTTAAGAAAGGACGCCCACACGTCAAGGCGTCAAATTTCAAACGACCAAAATAAATAAAAAGGGCAAGATAGCGTAACGTCCCTTGCATGGACGCGTTTCAACAAGAAACGACGCTTGACAAGGCATCAATTTAAATTCGACGCCCTGACCTAGGTCGCTAATATAGTTTGAGTTTCGTTCGACCCAGGAGTCTATCCAGGGTAAGATGATAACTATGAGAAAGAGTTCGAATGTAGTAACAACTCTGATATGGAAGTATTACTTCCAATCGAACACTAACCTTGTTAGGATTTCCAATATCTTATAAATAACCTTCTGCTTAAACCGAGAACGCTATTTGGCGTTCGGAGTATTCTAAGGTATGTGAAGAACAGCAGGTTCTTCTTGTATCTTTGTTCGTCCGATTATCGATTTCATGAAAGAATACTCAATATTCTTATTCTTCTTCTCTTCTTACAGGTTAAGAAGATTAACGGGTAAGTTTTTCTTTCCTCTACCTTCAGTTAAGTATTATGAAGAAAAACTGATGTTTCTTCATCTTATTTCTCTGTAGAGAAGTCATCTTAACCTACTGAAGAACGTGGGTTCTTCATCGACGAACGTCTGCTTCTGATTGTGCCAAAAAGAGAACCTGTCGATACATCTACACCAAGACTTCTGCCCCTTTCATCCGACTCTATTGATAGCAGAGTACCGTGTCTTCATCAGTTCTCCAGTTAATCATCATAAGGTAGGATTTTCTCATGGAACGTAGCCCAAACTACCATATAACTATAGATAATTATCATTGGTAGTTCATGCATATAGTTTTCATGCGTTCTGGTTATTTTCTACGGAATTTTTGAAAGAAACGACCCTAACAAGGGCGTTAATTTAAAAGACACGACCATGCCCAGGTCGTCAATTCCAGATTTGACGCCCTGCACACGGACGTTAATTCCTGTTAATTAATAAATAGCATGTTTAAAAATTAATTATCAATGCCAACATGATTCTAAATTAATGCATGGTCAATTTCTTGTAATCCTGCTATTTTTCTGGTCCTGACTATATACCATGTTCCTGAAATATTCATTACCTCAAAATTTGTAAAATTGTGAATTCACGACCTTGACCGGGTCATCTATTGTTTAACTAACGCCCCAGACTAGGGCGCCTTTTTCCTGGTAACGCCCATACCCAAGGCGCGTTTTCAACGAAATTACAGATTTTAATATCCTGTAAAATAGCAATATTGGAATGGACGACCTCTTTATATGTCGTCAAATTTAATATAAACGCCCCTGATTCAGGCGTTAATTTTACGAAAAATGACTTTACCAGAGTCGCTACTTTCTGCATTACTGATTTTTCCCGATTGCTGTTATCCGAGGGTTTCACTATATGTATATATATATATGTAGGCACTATTACTCCACTCCGTGAGTATAGTCCCACGTTTCATGATGTTTTATCGATCACCCTCAACTCTCATTGACATACAAGCTCTCCATTGGACATTCTGTTCCTTTGGACTAGCGAGTTAGTCATAGAGACCTCCGTAAGACTCCTCGTACCTTGGATTCCCTCAAGGTCGACTGAGCTGGTTGTACCCTAAAAACCCATTACACTATTGAATGCCATGTCACTCTAAAGAAACATGGTATACCGGCCCTTATGATATGCAAAGAGTATATCATGAAAATTCTTAATGGGATGATGATATCATGCCATTTGTTGGTGTTCATGTGGACCTCAATTCTATATAAAGAATGTCCATACTTGTTTGTCATGGTACCCGAGTTAAGGGAACCTAATTCCACCTAGTTTCATCGTTCATCGTGATTGTACCGTTGTTATCGCATATCTATGTCCAATGTCGTATTTTTGGACCCCATTCTCTCAAAGTTATCCTACGTGTCTACAAGCTTAAATTGTTGAAATTCCCTATTGGGTATATATATACAAGAGTGGATATCAAATATACATGATAAATACCTGCGCATATAGGGCCCGATCTGGTCCTGGGAGGAGCACCCGAAAGTACTTGTGCCCATGGGAGTTGAATGATAAGGTATCTGGCATTATACCGAGTGCATGACTAGCTTGATTGGACATTCCACACAAAACTTGTACTTGACTCGTACTTGACTTGACATGAATTGCGTGACCCGAGAAAGGGTAATTACTTGCTTGCTTGATACATGATAGCCAAAGTTCTTGACATGACTTACTAAAAAGTACTTGCTTGAATATCTTGTCATCTTTTTCTTGAAAACTCGTGACTAGTTCATCTTGCTGTCTTGCTTGATAAATTCTCTTTCTATCTTGTCGTTTTATGCGAGCATGCATAGCTATAGTGCATTCATGAAAGATGTAACTTCTTAAACCCTTGCTAGTTCCTGAGATATAATTTCCTACTGAGCGTTCGCTCACTCCGTGTTTATCCCTTACTTTTCAGGTAATTCCGACGACGAGGGAAGTCAATCGGATGGGAATGGTCAAGAGTGAAAGAGCTAGAGCTTTTCAAAGTGTCATCTAGTCTTTTTCCTATTTTCTTGAGTCAACTATGTACTTTTCCTTTTTAATTGAATAGAGTATTGAATTTGTAATAGTCTATCCATTATGAAATAAAGGATTGGGTTATCTTTCTATTTTGCGCATCTCTGTTTTGGGGTCGAATACACTACTACTCTGATTGACATGATTGATATAAACTCGTCACGCATATCCGAGTATCTTCCGCGCTCGGGGCGTGACAGTTTTTGTGGTATCAGAGCCTAGGGTATTCAATTCCTAGAAAAACCCAAGTCCAAGGATATGTTCAAACCTTTAACCAGTGAGATTGGGTAGAACCAAGGGTTAAAGTTAACATAGTATATGAGTCTTTAAATACCATCACGTATTAATCTAGTTATTGTAATTGTCGGATAATGGCTGCCGAACGTGCTCAATGGCGCAACATGCAGCGTACCCTTCAAGGCATGACTCAAGTGCTGCAACAAGTAGCACAAGGAGGTGGACAACGAGTAGGAAGTCTCCACCATACTTTCAAGAACATGAACCCACCCAAGTTCACGGGTTCTACTGATCCAGATGACGCTGAACACTGGATTAGGGAGATAGAACGTATATTCCGTGTTATGCAATGCACGGATCAGGATAAAGTTTTATTAGCTACTTTTCAGTTAGAAAGGGATGCTAGATGCTGGTGGGAATCAATAGAGGCTACTATAAATCAAGATCAGGTATCGTGGGAAGAATTCGTTGAACACTTCAACGTGAAATATTTCTCGGACCGAGTTCAGGAAAAGAAGGCTGTAGAATTTGCTACATTAAAGCAACGATCTTTGTCAGTGGCCGAGTATGAGGCCCAATTCTCTAGATTGTCTCGATACGCTAAGCATCTAGTTAGCACCGAGAAAATGAAAGCTAGGAGGTTTCTTAATGGGCTCAGGCCCCAAGCTATTACTCAACTGGCGCCGATGGACATTCAAGTCTACTCAGAGATAGTACGCCGAGCTCAACTATTAGAAGATGCCACGGAACTGTCTGATAGGATTCGTGGTAAGGATAAGAAGGAACAAGTTACAGGTTCAGGTTCCTTTAAACCCAACTTCAAGAAAAGGCCTAGCAATAGAGGAGCATCCTCACAAGACCAAAAGTTCAAGAAGACCAAGCCCTTCTCTATCACCACTACCTCTCCAAATACAGTGTGCAAACATTGTGATAAAGCGGGTCATAGAGCAGAAGAATGCTGGAGGAAACTAGGAGCATGTCTTCGTTGTGGGAGTCGTGAGCATCGGATTCCCGATTGCCCATTACTTAACGACCAAGCCGTTGACGGGAAGCACCCAGTAACCAAGAATGCTCATCTTCATGCAATCAAGGAGACCGAGCAAGTAGAAGGAGGCGGCTTAGTGGAAGGTATATTGAAAGTTTGTTCCAGGAATGCATATGTCTTAATTGATACTGGTGCATCGCATTCTATTGTTTCTAAGAAGTTTGCTGACCCATTACCCCTAGAACCAGAATGGATAAAGTTAGTTTTGTCTACTCCTCTGGATGATGAGACTGATATTACACATCATTACCAAAACTGCGAGGTATTGATTCATGGTCAAAATCTCCCTATTGATCTCATATGTTTAGATCTGAAAGAGTATGATGTTATACTAGGGGCTGATTGGTTATCCAAGTATCAAGCAACGGTTGATTGCCGCAATAGTAAGGTTACATTCAAGGAATTTCCAGAACTAATATTTACTAGCCCCAAGAGTCGGAGCAAATCCCCTCTTATTTCAGCTCTCTGAGCTAGCAAGCTCATCAGGAAAGGATGTACATCTTTCCTTGCCTTTGTCACAGTTAAAGAAGCTAAGGAAGCTAAGCTAGAAGACATTCCAGTAGTACAAGAATTTCCGGACGTATTTCCGGAAGATTTGCCGGGATTACCCCCGCAAAGAGAAGTGGCCTTCACCATCGACTTAGTCCCTGGTGCTGGTCCGATTTCAAAGGCACCTTATAGGATGTCACCTGCTGAACTCAAGGAATTAAAGGAGCAATTGATGGAACTCATTAAGAAAGGATTCATTAGACCAAGTACTTCCCCGTGGGGAGCGCCTGTATTCTTTGTAAAAAAGAAAGACGGATCCATGAGGTTATGCGTCGACTATCGACAATTGAATCATCTCACTATCAAGAACAAGTATCCACTGCCGAGAATCGATGAATTGTTTGATCAAATTTCAGGATCCATGTACTTTTCCAAAATTGATCTTAGGTCCGGATATCACCAACTAAGAATCAAGGACGAGGATATTCATAAAACCGCATTCAGAAGCAGGTATGGCCATTCTGAATTTGTTGTTATGCCTTTCGGACTAACGAATGCCCCTGCTGCCTTTATGCAGTTAATGAATAGTATATTTAGGCCTTATTTGGATCAATTCGTGGTGGTATTTATTGATGATATATTGATTTATTCCAAGACCAAAGAAGAGCAGGAGGAACATTTGAGGATTGCATTACAAATATTGAGGACAAATCAATGATATGCAAAACTTAGCAAGTGTGAATTCTGGCTTGAAGAAGTGACTTTTCTCGGACATGTTATATCAAAGGATGGCTTGTCTGTAGACCCATCAAAGGTTGAAGCTGTAAGGAACTGGGAAAGACCGACCAATGCTAGCGAGATCCGAAGTTTCTTAGGTCTTGCCGGCTATTACAGGCGATTCATCAATTATTTCTCTAAAATCACCGTGCCACTTACAAGGTTAACTCGCAAGGAGATCCGTTATGAATGGGATGAGGAATGTGAGAGAAGCTTCCAAACTCTCAAGGATCATCTTACTACAGCTCCTATCTTAGCATTGCCAATTGAAGGAGAAAAGTTCGAGGTATACACTGATGCTTCTGGCATTGGCCTCGGGTGTGTTCTAATGCAACAAGGGAAGGTTATAGCCTACTCTTCTCGTCAATTAAAGAAGCATGAAGAGAACTACCCCGTCCATGACTTAGAATTGGCCACGGTAGTATTTACACTAAAAATATGGAGACATTATCTTTATGGAGTACAGTTTACTGTATACTCCGATCACAAGAGTCTCAAATATCTTTTCTCACAGAAGGAACTAAATATGAGGCAAAGACGATGGCTGGAATATCTCAAGGACTTCGACTTCAATATACAATATCATCCCGGAAAGGGTAATCATGTAGTAGATGCCCTTAGTCGAAAGCCGAGGGCACTGTTAGCCAATTGTCTGATTCAAGAATGGAAATTGCTAGAACAATTCTCTGAACTCAATATAAGCATGGACACGGACCCTAGATGTGTCACATTATCTCATGTAAGCATACAGTCAGATTTATTATCTGAGATACAAGCACTTCAGGATGATGATCCTACATTAGTAGAAATCAAGGGCAGATTAAAAGGACAATCGGATTTCCAATTAACTTCTGAGGGAAGATTAATGTTCAAGAATAGAACTTGTATACCGGACTGCCCAGAATTGAAAAAGAAGATCTTAGATGAAGCTCACAGATCAAGGTATACGATTCATCCTGGATCTACCATGATGTACCAAGATGTGAAAAGAAATTTTTGGTGGCCCAACATGAAAAGAGAAATAGCGGACTATGTATCATGCTGTCTCACATGCCAACAAGTCAAGGCGGAACACCAAAAGCCTGCTGGAAAGCTACATCCTCTAGATATCCCTAAATGGAAGTGGGAGGATAATGGTATGGATTTCATCATGGGTTTATCTAAATCAAAAAGAGGACATGATGGAATATGGGTTATCATTGACCGATTGACTAAATCAGCGTATTTCTTGCCAATCAAGAGTCGATGGTCAGTTGATGTCTTAGCTGCACTATACATCAAGGAAATAGTCAGATTACATGGTATTCCTGTTTCAATCGTGTCTGACAGAGATCCCAGTTTTACTTCTCATTTTTGGAAAGGACTACAACATTCGTTGGGGACGAGACTTAATTTTAGTACAGCCTTTCATCCTCAAACGGATGGTCAGACCGAGAGAACAAATCAAGTAGTTGAAGATATGCTTAGAGCATGCATCACTGATTTTGATGGAAACTGACATGATCACTTGCCTCTAGTCGAATTTGTATACAATAATAGCTACCAAGCTAGTATACAAATGGCACCTTTCGAAGCTTTATTCGGAAGGAGTTGTCGATCACCCTTGTGCTGGAATGAAGTTGGAGAGAAACAACTGTTAGGTCCAGACATGGTAAGGGATACAACTGAGAAGATACGAGTAATCAGGGAAAGATTGCAAGTAGCTCAGACAAGGCAAAAGGCTTATGCCGACACAAGAAGAAGGGATCTCGAATTCTAAATTGGAGATCATGTATTTCTCAAGATATCGTCTGGACGTGGAATACGAAGATTTGGTGTTAAAGTCAAGCTTACACCAAGATTTATCAGACGTTTTGAGATACTAGAAAGAGTTGGCGAGGTTACTTATCGCATCGCATTGCCCCCTCAACTGTCTGAAGTACATGATGTGTTTCACATATCTATGTTGAAGAAGTATGTACATGACCCATCACATATTATTGAATATGGAGACCTAGTGATCCAGAAAGATTTCACGTATGAACAGAAGCCTATGAAGATCTTAGATCGGCAAGTACGTGTCCTAAGAAATAAGGTTATTCCCATGCTAAAAGTACAATGGAATAAGAATTCAGAACATGAAGCAACATGGGAGACCGAGGAATCTATGAGGAAACAATTTCCAGATTTATTTTAGAAGGTACGTACTCTACACTCTCCAAATGCAAATATATGATATGTAATTTGGGGACCAAATTCTTTTTAAGTGAGGGAGGGTGTAGCAACCCTGATAAATTTAAAAGGAATAAATAAATCAAAATAGATTAAAAGATTTAATAAATAAACGAAAGAGCTTGGAATAAAAATAATTAAAACCCTGATGGAAATAACGCCTCAGATATAGGCGCTACTTTACAAGAAAACGCCCTTACCTAAGGCGTGTTTTAAGAAAGGACGCCCACACGTCAAGGCGTCAAATTTCAAACGACCAAAATAAATAAAAAGGGCAAGATAGCGTAACGTCCCTTGCATGGATGCGTTTCAACAAGAAACGACGCTTGACAAGGCGTCAATTTAAATTCGACGCCCTGACCTAGGTCGCTAATACAGTTTGAGTTTCGTTCGACCCAGGAGTCTATCCAGGGTAAGATGATAACTATGAGAAAGAGTTCGAATGTAGTAACAACTCTGATATGGAAGTATTACTTCCAATCGAACACTAACCTTGTTAGGATTTCCAATATCTTATAAATAACCTTCTTCTTAAACCGAGAACGCTATTTGGCGTTCGGAGTATTCTAAGGTATGTGAAGAACAGCAGGTTCTTCTTGTATCTTTGTTCGTCCGATTATCGATTTCATGAAAGAATACTCAATATTCTTATTCTTCTTCTCTTCTTACAGGTTAAGAAGATTAACGGGTAAGTTTTTCTTTCCTCTACCTTCAGTTAAGTATTATGAAGAAAAACTGATGTTTCTTCATCTTATTTCTCTGTAGAGAAGTCATCTTAACCTACTGAAGAACGTGGGTTCTTCATCGACGAACGTCTGCTTCTGATTGTGCCAAAAAGAGAACCTGTCGATACATCTACACCAAGACTTCTGCCCCTTTCATCTGACTCTGTTGATAGCAGAGTACCGTGTCTTCATCAGTTCTCTAGTTAATCATCATAAGGTAGGATTTTCTCATGGAACGTAGCCCAAACTACCATATAACTATAGATAATTATCATCGGTAGTTCATGCATATAGTTTTCATGCGTTCTGGTTATTTTCTACGGAATTTTTGAAAGAAACGACCCTAACAAGGGCGTTAATTTAAAAGACACGACCATGCCCAGGTCGTCAATTCCAGATTTGACGCCCTGCACACGGACGTTAATTCCTGTTAATTAATAAATAGCATGTTTAAAAATTAATTATCAATGCCAACATGATTCTAAATTAATGCATGGTCAATTTCTTGTAATCCTGCTATTTTTCTGGTCCTGACTATATACCATGTTCCTGAAATATTCATTACCTCGAAATTTGTAAAATTGTGAATTCACGACCTTGATCGGGTCGTCTATTGTTTAACTAACGCCCCAGACTAGGGCGCCTTTTTCCTGGTAACGCCCATACCGAAGGCGCGTTTTCAACGAAATTATAGATTTTAATATCTTGTAAAATAGCAATATTGGAAAGGACGACCTCTTTATATGTCGTCAAATTTAATATAAATGCCCCTGATTAAGGCGTTAATTTTACGAAAAACGACTTTACCAGAGTCGCTACTTTCTGCATTACTGATTTTTCCCGATTGCTGTTATCCGAGGGTTTCACTATATGTATATATATATGTAGGCACTATTACTCCACTCCGTGAGTATAGTCCCACGTTTCATGATGTTTTATCGATCACCCTCAACTCTCATTGACATACAAGCTCTCCATTGGACATTCCGTTCCTTTGGACTAGCGAGTTAGTCATAGAGACCTCCGTAAGACTCCTCGTACCTTGGATTCCCTCAAGGTCGACTGAGCTGGTTGTACCCTTAAAACCCATTACACTATTGAATGCCATGTCACTCTAAAGAAACATGGTATACCGGCCCTTATGATATGCAAAGAGTATATCATAAAAATTCTTAATGGGATGATGATATCATGCCATTTGTTGATGTTCATGTGGACCTCAATTCTATATAAAGAATGTCCATACTTGTTTGTCATGGTACCCGAGTTAAGGGAACCTAATTCCACCTAGTTTCATCGTTCATCGTGATTGTACCGTTGTTATCGCCTATCTATGTCCAATGTCATATTTTTGGACCCGATTCTCTCAAAGTTATCCTACGTGTCTACAAGCTTAAATTGTTGAAATTCCCTATTGGCTATATATATACAAGAGTGGATGTCAAATATACATGATAAATGCCTGCGCATATAGGGCCCGATCTGGTCCTAGGAGGAGCACCCGAAAGTACTTGTGCCCATGGGAGTTGAATGATAAGGTATCTGGCATTATACCGAGTGCATGACTAGCTTGATTGGACATTCCACACAAAACTTGTACTTGACTCATACTTGACTTGACATGAATTGCGTGACCCGAGAAAGGGTAATTACTTGCTTGCTTGATACATGATAGCCAAAGTTCTTGACATGACTTGCTAAAAAGTACTTGCTTGAATATCTTGTCATCTTTTTCTTAAAAACTCGTGACTAGTTCATCTTGCTGTCTTGCTTGATAAATTCTCTTTCTATCTTGTCATTTTATGCGAGCATGCATAGCTATAGTGCATTCATGAAAGATGTAACTACTTAAACCCTTGCTAGTTCCTGAGATATACTTTCCTACTGAGCATTCGCTCACTCCGTGTTTGTCCCTTACTTTTCAGGTAATTCCGACGACGAGGGAAGTCAATCGGATGGGAATGGTCAAGAGTGAAAGAGCTAGAGCTTTTCAAAGTGTCATCTAGTCTTTTTCCTATTTTCTTGAGTCAACTATGTACTTTTCCTTTTTAATTGAATAGAGTATTGGATTTGTAATAGTCTATCCATTATGAAATAAAGGATTGGGTTATCTTTCTATTTTGCGCATCTCTATTTTGGTGTCGAATACACTACTACTCTGATTGACATGATTGATATAAACTCGTCACGCATATCCGAGTATCTTCCGCGCTCGGGGCGTGACAAAGGGTAACTGGGTCGAGGAATTGCCGAGCGTACTATGGTCGCACCGAACTACTCCAATAACCACCACCAGTGAGACTCTTTTTTAGTTAGTGTACAGCACAGACGCCGTGATTCCTTTGGAGGTCTGTGGTCCATCTCTCCGAGTCATCAACTTCTCACCCAAGGCAAATGAGCAGAAATTGGTAGAGAACCTCGATATGGCAAGCGAGATAAGAGAGATCACGAGCATCCGAGCCATGGAATATCAGCAGCGCCTTACTCGATATTACAATGCCAGAGTCCAAGATAGACTTTTCCATTCACGAAGACTTCGTCCTAAGAAAAGCCGAAGCCTCTCGACCACTGGAGGCGGCGGGGAAGCTGGCCCATAATTGGGAAGGTCCCTACCGAGTTGTCGAGACGCTCGGGAAAGGGGCATATCAATTGTCTACCATGGAAGGAACGCCTATCCCCCGGACATGGAATGCAACAACATTACGAAAGTTCTACTTTTGAACTTTTCACAAACATGTAAGCAACAAATGGCAATAATTTTCCTTTCATTAATGTCTCTTCATGCATCAGATAGGCCACAGCCAATACAATGCGTATCAAAAAGCAAAAATACCACATCCATTGGTACTACAAGATGAGCTAATGACTCAGCGCAGACATGGCTAGCACCCCCTGGGCGAGCCACTGACTCTACCCAGTGTAGAAACTGGCTCGGATAATGGGGCAGCTGACCTCGTTCGCTCGAGAAACTCAAAAGAGGTATCAGAGGAAGAAAAGGAAGGAAAACAAGAGAAGGCCTCCTCTGCCAACTCTTTGGAAGGATGACGGAAGCCAAACAGAAATCAAGCACCTACAAGTAGTGCGAGCAAGGATAAAGGAATCCTCTAAAAAGTGAAAGAAGAGGGAAGAAGATGGTTGAAGAGCAGAAGAGGGAGAAAGAGGACGGCGGGTATGGAAGAGGAGGGAGAAGCAGGCAAAGGTGAGGAAGGAGCAGGACGAGGCCCTGTTCCTTAGGTTTCCGTCCGCTTCTACCTTCCTAGATGGTGGCGGCAGTCTGGCGGTGGGGAACAAGTGCGTTGCTACGCGCTGTCCCTTCTTCCACGCCGCCCGCCCATCGCTGTCCCTTCTTCAACGCCGGAGTTGCACGAGTGCCTGCGACGGCCACCCGGATCATTGTCTTCCGCATCGCCTTCCATGTTTCGCTGATAACTCCACAGCACGGAGACAAGCAATTCGCAAGAAGGGAGAAAGAGGAAGAACTGCAACAAGAAAAGCCTTAAGCATTGAAGAGAGGAGGAGGAGGCGCCCTCCGAGACCCTTCATATAAGCCGGAGGAATGCTTGCCTAAATTACTCCCTCCTCAAAAAAATGTGAAGGGTGGCAACCATTCCCCAAGGGGCAGTTGCTCTCCCTCCAATGACCTCTCCCCTGGGACGCGCGAAATGGCAAGTCATTCAAGGCATGAAAAGTCGAAAAGGCACCAGTATTATGACAGTTGCCGCACGTGAGATATCCGCAAATAAAGATTTCCACCTTTTTAGCAACTATAGATACAGTGGTCAAATCGCGCCAAAGGTGGTAAGAAATAGTCAACTTTGTATTAAATACTACTGCCATTACATATCGCAAGGGCCAACCTTGCACAAAAAAGAAGAAGAAAGGGGACAATTCCTCCTAGCTTATGGAACCGGGAGGACTCTGAGAAGCTCACAGCCTTTCTTGAGGTTCGACAGCTGGAGGATCCTCAACGCCACGAGATCTGCCCCCGGCACCCTCGGTAATAGCCGGTCCAGACACTGACTCCACTTGTGTGGGAACTGCCTTGACCGCATGCCCTCTAGAGGTAACCAGGGTTGGCGATCCCTCTAACGATCTTTAAGCATCCCCACTATCTCCTTCGCTCGACGTCGAAGAGGAAGAATCCGTAGTATTGGCGTCCGAGACGTAGCGTTGCCCGAAAGGAAAGACAAGCTCGTCAGTCACCTGCTGATGGGCCTCAGCAACCGCTCGATGGTAACCTTGGGCAAACCCCTTCCGCAGCCCCCGATAGTAGCCTGGCTCATAGTATGAGAAGGTGGCCTTCTCAAGAGCTGCGTGGTAGCCCTCCGAACCTCTATACCGCTAGATCGCCCACACCTCGACCCGCTCAACCTCCTTCTCAAGCTCGACTATTCTCTGCTCAGCCTCAAGCAATTTCATCTCGATCTCGGACAGCTTCGCTTAAGCTTCAGTCCGCGCTACCTCGGCTTCCTCCCGCACTCGCTCGGCCCCCCAGACCTGGTTGCTAAGCTCCTCTCGCTCGGCCCTCCACTGCTCAGAGTACTCGACCTGAGACTTATGCTCCTCTTTGAGGAGGTCGCCCTTGAGGTCGGCCATATAGCGAGCCTGGGCCAGCTGATCGACCAGTGTCCGAGCCTCCTCTTGGCTTGACTAGAGCTGGGCCCGAAACGAGGTGGCCTCCCATCGAGAGATTTCAAGCTCGAAAGTAAATTGACTGATCTTCCGGTCAGACTCAGCACGAACCCAAGAAAGGGACCTCTCTTCACTGTCCTGCCGAGCAAAGAAATCAGTTATCTCAGCCCCCAGCTGGGCCATGATCAAACCGCCCTCCATAACCCTCTCGAAGAGCAAAGAGGGGGGACCGCACTTGATCTTTTCCCGGTTCAACGAGGGCACCAAAGATCATCATCGTTGATACAAAGAAGCTCAGACGATAGGTGCACCCACCGAGGGAATAGGAATCCTCTCTGGAGGAGCTGGGACCGAGATGCCCCCCCCCCCCCCCCCCGAGTGTCCCCACTTCCTGGACGACAGCGCTCGGCCTGGACTGGGATGTGGCCTCGTCTTGTACCCCATCGACTTTGGGTGGACCTCCGAAGGCCATCGGTCTGTAGCCTGTCGGGCTGGGGGACACCTTCCCCACTAGCGGTCGTCGCCTCTGGCTCGACAGGCGGGAGATCCTGGCAGCGGACTTCCACGGCCACACGCTCCTCGACCGAGCGGGCGCGCCCCTCGGTTGGGCGAGCATGATCCTTGACTGGACGGGAGACTCCCGCCGTCTTCAACCGCTTCTTCCCAGCGGTCCAGGCCTTCATCGAAGACAGGAGCATATGCTCCCCTAGATCCTTGTGCTTGGCCCCGCGGTGCTCGGAGGCATCCCCCCAAGCAATCTGCTTGCCCCGGTCTCGCGGGCAAGAAGGGTCCCCGGACACTTGGGGTTCACTCGGAGCAGGCGTCTCCTCCAGATTGATGATCTCCTACTCCGACGGCTATTCCCCCTCGTCATTCGTCCGCCTGGAATCTACGCAGCGGAGATCAGAACGTCAGAAGAAAGACTACGTGCCCGGCCCACGAGAAGCAACGCAGAACCATGAGGTTTTTACCTAGAGACAACAACGCACGGGTAGGATAATCCTCGATATTGTTCGTAGTCATCAACTCGGTGGTCATCCGACGATTCTCCTGGAGAACCCTAATCTCCTTCTCCAGTTCCAGAGAAATCTCCACCTACTTCGAAGGAATAGATGGATGGAAATTAACCGCTGTCGGGAAATCCAAGGGGGCATCATCCACGGATGAACCCACCCAAAAAAATTGGGTCTTCCACCCCTTGTGAGTATAATCCTTGGCAGAAAGGGTCACGCAGCTCCTTCCCCTCCTCGCCTGAAGATAAAAAAAGCCCTTGCCCGCTTGTGTCTGCTCCTTCAACTCAAAGAAAGAATTTAAAAGCTCCAAGGAGGGGCGAGGCCCACAAGAGCGGTAGAGAAAGATGAAAGAAAAGATAAAAGTATACGAGTTGGAGACCAACTGGATAGGAGCCAGCCGGTAAAATTGAAGCAACCGTACGACAAAGGGATGGAGAGGGAGGCGAAACCCACTCTTCCAAGCCAAAAGGAAAGTACAGAAGAGGCCCGGACGATAGGACAAGATGGATTCATGAGGCTGTGGCGGAGAGAAGAAATACTTCCACGGCAACCCATACCGCTTCTCCATCCTCTTTACTTTGGCCTTGCCCAGCTCGCTGCGCATGGGGTGCTCAGGCTGAGGCGCCAAACTTCCCGTGCCTGGCCGAGCTCTGCATATCTCGGTCGAAAGTCTTTGCTCCGCCATGGAAGAAAGAGAGGAACTGGAAGAAGAGGGAAAAAGCACTGAATCGGATGATTCAGGAGGAGGTGGAAGTTGGCAAATCACCGCCGCCGTAATCTCCGCTAGCTCTACAAAGGCCTCCGCAAGACGCTGCTCTTCCTGATCCCTCTCACGGGGCATGAGCCCTGCCGAAATACTGATGCGATGGAAAAAGAAAACCTTAAACGAAGGCGGTTTGGAACGCAAGCATGTGCGATATTTATCTCCCCATGAACTTGGCGGGAAATGGCATGACGTTCCGAAGCCCAAGTAGGGAGGTCCTCGCATCGACTCAAAAGAATCATCATTACAGCCGCATTAAGTGGCCCCTGTAGGATATGATTTTGCACCCAAACCGAGCCACCAACGTCATTCCCGCAGCTACTCATCCGAGCTCAATCTTGGCTTAGGAGTAGGAGGGGGACAAGTGGAGAGGGGAAAAATCTACCGCCCGAGAGCACGGCCCAACTAGGTCCAATCCGACCAAACCAGGCCCAGCTCCCCCAAAGTGACATTCCCATTCTTGGGCCCACTTACTTCAAGCCTAAAACTCACTCGGAACAGCACTTCCTAGGTGACCCTCTGGGTCCGAAAGTCCGAGCGACAGATCGGTCGGGAGATCCCTCCGCGGGGACCCGACATGGCCTACCCGGGCTATACATCGCCCAGGACAAAATCCCGAGCGAACGCCTCTGGCTAGGACCGACTGTCGGAAGCTCATCCCGGCGTCCGTTACGCATCCAGCAGGAGCAAGGAACACCAAAGGATAGGGGAGGGCAAGAGTCCTTATGCCATAATGAGCCCGTTACAAGGACGTAACCCCCCCGAAGCCCCCTCAGCTCCCTGGACTATTATGTTAAAACGGATTGCTATATAAACTCCAGGGGGACCCTCCGAGAAGGTAAGGCATTGGTCCTGAGAGAAAACCACCACACTTCTTGGTGGAGAATAATCTCGCGCCCTTTCCCTTCTACCCTCTCTTTTCGCCCTCATGCTCTATCACATTTGCTGACTTAAGCATCGGAGGGTCTTTCCTCAGGGAATCCTCCCTGGGCACCTCTGATCCATTTCCTGCCTTGTAGTTCATACAGACGTGGTGACCGTGATCAAGGATCCTCCCCGGATCTCACGGCTCAGGATCACCGCGAGATTACGCCTCTTCACCTACTAGTAAGCTACATCCTCTGGATATTCCTAAGTTGATGCGGGACGGACTAAGGAGACAACACTATATGGTGCCACCCGCGGACTCTAGATGAAGACACGACCAGCCACACACACCAGGGAGACACTAAGCCCGACACTACAAGCTCCTACTGGCGAAACGTCGCTAACAGAAGTGGAAGCTCACTCGTCGTACCAAGCGAGGGAAAGCGCGGACCGTGCGCGGTTAAGGAACCGGCGGAGGTCAAGGGTAGTCCGACTCAACTTCCGGACTCGGATCGAGTCACGGGACGGGTCACTCTCACTCTCACAGCGGTGACATGGACACACGGGCTAGTACCTACACTCTCGGCAGTGGCCTAAGACCATATACTAGCTAAGCAATGTAACGCCAAGGAGTTAAGACCTTTACCTCCATGCACCCGGCGTGGCGAAGACACCCCGGCTGACTTACGGACCCCCGGATAACATAATTCACAGCGGTACAAAGAGATTCGACCCACTCCACGCAGGGAGGTAAAAGGTCACATGTGGGCCCCGGGGATCACGCAAATCAGGTTGACGGGCAACATCTTGATGTCGTCTCAACGCGCCGAACTCCGCTTTCTCGTGCTTTCCAGACGGTGAAATCAATGGGCCGTGGGGCCCACACGCTGTCCTATCCTCCGGATCTGGCGGGGTGGGTCCCACTGTAATGGGGACCCCTAGCAGCACGCTTCCCTGGATGGCGGTCAGCCGGCGATAGTCACCGGAGGCCAGGTGCCCCGGTTCCCAAGTGGAGAGGATGTTGTCCACGAGCTGATGTTGCTGTTTCAGCAGCGCGCGCTCCAGCGAAAACGGCCGCTGCGATTAGCCCCGTCACCGGAATGCGACAAAACCAGTGCCGTTGGAAAGAGGATTCGAAATCCTTCAATCTAGGGTCAGTGGACTCTTCTGAACCTACGTGGACCTGGGCTTTAACTATTTTTCAATTCTCTGCTCCATAGCTCCCGAAATCTCAGATCAGCATATCAGTTTCCTGTAAATTACTGTTGACCGCCTACGTACAGTTGGATTCAGACTTCGAGCTCATCTTAAAAGTTGGAGCTAATCAAACCACGGAACTGGGACTATTTTTATAATTTGATTTGGAGAAGGCGGAGATTTGTTATGATTTTTGGGGTGACTAGTGGTCGGATCTGGGAACAGGTGGACAGAACTGTAGATGGGTCTGAGAATGATTTGTAGAAAATATGATATGGGTGAATCAAAAATTGAGAAAAATTGTGGATGAAGGGGTGGATGGATGGAACCCCCGGTAAAACTGGGCGAACTAACAAAAATCAAAAAGTGGATGAGGTGAACCTGGACAGAACTCTGGCAGAACCAAAATGGAAGAGTGGACTAAAATCAAAAAATAGGAAACGTGATCTGAATGCTGGCCTGATTTTTGTGGGTGGAGAGGAACATCCCAGGAACAACTTCTCCAAATTTGGTAGCCAAATGAGCTTGGGGAAGACCTGTGAATTTCGAACAAGCTGCTGTGGTACTGCGCAGGCAGAACTCCGTTGATGGCGATGGCGGTGCGGTAGCGGCTCGTGGCGGGTGAGGCGATCGTCGGAACCGATACACGAGGAGTCACACCTCAGAATGGAAGCCTTCACAGCATCCAAGGGGGAGAGGGAGAGAGGAAGGGGGCGGCCTAGGCCATGCTCCAACAATTTTCAAGTTCAAAATGGCATTAATTCAAGAAAATGGTAATTACATGCCTTATATATGACTCCCACCAAACTCATCCTCCACCGTTGGATCTAGGGGTTGGGGATGGATGGCTAGGATGGAGTTTGATCAAAATACAACAAAATATTAAACAAAAAGGGGAGGGGGGCGCACCTTGACCAAGGAGGGTCAAGGGGGGGACATGGTAGGTGGGGTTGGTGGCCTCCCATGTGGACTTTTCAAGTCCATTGTCCCCCTCCCTTGGCCCACCCTTCTAGAAGTCTCCATGGAGGGTTGACTGACCCCACAGGGGGCCTAGAGCTGAGGTGGCCCAATGGGAGTGGAGTGGGGGCCCGTGGGACCCAGGGATCCCCATTTTGCACATAAGCCCCTCGAACTATCTAAATTACACACTGACGAAAAGAAAATAAAATACATTACACACAAATAAAAATCCCCCAAAAATATGATAAATGCTATGACTCAGTGGGGAACCTCCAGACTGTCTCCGAGCCATAGGGATGCTGAGGTGGCTCGAGTCGTGCTCCTCGTGCGGTACCGGTGGCTCGCCGGCTCGTGTCTCGCATGCGCTCGGGTGTCCGCACCAATTCTCCCCGGGTGGGAGAAACTTGACCCTGTCGAGTAAGGGTCTGCATCGCTCCGGTATCGCTCCAGAAGATCCAGATCAATCCGCTGCAACTCTTCATGTGTGATCCATGTGTCCTCAGTAGCGGGCCGTCCTCTCCATTGCACTAGGTAGCGCGGGTAAGATCCACTCCTTGTAACTGTCACTTGCTCGTCCAGTATACGATCTATATGCTCACGCTGCCGTAAAAAAGGGGCTGGAGGTGGAAGTGGACACTCAGGTGTGGGATCACTCTCAAGGGGAGGAGATGGCTGAAAAGGCTCACTAGGGATCACCGCTGGGTCCCTATATGCAACAAGATCTGATACATTGAAGGTAGAGATTATACCATATTCCTCGAGCAAGTCCACAACGTACGCATTGTATCCAACGCATTTCAACACTCTGAATGGACCGGCTCCGCGAGTTTGCAACTTCTTAACGGTTCCAGAGGAAAACCGTTCATGTCTTACCCTGATCATGACGTAGTCGCCCTCGTGGAACTCTCGGTGGTGTCGGTAGGCATCGGCTAACTCCTTGTACCGTGCATTGCTGGCCTCAATGTGACGACAGATGTCATCATGCAAACTCCTAACATGCCTAGCAAACGACTCGGCCGACTCCGACACTCTAGCATGGATAGGCATGGGGACAAGGTCAACGGGTTTTCTAGGCCTACGACCTGTGACAATCTCAAATGGACTCATGCCAGTAGACCTATTCACTGAATCATTGTATGCAAACTCAGCCATGGGTAAAATGAGATCCCAATCCCCAATGCGGTCCCTGACTAGACACCTCACAAGATCCCCTAGACTCCTATTGACTACCTCGGTCTGCCCATCTGTCTGGGGATGATATGCAGTAGAAAACTTGAGGTGAGTACCCATCATATGTCATAGTGTCTTCCAAAAATAGGAAGTGAATCTAACATCATGGTCAGACACTATAGTGCGAGACAACCCGAACTTGCACACCACATGCGTAAGGAAAAGACAGGCTACCCTAGAAGCATCCGACGTTTTTGATCAAGGAATAAAGAGGGCCATCTTTGAGAAACGGTCAACCACCACATAGACCGAATCATGCTTCCTGGAGGTACGTGGCAATCCTAAAACAAAGTCCATGCTGACATCCTGCCACGGGGCATCAGGCACGGGGAGAGGCGTATAAAGGCCCGAGCTTTGCTTCTTCATCTTGGCCGTAGCACATGTACGGCACTGAGCCACGATGTTAGCAACATCGCGCTTCAAGCTCGGCCAATAAAATCGATGCTCTACTGCCTCGATAGTCTTGTTCCAACCAAAGTGGCCAGCTAGACCTCCCGCATGTAGTTCCCATACTAAGAAATCTCGAACCGAAGTTCAGGGAACACATAGCCTGCTACCTAGAAAGAGGTAACCCTCCTGAAGCACATACTCATCAAGGTCTCTCGAGGGTCCGGCCTGGAGGGTGGTAAAAATCTGACCGAAGTCAGGATAATCAACATAGGCCTCCTTCATCTTCTCTAACCCCATGACCTCGGCACTCATGGTGGTAAGCAAACATGCTCGCCGACTCAAGACATCAGCCACCTTGTTTTCCACTCCAGCCTTATGTTTAAGCACAAAGGTGAACTACTGGAGATACTCGACCCAACGATTGTGACGCGAGTTCAGCTTATTTTGGGAGTAGAGATACCTCAATGCCTCGTGATCGGAGTATAGGACAAACTCCTGATGTAAAAGATAGTGCCTCCAATGCCTAAGAGCCTGAACAACTGCGTAGAATTCTTTATCATATGTGGAATATCGCAGCTTCGTGTCATTCAGCTTCTCGCTGAAATATGCGATCGGGTGGGACTCCTGACTCAAAACTCCTCCTATCCCAACACCCGACGCATCACAAGAGACATCGAACACCTTCGAGAAATCAGGCAATCGAAGGACAGGTGTCTGGGTCATGTGCTCCTTGATGTCCTTGAAGGCGGCAGATGCGGCCTTGGTCCATACAAATGTGCCCTTACAGATGCAATCCGTGATCGGGGCGGTGACGGAGCTAAATCCGCGGATAAAGCGACGATAGAACGTCGCAAGACCATGAAAGCTGCGGACGTCATGAATCGTACGGGGTTCCGGCCACTCAACAATGGCCTGGACCTTCTCCGGATCGGTGGAGACCCCAGTACTAGACACAATAAAACCCAAGAAGGTAAGCTGAGGTGTCATGAAAGCACACCTCTGTGGGTTCGCAAACAACTGCTCTCGCCGAAGAAGTAGATAGACCTACTGAAGGTGGTCTAAGTGGTCCCCCGTGGTGCGACTATAGATAAGGATATCATCAAAATACACCACTGCAAAGACTCCAATGAAAGGTCGAAGGACCTGAGTCATGAGCCGCATGAAGGTGCTAGGGGCATTGGTCAACCCAAAAGGCATGACCAACCACTCATATAGACCATCCTTAGTCTTGAAAGCAGTCTTCCACTCATCACCTGGCCTAATCCTCACCTGATGGTAGCCACTCTTAAGATCGATCTTCAAAAAGATAGTGGCACCTGCCATCATGTCTAGCATGTCATCCAGGTGGGGAATAGGGAACCTGTACTTCACGGTGATTTTGTTGATGGCACGACTATCAATGCACATTCTCCACGTGCCATCCTTCTTCGGGGCGAGTAACGCGGGTACAGCACATGGACTCATGCTGTCCCAAACAGACCCTCTCTGCACTAACTCATCGACCTGCCGTTTAAGCTCGGCATGCTCCGTGGGACTCATGCGATAATGTGGAAGGTTGGGCAAGGAAGAGCCCGGAACAAGGTCGATGGCATGCTGAATATCCCGCATAGGTGGGAGTCCCTCGGGAAGCTCATCGGGAAAGACATCAGCATACTCCTACAGAATGGGAACAACCTTGGGTGGGAGCTCACCCTCGGAGTCCCGCTCCACCTCTCGGACCGTAATGGCAAACACCGGACAGCCCTGACTAAGCTCCTGCTCCATCTCCCGGGAGCTAATCATCATCAATCTCCTCGTCGAGGGCTCTCCTGGGCCAGAGGTAACGATCATAGCCCGAGCTGGGGATGGGGTACTAGGCCCGGGAACGGAAGGCTTCGGAGTACTAGGGCCAGTAGGACCCTTGACTGGTGGGCTCCTGGGCCAAACGGGTTGGAGGGTGACCCGCTGGCCAGCGTGGTCAAAGTTACAGGTGTTCGACCGGCCATGGAGCGTGGCATCCCGGTCGAATAACCACGGCCTACCAAGATTGATACTGCCCACTTCCATGGGGAGAACATCACACCAGATCTCGTCATGGTAGGAGTGGAGTTGCAGCGGGACCAAGCACCGCAGCCTGACCGAAATGGAAGTGGTATCCACCCATGATACCTGATTGGGGCAAGGGTGGTCTACGGGTGTGAGACCAAGACGAGTGACAGCGTTCGTGGAGATTGCATTGATACAACTCCCGCTATCGATGACCACCTTGCAAATTTGCTTTCCCAGCCTACAGAATACGTGAAGGATAGTAGTCCGTCGCCAGTCATCACTAACCTGTGGCTGGGTGAGGATACATCTAACGACCCCCACGTGGGTATCGTCTGAATGCTGGGCATCCTGGGCCTCACCTCCCATCTCATAGTACTCGTCAGCTAGCTCTTCATCGGCCTCATAGCTGACTAACTCGAGGCCCGTAGGGGTGGTATCCTCGGCCTGTGTGTCCCCAATGTGAAGAGATGGGCGGGTGGGACACTGGTTGGCGAAATGGCCAAACCCATTGCAGCGATAACACTGCTGCCGTGATCCACTGGGCTCCCCAATCATAGGTCCTTTACCTTTATCCTCCCGATGGATAGGAGGCGTAGGCAACAATGGACGTGCAGGAGGTGCGGGTGCCGATGGACGGGCTGTGGGTGGGGCCGTAAGATGCTAGGGACGAGGAAGGTCCCTCGGGGGTGGAGGACGAGGCCTAGGAGCAAAGGGCTCGGGGCGAGCGGGCTCCTGAGGTCGAGTCATGGGGGACCTCGGATACGTGCCAGATGAGCCACGGGGCTCGACGCTACGAAGGGGAAAAGAGCCCAATCGATGGGGTGACTCGAACTCGGCCTCGAACTGCTCCAATTCGAGAGCGATCTGATATGCCTGCTCCAAAGTGGTTGCATTGCGGTGAAAGAGTTCATATTGATAATTGGGCCGCAAACCTCTACAAAAACGGGATATAGTCATGGTGCTCTCTTCCGTGACCCCACACCGTAAGTAATACTCATCGAACTCGGCGGTGTACTCGGTCACGGATCGGTTCCCTTGGGAGATGCTCTGCCATTTGTCTATAAGACGCTGGCGATATGAGGCGGGAAGGTACTTCTCCCTCAATTTGATCTTCATATCATCCCAAGTACCGATTTGGGGTTGACGTCGGCTCTCCACATTGATCCAATAAGTTTGGGCCTGCCCTTGTAGCTTCATCTTTGCGTATCGGACTCTTCGGTGGTCCGTCATCTCAAACCACTTGAAGTACCGGTCCATGCCGGCCTCCCAATCTAAATACACCCTAGGGTCCAAGGACTCGCTAAAAGTGGGAGGGTCCGCACGTACACCCCTAAGAATGCGGTCGTCATCCTCGTCATCACGATTCCGTCATTGATGACGATGACCGTTACCCCCCTGATCATTGTCGGAAGCATAATCATCCACTATACGCGCCTGTTGCCTCCCGACATCCTCCACTTGAGCCCTTGGCACATCGGGTTGCTGCACCGGCTCTTGTTGGCCATTCGTTGGCGCGGGTTGCGCCGCTACTGGGCCTCTCTCTAGGACGGAAATTCTCCCAACTAGACCCTGGATGGACTGATCCGAAGACTCGACCCGATCCTCGAGGGCTTTCATCCGCCCTTCTAGACACGTTCCTATACCATCCATACGCGTACTAAGACCATCCATACGCGTGTCAAGACGTTCCATAATGGCTCGGAACATCTCGGCCGTCGAGGACTCATCGGAGCTACGGGCCCGGGAATCCGCCATAGGTGGTGGTGGCGAGTATTGGGTACCTCGACGGGTGGGCATGCAACTGACACACGACCAAGAAGACACCGACTAATGCAAACATACACTAAATGATGCACTTAGACCTAAACCAATATCCGGTATGGGACGGAGTTAATCGATCCGAAGATCACTCCCGCAAGTGTGCGACCTCCCGGTAGGCGTAGCCTAACGTTCGGACAACACCTTTTAAGATACCGAATTATCGGGATGAAATGCAATTTAAAACACACTTTTTTTTTGAAAATGATGATCCTAGACTTGACTTATACTATGCAAGACATATGCAACGACTACCCTAGACTCAACTCGCTCTGATACCAATTTGATGCGGAATAGACTAAGGAGACGACACTATATGGTGCCACCCGCGGACTCTAGATGAAGACACGACCAACAACACACATCAGGGAGACAGAAGTGGAAGCTCACTCGTCGTCCCAAGCGAGGGAAAGCGCAGACCGTGCGCGGTTAAGGAACCGGCAGAGGTCAAGGGTAGTCCGACTCAACTTTCGGACTCGGATCGAGTCGCGGGACGGGTCACTCTCACTCTCACAGCGGTGACATGGACACACGGGCTAGTACCTACACTCTCGGTAGCGGCCTAAGACCATATACTAGCTAAGCAATGTAACGCCAAGGAGTTAAGACCTTTACCTCCACGCACCCGGCGTAGCGACGACACCCCGGCTGACTTACGGACCCCCGGTTAACATAATTCACAGTGGTACAAAGAGATTCGACCCACTCCACGCAGGGAGGTAAAAGGTCACATGTGGGCCCCGGGGATCATGCAAATCAGGTTGACGGGCAGCATCTTGATGTCGTCTCGACGCGCCGAACTCCGCTTTCTCTTGCTTTCCGGACGGCAAAATCAATGGGCCGTGGGGCCCACACGCTGTCCTGTCCTCCGGATCTGGCGAGGTGGGTCCCACTATAATGGGGACCCCTGGAAGCACGCTTCCCTGGATGGCGGTCAGCCGGCGACAGTCACCGGAGGCCGGGCGCCCCGGTTCCCAAGTGGAGAGGATGCTGTCCACGAGCTGATGTTGCTGTTTCAGCAGCGCGCGCTCTGGCGAAAACGGCCACTGCGATCAGCCCCGTCACCGGAATGCAACGAAACCAGCGCCGTTGGAAAGAGGATTCGAAATCCTTCAATCTAGGATCAGTGGACTCTTCTGAACCTGCGTGGACCTGGGCTTTAACTATTTTTCAATTCTCTTCTCCATAGCTCCTGAAATCTCAGATCAGCATATCAGTTTCCTATAAATGGCCGTTGACCGCCTATGTACAGTTGGATTCAGACTTTGAGCTCATCTTAAAAGTTGGAGGTAATCAAACCACGGAACTGGGACTATTTTGATAATTTGATTTGGAGAAGGCGGCGATTTGTTATGATTTTTGGGGTGACTGGTGGTCGGATCTGGGAACAGGTGGACAGAATTGTAGATGGGTCTGAGAACGATTTTTAGAAAATATGAGATGGGCGACTCAAAAAATCAGAACAATTGTGGATGAAGGGGTGGCTGGATGGAACCCCCAGTAAAATTGGGCGAACTAAAAAAAATCAAAAAGTGGATCTAAGATATGAAACTCAGGACGGAGGTGAACCTGGACAGAACTCTGGCAGAACCGAAATGGAAGAGTGGACGAAAATCAAAAAATAGGAAACGTGATCTGAATATTGGCCTGATTTTTGTGGGTGGAGAGGAACATCCCAGGAACAACTCCTCCAAATTTGGTAGCCAAATGAGCTCGAGGAAGACCTGTGAATTTCGAATAAGCTACTGTGGTACTGCGCAGGCAGAACTCCGTTGATGGCGATGGCGGTGCGGTAGCGGCCCGTGGCGGCGGCGGCGATCGTCGGAACTGATACACGAGGAGTCACACCTCAGAATGGAAGCCTTCACAGCATCCAAGGGGGAGAGGGAGAGAGGAAGGGGGTGGCCTTGGCCATGCTCCAACAATTTTCAAGTTCAAAATGGCATTAATTCAAGAAAATGGTAATTACATGCCTTATATATGACTCCCACCAAACTCATCCTCCACCGTTGGATCTAGGGGTTGGGGATGGATGGCTAGGATGGAGTTTGATCAAAATACAACAAAATATTAAACAAAAAGGGGAGGGGGGCGCACCTTGACCAAGGAGGGTCAAGGGGGGGACATGGTAGGTGGGGTTGGTGGCCTCCCATGTGGACTTTTCAAGTCCATTGTCCCCCTCCCTTGGCCCACCCTTCTAGAAGTCTCCATGGAGGGTTGGCTGACCCCACAAGGGCCCTAGAGCTGAGGTGGCCCAATGGGAGTGGAGTGGGGGCCCGTGGGACCCAGGGATCCCTATTTTGCACATAAGCCCCTCGAACTATCTAAATTACACACTGACGAAAAGAAAATAAAATACATTACACACAAATAAAAATCCCCAAAAAATATGATAAATGATATGACTCAGTGCAGAACCTCTAGACTGTCTCCGAGCCATAGGGATGCTGAGGTGGCTCGAGTCGTGCTCCTCGTGCGGTACCGGTGGCTCACCGGCTCGTGTCTCGCATGCACTCGGGTGTCCGCACCATAAGTGGAAGTGGGAGGATATCGGCATGGACTTTATTATGGGTCTATCTAAATCCGAAGGTGGACATGATGGAATATGGGTCATCATAGATCGATTGACCAAGTCAGCTCACTTTCTACCAATAAAGAGCCGATGGTCAGTTGATGTTCTTGCAGCCTTGTACATCAAAGAAGTGGTTAGACTACATGGAGTTCCTGTATCGATCGTGTCTGACCGAGACCCGCGCTTCACTTATCATTTTTGGAAGGGTCTACAACACTCCTTGGGGACGAGACTCAACTTTAGTGCATCTTTTCATCCTCAAACGGATGGTCAGACCGAGAGAACGAATCAAGTCGTAGAAGACATGCTCAGAGCTTGTATCATTGATTTTGGTGGAAGCTGGCATGATCACTTGCCTTTGGTCGAGTTTGCATATAACAACAGCTACCATGCAAGTATTCAAATGGCACCTTTAGAAGCTTACGGAAGGAGTTGCCGATCACCCTTATGTTGGGACGAAGTTGGCGAAAAATAACTACTAGGCCCAAATATGGTGAGGGACACCACAGAAAAGATCTAACTAATTAGGGAAAGACTCAAGATGGCTCAGTCTAGACAAAGGACTTATGTCGATAGTAGAAGGAGAGACCTCAAATTCCAAGTAGGAGACCACGTCTTTCTTAAGGTTTCTCCATGGCGAGGAATTAGAAGATTTGATGTTAAGGGCAAGCTTACACCAAGATTTATCGGTCCCTTTGAAGTGTTGGAAAGAGTTGACGAGGTTGCCTACCACATCGCCTTGCCTCCTCAACTGTCCGAAGTTCACAATGTGTTCCACATTTCTATGTTGAAGAAATATGTGTATGATTCGACCCGCGTCATAGATCATGGCGACCTGGTGATACAAAAGGATCTCACATATGAACAAAGACCAATGAAGATCCTTGATCGCCAGGTTCGTGCACTATGGAACAAGACAATTCCCATGGTCAAGGTTCAATGGAGCAAGTGCTCAGAATAGGAAGCCACATGGGAGACTAAAGAATCTATGAGGAAGAGATTCCCCGACTTATTTCAAAATTGTAGGTATTTTACACTCTCCATGTTTATATACAATTGAATTTGGGGATCAAATTTTTTTAAGTGGGGGAGGGTGTAGCAACCCGGATAAAATATTAGGGATAAAATTTTCTAAAGAGATAAAACCTCTTAAAATAAATAAATCCAACAAAGACCTTAACCTAATAGGCCTCAAAGCTATACACATTAAACAAAAGCCTTAAATATAAATGGGTCTATGGACCTCATATATATATATATATTGACTAAGGTCACTAATCACTAATGGGCCTTAAAAGCCCATAACCTTCCTTACGTCCAAAGGAAAATAGGCTATATATATATATATATATATATATATATATATATATATATATGATTGTTTGCAAAGAGCCCCAGGCTGTGTCACGTACGTACACTGCATGGCTTTAGGGTTTTTTCCTAATAGAGAAAACAACTGTGGTTTTAGTAGTGGGCAGGATGAGTATGGGATAGTCTAAACCCAATAGGAATCCATACCTGGAAATTTGAATGCCATTAGGACTCTAAAACCTAAAATCTATAAATAGACCCCCTCTCGGATGAGCCCCGACTAATGCCATTCCTCTGTTCGATGACGACGTATTGCTCTTGTGAAAAAGAGTTCTTCTTCTACCTCCTGCTACGTGCCTCCTACGGCTGTTGGAGTTACTAGAGGAGCTTGTTTCTCCTTTCTTCCTCCTATCGCCGTTAGAGCTGCTACCGTGAAGAAGCTGCACTCTTCTTCTTCCATTAATCCTGCTACTGCAGTTGCTGTGATTGCAGATGCCATAGTGTTAAAAAGAAGCCTTGCTTCGCCTGATAGTACCTACTTATCGAGTGCTATCGTTGCTGCAGTTGCTCTTAGTATATATCTTCTTCCCTTGCTGCCGTCTGCTTTTGTTCGAAGTGCTGCATCGAGCTTCTTCCTGTCGTAGCTGTAGTTGCTGCTATAGAATTCTTATATTCTTCTTCGCTTCCTTCATCCAAAACAAGCCAAAAGGTAGGTGATCTCAAGATATGAAGCCCAACCTATTAATCACAGTAATATCATGCATATAGGTCTCATATCATGGAAATCATGAGTTTTGTTCAGTTTTTTTCTGAGTTTTTGTAAATAGCGACCATGGCCTGGGCGCCTATTCAATAAACGCCCACGCAAACAATCGCTAATTCGTTATTGTAATTAAATAAATAAGACCTGATAACATTTAATAACTAAGTAACCTGATGTTAAAATTAATGCATGAACATATTTTTAGATTCCTGATATTTTCCTCTACCTATTCATGTCTTCACTTTCCTGTTTTGATAAACTGAAAATATCATGTGTCTATGATTGTACCTGCTCGATGCATAGCATCAGACAAATAATGGGCGACAGTTACATAGTCGTTATTTAAATAATGAACGCCCTCATGCAAGGGTGCTAATTGGTAAATAACAAGTAAATGGAGAATATATTGAGAATTTTGAATACACGACCGAGGTGAGGGCATCATTTAAAGAATGACTACATAGTCATTATTTGAAATCATAACTATTAAATTTTTGGAAAATCATGGAATTAACGCCCTTATATAGTGTTGTTAATTTCCGTTGTATTCATCAAAATTCTGATATAAATTCTGATTCAACGACCTTCCAGAAGGTCGCTATTTCATTAAATAGTGACTTCTGTACAAGCACAGATTTCATGTCTCACAGTTTTATCACATTTTTTGGCCCATATCGCAGGTCTATTGACACTCTCATCCCACATCCGTAGATGGGGTTTCTATTTTGATTTCATCGATTACACACTCAACTCTCGGTGATGTTTGAGCCCTCCGTAGGATATTCCTTCCTTCAGACTGGTGATTAAATCATAGAGACCTCCGTAAGTCTACGCTAGCCTTGGATTCCCTCAAGACAGCCGAGCAGGTTATACCCTAAAAACCCATGACACCGTGTCTTGTCACGTCACTCTGAAGAAACATGATGTTTTAGCCCTCTTAGAGTGATGTTCTTAGCCTCTTTGAGAAGTCTGTTCTCTATCAGTAATTGGTGACATTGACTTGGGCGCCATAAGGAATTGGCGACCAGTCTAGTGCCGTTATTTCCCTGATATAGGGACCTAAGCTTGGGCGCTATTTCATCGAGCATGTACTGTTCACAGGAATGGGCGACCATGCATGTGGGCGCTATTTCTATAATTGGTGGCGACCGAGTGGACGCCATTTACCTAGTTTCATGACATTGTCTTGGGTTTTCATGAGAATTTTTTTGATAAAAAGCCCTTCCTAGTGTTGATTAAGAGAGTGCATCCCAATCGGACTACACTTTCTAGCTCACACCTAGGGGGGTATCTTATTTATCATTGAATAAAAATCATATTACATCAAACGAAGGCTAGGCATACCTAGCTTATCTAGCCTAGCAGCACCTTTTACCAAACTGGGAAGTTCATGCTGCGAATTAAAGAAACAATTACAATGGGAAAGACAAGCCAAGTTAGCTTAGGAATCAGCTACAGTGTTAGCCTCTCTAAAAATATGGGAATTATTCATAGGGTGAGGGATGCTGCTCCAGATTTCTCTAGCAAAGGGAAGAATCTCCCATGGACATGCGGCCTTCTTGTTTATCACTTGCACCAGGAGAAGAGGGTCACATTCCACCACAGCCAGCTGTGAAGAGATAGTGTGAAGGTATTTGATACCATCCATCAAGGCCCGAGCTTCAACTACTAGGCTGTTGCAATGCAAATAGTAATGGGAGAATGCCAGAAGGATGTTCCCCTTGTAATCTCTGATGACACCACCCCCGCCAGAGGATTCGGAGGATTTACTTGCTCCATCAGTGTTTAGTTTTAGCTGAGGCCAAGGGGGGCAAGACCATCTTATAATTTTCACCCAAGGGGGGCTGCGGGTTGCAGCCTTGATACCAATTCCTGCCAGTATGATTCGATTGCATAATTTGTTCTCCTTGAGTTTAGCAGAGTTCAGAATTTCCTTAACCTGAGAAAGAACCTTGTGGTATATGCTATGAGGTGCTGTAGATTTGCCTTCATACAAAGTTGAATTCCTATCAAGCCATAATTCTCATAAGCCATATGCAAGAATAGCAAGCTGGAATAAACCATATAAAGATTTGACATTGATCTCTTTAATTGTATTATGAATTAAGGATCTTACTGAAGAACCCCATATATGACAGCCAATTCTATGAAATGAAGACCAAAGTGAAGATGCCCACTCACTTTTAACAAAAAGATGATTTGTATCCTCCTCTTGAGGGTTTTTGCAGTAAAGGCATTTGGATGGAATAGGAATTGTTAGAGATTTAACTCTAGTATCAGTCAGGATACAATTGTTCCAGAGTTTCCAGATGTGGACAGAGAGTTTAGGAGGAATCCATTTTGACCACATCCGATCACCTAGAATAGAATCCTGACCCGGAGCATGTTTGCAGGAGTCTTTATAAATTGATGAAATCAGACACTCACCTGAAGATGAGAGACTCCACACTGCCTTATCCAGATCATAACTGAGGGGAAAAAGCCATATAGCAGATCTAGTCATATTTGGAAGCTGGCTGTCAATGATAGCAATGTCTTCCTGAGATGGGTGTAGTAATACATCTCTGACAGTAGCATTCAAATTAGGACTGAAGGTGCTTGGGATATAAGAGATCAGAGGCTGGCTGCCAAACCAAGTATCCAGCCAGAAGTTAGTAGTACAACCATTTCCAATTACCATTCTTTTGTGCTTCACTATTGCAATCTTTGCATGAGACCAACTCCTTCTAGCATGCCCTTTCATCTCCTTGAAATCAACCTCAGAGATATGTCTTCCTCTAATATACTTGGCTCTAAAGTACTCAGCCCATCTAGAGTCTAAATGAATGGCCTTCCACAACATCTTGATCTTGAATGTCTCGTCCATCTGCCTGAGAGATAAAATACCAAGACCTCCATAGTTAACAGGTTTACATATGGCTTTCCAGCATTTCCAGTGCCTTTTGTTCCCTTGCTGAGAGGAGCCCCAGAAAAAATTGGCAAATGAATAGTCTAGCATTTGATGAACTCCAGCATGCAATGGAGATGAGGCTAGAGAATACAATGGAATGGATGAAAGGATATGCTTCAACAGAGTAACTCTGGCTCCTTGAGATAAGTTGTTGGCATGCCAACCATCAATGCATTTCTGAATAGAAGAGATAATGCCAGCAAAATGAACTTTCTTTGACCTACCACAGACCAAGGGGAAACCCAAATATTTATGAGGAAAAGAGTGGTGAGTGAAGCCTGTGATATCCTTTATCTTCTTGATAGTTGTAGGCTTGGTATTAGGGTGGGTGAAAAAATAACTCTTTCCAACATTGATTAATTGACCTGAAGCTCTTTCATAAGTTCTCAGAATACCCATCAAATTTCTAATAGATGCAGCATTGGCCTTACTAAAAACCAGGGTGTCATCAGCAAATAGAAGATGAGAAATGTTTGGGCATCTCCGGGGACTAGCAAACCAGTCCACCTGACCCTCGGACTGGGCTTTATGAATAGATCTGCTAAGAGCTTCCTCTGCAATTATAAATAGGGCTGGAGCCATGGGGTCACCTTGGCAAACTCCCATGGAGGACTTGAAAAACCCTGCTGAATCACCATTAAGGAGGACAGCAAACCAGCAATTTCCAATCATGGATTGAATAAGTGCAATAAAGAGTCTAAATACAAACTTAGATAAAACTGCATATAGAAAATCCCACTTTAAACGATCATAGGCCTTAGCCATGTCCAATTTGAAAGCCACATTTCCTCCTCTGGTTTTCCTACCCAGTTCATTGATCATTTCCTGAGCTGGTGCTATATTCTCCACAATAAGTCTTCCTTTCACAAATGATGGTTGCTCCGAGGAAATGATATTAGGCATGATTAAGGCTAGTCTGTTGCTAATAAGTTTTGACATAACCTTGTAAATGAAATTACACAGACTAATAGGTCAGTAATAAGAGATATCAGTAGCATTGCTCACTTTGGGAATAAGAGCTATAAGAGTAGTAGACAAAAACCTGGGCAACAAAGTTCAAAAAGTGAAGAATTCCTGAATAGCTTTAACAATTACACCTGTAGTGATTTTCCATGTTTTCTGGAAGAAAGACCCGAAAAGGCATCCGGGCCTGGAGCACTGTCAGGAGACATTTGGAACACAATATCTTGAACTTCAGACTCAGTCGGGATGGCACAAAGTCTTTCATTATCAGTAGGGGAAACCAAATGAGGAATATTATTAAGAAGTGATTCTTCAATGTGATGATATTGAGAAGAAAAGGCTTTCTAGAAGTGGGTTGTAGCAATGCTCTTCATCTCCTCATGGTCAGATGTGAGTAACCCAACAGAATTCCTGAGGTGAGGAATCACATTCCTTTTCTTGTTAGTAATGGTCTTCATGTAAAAAAATGTTGTATTCCGGTCTCCTTCTGCAAGCTATATGACTCTCAATTTTTGTCTCCAGAATGATTCTTATTGAATCAATCTGTTAGCCAAATCTGACTTAGCAGACTCAAGCATCTCAAAATTAATCTGGTTTGGGTGAGCATCATAATGGTATTCTGCCTTCAATACAGAATGTTCAGCTACCATAAGATTTGTGTGAATATTTCCAAATACCTGCTTATTCCAAACTTGGAGCATTTTCCTCATGGATTTGAGTTTCAGATAAAGTGTAGATATAGCAGAAGTAGCCAGAGGACTGTTGTGCCAATTAATCTCCACATCCCTAAGAAAACTTTCATGTGTTGACCACATTTGTTGATAACAAAACCTGCTTCTGAACTTTGATATATTGGAAAGTTTAATAAGGGGAGGGGCATGGTTCGAAGCCTCCCTATATAAGTGCTCAACAGTAATTGGTAAAACCAATTGCTAAGGACCATTTGTGAGAACCCTGTCCAATCTTACCCAGATGCCCTTGTCTCCACTCTGGTTATTATGCCAGGTGTATTTAGAGCCCTGAAATCCAGAGTCTGAAAGAGCACAATCATTTATACAAACTTTAAAATCAGACATTGAAATGAGAGATGGTGGATTTCCTCCAAGTTTATCTTCAGGATCTAGAATGCAGTCAAAATCCCCTGCCACCAGCCAGGGAGCAGAAATCTGTAGATGGATATTATTTGAAGAAGACCAGAGAGACCGACGTTCGACAATGGAACATTTGGCATAAATGATAGTAGCATGAAATGTTGGCATTAAATCAGCATTCTGCGTAACTATGATCTATTGTTCATCCTGGCATACAACAGAAAAATCCAATGGATTTTTCCACATAACCCAAATGTGAGCATTATTATCTCCATTAGCAATAGCCTTATCCATTCCCAATTTTCTACATGTCTTATCCATGGAGCTAACCTGGATCTTAGGCTCCAATAAAGCAATACATTTAATATTATAGGTTTTGATAAGTAGCTTAACTCGACCCAGGGAAAGATCATTCCCAATGCCTCTAACATTCCATATAATAAAAGTCATGATAATTGAGGAATCTTTTGAAGGGTACCCAGAGAACCAGTTCTTTTCATCGATCTAGTAATGATTCCTGATTGCCCTTTCAGCGAAACACGTGCAGTGGTAATATCAGCAGAAGAAGCTATTTGCTATCTCCGATGCTGAATCTCATCCACTTGAGAATTATCTTCTATATGAATCTTATCATCTTGAACTTTTCTTTTACCCTTGGCACCTCGTAGAGCATCCACAATATGCAATTCAGGGACATGAGCAATTGTTCCAGCTGATCCAGCTATTTGGAATGAAGGGAGCTCCCGATGAAGAAATGGAACATCAATGCTACGGTCCAAATCAGAAGTGTGTAAGACCACACTCACAGGATCAAGCTCTAGAACCAGAGGAGAGGCTCCCAATAAAGAAACATCCTTAATATACTGAGGTGATGAATGAGAAGACACCAGTCTCGATGCTGACGAGGAAGGCAAATTTTCCAATGCAGGGGGATCCCTTATCTCGACAGTGGTATCCTTTAAGTTGGAATTCAAAGTTAGAGAGGTACCCTTTTGAACATTTCCACCAGTAGACGGGGCAGAAACTACCTCTTGACCTGTGATAGCATCATTCCCTTTCACCACAACCGGTTTCCAACATTGTTTTGGTACAAGGCGTGAAGTAGCTACAGTCGAAATAGGCTGTCGTTCCATGAATTTGCAATCAGAAACAGAGTGACCAATCTGGGAACAGGAAGAACAGAAGGCCGGCATCTCCGAATAACAGACATCCTGCCAAGCCCCGCCTCCTGGAAATCCAATCCAGACCCGTGGAGGATGAGGTTTGGAAATATCCAATTCAACGCAAACCCTCGCCGCAGAAGTATTTGATAGATTGAGAGTGGAAGGATCAATCTTCAGTACTGGGCCAATGTTGTCGGCAATAGAGCAAAGCAAGGGCTCCAAAAAGAAATAAACTGGTAGACCGGGGAATGCAATCCAAATGGGAAGTATCGACGAATCAGCATTCTGAGAAAAATCCATCGTCCACTTAAAAAAATGGAAAAGCTTGCCTTGAACATACATAGAATCCCGGAGATTTTTCGTGAGGATAAATGATGTCTCAAACTTGTTCAAAGTTCAGCCCTTGAACTCCTTCATTTATGAAATCTACTTTATCATCCTACCATGGTTATTCCTTTGGAACTCTATATTGGCTATAACTATAGTGGATGTCTTAAATATACATGACTCAATGCTTGTGCATATAGGGCCCGATCTGGTCCTGGGAGGAGCACCTGAAAGTACTTGTGCCCATGGGAGCTATATTGATCACGGTGTGGCATTGCACCGAAGTGCATGACTTGCTAGATTGACATTCCATGACTTGTGCTTGACTTTACCTTTGATGAACTCATGGATGTACATGATGAATTAGTGAAACAATACAAAAAGGTAAAGTCAGAAAATAAGAAATTAAAGAAGAAGTCTGAAAACAATTCCCATAGTGACTCTTCTTGTGAAAAATGCTCCTCGTTCGAAGAAGTGAATGAGTCTCTCCTATTTGATGTTGCTATGTGCAAGGAAAAAGTTGGTTCCTTAAGAAAATAAAATGAGATCTTACTTCAAAAGCTAAGTCAATTCAGTGAAAGTGAAAAGGTGCTCAAGGACAAGCTGGAAGCTATGTCCAATGATCAAATTCTAATTGATGAACTGATCAAGGATAAAAGTCTGGCTAATGAGAATGAGAATTTAGAGGAACAAATAAATGCCTTGACTAAAAAACTGGTCATTTTTGAAAAAGGTAAGCATGTCATGAATGATGGCTCTGAAAATTTGTAGGTCTTAGAGTAGGAAATTGAGAACTATAAGTCTGTGAATGCCATGCTAAACCAATAGCTTGCTGAATGTGAAGAAGAGGCCGCTGACTTTGAGCTACATATTTCCACCCTAAAGAAGGAAATCAAAGACTTAAATGATTCCCTATCCAGATTTGTTTAAGGACAAGAAATTCTGGATAGAGTTTTGGGGACAAAGGTAAATTTTCGAAGAGAAGGACTTGGATACAATCCAGTAAACATAAAGGGTTTCGGGAGTAAACTGTACACATCCCATGTCTCTAGCTCAGCTGAAACCCTGTACACATCCCATGTTTCTCATGTTCTTCCCTTGGCATCCCATGTCTCTAGCTCAGTCGAACAGTCTTATACTTAACGGTCCAGAACTAGACCTCTATATCCATGTAACAGCCCAGTTATAGACCGCTAAAATTCTTGAGTTCAGTTAACCCAAGGTTTGACCCAAGGGTTAATATCCATATGATCCTAGAAAGACTATTAAATCTCTGGGACATGTCACCTTTATCAAGATGATTTAACTAAATTATGAAAGATAAAGAACATACCGTTATGCTGTCGAGTTATTTCCATGGCATAACCTAGTCATTAAAGTATTTGTTGAAATTCCTTATTTCCTAGTATAAGTATTCATATTTTTGGTTATTTTATCATGAATTATCTTTGAAATTGAACAATTTTGGCCACATTATTTACATGCGTGGAAGTAGCTTGATTTATACTAGAAGATGCAGATCGAGCACTGATTGTGTTCAAGGGCTCTATGCTAGTCCCCTCGACTGATTGTTAGAAATATACTATTATAAACCATGGGGTATGATGCTACTAGCGTCGCATTACACTGGGAGTACT
The DNA here is from genome assembly GCA_022559845.1 of Amorphophallus konjac. NCBI lineage: Eukaryota > Viridiplantae > Streptophyta > Magnoliopsida > Alismatales > Araceae > Amorphophallus > Amorphophallus konjac. The sequence goes on along the minus strand of CM040120.1, from coordinate 204,928,005 downwards.
TTCTTTATAAATAAGTGAAAATCCACGGCATCACGGAAATCACGGTAATCACGGAATTATCCACAAAGTGATATTCCACGGAAATTCACGAAGTACTTGCTACTAAGTGAAGAGTACATTCTTGCTTGTTACATGACTTTCTAGTACATTCTTGTTCATGAACGGCCATTACTACATTCTTGCTTGATTACACTTGATCGATTCATGTTCTCATATTTTCAGCTCGATTATATCTTGTTATTTTGGTTTGAATCGCATGTTTGATCGCATTTCGCATGATTTTACCTTATTCCTTAGAGCTAAAATGCTAATCACTTTAATATTGCCAATCATGTTGATGCGAAGATACCTACTGGGCAAGTGTGCTCATTACCTATTTTTAATCTTTTCATGAGATGCAAGTAGTTCAAATTAGGATTCAAGTTATTCAAGTGATGGGTCCGAGAGTGAATGAAAGTCACATGAAATTGAGAGTGAAGACTTAGGAGTCGATAATGTCTAGATCGAGTCCATGTAATCTTCCTTTTTATTGAGTCAAGTAGATTTGTAAGAGTTGACTAGTTGATGTATTTGAGTTATTCTCCTTATTAATAAAAGTGAAGGTTTGAGTAACTTATTGTGCAATTGATTTTTATGTGTGATTGTTATTGCGCTCTGATTATTCTTGCTTGCAATAGGCTTACCATGCCGGCTGTTCACATTTCCTGAGATCATCTTCCGCTATAATAAAAGCTCGAGGCGTGACATACTGCAACCAAGTTTGGAACTTGGTAGATCCACCCGAGAGTATAGTACCCATCGGATGTAAGTGGATCTTTAAAAGAAAAATTGGAGCAGACGGAATGGTTGATACCTACAAGGCTAGGTTGGTTGCGAATGAATATCGTCAAAGACAAGGAGTTGACTATGACAAGACCATCTCACCAGTTGCCATGACTAAGTCCATCAGGATTTTACTTGCTCTCACTGCATACCATGATTATGAGATTTGGCAGATGGATGTAAAGACCGCTTTCCTTAATGGACACCTTGAGGAAGAGGTGTATATGATATAGCCTGAAGGATTCATATCCAATGAGTGCCCAGATAAGATATGCAGGTTGCTAAGATCCATTTATGGATTGAAGCAAGCGTCCCGCAGTTGGAATTTAAGATTTGATGAAGCCATCAAGTCTTATGACTTCGTTATGAACGAAGATGAGCCGTGTGTGTATAAGAAAACATGTGGTAGTGCAATCACCTCTTGGTCCTATATGTCGATGACATACTACTCATTGGGAATGATGTAGGTATGTTGTCATCAGTTAAAGCCTGGCCGTCTAAGCACTTCTCCATGAAAGATTTGGGAGAAGCATCCTATGTATTGGGGATCATGATCTATAGAGATCGATCAAATATGATGCTAGGCTTGTCCCAATCAATGTACATAGATTCCATTGTCAAAAGGTTTGGCATGGAAAACTTCAAGAGAGGACTCATACCGATGAGACATCGAGTTTACCTCACTAAGGAAATATCCCCTAAGACTCCTGAAGAGAGGGGCCGCATGAGAAGGGTACCTTATGCTTCTGCCATAGGGTCCATCATGTATGCCATGTTATGTACAAGGCCTGATGTTGCATATGCTCTAAGTGTTACGAGCAGATTTCAGGCGGATCCAGGTGAGCAACACTGGATAGCTGTGAAGTGTATCCTCAAGTGATGGGATCATCACAGGATCGACAAGTGACAATGGATGATCGTCAGAGTAAGCACCGACAACTATCAACTATATTTGCTAAGTGTTTTATGTTAATGGGCCACATGAAATGATATGTGTCAAGTGGGCCTAGTGTGTGTTTTCTTTTGTTATTAGGAATAGATATATAACTATAACCTATATATAAATATGCACTAAAGCGCACTCATGAGGGCCCCTCGTAGGAACCCAAGTCCTTTGGGTTTCCTAAGTGTCCATTCCCCTCCCATCTAATTGTGACCTCTCCCATTCTCCACTATTTCTATTTAAACATGTAAGCTCACGTTGGAGATAATAGAAAAATGAGTTGAATAGAAATTTTTGGAAACTATCCATGTAAGGTGTGAAGCCTTGTATTCTTCTCTGAGGAGGAGATGGGGTGAGAAGCCCTTGGGGTGAGAGGCCCCATCCTATCCCATTGTCCCTCCATCCCGTATACCCACTTCAATGATTCTCCATTCTTTTCTCTCTTTCTATTTGCCCACTGTGTAACCTAGAGCCTGTTGCACCATCAAACCCCCTCCTGCGTCTCTCCCTCTATCTCTCCTCCCTTCACCATCTCCTTTCCTCAGCCCTCTCTCTTTCTTGTCTTCGCACTACCGGGAGCCTCACCTTCTCCCCTCCATCTCTTTGTTCTCACCTTCCCCCCTCTCCTTTGCTTCTCCTTACAAGCACCACTCACGTAAACCCCCCCAAGTCTCTTTCTCTTCATTCCCTCACTCTCCATTTCCCCCTACTCATCTCCCCCTCCCTTTCTGTTCTCTGCACACCTAGTACGCTGGACAAGTGCCCATCCCCACCTTCTCTCTCATTATCTCTACTCTCTCTCTCTAACTTCTCTCTCTAAGCCTTGCCCATCTCTCGTCCACTGCTACTGCCCCAGCCCCACCCTCTCTTGATGGGAATCAACATCGAGCACTAACTTTTTAGTTTGCATTTGTGTCATTTTATTTTCATTTATATCCTTGGGAAACTATGTTTGCAATTGTAAGGCTTTATAAGCCTATTTATTAGTCCTTAAGGATCTTTAGGTTTTTTTGTAAAAGTCCAATAGGACCAGCAAGGGGCTCCTATCTCCTTCCCCATTAGTCCACCTAAGCCCTAGGTCCCATGTGGGGCTGGTCAAAGGTCCAAGGTGGGCTTCTAGAAGCTTGACCATTCAAGGGGACAAATGGTATTAAAAGTCCATTTTCTCTCCTTAAAAGTCAAGGGGGCGCCCCCCTTAAAATGGTTTTTTTATTGTGTTGGAAACACATGGGAGAAATAAATTCTTCCATCCCTTGTATACCCCTCCCTAACCCTAGATCTGAGGTTAGTTTAGGTCATTTGTATTTTCATATAAATACCGTGTATTTCCCATTTTACTAGAATTAATGAGAAGAAATTTTGCAAAATTGCACAAGCCCAAGGGCGCCCTCTCTCTCCCCTCTCCTTGCAGCATGGATTTACTATGTTTCTAGGGTGGATTCCCTACTATACTTGGTGGATTCCAAGTGTTCTATCTTCTCGGGGTGTGAAGCTCCGCCGCCGCCTTCCGTTCGTGCCGCCATCGCACCGCCACCACCATCGCCGGAGTTCTGTCTACATCAGGATAGAGCCCCGTTGTCCGAATTTTAGCTCCCAATCCACGGATCTGCTGGAGCCCAAATTTTTAGGGTAGGTTTCCCACGCAAATACCCTATCCCAAAATAAGTTTCCCAATTTTTATCCACCGTTTGCCCTCTGTTTCACCTCCGTTTTACCCGGTCTTTACAGTCAGCCATGTGCAGATCTGTGTCACAGCAACTCTATGTTTCCATAGTTTGACCCCCATTTCCCTTGTTTGTTTGAGTTGCCAATTTAATTGGGAGTTCTGTCCACTTAAACCTTCTTTCACTATTTTTTTTGAGATTTTTAGATCTTGTTTATATTTTCTAAAAATCACTGTCTTTTCCTAAATCTGTTCCATCCTGTGCAGTCCAGATCCGACCCATCCCTATTCTAAAATCTATTTCCCATATCAAATCAACTGTTATAATTACAAAATGAATATCCACGTCTTCCTTACTTCTTTCTCTAGCATTCATATGAAGGTTCCAACTCCCAGATCTGAAGTCTTAGTCACGGTCAACGCCTGTTCTCAGGAAAATCAATTTATGTCCTGTGTTTTCTAAGTCTGTCAGTCAGTTTGATCATAAATCCACCACGAAAAATCCAGAGCCATAAAAATTCCTTCCCCAGTCCTTGCTCGAAGCTCTCTGAAAGAGCTTTCCAACAGCATAAATATTGCATCGATCCGACGTCGGGATTGATCGCAGCAGCAAAGTTCGTCGGGTCGCACAGGCCTGAAACAGCAACTCAGATCCGTGGGCAGCAAGCTTCACACTAGGCACCCGGAGCCGCCCGGCCTCTTCTCGGCGTTCTAGCCTGACCGCCTTCCAAGAGAGCGTCCCTCTAGGTGTCCCCTTTGCAACGGGACCCACCTCACCCAGTTAGGAGGTCTGAATAGCACGTGGGCCCCACCACCCGCAGCAAGCGTCTTCCGTACGGCACCGACAGAGCGGATCAAAGTGCTGCCCGTCAACCCAAGATCGGTCCTCCCGGGCCTCACTTGTAGCCAGTTACCTCCCTGCATGGAGTGGGCAGTAAATTCATTTGCTGTAATTATTTGATAATTATTGTACCGGGAGTTACCGTACTTGGCCGGGATCACCTTCCCAATGCCCGGACCGTGGAGGTATCGTGTTCGCTCCCTTACTCGGCATTTGCTTAGTTCGTATTTATTTGTATATGCCACTGCATGTGATAGGTTACTAGCTCGTATATTTTTATCATAGCTGTGAGAGTGAGTGAGTAACCCGTCCCGTGACTCAATCCGAGTACACGCGGAAGAGCCGAATACCCGAGACTCACTACCGGTTTCTCAACTGCACACGATCCCGCGTTTCCCTCGCTTAGGGACGAGTTGCGAGCTATAGTCCAAGTTTCGCGCGTCCATCCCACATCAAATTGGTATCGGAGCGAGTCGAGTCTAGGGTAGTCTTTGCTTGAAAACAAAAAAAAAGTGTCTAAGTCTAGGTGTCGCATTTGCATTCCAATACCCGGTATATCAAAAGGTATGCCCGAACGTTAGGTTACGCCTATCGGGAAGGTCGCACACTTGTGAGAGAGGATCTTCAGATCCCGCAACTCCGCCAAGTACCGTCTATTGGTTGAGTCTAGGTGTTTTAGTTTGCATAAGCTTTTGCATATAATAACAAAAACCAAAAAAATGCCATTGCATGCCCATTCCTAGGGGATCCACTCCATCTTTGCCACTATGGCCAACCCATGCACCCCGAGTAGGCCCGACCAAGGCAATCAGTCCGTGTCTGAGTACATTAGGGACTTCGTAGTGTACCGGTCAAGATATGGATTTGGAGCGGAGAGCACCACGACTACCTTTCAGTTTCGGAGAGGTTTGTGGCTTCACTTCCAGTATGAATGTCTTATCCGAGACGCATTCTCTCTGGCGTAGTCTTATCAGGTCGCTCTAGAGGTCGAGCCATATGAGTCACAGTTTGATGCGGCCCTACGGCGAGCAGATGCTGCCATACAGTGCGCATCTACCTCCCAGTCGAGTCTCGAGTCGGTCGGACAGCCTACCCCACGGCCTCCCTCATCCCAGTCGGGAAACCTCTCCTCTAGACTAGAGCTCCATTGCCATCTACGTCCGATCTTTATTCGGAACCACCTTATTTGGAGCCACCTCAGTCCGAGCCACCCGTGTTTCTAACGGGAATGCTATTCATTGCCGAGCCCCTACTTAGTTGGCTCAAGAATGGCTTGGTCCCACCTTGCTGTCCACGGGCTGGATCTTGGCAAAATTTGTGCAATTTGTGTCAAGAGCAAGGGCCACCCCCCTCTCTCCCTCCTCTCCCTCTCCCCAACAGCTGTGAAGGCTGTATTCTGAGGTGAGACACCTCCTCTATCGGTTCATGAAGATCGCCGCCGCCATCGAGCCGTCGTTGCACCGCCACCACCATCGCCGGAGTTCTGTCCACTCAGGACATCAAGCTCTTTCCGGATTTTTAGCTCTCAACCTCGTGATATGTTAGGTTCCAAATTTTCAGGGTGAGTTCCTGAGCTCCACCCCACGTCCCACAAAATTTTTCCTAATTTTCACCCTTCGTTTTCCAGTTTTTCCAGTTCGTGTTTCCCAATCTTTTAGATCTGCCAGTGTTCTGTTTAGTGTCATAGCAATTGAGTTCATATAAAGTTCGACCCTCTTCCCCATGTCTGAATGAGTTGATATTTTTATTGGGGATTCTGTCCACCTAAGTCCCCTTCCACGAATTTTTTTGAGATTTTTAGATCCCATTTACATTTTCTAAAAATCTCTGTCTTTTCCCAAATCTGTGCTGCCCCCTGCAGTCCAGATCCGACCACCTAGTGTTAGAAAACATGTTTCCCCAACCAAACCTCCACCATAAATTACAAAAAAATATCCCTGTCTTCCTCACTTTCCCCTCTCCAACTTTCATGAAGAATTTAACATCCAGATCCGAAGTTTGAGTCGTAGTCAATGCATGTTCTCAGTCAGATCTCAGTCTGCCTGACCAGATCGGAGACTGAGAACAGTCCTGTTCAAAATTCCACCATCAAAAATACGGCCCCAACAAAAATCCTAGAGCAACAGAGGGTCGAAGAACTTCGAGTTATCTTTTCAACGGCACCAGTTTCGCGCCGATCCGACGTCCGTACTGGTCGCAGAAAATTTTGTCGCCGGAGCGCGCAGGTCTGAAACGGAAGCTCAGGTCCGTGGATAGCAAGCTTCCACGTGACGGTCGGAGCCGCTTTGCCTTCCACGAGGCGATCCAGGGCATCCCTCTCTTAGGGTCCACCCCTCCAGTAGTCCTCGTCGCAGTGGGACCAACCTCGCCCTATTCAGAGGTCGAGTAGCACGTGGGCCCCACAACCCGCGGAACGCGCCGTCCGGACAACACCGACTCGAGGCTTTTCGGCACCGACGGATCACCCCAAAACACTGCCCGTCAGCCCAAACTCGAAACTCCCGGGCCCCACATGTGACCTATTACCCCCCTACGTGGAGTGGGTTGATTTTGTAATCGTTAATTATTGTTAACCGGGAGTACGGGTTTGGCCGGGGTTGTCTTCCCCACGCCGAGTGCGTGGAGGTAACGGTCATTCCACCACCCTCCGGTTGAGTCTAGTGTATGCACATCATACATTCGGGTGTCCTGGACCACCTTGCATATGTTTGGGTCAGACTAACCGTAGGTTTGTCTAGGGTCTTGTGTGTCTGTCCATGCATGTGTCCAGCATATTAGGGGTCGCATAGTCAGTCTCATGTCAGCTCGCGATCCCTTTCGAGTGCGAGGCAATTCGGATCTCATGCGTACATTGCCAGAATTTGGGTTCAGCTCTATCTATGCATATGATCTAGTCACATAAAGGGACCCAGCGGTTATTCCTAGTGAGTCTTTGAGCTGCCTCCTTCCCTTTGAGAGTGACCCCACCCCGGAGTGTCCACCTCTAGCCTCATTCCCCAACAGCGTGAGCATATCGAATCTATACGGGATGAGCATGTGCCAAGTACTTGGAGTGCAGCGTACTCCACGCTTCCAGGTTCAGTGACGGATCCGTAGGAGCTACTTGAGCAGACGCACCCCTTACTCGACGGGGTCGAGTTCTTCCGACCCGGAGAGAATTGATGGGAATCAACGTCGAGCACTTACTTTTTAGTTTGCATTTGTGTCCTTTTATTTACATTTATATCCTTAGGAAAACATATTTGCAATTATAAGGCTTTATAAGCCAATTTGTTAGTCTTTAAGGATCTTTGGATTTTTTGTAAAAGTCCAGTAGGACCAGCAAGGGGCCCCCATCTCCTTCCCCATTGGTCCACCTAAGCCCTAGGTCCCATGTGGGGCTAGTCAAAGGTACAACGTGGGCTTCTAGAAGCTTGACCATTCAAGGGGACAAATGGTATTAAAAGTCAATTTTCTCTCCTTCAAAGTCAAGGGGGCGCCCCCCTTAAAATGGTTTTTTTATTGTGTTGGAAACACATGGGAGAAATAAATTCTTCCATCCCTTGTATACCCCTCCCTAACCCTAGATCTGAGGTTACTTTAGGTCTTTTGCATTTTCATATAAATACTGTGTATTTCCCATTTTACTAGAATTAATGAGAAGAAATTTTACAAAATTGCACAAGCCCAAGGGCGCCCTCTCTCTCCCCTCTCCTTGCAGCATGGATTTGCTGTGTTTCTAGGGTGGATTCCCTACTATACTTGGTGGATTCCAAATGTTCTATCTTCTCGGGGTGTGAAGCTCCGTCGCCGCCTTCCGTTCGTGCCGCCATCGCACCGCCACCGCCATCGTCAGAGTTCTATCTACATCAGGATAGAGCCCCCTTGTCTGAATTTTAGCTCTCAATCCACGGATCTGCTGGAGCCCAAATTTTGAGGGTAGGTTCCCCACGTAAATACCCTATCCCAAAATAAGTTTCCCAATTTTTATCCACCGTTTGCCCTCTATTCCACCTCCATTTTACCCGGTCTTCATAGTCTACCCTGTGCAGATCTGTGTCATAGCAACTCTGTGTTTCAATATTTCGACCCCCTTTCCCTTGTTTGTTTGAGTTGCCAATTTAATTGGGAGTTCTTTCCACCTAAACCTTCTTTCACGAATTTTATTTAGATTTTTAGATCTCGTTTATATTTTCTAAAAATCACTGTCTTTTCCTAAATCTGTTCTGTCCTGTGCAGTCCAGATCCGACCCACCCCTGTTCTAAAATCTATTTCCCATACCAAATCAACTATTATAATTACAAAACAAATATCCACGTCTTCCTTACTTCTTTCGCTAGCTTTCATATGAAGGTTCCAACTCCCAGATCTGAACTCTTAGTCACGGTCAACGCCTGTTCTCAGGAAAATCAATTTTTGTCCTGTGTTTTCTGAGTCTGCCAGTCAGTCTGTTCATAAATCCACCATGAAAAATCCAGAGCCATAAAAATTCTTGCCCCAGTCCTTGGTCGAAGCTCTCCAAAAGAGCTTTCCAACGGCGTAAATATCGCATCGATCCGACGTCGGGATTGATCGCAGTAGCAGAGTTCGTCGGGTCGCACTGGCCAAAAACAACAACTCAGATCCATGGGCAGCAAGCTTCACAATAGGCAACCGGAGCCGCCCGGCCTCTTCCCAGTGTTCCAGCCTGACCGCCTTCCAGGAGAGCGTCCCTCCAGGTGTCCCCTTTGCAACGGGACCCACCTCGGCCAGTTCGGAGGTCTGAGCAGCATGTGGGCCCCACCACTCGCAGCAAGTGTCTTCCGAACAACACCGACGGAGCGGATCAAAGTGCTTCCCGTCAACCCAAGATCGGTCCTCCCGAGCCCCACTTGTAGCCCGTTACCTCCCTGCGTGGAGTGGACAGTAAATTCATTTGCTGTAATTATTTGATAATTATTGTACCGGGAGTTACCGTACTTGGCCGGGATCGCCTTCCCCACGCCCAGAGCGTGGAGGTATCGTGTTCACTCCCTTACTCGGCATTTGCTTAGTTTGTATTTATTTGTATATGCCGCTGCATGTGATAGGTTACTAGCTCGTATATTTTTATCACCGCTGCGTGAGTGAGTGAGTAACCCGTCCCGTGACTCAATCCGAGTACACGCGGAAGAGCCGAATACCCGAGACTCACTGTCTGTTTCTCAACCGCGCACGATCCCGCGTTTCCCTCGCTTAGGACGAGTTGCGAGCTAGAGTCTCAGGTTCGCGTGTCCGTCCTGCATCATCTCTATAATCAACACGTCACCCTTCGTCGACCGTAGCCTCACCCTCTATCGGCCATAGCCCCACCCTCCCGGAAGCAACCGCATCTGTCCACTTCCCACAGCACGTCGCCCCCTCCCAGCCACTCCATCCAGCCATGCATAGCTAGTCCACCCTTAACCAGTGCCTGCGCTACCACCGGTGACCCTAGCTCTGATTGTCGTTGTCATCTGTGTCTTGTGGCCGCTCTAGCTCTCCTGTCTGCCACCCACAGGGTGGGTCGAGCAAGCGCCAAGTTCCACCCCGGGTGCCTTCGTCATCACCGTTCGGTGTTACCCTGCTCGTCTACCTTCCCACCAAACCCCCATGCAGAGAACCCTACACAGTCGGTCATCGCCAGCAGCGCCCGTCCCCTCCCTCGGCAACGCCATCTCGTGCCCTGTGGCTGGTGATCACCACAGTGCTGTCGACCAGTGCACCGCCGTAGCAGAGCCCCGGCCCCATGCCCATCGTCGCCGACCCCAGCGGCAACGAGCTCCACGGTGGCTACTCTGCACCGCCATCCCTAGCACGCACGGCAACCAGCTGTGCATCCTTACGTCTGAGAACGGCACTGGCACTCCCCGCCGAACACGTCAGTTTGAGCCGCATGGGCGTGCATCTCCGCCTCCCTCCAAGCTAGGCCATTAGCGAAGCGAGCATTAGCGGAGCAGTGCCAACGGCCAAACCATCCTCTCTCAATCCCATTCTCTATGTTCATTTGCTTGTTAGCCACTGTAGCAGAACAAAAAAAGAAAAGAAAAGCGAGACCCCGCCCCCCGTGGTGCTCTCTCTCTCTTCCCTCCCTCTCTCCCTCTTTCTCTCTCTCTCATTCTTTTAGTACAGATTTATATATATATATACATATATATAAAGCCAGCACAACCCCTCCCCCGTATCTTTCTCTCTCACTCTACCGTTTTAGATATTATCCTCTCCCTCTCTCTCATTTTCTGTTAGCCACCGTAGCAGCCCAACAAAACAAATGAAAAAAAAACTGTAAAGAGGGGGAGCTACGTGATGTGCATGTGCATGGCTTGCATGCTCTCACGTCACCCTCTCATTTTCTCTATTCTCTCTCTTTATCTCTCTCTCGTGATGCTCTTTGAGAAAAAAAATGGAAGAAAGGGGTGGAAGAGAAGGTTTGGAAAAAAAGTGATGAATTTTTTAGAGAAAAAAAATGAGAGGTTTCAAGAAAGAAAATGAAATAGAGGAAAAAGTGAAAAAGAATAAAAAAGGAAAAAATGATGAAAAAAACATTTTTAGAAAAAAAAGAAGGAAATCAATGACCCCCATTTTTGTTTCACGTCATTAAGTACTTGCGAAGGACTAAGGGTATGTTTCTGGTTTATGGAGGAGATGACTTGAAACTTTGAGGTTACACTGACTCAAGTTTTCAGTCTGATAAAGATGACAGCAAGTCAACTTCGGGGAATGTGTTTACCCCGAATGGTGGGACAATGAGTTGGAAAAGTTCCAAACAAGAAACAACTGCTGATTCTACGACCGAAGCTGAGTACATTGCTGCGGCTGAGGTGGCCAAAGAAGCAGTTTGGATGAATAAGTTCATCGAAGAGCTTGGAGTTGTCCCAATCATCTCTGATCCGGTCCCCTTATTATGTGATAATAATGGGGCGATTGCACAAGCAAAGGAGCCGAGGTCTCATCAGAAATCGAAGCATATTCTGTGACGCTACCACCTGATCAAAGAGATAATAGCTAGAGGAGATGTTGTAATTGATAGAGTGTCTTCTAGTGATAATATTGCAGAACCACTAACTAAGCCGTTGACTCAAAGTGTTTTTGAGCGTCACCTAGGGCTGATGGGGATCAAGCATGTGGGTGATTGCTTTAGTGCAAGTGCAAGATTGATAGAAATGTATGCCCTACAAGCCAATCACATGAGATGTGATGGTGACATTTCTTGTAATATCTTATTCATATTTATATTAATGATATTTATTCATTGCATTTTTTGTTATATAAAGCCGAGTCATCAAGTGGGAAAAAGGGAGATTGCACCCCCATTCCAAAGGAAGGGAATGTTCCCACTCCACCAAATCACCACTTTGATGCTTTATTTTATTAATTTGTCAAGGGAATGCAATTACAAAGGAGGCCAAGCCTCTGTAGTACAATGAAGATGTATAATAGAAAAATATTCATTACATTTAATTTATGTTAATGATTCAAATGTGATGAAGTCCCTAAACCTGTGCGATGATGGCTGGATCGTAATGAGATTATGATAATGAGATCAGTCATCCGGATGCACATGTTCTAAATGTTCCTAGTCATAGGATCTTCAAGAAGGGACATTGAAGATCCGGATAGACTGGCACACATGATACTTACTCATATGATGGGCCTCTGTAGTACAATGAAGATGTATAATAGAAAAATATTCATTACATTTAATTTATGTTAATGATTCAAATGTGATGAAGTCCCTAAACCTGTGCGATGATGGCTGGATCGTAATGAGATTATGATAATGAGATCAGTCATCCGGATGCACATGTTCTAAATGTTCCTAGTCATAGGATCTTCAAGAAGGGACATTGAAGATCCTGATAGACTGGCACACATGATACTTACTCATATGATGGGTGTGACTGTTCTCATAATCATTAGTGTGGAGATACTGAAGTATGTGTGTGGTTGCTCATTAGTGGAATGAGTACACTGAACTGACCCGATCTAGGATCCCTGAATGGTAATCATACTGACTGTCAATCAGGGTATTCTATGTCTTAGTAGCACAGTTGGATCTTAGACCTAAGTCACTAAAGATGTCTTGCAGAAGGGATGTTGTGTATTTGATTACTGACTTATAGACTTCTGTTAAGTGGTCATATACAGTTAGCTATTTGGACTTAGTGGAACTCGTGCGAAGGCAATTAGTTTGACAACATGGGATCATTCACTCTCAGTATGATATATGAGAGAGAATGCCATACGGATATGTACTCGGGAAAACCCCTGTCTAGGGTATGAGAGTTCATTATGGAAAATGAGTTTTTCTAATGAACCTATTTGGAGTACAGGATTCAGTTGAGTCGGGACTCAATAGGGTTTACAGTTTGACCATACCCTAGTCCTGGTGGGGCATTAGATGAATGAGGATCTATAGTTGTGTGGAATTTGTAGATGGAAAGGTTCCAGAGTGGGTTGCTTATCCCCAATGTCATTTGGGATCACGAAGCATTGCTTGGTGCTTTTCGTGGTCGGAAAGCCTGCTAATTCCATTAAGAGTTAATGGATAAAATTAATTAAGCTAAGAAGGAGTTTTTTACTTAATGGGCTAGAAAACCAAACAGACTATTGGGCCTAGAGGGTCACACACAATTGAGTACTGGACAGACCGGGATGGGTGGACTTTATAGACTATTATTGGGTTTTTGTAAAAAATGCCAAAGGTCTATAAATATACGCTGAAGGGAGAAACCCTGGCCAAGCTACAAGGTTGAAACCCTGGCCGCCCTCTCTCCTCTCTCTCTCTCCATGGGGCGCCCCCTTATTCTCTCTCCTTCCTTCACGGTGAATGGTTGTGTTGAGATCGGGTCGGCGTGTGGAGATCATGGAGGAGATCGCATCTGCTTCTACTACTCGTGTGGATACGTCTAGAG